>JARQAB010000003.1:0-1200000 GCA_036172955.1 Meloidogyne arenaria
GCCCAGGGGACAGTAGAGTCCGCGCAGTTGAAGTGTAGAACGGCTGGCAGGAGCTGTTGAAGTTGTAGACGGACGGCGCAGGAGCTGGGAAGTTGTAGAGGCTGGCAGGAGCTGTTGGAAGTTGTTAGACGGCTGGCAGGAGCTGTTGAAGTGTTAGCGGCTGGAGGAGCCATTGAAGTTGTAGAAGGACCGTTGAAGTTGCAGAAAGGGGGGGGGGGGGGGGGGGGGGGAGGGGGGGTTGGTTGTGTTTTTCTAAATCAAATCTAAGGTTTCTAAGTGACCATACTGTCTACACCTATTGAATAACAACCCGTGCCTTTGGATATAACTCGGAGGTGTGAAAGCCTGAACCTATGGAGAGGATTTCTTGAAAAGGGGGGTCGGTCAGTTCAGTGCGGGATTTCTAGTGCGGGTATTTTCATTGTGGACGAATTGGGGAGTGACGTTTGTCAGGGGCATTTTGGGGAGTGACGTTTTGTTCGGGGCTTTTGGAGTGTGTGACGTTTTGTTCGGGGCATTTTGGGTCTTACAGTGTGACGTTTTGTCGGGGACGATTTGGGAAGTACATTTGGGTCAGACTTGGATGTGGGGAAGAAAGGTGGGTCTTATAAAATAGGGATAGACAGTAGAGCCACCATGTTTTTTTGGTAAAGGACCCGGGAGGACGTTAGAGTACCATGTCGAGGCCCAGGGGACATTCAGGTAGGAGTCCGCGCAGTTGAAGTTGTAGACGGCTGGCAGGAGTTGTTGAAGTTGTAGACGGCCAGTAGGAGCAGTTGAAGTTGTAGACGGGTGGCAGGAGCAGTTGAAGTTGTAGACGGGTGGCAGGAGCAGTTGAAGTTGTAGAAGGACCGTTGAAGTGCAGAAAGGGGGGGGGGGGGGGGTTCTAATCAAATCTAAGGTCTAAGTGCCCTACTGTCTACACCTATTGAATAACAACCCGTGCCTTTGGAATATAACTCGGAGGTGTGAAAGCCTGAACCTATGGAGAGGATTTCTTGAAAAGGGGGGTCGGTCAGTTCAGTGCGGGATTTCTAGTGCGGGGTTTTCATTCATTGGGCGAATGGCGGAGTGACGTTTTGTCCGGGGCATTTTGGGGAGTGACGTTTTGTCCGGGGCATTTTGGGAAGTGACGTTATGTCCGGGGCATTTTGGAGTGTGACGTTTTGTCGGGGACGATTTGGGAAGTACATTTGGGTCAGACTTGGATGTGGGGAAGAAAGGTGGGTCTTATAAAATAGGGATAGACAGTAGAGCACCATGTAGGACCCGGGAGGACGTTAGAGTACCATGTCGAGGCCCAGGGGACAGTAGAGTCCGCGCAGTTGAAGTTGTAGACGGCTGGCAGGAGCTGTTGAAGTTGTAGACGGCTGGCAGGAGCTGTTGAAGTTGTAGACGGCTGGCAGGAGCTGTTGAAGTTGTAGACGGCTGGCAGGAGCCATTGAAGTTGTAGAAGGACCGTTGAAGTGCAGAAAGGGGGGGGGGGGGGTTTCTAATCAAATCTAAGGTCTAAGTGCCTACTGTCTACACCTATTGAATAACAACCGTGCCTTTGGCTATAATCGGGAGGTGTGAAAGCCTGAACCTATGGAGAGGATTTCTTGAAAAGGGGGGTCGGTCAGTTCAGTGCGGGATTTCTAGTGCGGGTTATTTTCATTGTGGGACGAATTGGGGAGTGACGTTTTGTCCGGGGCATTTTGGGGAGTGACGTTTGTTCGGGGCATTTTGGAGTGTGACGTTTTGTTCGGGGCATTTTTGGGAGTATGTGGACGTTTTGTCGGGGACGATTTGGGAAGTACATTTGGGTCAGACTTGGATGTGGGGAAGAAAGGTGGGTCTTATAAAATAGGGTTAGACAGTAGAGCACCATGTAGGACCCGGGAGGACGTTAGAGTACCATGTCGAGGCCCAGGGGACAGTAGAGTCCGCGCAGTGAAGTTGTAGACGGCTGCAGGAAGCTGTTGAAGTTGTAGACGGCTGGCAGGAGCTGTTGAAGTTGTAGACGGCTGGCAGGAGCTGTTGAAGTTGTAGACGGCTGGCAGGAGCCATTGAAGTTGTAGAAGGACCGTTGAAGTGCAGAAAGGGGGGGGGGGGGGGTTCTAATCAAATCTAAGGTCTAAGTGCCCTACTGTCTACACCTATTTTATACGACCCCTGTCTTTGGATATAACTCGGAGGTGTGAAAGCCTGAACCTATGGAGAGGATTTCTTGAAAAGGGGGGTCGGTCAGTTCAGTGCGGGATTTCTAGTGCGGGTTATTTTCATTGTGGGACGAATGGGGAGTGACGTTTGTCCGGGGCATTTGGGGAGTGACGTTTTGTTCGGGGCATTTTGGAGTGTGACGTTTTGTTCGGGGCATTTTGGAGTGTGACGTTTTGTCGGGGACGATTTGGGAAGTACATTTGGGTCAGACTTGGATGTGGGGAAGAAAGGTGGGTCTTATAAAATAGGGATAGACAGTAGAGCACCATGTAGGACCCGGGAGGACGTTAGAGTACCATGTCGAGGCCCAGGGGGGACAGTAGAGTCCGCGCAGTTGAAGTTGTAGACGGCGGCAGGAGCTGTTGAAGTTGTAGACGGCTGGCAGGAGCTGTTGAAGTTGTAGACGGCTGGCAGGAGCTGTTGAAGTTGTAGACGGCTGGCAGGAGCCATTGAAGTTGTAGAAGGACCGTTGAAGTGCAGAAAGGGGGGGGGGGGGGTTCTAATCAAATCTAAGGTCTAAGTGCCTACTGTCTACACCTATTGAATAAACAACCCGTGCCTTTGGATATAACTCGGAGGTGTGAAAGCAACGCTGAACCTATGGAGAGGATTTCTTGAAAAGGGGGGTCGGTCAGTTCAGTGCGGGATTTCTAGTGCGGGTTATTTTCATTGTGGGACGAATTGGGGAGTGACGTTTTGTCCGGGGCATTTTGGGGAGTGACGTTTTGTTCGGGGCATTTTGGAGTGTGACGTTTTGTTCGGGGCATTTTGGAGTGTGACGTTTTGTCGGGGACGATTTGGGAAGTACATTTGGGTCAGACTTGGATGTGGGGAAGAAAGGTGGGTCTTATAAAATAGGGATAGACAGTAGAGCACCATGTAGGACCCGGGAGGACGTTAGAGTACCATGTCGAGGCCCAGGGGACAGTAGAGTCCGCGCAGTTGAAGTTGTAGACGGCTGGCAGGAGCTGTTGAAGTTGTAGACGGCTGGCAGGAGCTGTTGAAGTTGTAGACGGCTGGCAGGAGCTGTTGAAGTTGTAGACGGCTGGCAGGAGCCATTGAAGTTGTAGAAGGACCGTTGAAGTGCAGAAAGGGGGGGGGGGGGTTCTAATCAAATCTAAGGTCTAAGTGCCCTACTGTCTACACCTATTGAATAACAACCCGTGCCTTTGGATATAACTCGGAGGTGTGAAAGCCTGAACTATGGAGAGGATTTCTTGAAAAGGGGGGTCGGTCAGTTCAGTGCGGGATTTCTAGTGCGGGTTATTTTCATTGTGGGACGAATTGGGGAGTGACGTTTTGTCCGGGGCATTTTGGGGAGTGACGTTTTGTTCGGGGCATTTTGGAGTGTGACGTTTTGTTCGGGGCATTTTGGAGTGTGACGTTTTGTCGGGGACGATTTGGGAAAGTACATTTGGGTCAGACTTGGATGTGGGGAAGAAAGGTGGGTCTTATAAAATAGGGATAGACAGTAGAGCACCATGTAGGACCCGGGAGGACGTTAGAGTACCATGTCGAGGCCCAGGGGACAGTAGAGTCCGCGCAGTTGAAGTTGTAGACGGCTGGCAGGAGCTGTTGAAGTTGTAGACGGATGGCAGGAGCTGTTGAAGTTGTAGACGGCTGGCAGGAGTGTTGAAGTTGTAGACGGCTGGCAGGAGCCATTGAAGTTGTAGAAGGACCGTGAAGTGCAGAAAGGGGGGGGGGGGTTCTAATCAAATCTAAGGTCTAAGTGCCCTACTGTCTACACCTATTGAATAACAACCCGTGCCTTTGGATATAACTCGGAGGTGTGAAAGCCTGAACCTATGGAGAGGATTTCTTGAAAAGGGGGGTCGGTCAGTTCAGTGCGGGATTTCTAGTGCGGGTTATTTTCATTGTGGGACGAGTTGGGGAGTGACGTTTGTCCGGGGCATTTGGGGAGTGACGTTTTGTTCGGGCATTTTGGAGTGTGACGTTTTGTTCGGGGCATTTTGGAGTGTGACGTTTTGTCGGGGACGATTTGGGAAGTACATTTGGGTCAGACTTGGATGTGGGGAAGAAAGGTGGGTCTTATAAAATAGGGATAGACAGTAGAGCACCATGTAGGACCAGTGAGGACGTTAGAGTACCATGTCGAGGCCAGGGGACAGTAGAGTCCGCGCAGTTGAAGTTGTAGACGGCTGGCAGGAGCTGTTGAAGTTGTAGACGGCTGGCAGGAGCTGTTGAAGTTGTAGACGGCTGGCAGGAGCTGTTGAAGTTGTAGACGGCTGGCAGGAGCCATTGAAGTTGTAGAAGGACCGTTGAAGTGCAGAAAGGGGGGGGGGGGGGGGGTTCAAAACAAAACAAATGTCTAAGTGCCCAAATTTCTAAACAAATTGAATAAAAACCCGTGCCTTTGGATATAAAAAGGAGTTTTGAAAGCCTGAACCTATGGAGAGGATTTCTTGAAAAGGGGGGTCGGTCAGTTCAGTGCGGGATTTCTAGTGCGGGTTATTTTCATTGTGGGACGAATTGGGGAGTGACGTTTTGTCCGGGGCATTTTGGGGAGTGACGTTTTGTTCGGGGCATTTTGGAGTGTGACGTTTTGTTCGGGGCATTTTGGAGTGTGACGTTTTGTCGGGGACGATTTGGGAAGTACATTTGGGTCAGACTTGGATGTGGGGAAGAAAGGTGGGTCTTATAAAATAGGGATAGACAGTAGAGCACCATGTAGGACCCGGGAGGACGTTAGAGTAACATGTAGAGGACCAGGGGACAGTAGAGTCCGCGCAGTTGAAGTTGTAGACGGCTGGCAGGAGCTGTTGAAGTTGTAGACGGCTGGCAGGAGCTGTTGAAGTTGTAGACGGCTGGCAGGAGCTGTTGAAGTTGTAGACGGCTGGCAGGAGCCATTGAAGTTGTAGAAGGACCGTTGAAGTGCAGAAAGGGGTGGGGGGGGGGTTTCTAATCAAATCTAAGGTCTAAGTGCCCTACTGTCTACACCTATTGAATAACAACCCGTGCCTTTGGATATAACTCGGAGGTGTGAAAGCCTGAACCTATGGAGAGGATTTCTTGAAAAGGGGGGTCGGTCAGTTCAGTGCGGGATTTCTAGTGCGGGTTATTTTCATTGTGGGACGAATTGGGGAGTGACGTTTTGTCCGGGGCATTTTGGGGAGTGACGTTTGTTCGGGGCATTTTGGAGTGTGACGTTTTGTTCGGGGCATTTTGGAGTGTGACGTTTTGTCCGGGGAAGAAAGGTGGGTCTTATAAAATAGGGATAGACAGTAGAGCACCATGTAGGACCCGGGAGGACGTTAGAGTACCATGTCGAGGCCCAGGGGACAGTAGAGTCCGCGCAGTTGAAGTTGTAGACGGCTGGCAGGAGCTGTTGAAGTTGTAGACGGCTGGCAGGAGCTGTTGAAGTTGTAGACGGCTGGCAGGAGCTGTTGAAGTTGTAGACGGCTGGCAGGAGCCATTGAAGTTGTAGAAGGGACCGTTGAAGTGCAGAAAGGGGGGGGGGGGGGGTTATAATCAAATCTAAGGTCTAAGTGCCCTACTGTCTACACCTATTGAATAAAAACCCGTGCCTTTGGATTAAACTCGGAGGTGTTGAAAGCCTGAACCTATGGAGAGGATTTCTTGAAAAGGGGGGTCGGTCAGTCAGTGCGGGATTTCTAGTGCGGGTTATTTTCATTGTGGGACGAATTGGGGAGTGACGTTTTGTCCGGGGCATTTTGGGGAGTGACGTTTTGTTCGGGGCATTTTGGAGTGTGACGTTTGTTCGGGGCATTTGGAGTGTGACGTTTTGTCGGGGACGATTTGGGAAGTACATTTGGGTCAGACTTGGATGTGGGGAAGAAAGGTGGGTCTTATAAAATAGGGATAGACAGTAGAGCACCATGTAGGACCCGGGAGGACGTTAGAGTACCATGTCGAGGCCCAGGGGCCCGTAGAGTCCGCGGCGGGGGAGGTGTAGTCGGCTGGCAGGAGCTGTTGAAGTTGTAGACGGCTGGCAGGAGCTGTTGAAGTTGTAGACGGCTGGCAGGAGCTGTTGAAGTTGTAGACGGCTGGCAGGAGCCATTGAAGTTGTAGAAGGACCGTTGAAGTGCAGAAAGGGGGGGGGGGGGGGTTCTAATCAAATCTAAGGTCTAAGTGCCCTACTGTCTACACTATTGAATAACAACCCGTGCCTTTGGATATAACTCGGAGGTGTGAAAGCCTGAACCTATGGAGAGGATTTCTTGAAAAGGGGGGTCGGTCAGTTCAGTGCGGGATTTCTAGTGCGGGTTATTTTCATTGTGGGACGAATTGGGGAGTGACGTTTGTCCGGGGCATTTTGGGGAGTGACGTTTTGTTCGGGGCATTTTGGAGTGTGACGTTTTGTTCGGGGCATTTTGGAGTGTGACGTTTTGTCGGGGACGATTTGGGAAGTACATTTGGGTCAGACTTGGATGTGGGGAAGAAAGGTGGGTCTTATAAAATAGGGATAGACAGTAGAGCACCATGTAGGACCGGGAGGACGTTAGAGTACCATGTCGAGGCACAGGGGAAAGTAGAGTACGCGCCGTTGAAGTTGTAGACGGCTGGCAGGAGCTGTTGAAGTTGTAGACGGCTGGCAGGAGCTGTGGAAGTTGTAGACGGCTGGCTGGCGCGGTGGACGTTGTCGAGGGCTGGCAGGAGCCAGTGAAGGTGTAGACGGACCGTTGAAGTGCAGAAAGGGGGGGGGGGGGGGGGGTTCTAATCAAATCTAAGGTCTAAGTGCCCTACTGTCTACACCTATTGAATAACAACCCGTGCCTTTGGATATAACTCGGAGGTTGGAAAGCATGAACCTATGTATTGTATTTATTTAAAAGGGGGGTCGGTCAGTTCAGTGCGGGATTTCTAGTGCGGGTTATTTTCATTGTGGGACGAATTGGGGAGTGACGTTTTGTCCGGGGCATTTGGGGACGTCGAGTGACGTTTTGTTCGGGGCATTTTGGAGTGTGACGTTTTGTTCGGGGCATTTGGAGTGTGACGTTTTGTCGGGGACGATTTGGGAAGTACATTTGGGTCAGACTTGGATGTGGGGAAGAAAGGTGGGTCTTATAAAATAGGGATAGACAGTAGAGCACCATGTAGGACCAGGGAGGAAGTTAGAGTACCATGTCGAGGCCAGGGGCCAGTAGAGTCCGCGCAGTTGAAGTTGTAGACGGCTGGCAGGAGCTGTTGAAGTTGTAGACGGCTGGCAGGAGCTGTTGAAGTTGTAGACGGCTGGCAGGAGCTGTTGAAGTTGTAGACGGCTGGCAGGAGCCATTGAAGTTGTAGAAGGACCGTTGAAGTGCAGAAAGGGGGGGGGGGGGGGGTTCTAATCAAATCTAAGGTCTAAGTGCCCTACTGTCTACACCTATTGAATAACAACCGTGCCTTTGGATATAACTCGGAGGTGTGAAAGCCTGAACCTATGGAGAGGATTTCTTGAAAAGGGGGGTCGGTCAGTTCAGTGCGGGATTCTAGTGCGGGTTATTTCATTGTGGGACGAATTGGGGAGTGACGTTTGTCCGGGGCATTTTGGGGAGTGACGTTTTGTTCGGGGCATTTTGGAGTGTGACGTTTTGTTCGGGGCATTTTGGAGTGTGACGTTTTGTCGGGGACGATTTGGGAAGTACATTTGGGTCAGACTTGGATGTGGGGAAGAAAGGTGGGTCTTATAAAATAGGGATAGACAGTAGAGCACCATGTAGGACCCGGGAGGACGTTAGAGTACCATGTCGAGGCCCAGGGGACAGTAGAGTCCGCGCAGTTGAAGTTGTAGACGGCTGGCAGGAGCTGTTGAAGTTGTAGACGGCTGGCAGGAGCTGTTGAAGTTGTAGACGGCTGGCAGGAGCTGTTGAAGTTGTAGACGGCTGGCAGGAGCCATTGAAGTTGTAGAAGGACCGTTGAAGTGCAGAAAGGGGGGGGGGGGGTTCTAATCAAATCTAAGGTCTAAGTGCCCTACTGTCTACACCTATTGAATAACAACCCGTGCCTTTGGATATAACTCGGAGGTGTGAAAGCCTGAACCTATGGAGAGGATTTCTTGAAAAGGGGGGTCGGTCAGTTCAGTGCGGGATTTCTAGTGCGGGTTATTTTCATTGTGGGACGAATTGGGGAGTGACGTTTTGTCCGGGGCATTTTGGGGAGTGACGTTTTGTTCGGGGCATTTTGGAGTGTGACGTTTTGTTCGGGGCATTTTGGAGTGTGACGTTTTGTCGGGGACGATTTGGGAAGTACATTTGGGTCAGACTGTGATGTGGGGAAGAAAGGTGGGTCTTATAAAATAGGGATAGACAGTAGAGCACCATGTAGGACCCGGGAGGACGTTAGAGTACCATGTCGAGGCCCAGGGGACAGTAGAGTCCGCGCAGTTGAAGTTGTAGACGGCTGGCAGGAGCTGTTGAAGTTGTAGACGGCTGGCAGGAGCTGTTGAAGTTGTAGACGGCTGGCAGGAGCTGTTGAAGTTGTAGACGGCTGGCAGGAGCTGTTGAAGTTGTAGAAGGACCGTTGAAGTGCGGGAAGGGGGGGGGGTTCTAATCAAATCTAAGGTCTAAGTGCCCAACTTTCAACACCAATTGAATAAAAACCCGTGCCTTTGGATATAACTCGGAGGTGTGAAAGCCTGAACCTATGGAGAGGATTTCTTGAAAAGGGGGGTCGGTCAGTTCAGTGCGGGATTTCTAGTGCGGGTTATTTTCATTGTGGGACGAATTGGGGAGTGACGTTTTGTCCGGGGCATTTTGGGGAGTGACGTTTTGTTCGGGGCATTTTGGAGTGTGACGTTTTGTTCGGGGCATTTTGGAGTGTGACGTTTTGTCGGGGACGATTTGGGAAGTACATTTGGGTCAGACTTGGATGTGGGGAAGAAAGGTGGGTCTTATAAAATAGGGATAGACAGTAGAGCACCATGTAGGACCCGGGAGGACGTTAGAGTACCATGTCGAGGCCCAGGGGACAGTAGAGTCCGCGCAGTTGAAGTTGTAGACGGCTGGCAGGAGCTGTTGAAGTTGTAGACGGCTGGCAGGAGCTGTTGAAGTTGTAGACGGCTGGCAGGAGCTGTTGAAGTTGTAGACGGCTGGCAGGAGCCATTGAAGTTGTAGAAGGACCGTTGAAGTGCAGAAAGGGGGGGGGGGGGGGGGTTCTAATCAAATATAAGGTCTAAGTGCCCTACTGTCTACACCTATTGAATAACAACCCGTGCCTTTGGATATAACTCGGAGGTGTGAAAGCCTGAACCTATGGAGAGGATTTCTTGAAAGGGGGGTCGGTCAGTTCAGTGCGGGATTTCTAGTGCGGGTTATTTTCATTGTGGGACGAATTGGGGAGTGACGTTTTGTCCGGGGCATTTTGGGGAGTGACGTTTTGTTCGGGGCATTTTGGAGTGTGACGTTTTGTTCGGGGCATTTTGGAGTGTGACGTTTTGTCGGGGACGATTTGGGAAGTACATTTGGGTCAGACTTGGATGTGGGGAAGAAAGGTGGGTCTTATAAAATAGGGATAGACAGTAGAGCACCATGTAGGACCCGGGAGGACGTTAGAGTACCATGTCGAGGCCCAGGGGACAGTAGAGTCCGCGCAGTTGAAGTTGTAGACGGCTGGCAGGAGCTGTTGAAGTTGTAGACGGCTGGCAGGAGCTGTTGAAGTTGTAGACGGCTGGCAGGAGCTGTTGAAGTTGTAGACGGCTGGCAGGAGCCATTGAAGTTGTAGAAGGACCGTTGAAGTGCAGAAAGGGGGGGGGGGGGGGTTCTAATCAAATCTAAGGTCTAAGTGCCCTACTGTCTACACCTATTGAATAACAACCCGTGCCTTTGGATATAACTCGGAGGTGTGAAAGCCTGAACCTATGGAGAGGATTTCTTGAAAAGGGGGGTCGGTCAGTTCAGTGCGGGATTTCTAGTGCGGGTTATTTTCATTGTGGGACGAATTGGGGAGTGACGTTTTGTCCGGGGCATTTTGGGGAGTGACGTTTTGTTCGGGGCATTTTGGAGTGTGACGTTTTGTTCGGGGCATTTTGGAGTGTGACGTTTTGTCGGGGACGATTTGGGAAGTACATTTGGGTCAGACTTGGATGTGGGGAAGAAAGGTGGGTCTTATAAAATAGGGATAGACAGTAGAGCACCATGTAGGACCCGGGAGGACGTTAGAGTACCATGTCGAGGCCCAGGGGACAGTAGAGTCCGCGCAGTTGAAGTTGTAGACGGCTGGCAGGAGCTGTTGAAGTTGTAGACGGCTGGCAGGAGCTGTTGAAGTTGTAGACGGCTGGCAGGAGCTGTTGAAGTTGTAGACGGCTGGCAGGAGCCATTGAAGTTGTAGAAGGACCGTTGAAGTGCAGAAAGTGGGGGGGGGGGGGGGGGGGGGTTCTAATCAAATCTAAGGTCTAAGTGCCCTACTGTCTACACCTATTGAATAACAACCCGTGCCTTGGATATAACTCGGAGGTGTGAAAGCCTGAACCTATGGAGAGGATTTCTTGAAAAGGGGGGTCGGTCAGTTCAGTGCGGGATTTCTAGTGCGGGTTATTTTCATTGTGGGACGAATTGGGGAGTGACGTTTTGTCCGGGGCATTTTGGGGAGTGACGTTTTGTTCGGGGCATTTTGGAGTGTGACGTTTTGTTCGGGGCATTTTGGAGTGTGACGTTTTGTCGGGGACGATTTGGGAAGTACATTTGGGTCAGACTTGGATGTGGGGAAGAAAGGTGGGTCTTATAAAATAGGGATAGACAGTTAGAGCACCATGTAGGACCCGGGAGGACGTTAGAGTACCATGTCGAGGCCCAGGGGACAGTAGAGTCCGCGCAGTTGAAGTTGTAGACGGCTGGCAGGAGCTGTTGAAGTTGTAGACGGCTGGCAGGAGCTGTTGAAGTTGTAGACGGCTGGCAGGAGCTGTTGAAGTTGTAGACGGCTGGCAGGAGCCATTGAAGTTGTAGAAGGACCGTTGAAGTGCAGAAAGGGGGGGGGGGGTTCTAATCAAATCTAAGGTCTAAGTGCCCTACTGTCTACACCTATTGAATAACAACCCGTGCCTTTGGATATAACTCGGAGGTGTGAAAGCCTGAACCTATGGAGAGGATTTCTTGAAAAGGGGGGTCGGTCAGTTCAGTGCGGGATTTCTAGTGCGGGTTATTTTCATTGTGGGACGAATTGGGGAGTGACGTTTTGTCCGGGGCATTTTGGGGAGTGACGTTTGTTCGGGGCATTTTGGAGTGTGACGTTTTGTTCGGGGCATTTTGGAGTGTGACGTTTTGTCGGGGACGATTTGGGAAGTACATTTGGGTCAGACTTGGATGTGGGGAAGAAAGGTGGGTCTTATAAAATAGGGATAGACAGTAGAGCACCATGTAGGACCCGGGAGGACGTTAGAGTACCATGTCGAGGCCCAGGGGACAGTAGAGTCCGCGCAGTTGAAGTTGTAGACGGCTGGCAGGAGCTGTTGAAGTTGTAGACGGCTGGCAGGAGCTGTTGAAGTTGTAGACGGCTGGCAGGAGCTGTTGAAGTTGTAGACGGCTGGCAGGAGCCATTGAAGTTGTAGAAGGACCGTTGAAGTGCAGAAAGGGGGGGGGGGGTTCTAATCAAATCTAAGGTCTAAGTGCCCTACTGTCTACACCTATTGAATAACAACCCGTGCCTTTGGATATAACTCGGAGGTGTGAAAGCCTGAACCTATGGAGAGGATTTCTTGAAAAGGGGGGTCGGTCAGTTCAGTGCGGGATTTCTAGTGCGGGTTATTTTCATTGTGGGACGAATTGGGGAGTGACGTTTTGTCCGGGGCATTTTGGGGAGTGACGTTTTGTTCGGGGCATTTTGGAGTGTGACGTTTTGTTCGGGGCATTTTGGAGTGTGACGTTTTGTCGGGGACGATTTGGGAAGTACATTTGGGTCAGACTTGGATGTGGGGAAGAAAGGTGGGTCTTATAAAATAGGGATAGACAGTAGAGCACCATGTAGGACCCGGGAGGACGTTAGAGTACCATGTCGAGGCCCAGGGGACAGTAGAGTCCGCGCAGTTGAAGTTGTAGACGGCTGGCAGGAGCTGTTGAAGTTGTAGACGGCTGGCAGGAGCTGTTGAAGTTGTAGACGGCTGGCAGGAGCTGTTGAAGTTGTAGACGGCTGGCAGGAGCCATTGAAGTTGTAGAAGGACCGTTGAAGTGCAGAAAGGGGGGGGGGGGGGGGTTCTAATCAAATCTAAGGTCTAAGTGCCCTACTGTCTACACCTATTGAATAACAACCCGTGCCTTTGGATATAACTCGGAGGTATGAAAGCCTGAACCTATGGAGAGGATTTCTTGAAAAAGGGGGGTCGGTCAGTTCAGTGCGGGATTTCTAGTGCGGGTTATTTTCATTGTGGGACGAATTGGGGAGTGACGTTTTGTCCGGGGCATTTTGGGGAGTGACGTTTTGTTCGGGGCATTTTGGAGTGTGACGTTTTGTTCGGGGCATTTTGGAGTGTGACGTTTTGTCGGGGACGATTTGGGAAGTACATTTGGGTCAGACTTGGATGTGGGGAAGAAAGGTGGGTCTTATAAAATAGGGATAGACAGTAGAGCACCATGTAGGACCCGGGAGGACGTTAGAGTACCATGTCGAGGCCCAGGGGACAGTAGAGTCCGCGCAGTTGAAGTTGTAGACGGCTGGCAGGAGCTGTTGAAGTTGTAGACGGCTGGCAGGAGCTGTTGAAGTTGTAGACGGCTGGCAGGAGCTGTTGAAGTTGTAGACGGCTGGCAGGAGCCATTGAAGTTGTAGAAGGACCGTTGAAGTGCAGAAAGGGGGGGGGGGGGGTTCTAATCAAATCTAAGGTCTAAGTGCCCTACTGTCTACACCTATTGAATAACAACCCGTGCCTTTGGATATAACTCGGAGGTGTGAAAGCCTGAACCTATGGAGAGGATTTCTTGAAAAGGGGGGTCGGTCAGTTCAGTGCGGGATTTCTAGTGCGGGTTATTTTCATTGTGGGACGAATTGGGGAGTGACGTTTTGTCCGGGGCATTTTGGGGAGTGACGTTTTGTTCGGGGCATTTTGGAGTGTGACGTTTTGTTCGGGGCATTTTGGAGTGTGACGTTTTGTCGGGGACGATTTGGGAAGTACATTTGGGTCAGACTTGGATGTGGGGAAGAAAGGTGGGTCTTATAAAATAGGGATAGACAGTAGAGCACCATGTAGGACCCGGGAGGACGTTAGAGTACCATGTCGAGGCCCAGGGGACAGTAGAGTCCGCGCAGTTGAAGTTGTAGACGGCTGGCAGGAGCTGTTGAAGTTGTAGACGGCTGGCAGGAGCTGTTGAAGTTGTAGACGGCTGGCAGGAGCTGTTGAAGTTGTAGACGGCTGGCAGGAGCCATTGAAGTTGTAGAAGGACCGTTGAAGTGCAGAAAGGGGGGGGGGGGGGTTCTAATCAAATCTAAGGTCTAAGTGCCCTACTGTCTACACCTATTGAATAACAACCCGTGCCTTTGGATATAACTCGGAGGTGTGAAAGCCTGAACCTATGGAGAGGATTTCTTGAAAAGGGGGGTCGGTCAGTTCAGTGCGGGATTTCTAGTGCGGGTTATTTTCATTGTGGGACGAATTGGGGAGTGACGTTTTGTCCGGGGCATTTTGGGGAGTGACGTTTTGTTCGGGGCATTTTGGAGTGTGACGTTTTGTTCGGGGCATTTTGGAGTGTGACGTTTTGTCGGGGACGATTTGGGAAGTACATTTGGGTCAGACTTGGATGTGGGGAAGAAAGGTGGGTCTTATAAAATAGGGATAGACAGTAGAGCACCATGTAGGACCCGGGAGGACGTTAGAGTACCATGTCGAGGCCCAGGGGACAGTAGAGTCCGCGCAGTTGAAGTTGTAGACGGCTGGCAGGAGCTGTTGAAGTTGTAGACGGCTGGCAGGAGCTGTTGAAGTTGTAGACGGCTGGCAGGAGCTGTTGAAGTTGTAGACGGCTGGCAGGAGCCATTGAAGTTGTAGAAGGACCGTTGAAGTGCAGAAAGGGGGGGGGGGGGGGTTCTAATCAAATCTAAGGTCTAAGTGCCCTACTGTCTACACCTATTGAATAACAACCCGTGCCTTTGGATATAACTCGGAGGTGTGAAAGCCTGAACCTATGGAGAGGATTTCTTGAAAAGGGGGGTCGGTCAGTTCAGTGCGGGATTTCTAGTGCGGGTTATTTTCATTGTGGGACGAATTGGGGAGTGACGTTTTGTCCGGGGCATTTTGGGGAGTGACGTTTTGTTCGGGGCATTTTGGAGTGTGACGTTTTGTTCGGGGCATTTTGGAGTGTGACGTTTTGTCGGGGACGATTTGGGAAGTACATTTGGGTCAGACTTGGATGTGGGGAAGAAAGGTGGGTCTTATAAAATAGGGATAGACAGTAGAGCACCATGTAGGACCCGGGAGGACGTTAGAGTACCATGTCGAGGCCCAGGGGACAGTAGAGTCCGCGCAGTTGAAGTTGTAGACGGCTGGCAGGAGCTGTTGAAGTTGTAGACGGCTGGCAGGAGCTGTTGAAGTTGTAGACGGCTGGCAGGAGCTGTTGAAGTTGTAGACGGCTGGCAGGAGCCATTGAAGTTGTAGAAGGACCGTTGAAGTGCAGAAAGGGGGGGGGGGGGGGTTCTAATCAAATCTAAGGTCTAAGTGCCCTACTGTCTACACCTATTGAATAACAACCCGTGCCTTTGGATATAACTCGGAGGTGTGAAAGCCTGAACCTATGGAGAGGATTTCTTGAAAAGGGGGGTCGGTCAGTTCAGTGCGGGATTTCTAGTGCGGGTTATTTTCATTGTGGGACGAATTGGGGAGTGACGTTTTGTCCGGGGCATTTTGGGGAGTGACGTTTTGTTCGGGGCATTTTGGAGTGTGACGTTTTGTTCGGGGCATTTTGGAGTGTGACGTTTTGTCGGGGACGATTTGGGAAGTACATTTGGGTCAGACTTGGATGTGGGGAAGAAAGGTGGGTCTTATAAAATAGGGATAGACAGTAGAGCACCATGTAGGACCCGGGAGGACGTTAGAGTACCATGTCGAGGCCCAGGGGACAGTAGAGTCCGCGCAGTTGAAGTTGTAGACGGCTGGCAGGAGCTGTTGAAGTTGTAGACGGCTGGCAGGAGCTGTTGAAGTTGTAGACGGCTGGCAGGAGCTGTTGAAGTTGTAGACGGCTGGCAGGAGCCATTGAAGTTGTAGAAGGACCGTTGAAGTGCAGAAAGGGGGGGGGGGGGGGGTTCTAATCAAATCTAAGGTCTAAGTGCCCTACTGTCTACACCTATTGAATAACAACCCGTGCCTTTGGATATAACTCGGAGGTGTGAAAGCCTGAACCTATGGAGAGGATTTCTTGAAAAGGGGGGTCGGTCAGTTCAGTGCGGGATTTCTAGTGCGGGTTATTTTCATTGTGGGACGAATTGGGGAGTGACGTTTTGTCCGGGGCGAATTGGGGAGTGACGTTTTGTTCGGGGCATTTTGGAGTGTGACGTTTTGTTCGGGGCATTTTGGAGTGTGACGTTTTGTCGGGGACGATTTGGGAAGTACATTTGGGTCAGACTTGGATGTGGGGAAGAAAGGTGGGTCTTATAAAATAGGGATAGACAGTAGAGCACCATGTAGGACCCGGGAGGACGTTAGAGTACCATGTCGAGGCCCAGGGGACAGTAGAGTCCGCGCAGTTGAAGTTGTAGACGGCTGGCAGGAGCTGTTGAAGTTGTAGACGGCTGGCAGGAGCTGTTGAAGTTGTAGACGGCTGGCAGGAGCTGTTGAAGTTGTAGACGGCTGGCAGGAGCCATTGAAGTTGTAGAAGGACCGTTGAAGTGCAGAAAGGGGGGGGGGGGGTTCTAATCAAATCTAAGGTCTAAGTGCCCTACTGTCTACACCTATTGAATAACAACCCGTGCCTTTGGATATAACTCGGAGGTGTGAAAGCCTGAACCTATGGAGAGGATTTCTTGAAAAGGGGGGTCGGTCAGTTCAGTGCGGGATTTCTAGTGCGGGTTATTTCATTGTGGGACGAATTGGGGAGTGACGTTTTGTCCGGGGCATTTTGGGGAGTGACGTTTTGTTCGGGGCATTTTGGAGTGTGACGTTTTGTTCGGGGCATTTTGGAGTGTGACGTTTTGTCGGGGACGATTTGGGAAGTACATTTGGGTCAGACTTGGATGTGGGGAAGAAAGGTGGGTCTTATAAAATAGGGATAGACAGTAGAGCACCATGTAGGACCCGGGAGGACGTTAGAGTACCATGTCGAGGCCCAGGGGACAGTAGAGTCCGCGCAGTTGAAGTTGTAGACGGCTGGCAGGAGCTGTTGAAGTTGTAGACGGCTGGCAGGAGCTGTTGAAGTTGTAGACGGCTGGCAGGAGCTGTTGAAGTTGTAGACGGCTGGCAGGAGCCATTGAAGTTGTAGAAGGACCGTTGAAGTGCAGAAAGGGGGGGGGGGGGGGGTTCTAATCAAATCTAAGGTCTAAGTGCCCTACTGTCTACACCTATTGAATAACAACCCGTGCCTTTGGATATAACTCGGAGGTGTGAAAGCCTGAACCTATGGAGAGGATTTCTTGAAAAGGGGGGTCGGTCAGTTCAGTGCGGGATTTCTAGTGCGGGTTATTTTCATTGTGGGACGAATTGGGGAGTGACGTTTTGTCCGGGGCATTTTGGGGAGTGACGTTTTGTTCGGGGCATTTTGGAGTGTGACGTTTTGTTCGGGGCATTTTGGAGTGTGACGTTTTGTCGGGGACGATTTGGGAAGTACATTTGGGTCAGACTTGGATGTGGGGAAGAAAGGTGGGTCTTATAAAATAGGGATAGACAGTAGAGCACCATGTAGGACCCGGGAGGACGTTAGAGTACCATGTCGAGGCCCAGGGGACAGTAGAGTCCGCGCAGTTGAAGTTGTAGACGGCTGGCAGGAGCTGTTGAAGTTGTAGACGGCTGGCAGGAGCTGTTGAAGTTGTAGACGGCTGGCAGGAGCTGTTGAAGTTGTAGACGGCTGGCAGGAGCCATTGAAGTTGTAGAAGGACCGTTGAAGTGCAGAAAGGGGGGGGGGGGGGGGTTCTAATCAAATCTAAGGTCTAAGTGCCCTACTGTCTACACCTATTGAATAACAACCCGTGCCTTTGGATATAACTCGGAGGTGTGAAAGCCTGAACCTATGGAGAGGATTTCTTGAAAAGGGGGGTCGGTCAGTTCAGTGCGGGATTTCTAGTGCGGGTTATTTTCATTGTGGGACGAATTGGGGAGTGACGTTTTGTCCGGGGCATTTTGGGGAGTGACGTTTTGTTCGGGGCATTTTGGAGTGTGACGTTTTGTTCGGGGCATTTTGGAGTGTGACGTTTTGTCGGGGACGATTTGGGAAGTACATTTGGGTCAGACTTGGATGTGGGGAAGAAAGGTGGGTCTTATAAAATAGGGATAGACAGTAGAGCACCATGTAGGACCCGGGAGGACGTTAGAGTACCATGTCGAGGCCCAGGGGACAGTAGAGTCCGCGCAGTTGAAGTTGTAGACGGCTGGCAGGAGCTGTTGAAGTTGTAGACGGCTGGCAGGAGCTGTTGAAGTTGTAGACGGCTGGCAGGAGCTGTTGAAGTTGTAGACGGCTGGCAGGAGCCATTGAAGTTGTAGAAGGACCGTTGAAGTGCAGAAAGGGGGGGGGGGGGGGGGGGTTCTAATCAAATCTAAGGTCTAAGTGCCCTACTGTCTACACCTATTGAATAACAACCCGTGCCTTTGGATATAACTCGGAGGTGTGAAAGCCTGAACCTATGGAGAGGATTTCTTGAAAAGGGGGGTCGGTCAGTTCAGTGCGGGATTTCTAGTGCGGGTTATTTTCATTGTGGGACGAATTGGGGAGTGACGTTTTGTCCGGGGCATTTTGGGGAGTGACGTTTTGTTCGGGGCATTTTGGAGTGTGACGTTTTGTTCGGGGCATTTTGGAGTGTGACGTTTTGTCGGGGACGATTTGGGGAAGTATACATTGGGTCAGACTTGGATGTGGGGAAGAAAGGTGGGTCTTATAAAATAGGGATAGACAGTAGAGCACCATGTAGGACCCGGGAGGACGTTAGAGTACCATGTCGAGGCCCAGGGGACAGTAGAGTCCGCGCAGTTGAAGTTGTAGACGGCTGGCAGGAGCTGTTGAAGTTGTAGACGGCTGGCAGGAGCTGTTGAAGTTGTAGACGGCTGGCAGGAGCTGTTGAAGTTGTAGACGGCTGGCAGGAGCCATTGAAGTTGTAGAAGGACCGTTGAAGTGCAGAAAGGGGGGGGGGGGGGGGGGTTCTAATCAAATATAAGGTCTAAGTGCCCTACTGTCTACACCTATTGAATAACAACCCGTGCCTTTGGATATAACTCGGAGGTGTGAAAGCCTGAACCTATGGAGAGGATTTCTTGAAAAGGGGGGTCGGTCAGTTCAGTGCGGGATTTCTAGTGCGGGTTATTTTCATTGTGGGACGAATTGGGGAGTGACGTTTTGTCCGGGGCATTTTGGGGAGTGACGTTTTGTTCGGGGCATTTTGGAGTGTGACGTTTTGTGGCGTCGGCATTTTTGGAGTGGACGTTTTGTCGGGGACGATTTGGGAAGTACATTTGGGTCAGACTTGGATGTGGGGAAGAAAGGTGGGTCTTATAAAATAGGGATAGACAGTAGAGCACCATGTAGGACCCGGGAGGACGTTAGAGTACCATGTCGAGGCCCAGGGGACAGTAGAGTCCGCGCAGTTGAAGTTGTAGACGGCTGGCAGGAGCTGTTGAAGTTGTAGACGGCTGGCAGGAGCTGTTGAAGTTGTAGACGGCTGGCAGGAGCTGTTGAAGTTGTAGACGGCTGGCAGGAGCCATTGAAGTTGTAGAAGGACCGTTGAAGTGCAGAAAGGGGGGGGGGGTTCTAATCAAATCTAAGGTCTAAGTGCCCTACTGTCTACACCTATTGAATAACAACCCGTGCCTTTGGATATAACTCGGAGGTGTGAAAGCCTGAACCTATGGAGAGGATTTCTTGAAAAGGGGGGTCGGTCAGTTCAGTGCGGGATTTCTAGTGCGGGTTATTTTCATTGTGGGACGAATTGGGGAGTGACGTTTTGTCCGGGGCATTTTGGGGAGTGACGTTTTGTTCGGGGCATTTTGGAGTGTGACGTTTTGTTCGGGGCATTTTGGAGTGTGACGTTTTGTCGGGGACGATTTGGGAAGTACATTTGGGTCAGACTTGGATGTGGGGAAGAAAGGTGGGTCTTATAAAATAGGGATAGACAGTAGAGCACCATGTAGGACCCGGGAGGACGTTAGAGTACCATGTCGAGGCCCAGGGGACAGTAGAGTCCGCGCAGTTGAAGTTGTAGACGGCTGGCAGGAGCTGTTGAAGTTGTAGACGGCTGGCAGGAGCTGTTGAAGTTGTAGACGGCTGGCAGGAGCTGTTGAAGTTGTAGACGGCTGGCAGGAGCCATTGAAGTTGTAGAAGGACCGTTGAAGTGCAGAAAGGGGGGGGGGGGGGGTTCTAATCAAATCTAAGGTCTAAGTGCCCTACTGTCTACACCTATTGAATAACAACCCGTGCCTTTGGATATAACTCGGAGGTGTGAAAGCCTGAACCTATGGAGAGGATTTCTTGAAAAGGGGGGTCGGTCAGTTCAGTGCGGGATTTCTAGTGCGGGTTATTTTCATTGTGGGACGAATTGGGGAGTGACGTTTTGTCCGGGGCATTTTGGGGAGTGACGTTTTGTTCGGGGCATTTTGGAGTGTGACGTTTTGTTCGGGGCATTTTGGAGTGTGACGTTTTGTCGGGGACGATTTGGGAAGTACATTTGGGTCAGACTTGGATGTGGGGAAGAAAGGTGGGTCTTATAAAATAGAAATAGACAGTAGAGCACCATGTAGGACCCGGGAGGACGTTAGAGTACCATGTCGAGGCCCAGGGGACAGTAGAGTCCGCGCAGTTGAAGTTGTAGACGGCTGGCAGGAGCTGTTGAAGTTGTAGACGGCTGGCAGGAGCTGTTGAAGTTGTAGACGGCTGGCAGGAGCTGTTGAAGTTGTAGACGGCTGGCAGGAGCCATTGAAGTTGTAGAAGGACCGTTGAAGTGCAGAAAGGGGGGGGGGGGGGGGGGTTCTAATCAAATCTAAGGTCTAAGTGCCCTACTGTCTACACCTATTGAATAACAACCCGTGCCTTTGGATATAACTCGGAGGTGTGAAAGCCTGAACCTATGGAGAGGATTTCTTGAAAAGGGGGGTCGGTCAGTTCAGTGCGGGATTTCTAGTGACGTTTTGTCCGGGGCGAATTGGGGAGTGACGTTTTGTCCGGGGCATTTTGGGGAGTGACGTTTTGTTCGGGGCATTTTGGAGTGTGACGTTTTGTTCGGGGCATTTTGGAGTGTGACGTTTTGTCGGGGACGATTTGGGAAGTACATTTGGGTCAGACTTGGATGTGGGGAAGAAAGGTGGGTCTTATAAAATAGGGATAGACAGTAGAGCACCATGTAGGACCCGGGAGGACGTTAGAGTACCATGTCGAGGCCCAGGGGACAGTAGAGTCCGCGCAGTTGAAGTTGTAGACGGCTGGCAGGAGCTGTTGAAGTTGTAGACGGCTGGCAGGAGCTGTTGAAGTTGTAGACGGCTGGCAGGAGCTGTTGAAGTTGTAGACGGCTGGCAGGAGCCATTGAAGTTGTAGAAGGACCGTTGAAGTGCAGAAAGGGGGGGGGGGGGTTCTAATCAAATCTAAGGTCTAAGTGCCCTACTGTCTACACCTATTGAATAACAACCCGTGCCTTTGGATATAACTCGGAGGTGTGAAAGCCTGAACCTATGGAGAGGATTTCTTGAAAAGGGGGGTCGGTCAGTTCAGTGCGGGATTTCTAGTGCGGGTTATTTTCATTGTGGGACGAATTGGGGAGTGACGTTTTGTCCGGGGCGAATTGGGGAGTGACGTTTTGTTCGGGGCATTTTGGAGTGTGACGTTTTGTTCGGGGCATTTTGGAGTGTGACGTTTTGTCGGGGACGATTTGGGAAGTACATTTGGGTCAGACTTGGATGTGGGGAAGAAAGGTGGGTCTTATAAAATAGGGATAGACAGTAGAGCACCATGTAGGACCCGGGAGGACGTTAGAGTACCATGTCGAGGCCCAGGGGACAGTAGAGTCCGCGCAGTTGAAGTTGTAGACGGCTGGCAGGAGCTGTTGAAGTTGTAGACGGCTGGCAGGAGCTGTTGAAGTTGTAGACGGCTGGCAGGAGCTGTTGAAGTTGTAGACGGCTGGCAGGAGCCATTGAAGTTGTAGAAGGACCGTTGAAGTGCAGAAAGGGGGGGGGGGGGGGGTTCTAATCAAATCTAAGGTCTAAGTGCCCTACTGTCTACACCTATTGAATAACAACCCGTGCCTTTGGATATAACTCGGAGGTGTGAAAGCCTGAACCTATGGAGAGGATTTCTTGAAAAGGGGGGTCGGTCAGTTCAGTGCGGGATTTCTAGTGCGGGTTATTTTCATTGTGGGACGAATTGGGGAGTGACGTTTTGTCCGGGGCATTTTGGGGAGTGACGTTTTGTTCGGGGCATTTTGGAGTGTGACGTTTTGTTCGGGGCATTTTGGAGTGTGACGTTTTGTCGGGGACGATTTGGGAAGTACATTTGGGTCAGACTTGGATGTGGGGAAGAAAGGTGGGTCTTATAAAATAGGGATAGACAGTAGAGCACCATGTAGGACCCGGGAGGACGTTAGAGTACCATGTCGAGGCCCAGGGGACAGTAGAGTCCGCGCAGTTGAAGTTGTAGACGGCTGGCAGGAGCTGTTGAAGTTGTAGACGGCTGGCAGGAGCTGTTGAAGTTGTAGACGGCTGGCAGGAGCTGTTGAAGTTGTAGACGGCTGGCAGGAGCCATTGAAGTTGTAGAAGGACCGTTGAAGTGCAGAAAGGGGGGGGGGGTTCTAATCAAATCTAAGGTCTAAGTGCCCTACTGTCTACACCTATTGAATAAGAACCCGTGCCTTTGGATATAACTCGGAGGTATGAAAGCCTGAACCTAGAAGAGTTTTTGCAATTCGATCTTGGCGGTATTAAATGTATATACCTTGTGGAATCTATCCGGGTGTTTCATTATAGAGGTCGTCAAGTTGGATCCGTTTTAGTGGAGTTTAGGAGTGTCTGAAGCTCTAGGAGCTTGGAAGAGTTGGGTAGTGGGTAAACCCGGGGAGGGAGGCCCAAACCCATTTTAACCAACAAAAAAATTATGTGATAAAAAATACCACTTGTAAAGAAAAGGCCTTTTTGCTTTCTTCTAAACGAATCCGCAAAAATCCTTTTTTTACAAGTGGCTTAATTGTGCTTTTCCGTTTCTGCATCTAAGAATTCTGCTGTTTTGATAACATTTTGTGTCTGAAAAAAATAAAACAAAAAAATCGACGCAAACGGAAAAGCACTAAAAAATAATAAAAACACATCTAAATCTAATATCCTTTAGACCTTCGAATGTGGCGGAAGCATCTTTGCCACATTTTTAGCTTCTCTCATCTTTGGAACTCATCATCAATTCGTTGCAATCCACTGCTCATTTGAACACTTCTTGCAATAATAAGTCTCGGTGTAGCAGTTGATGTTACAGAGCCGTCAGCCTCAATGTACGAGTTTTGTTGTTGCAGCACACATCTGAAAAATACCTTTAAAATTAAAAATACGAAAATTGTCGTCTTCAAAATACTTAAGAAAGCACGTTTCTGCCCACAGCTTACTCAAAGAGAGTTAATCCCCCCAACAAAACAGCCTCTCCACTCCCCAGCCTACCCAAAGACAGTCTCCCATCCCAAAGAATAAAAAAGAGAAAAAACCAAACCTTAGAGTTGTGATGATGCTCAAATTCATCCTTCTCAGTAGTCTGGTTGGCGTCTAACCAAGAGAGCGTTTCCTGACATTTGTCCAAAACCTTATCGTCCTCGCTAATCTTAACCTTGAGCTAAAAAATTTTTGATTTTTTTTGAAAACCTTTTTATAAAAAGAAGGGCCCTTCCGCAAGACGTAAAGGTCAAAAAAGACGGAAGACAACCAATCCCTGCCCACAGCAATATGCACTAACAGTTAATCCACCCCAACAAAACCCAAATACAATCAATCCCCAAACAAGAGACAACCCAGTAGTCCTCCCAAGTCACCCCAAAACAGTCAATCCAGCTCATCCCTGCTCCAATCCCCCAACAAAACAATCCACTCTATCCCCAAACAAAACATCCTATCCCTTAAACAAGAAAGCCCATCCCCAAGACACCAAAGCCCAGCTTTATCCCTCAAAATAATCAAACCTTGTCATCCTCCATTGTCTGCTTGATGTTAAAGCATTAAGACTTAAGTCCATTCTTATTGTTAGCCGAAACACGATCACGCTGAATTTCATCCTCTCCACGATATTTCTCAGCCTCTTGGACCATACGCTCAATCTCATCTTTGGAAGGACGTCCCTTATCATTAGTGATGGTGATCTTGTTTTGCTTTCCAGTCGATTTGTCTTGGGCAGAAACATTCAAAATTCCGTTGGCGTCAATGTCAAAAGTGACTTCTATTTGAGGAACACCGCAAGGAGCAGGAGGAATTCCACTCAACTCGAATTTGCCCAACAAGTTGTTGTCCTTGGTCATTGCACGTTCACCTTCATAGACCTTAAAAAGAAGTTTTCCAAAATTCCCGAAAAAAATTCCCGAAAATTCCGAAATTCTAAAAAATTTACCCAAACCTGAATTAGAACACAAGGCTGGTTGTCAGAATAAGTAGTGAACGTTTGAGAAGTCTTTGTCGGGATGATGGTATTTCTCTTAATCAACGGAGTCATTACGCCACCAGCAGTTTCTATTCCCTACGAGTGGAGCAACGTCCAAAAGATGAAGATCTTTTAAAAAATTTTTTCAACCCAAAAAAACCACTCCCAAAAATACCTGAACATTCTCAGATTTATCGTCAGACAAAATTGCAGCCTGAACAGCAGCTCCATAAGCTACAGCTTCGTCCGGGTTGATGCTCTTGTTAAGTTCTTTGCCAGAAAAGAAGTCAGACAGAAGTTTCTGGACTTTTGGAATACGAATCGAGCCTCCAACCAAAACAATGTCATGAATCTGAGACTTGTCCACCATAGCATCACGAATTTACTTCTCAACTGGATCCATAGTACTGCGGAACAAATCGGCACAGAGTTCTTCGAAACGAGCACGCGTGATGTTGGTGTAGAAGTCGATTCCATCAAAGAGCGAATCAATTTCAATGCTAAAATCGATTTAAGTTAAGGTCAAAAAAATCAAAAATAACCTCGCTTAAGTGGAGCTAGACAAAGTCCTCTTAGCCCGTTCACAAGCAGTACGAAGACGACGGAGAGCACGCGGATTGGTGGCAAGATCCTTCTTGTGTTTACGCTTGAATTCAGCAACAAAATGGTTGACCTTAAAAAACATATTTTCAGTTTAGAAAACCTCAAAAAATTCCAAACCATTCGATTGTCAAAATCTTCGCCTCCAAGATGAGTGTCTCCAGCAGTTGACTTGACCTCAAAAATACCATCTTCAATAGTCAAAATAGACACATCAGTTCCACGCCCAAGTCAAAAATCAAGACGTTGCGCTCGCCTTGGCCTTTCTTATCCAAACCATAAGCAATAGCCGCAGCAGTTGACTCGTTGATGATACGCAAAACATTAAGTCCAGAAATCGTTCCAGCATCCTTTGTGGCTTGGCGTTGACTGTCGTTGAAGTAAGCTGGCACAGTGATAACAGCATCTTTAACGGTTTGTCCCAAAAATGCCTCAGCCGTTTCCTTCATTTTAGTTAAGACCATTGCCGAAACTTCCTTAAAAACCAAAAAATTGAACTCAAGCCAAGTAAAATCCAAATCAAACCTCAGGGAAGAACGCCTTCATTTCACCCTTAACCTCAACTTGGATTTTTGAACGTTCACCTTCTCCTTGAATAACCTTGAACGGCCAATGCTTCATGTCGGATTGAACGGCTGGATCGTCAAACTTGCGTCCAATCAAGCGCTTTGCGTCTGAAAATGATTTTTGAAACGTTTAACCAAAAAACAAGAAAATACCAAAAACACTGTTCGACGTTTTCATCGCCACATGATTTTTAGCCGCATCACCAATCAGACGTTCAGTGTCCATGAAAGCCACATAAGATGGAGTCGTGCGATTTCCTGAAGAAAATAAAGTTAGAACGCGAAAACTTGTTCAGAAAACAAACCTTGATCATTGGCAATGATCTCAACTTTTCCATGCTGAAATACACCAACGCACGATTACGTTGTGCCAATGCGTAACTTCATGACCCAAATAGGCTTCGGCAATTTCCTTCATTTTTCCAAGAACCATTGCTGAGATCTCTTCTTGAGCAAATTGTTTAATCTCTCCGTTGACGTTTGCTTTGATGTGTGGATTATTTGCTTTATCAGCAACCTGAAAAATGGTAGGAGAATGAGAGGTGACATTTGATCCCAAAAAACATTTTTTGCGGACAGAATTTCTATCTTGCGGAAAATCCCAATCTTGCGGACAAACATCCAAATTTTTTCCACACCCCTTTGGCGGATGTTAAGGAACTGGCAGGGTTCTTTCTATTTCTTTATTATACATACCTTGATCGTTTGCAATAATTTCAACGCGTCCATTTTTATAAACACCAGCACGAGAATAAGTTGTCCCTAAGTCAATTCCAATAATCGTTCCATATTTGTCTTTATCCTTAGGTTTGGCAGAGTCAGTTTTGACGCCCTCATCACGTCCAAGACCATGAGATATTGACAAAAATAAAAGAATTGAAGAGATCAGAATAAACTTTGTTGTTGTTAACATTCTTGTTTAAAAAACTCTGAAAAATATATAAAGAAATTAAAAATCACGGAAGGATAAATTAAATGCGAAGCATAAGTAATGAAAGAGGAGGGGAGAAATAAAAAGGCTTCCTTTTTTAAATCAGGGAAAAAACACTTGGAGAAAAACATATCAAGGCCAGACCCAGTTTGCAGTGGAAGACCCAAAATTATTGAAAGGAAATTGACGACCCAGTCAAATCTCCCCAATGCCAGAACCCCACATTAAGATTAAAAGGTTGTGGAAGATTCTAGAATTATTCAAGGGTAGAAATTGGAAGATCTCAAAAATTATATTCGACAAGGGCTACAAGAGAACAAGGGAAACATAACAAAAAAATTCAAACTCCGGAAACTAATGAAAATCGATAAGTGACGCCAAATGAATTTGAACTAAATATTAACGCAAATTAATTTTGTTAATCTAATTTTGGAAAATGTCAAAGTGTCAAGTCGTTGTTATTCTGTCAATTACTCAAAAAATGAAGAAAAAAAGATTTTCAAAGCCTAAAGAATTTAAAAATTTTATTTAGGTAGACTTTAAGAAGATATCGACAAGAATGCGGTGATATAGAGGACACATTTTGAGTCTGAACATTTTTAATATTTTGAGGAAGGAAAAGGATCTGGACCCTATAACTCATCATGGAATGGTCACTTTTTCATGTTCTTGGTACCTTTGGACAGAGAATCAAAATCTCTACAACATACCAAAAAATGAGAATTTTTGAATGATTGATTAAAAAGTTATGATCTAAAAACTAACTTTTCAAAAAAATGTGATTTTTCGGCACTTTATCAATCATAACTTTTTTATCAATTAGTCAAAAATTCTGATTTTTTGGTAATTTGTAGTGCATTTAATTCCCTATCCAAGGGTACCAAGAACATTAAAAATAATAAACCCCTTTATGAACTGAGCCGAGATTGAACTGAGGTGTACCCAATGAAACAAATAGAAAAATTTACTTTATTTCTCTCTCTGTAGTCTTTCTGAAATAGGACAAATTGTCATTCTTGGCAAACTTAGTGCCGAAATTTAAATTTTAACAAAAAAATGGCACGACCCCTCCATAAAAGTATTTTGTCTACACTATTCTTCCGTTAAAAATCAAAAACCTCTATAAACATATTCACGGATATTTCTACTTATACTTTTATTCTTTTTATTCTTATTTTACATAATCTTGCTACATGTGTATTACATTATATAAATCAATCATTTCTGAAACATCAAATGTTAGCACAACTTAATGAGCCAAATAAACGAGTTAATGCGCTGATAAATAAAATATTTGCTGAACTAAACGATAATATAGAATGAGAAGTTAGGTAGGATCAACGAGTAAACGCCGCAATTTTCGATGGCTTCTTTGTTGTTATCTGTTATTTTTTAATCAAAGCTAATTCAAATTATATTGTGCATACTTATACATAACAATACACCCAGCAAGATTTTCTGTTATTAAAAAATGTGGAAAGACGTGCCTGCGCAAAATTAATAAAAATAAAACAAATATTCTTCCAAAATACTCTTTTAGCAAACAATCATAATCTCATTCATTTGTTACTATGCAGTATAAAATTTTTGGAGGAAAAGGATTCCCTTTCTATATTTAATTAATTTTATTTTTTCTTTTAAATGTTATACTATGCTTTTATATTTATTCTATTTGGCCATTTTGTAATTAATCTCTTCTTATAATTTGTATACGTATGTGACAGACAAAGTTGTCAGTTTTTAATCTTTGGTTTTATTCTAATATGTAATTGATGAAATTGACGTTATACTTTTTTAAAGGAATTTATGGAATTTTGAGGGCTTTTTTATTTTAGCAAGTGATAAAAATAAGTAAATTAATTGGCGGCACATAAGTAATTTTGTAGATAAGTTAGTTTAACCTCTCAAACTTGTTTTTAATTGTTACTTGGCATTGAACTCTGAACACTCAGAATAATTTCTCTAGCGGATATTTTTACAAACGAACGAAGGATTTTTTTAGAAGGAATGAAGAAGATAGATAGGGAATAGAATGGGTGGTCCTCGCGCATCGCAGATTTTTACCTCAAACCAATTTTCAATTTTCTTCTTTTGTTCTTTCACACTGAATAATTTTAAAAAGTTTAATTTTCTTTATTATTCTTATAGTCTCTATACATTTTTTGTTCAAATTCTAGCGTTCATTGTTCAGAATATTTTGGGCCAAAGGGTAGATGATTAAATGCGTCAGAAACTATGAAACACTTAATTAGCCACAAATAAGAAAGAGCACAAAGAGAAAGTGACAGGCGGGGCTCCGAATAAGAAGCTGCAAAAAAGAAAGGCGACGTAACCAACAGGAGTTTCTCTGATTTCTTTCTTTAAAGAAATATATGCATCAAGGACGTGCAAGAAGAAAAAACAGGAAATCGTTCATTCCTAAGAAAAAGAAGTATTTTAGAGTACAAGTGAGAGAAATAGTAAGCATTAAAAGATCAGGTTAGAAAAGTTAAAAACTGAATAAAGTTTGAAGATTGTGATTGTGAAAATCTGGAGATTCGAAAAATTGGAGAAAAAAAATTGAATAATAAACCAAGACGGAATAAAGGTTAGAGATAATATACAAAATTATAAAAAAATGTTGGAAATAAGAAAAGAGAATTTCTGCATGTATAAGAAAGTAAAAAAATAAGAAACAAACTGCATCATCACAACAAAACAACCAACGACCAACCTTAACTTATTTTCACTACAAAGGCATTCCTTTTGCACACGCCCAAACACAACACAAAAATGCTTTAGTTTAGTAGTCAGTTGCTCTTCGCGCATATATATAAAAGGTTGTTAGTGTTCCACCACAGTGTCACTCGTTCAATCGTCTTTTGCGCTTTTGTTTGAGCTTAATTAAACACGACTTTTACCACAATTGGGAATTTAGACTAGGATCGCTATGTGAGTGGGGTTAATTGAAGGATGTTCTTTTAATTTTTGATTAGAAAAAAGCCTGAATGTTTTATATGATGAGAAGCAATGAGTATTTTTATTGCATGTTATACATATTTGCTTTTATAAAAATTCTCAAGATTTTTATGAAAAATGTTTGATTTTTCCAATTAAAACGCCCCTCCAATTATTGTAATTATTAATGTATCATTTTTAAGCTAACGCAAATCGTATTGTGAAATATATACATATTTTAAATTATTTTTTATTAAGGATAAAGCTAATCATTATGGATTACGAGGCCAGAATTAAAGCTTATCGGTTTGTAGCATACTCTACAGTTTCTTTCTCGGTTATTTCACTGATCTCGGTTTGCTTCACTCTTCCAATGCTCAAAAACTACGTTTCTAATGTATCATTGAACATGGATAGGGAATTGACGATGTGCCAAGTTTGTGAAAATTAAAAGTAAAATAAGACTGTATGGTTCAGGGATCAGCAAAAGACATCTGGTCAGAGGTTCTTCAATTGAAGAATATCCCCGTTAGTGGTGGGAATCGTACAGCACGTCAAGCTGGTTATGGTGGCGCTGAAGCACCAGTGACTGGAGGATCTGCTTCTTCTGGCGGCGGTCAATGCAGCGATTGTTGTTCTGGAGGAGGACCAGGCCCAGCAGGTCCCCCCGGTCCACCGGGAAGGTCAGGAAACCCAGGAGCCCCCGGATCACCTGGACAGCCTGGAAAGTCTCAACAAGCACCTTGCCAACAAGTCACAACTGTAAGTTGAAAAAGCCATTGAAGTCTAATAATTAAATAATATTTTCAGCCACCATGCAAACCTTGCCCTGGAGGCCAACCAGGCCAGCCAGGACCCCCCGGACCACCTGGCCAGCCGGGAGGCCCAGGACAACCTGGACAACCAGGAGGACAAGCCTCTCCCGGAGAACCTGGACCCGCAGGACCCCCTGGATCGCCTGGAGCACCAGGTAATACCTTTTTAATATTTATGAGATAAATGAACAATTTAAAA
Organism: Meloidogyne arenaria; assembly: GCA_036172955.1. Taxonomy (NCBI): domain Eukaryota; kingdom Metazoa; phylum Nematoda; class Chromadorea; order Rhabditida; family Meloidogynidae; genus Meloidogyne; species Meloidogyne arenaria. The sequence goes on from JARQAB010000003.1 coordinate 29,907, forward strand.
AATAAAGGTCAACCTGGCGGCCCTGGACAACCTGGAGCACCTGCACAATCTCAAGAAGCTGGACCCGCACCTCCTGGTCCACCAGGTAAAACATTTTACATGTTTACATGAGTTTTTTTATATATGACAAACAAATTATTTTTGTGTTATGGAAAAAATAATAACTGTAAATAATTTTAAAATGTATTTATTTATAGGAGACGCTGGAGCACCTGGACAACCTGGAAATCCAGGTCCAGCTGGACAACCTGGAGGTCCTGGAGGACCTGGACCAAAAGGACCACCAGGCCCACCCGGTCAACCTGGAAATGACGGAGCTCCTGGCCAGCCCGGAACACCTGGAACACCCGGAGGGGCAGGAGAGAAAGGTATCTGCCCCAAATATTGCGCCATCGATGGTGGAGTCTTCTTTGAAGATGGAACTCGAAGACGTTAAATGTAGACAGAAGTTAAAACTAATAGTGCTTTTAGAATTTATCTGGCGATGGAGGAATATCCTTATTTCTGGACATTTACATTTAATTATTTTTATTATCGTAAACATAACTGCCATTTTCTTAACCCAAAAATAAATCTGCCCTCCCTTCTTGTATTTTGATATTTTCGGTTTCCAAAGGATTTCGCTAGTTATGTATTTTCCAATGGGTAAATTTAACATTTTTTCGATGAATTTCGGATAGTTTTGATTATGAATAAAAATATTTTAGCTTGTTAATTTAATTGTTTAAAAGAAAAAATATAAAACAACCAAAGAAAATAAATATGCAACTAAAATGCAATGTAAAAATCTAGAAGAATGATTTAAAAAATTTCTGTAAAAATAAATAGCTGACTATAGAATATTACTTAACCATGTATTTAACTACTCCATATGTATGTCTGAGAAAAATAATTAGGAACCATAAATATTAATTGTAAATTTAATGAACGATCCCAATCAGACCACAAGAAATTAATTATAACGTAATAGTTGTTTGAAAATTAGGTAAATCACCCTTCGAAAATGTTTTGCTACAAACCTGTATTCAACTACTGAGTAGTTAATATGCCGTAAAAACCAGACCTCTCTCACCTTTTTAGTTAGTATTTCAACTGATTTATTGCCGTGAATTGTACTATAATTTCATATAAGATTTGGGTGTGACCACTTCTTTTGAATAATTGTTGGATTAAATTAATAAAAGTCAATTTAATATGTACTATGAATAAAAGATGTGATAATTAAAAATGAGTTTTAATGATTTTTTTCCATTTTTATAACGAAGTATTAAATAATTTTGTTCCGTTTTTATATGAAACAAATACTATGCATATTTCTGAAATTATTTCAAAGAAACAAAAAGTACCTAATTTTAGAAAAGTGGAAATAACTGTGGTGTTGAGAAAAAATTTTAAATTTTATTTTAAATTTTGTTTGCGAAGTCATAAATGATTGGAGAGACCTAAACGAAAAGATAGAGGTAATAAATGAAAAATAGAATTTTACATGAGGGGAAAAATATAATTTTACATGAGGAAAAAACGAAGGCGAAGAATGAACATTTATTCTTAATTTTTTTCATTTTTGGTTTTTTATTCTCTTTGTTTCGTCTCAAAATATTTGCTACTACTCCTGTTTTTCTTCTCCAAAATATTTTTAAAGCCAAATTTTAACGAAAAGACCCATTCTTAATACATATTATTGCACACTGAACGATTCATAAAGAAATTTATAAAAAAATTGAAGGAGCATAAGAAAAGAGCCACTCATTCCATAAAACTGGAATTGAGGCCGCAAAAATTACTACTGTTACATCTACGGAAATGAACAGCAAAAGCAGTAATAAGTTATAACAGCTTAAATCGTTTTCTTTTTAATTCTTTTTATTGTCGGTTTCGTCGTTTTTGTCCCAAACCACCTATGTTCTCCCCACTTTACGTCTACATTCTTCATTTGGAAGCGCAGTTATGCACTAAACACTCTTCGCTGTATTATTCCAACTTTTTGTTTGTTACACCTCACCATTCTAAACTTATTTTTTTTATTCATCGATAAACAGCGATAATTTTCGCTATAAATGGACGTTTAGGCCCAACCCTGATGCGCAAGTCCCGTTATAAATTTGCTCATTGACCCAGCATTCCGTCCCATTTGATTAAGCGTTCCACCTTTTGGAACCAAAACCTCTATCATTTACCCTTGCTTTTATTATAATTAAAGTTGGGGTTATTTAATATCGAAAACATTCATAGGCAATTATCATTTTAATATTTTCCAAAATTTTATACTATCACCAATCTATTTTATACATAATTGATAATTATCATAAGTTTGTAGAAATTACGATTAAACCTTATGCTTGAACATAGTATATTAATTTTATTACGATAACAATTTAAGATTAAGAGATAAATATTTAAGAATATTAGGTTTCTCAAAGTTTTTATTTCGCTAGGAATCATTTATTTATAAATTAAATTTACAGGCAAAGCCAATAAAAATGGACTACGAATCAAGAATTAAAGCTTACCGATTCGTGGCCTATTCCACGGTGTCCTTCTCAGTTATTTCTCTAGTCTCCGTATGTTTTACATTGCCAATGCTTCAAAGCTATGTATCAAATGTGGCCTCAAATATGGATAGAGAATTGAATTTGTGTCAGGTAGGATTAATTAAATTTAGAAAAATTCAAATAAATTCCAAAAATGTAGGGCACAGCAAAGGACATTTGGTCAGAAGTTAACCAACTCAAAAGTATTCCTGCTAGCGGCAATCGTACAGCACGTCAAGCTGGTTATGGTGGTGGTGAAGCACCAGTGACTGGAGGATCTGCTTCTTCTTCTGGAGGCGGCGGTCAATGCAGCGATTGTTGTTCTGGAGGAGGACCAGGCCCAGCAGGTCCCCCCGGTCCACCGGGAAGGTCAGGAAACCCAGGAGCCCCCGGATCACCTGGACAGCCTGGAAAGTCTCAACAAGCACCTTGCCAACAAGTCACAACTGTAAGTTGAAAAAGCCATTGAAGTCTAATAATTAAATAATATTTTCAGCCACCATGCAAACCTTGCCCTGGAGGCCAACCAGGCCAGCCAGGACCCCCCGGACCACCTGGCCAGCCGGGAGGCCCAGGACAACCTGGACAACCAGGAGGACAAGCCTCTCCCGGAGAACCTGGACCCGCAGGACCCCCTGGATCGCCTGGAGCACCAGGTAATACCTTTTTAATATTTATGAGATAAATGAACAATTTAAAAAATAAAGGTCAACCTGGCGGCCCTGGACAACCTGGAGCACCTGCACAATCTCAAGAAGCTGGACCCGCACCTCCTGGTCCACCAGGTAAATACATTTTACATGTTTACATATGAGTTTTTTATATATGACAAATTATTTTTGTATTATTGAAAAAATAATAACTAAATAATTTTAAACTGTATTTATTTATAGGAGACGCTGGAGCACCTGGACAACCTGGAAATCCAGGTCCAGCTGGACAACCTGGAGGTCCTGGAGGACCTGGACCAAAAGGACCACCAGGCCCACCCGGCCAACCTGGAAACGATGGATCTCCTGGCCAGCCTGGACCACCTGGAACAAACGGTGGAAGTGGAGAGAAAGGAATCTGCCCCAAATATTGCGCAATCGACGGTGGAGTCTTCTTCGAGGATGGAACTCGACGACGTTAAACATATTCCAGCTAGAGGAATTTATCAGAAGTGTTGCCACTTTCATCTACGTCAAAAACATAGTTTTTAACAAGCTGATAATTTAAAAAACATACTGCCATTTCTATGATTTTAATATATCATTTATATATTGTTCATGCCATGCTTTTTAGTATATTTTAATATCTAAAGCATAATGAGAAATATTTAATAAATACATACATAGTACACAAACTTGGAATTGATAAATTCCTAAAGAATAATGAAATAAAGATAAACATAATATTTAAGTAAACTAAAAGATAATAACAAAATTTAATTAATCCCCTTTAGGTAAAGCAAAATATTATTCTTAAATTACAAATTTGGAATTAAACTTGAAATTTTAATTCCAAAAAATAAGCTTGAAACTCAAATCGTTTCGGCAAAGTAAAATACAAATTATTGTTTTTAATATTCCGTTATACATATATAATTTCTCCATACATCTAACTACATACATATATTTTTAAATTTTATATTTCCATAGCAACTTGTTATTCTGCAAATCCCACAGACTAGTAGCTTTTTAAGCGCAATAAGCTGCAAACTAAATCTATTTATAATACTTGATGTTTAATAAAAATTTTGAATCATTTTGATCATCCTTAATTATTCTTGAGCCTTTTAGTCTTTTCGTCAATAAACAAATTTGTCAGTTAGTTAAAAAACTCATGTAACATCAGCACTCTCGAAATGCCCAACACACCCACTTCTATTTGTTGGCAAATCAATATTTTCATTTGGCAATTTTGGAAGGATTTTACTTTTGAATAAAAATAAATTCTTTCATTATTTTCCAAAACACTTGACCGATTTCAAAGGCAATAATTTCACATATTTGGCAATATTTCTTTCATTTTTACCTAATTAGCATTTTATTCATTTAAATCTTTAACATACCTATTCATTCTCAGACTGCAACAATTAACAGAGATAAAGACAAAAACTAAAAATTTTGGACATACTTCCAATTTTCAGAAATTTTAAACAATCTTTTAAATGCGCGAGATTGTTCACATACAGGCAGGTCAATGCGGGAATCAAATCGGTGCAAAATTTTGGGAAGTAATATCTGATGAGCATGGTATTGATCCTACTGGGTATCAATCTTTTTAATATTTATATGTACAAACATTTTTAACGGATTCTTAATGATTTAGAATGTATAATGGTGATTCCGATTTACAATTAGAAAGAATTAATGTCTATTATAATGAGGCCAGCGGTAATCAAAAATAAATTCACAATGACTTAATTATGACTTAATTATTAGGTGGGAAACATGTACCTAGGGCTGTTTTGGTTGATTTAGAAGTAAGATATATATGTATAATTTTTTAATATCTATTATATTTATGAATTATAATAAAATAACAAAAAAGAAAAACGGAAAAAATATGAGGCCAGATAAAACAGAAAACCTTAGAGAAAATTTTAGCCTGGAACGATGGATTCAGTAAGAGCAGGACCGATTGGGCAACTATTTCGTCCTGATAATTTTGTATTTGGTAAATAATTAATGCCAAGTACAACAATAATTTACATAAAAAATTCAAAGGTCAAAGTGGTGCGGGAAATAACTGGGCTAAAGGACATTATACAGAAGGGGCTGAATTAGTTGATAATGTTTTGGATGTAGTTAGAAAAGAAGCAGAAAGTTGTGATTGTTTACAGGCATAAAAATTTACAAAAGACAGAATAAAACATTGAATTATAGGGTTTTCAAATGACTCATTCCTTGGGTGGTGGAACTGGTTCTGGAATGGGGACATTGTTAATTAGTAAAATTAGAGAAGAATATCCTGATAGGATTATGGCTACTTGTATGTTGATAGAAAATTTTAAATAATCAGTCAGAGAATTTTCTTTATAGATTCTGTTGTTCCATCACCAAAAGTATCGGATACAGTAGTTGAGGTAAAAACATAATATAAAAACAGGTTGAAAATATATAATAGGTAAGGAAATTCTCACATACTTAAATTTTAATAGCCCTATAACGCAACATTATCCGTCCACCAATTAGTTGAAAATACAGATGAGACCTTTTGTATCGACAATGAAGCTCTCTATGATATATGCTTTAGAACTTTGAAACTTACAACTCCAACATATGGAGATCTTAACCATTTAGTGAGCATGACCATGTCTGGTATGTTTTTGCCATCTTTTAAATTACAAGACAAAAGGTGTGACAACTTGCCTCCGTTTTCCGGGACAATTAAATGCGGATCTAAGAAAATTAGCAACAAAGTAAGATGAGATGTTGTTTAATTTTTCCATTTCTAAACTATAGCATGGTACCATTCCCTAGACTTCATTTTTTTATGCCTGGTTTTGCTCCACTCACGTCAAGAGGAAGTCAGAATTATAGGGCTTTAACTGTGCCAGAATTGACACAACAAATGTTTGATGCTAAGGTAGATAATAAAATGTTTATCACCAAAAATCATTTGTATATAGAATATGATGGCAGCTTGTGATCCACGTCACGGGTATATATACTTTAGTAAAATAAAATTGGCCGTTTCATCAGGAATTAAAAAATTTGTTAATAGATAAGAATTTTAAAAATATTTCAGAAGATATCTAACAGTCGCAGCAATATTTCGAGGTCGAATGAGTATGAAAGAAGTAGAGAAAATAATAGTAATTCAAAAATATTTAAAAACTTGAAGGTTGATGAACAAATGTTAAATGTTCAAAACAAGAATTCTTCATATTTTGTTGAATGGATTCCAAATAATGTAAAGACTGCTGTTTGTGATATTCCTCCAAGAGGTGTTAAGATGGCTGCTACTTTTATTGGAAACTCTACTGCTATTCAGGAATTGTTTAAACGAATATCTGAACAATTTACCTGTAAGTATAAAACAAAACTGATGTTTGAAAAAATCAGAACTAACGTAAAAATGTTCTAATATTTTTTATAGCTATGTTCAGACGCAAAGCTTTCCTTCATTGGTACACAGGCGAAGGAATGGATGAAATGGAATTTACTGAAGCTGAATCTAATATGAATGATTTAGTATAGCTATTTAACTTTGTTATAGCTATCTTAATTTTTACTATTTTGTAAGGTATCGGAATATCAGCAATACCAGGATGCCACTGCTGATGATGAAGGAGAATTTGAAGAACATGAAGAACCGGAGCATGATATTGAATAGATTAAAAGAAAAGGAATAATCTTGCTTAATGCACTGCAATGTAATAACATAGATAGAAAACCAAATTTAAAATACTTGCTGATAAAAACTGTCCATTAATTCTAAGAAGATGCAAATTGACATCTCCTTTTGCCTTCTTAATTTTCATGTCAAATATTAAAACCATCCTTTTCCAAAATCCTGCGCACATCCGAAAGTCCAGAGAAAAATTTTGCAAGACTTTGAGCATTATATCATTTTAAAGAACTGTCTTCACAGAATCAAATGAGCAATAAACAATTGCATGTGTCGTTGTAATTCTGCCGACTCCCATAGGTCTAGTTCCGGTTTTTAATTTACAGTTCGACGGATTGAGTATTTTTACTCACTTAGACATTTTGAGATGGGACGTTTTTAGGTGGGACATTTTCGAGTTGGGACATTTTCTGGAGGGACATTTCCGGGCGCGCCAAAAGACAAAGTAACCGAAATTTGGACAAAATGGTAATAACATTTCGCCAAACTACGTTTCATTCAATCTTATCTAAAAATGTTAAATCTATAGCTGGAATTTGTATGCTAAAATCGACTGTATCAATTTAGATTCATGCCTATCATTCTATTTATTCTTTCAATCGCCAACTTTTCTAGTACTGGCCCATCATATAAACAATGGTAAATATTCAAATTATTTGTGGATGTTTCACATCACTTTATTTTATATCACAGCACCATCTCTTATTTGTTAGTTTTAGGCTAAAATACACATTCTTTCTGCCTTTTAATAAATTTTCATCAAAATTTTGACTTAATTTAACAAATTAAATTGAAAAGTTTTAAATGTAAACAAACACAGTTGGTACTCTTTCACTACACAAGCTATGCATTCGATAATAAACGGATTAAGTGCTTTTATAAATAATCCTTGACTTTCATTTACTACTTTGACATTTTCATTTGTTTGTAGATTTCATTTTGTTTTCACTCGATATTTGCTTTCTAGAAAATTTTTGCAATGTAAAAATGAATTACTTATGTACTTAATTAGTAATAGTTTCTTAAAAATTAATAATTTTTCTCCATTATAATGTTTGTAAAAATAATTTCTTTAATCATTATATTTATTCTTTCAATCGCCACTAACACATTTCTTTTCCTCCTTTCACTTTTTATTATTTTTCCTTACCTTTTATGCTTGTTTTTAACGTTCACTAGTTTAATTCATTAAAAAATCGAATGCGAAATAAATTCTGCTAGAAAGAATGGGCATTTTAACAAATAACATTTTTATTTTTTCCTTGCGTACTTGGAATGGAAAATATTTTTTTTTAATTTAGAGAAATCAACGATCATTCACACCAATGGAGATAGAGCCGGACAAACATTTGAGGTAATCATTTTTGGGTGTTTTTCTATTATTCATTGATTTTAGGGGGATGAAAGAGCTTTTGAGCACAATGGACCCGCAGGCAGATCCAAACACACACAAAGAATTCAAGGAAAAAACGCATGTAGTTTGCGCCAGGTTCTTGGGAGGTGCGTGGAAAACTGTGTCTCATGAAGACATGAAAATCAACAGAGTCAAGTTTGTTTATATGACGTTTTAATTATTCCATCATTATAGGGGCGGCATGAGCAACATGCTTTTCTTGTGTCGATTAACTGAAAATCATCCGCCTATTAAAAACGAACCTGACAAAGTGCTACTGCGTGTTTATTTTAATCCCGAGACTGAGAGTCATTTGGTTGCAGAGTCTGTAATTTTCACGCTTTTTTCTGAGCGTCATCTTGGTCCAAAACTTTATGGAATTTTTAGTGGAGGTCGGCTCGAGGAATACATTCCGGTTTGATTTATATTTATTACTTACTAACCATTTACTTTCAATCTCTTACGTCGATTAAAATTGTTTAAATTTTACTGCCCATATTATTCGAGTAAAATATTAATTTATATTTAGTCAAGACCACTTACATGCACTGAAATATCATATCCGAATATGGCAAATAAGATTGCTAAACGACTTGCTAGAGTGCATCAGCTTGATGTACCTATCTGGAAGGAGGTAATATACTAATTTTTCTCTATTAATTTTTTCTTTAGCCGGACTATATTTGTGACGCGTTGGACAGGTGGTTGAATCAGCTGAGATTAACGCCCAGTGGGTCATCTGATTTTATCATGCCACAAAAATATTTGGAATGGGCTCCGGAAAAGATTAGTTGTGATGACTTGTTGCACGAAATCGAGAATCTACGGTTTTTTTCTGTTAAAAATGTGAAATTTGTTATTCTACAAGTTTTTTAGTTCTTTGATTGTACATAGTCAAAGCTTTGTGACATTTTGTCATAATGATTTACAAGAGGGGAATATTCTTCTGCCAAAAGGAAGTTCTGGGAATATAAGATTGCAGTCATCTACTGAAGTATATGGAGATGGTGGGCAAAGTAATTCTCTAAGTGCTTTCAATCCTATGGATTTGCGTCTTGTCCTTATTGATTTTGAGTATGCCAGTTACAATTACAGGTTGGGAATTTTCCATTTAGAAGATGTCAAAGCTTTAATTCAGAGGTTTTGACTTTGCGAACCACTTTGTTGAATATAGTATCAATTATGATGTAGATCATGCACCATTTTATGAGATTCTTCCTGAAAGATTTCCTACCGAAGAACAAATGCTCGAGTTTATGTATAGTTATGAGCGCGAGGCGAATCCTAAGGTTTCGGAAGAACAATTACATGAAAGAGGGAAAAAGATGATAGAGGTAGATATACTTATAACTTTATTTAATGTAGTTTAAATATTCTATTTAATTTTAGGAAACAGTTCCGTTTGTACCAGTTTCGCATTTGCTTTGGGGAGTTTGGGGGCTCCTCCAAATGGAAGTCTCCCCAGTTGGATTCGGGTTTTCGGTATTTTTCAAATCAGTATAGAATCTAGTTTTTCATTCATAGGAGTATGGTCGGGACAGATTGGGTTATTATTATATGAATAAGCATTTATTGGATAAATTTTTGGACAAAATCTACTAGTTTTTTAAATGAATAGAGAAAATTATAGTGAAGATAGAAACTCCCATAATCAGAACAACTAAAGACATGTACTATTTGCATTTTTCTTATCAGATTATATTTCACCTAAATTTTTAATGCGAATTTATATACATTATATTTATATTCACAGAGATAAGAAAATTTTTGCATAAATATTTAAATTGTACAAACTTACATACTATTTTGCATTTTTATGTTTTGAACATTCAATATTTTCGGCTAAAGAATTATGACAATATGGATTAGAACGTATAAACTATTTTTACGGCTAATAATTGATTCCATTTTATTTTAACTACTTGTCCTTGACAGCTCTTCATTTAGCAAGGAAGAATCTGCCCATATTTATGTTAATATGTACAGATAATATCTATGGCTAGGAATATTTTTTATTTTCAACTGTTCATACATAAATAGATTTAGGTGCATTAAGGAATTTTATTTGTGCAAACTCTTAATTTTTTCTTTTTTTTATTAAGAAGATTATGTCTAGGGGGAGATTTTAATTAAGAATCTTGGCTTTTATTTGCTAAGTTTTTCTTCTGTTGTTCAAATACTTAAGTATCCTTATACTTTGTTTTAATAGTATTCAAGATTTTGTGATACTTTTAAAATCTTGAAAATAAGTTAGTTTTATCATTGGAAAAATCTTACCCAGCAAATAAAAATGAGTCCATTTCCGTTATCTATTTTATTAAAATTTAGATTTACATAACTACTATTCCACTTGTCATTTATGGAAAACGAAGTCAGTCGTCGAGAGCAAAATAGTAGCTCATTAAACGACAGTGAATTTCCAACTGCAACGGATCCACTCCTTAAACAACCAAATAACTCATGTTTGTTTTTAACACTTTTTTATCATTAATTTGCTTTAATTAGCTGATCAAAACGCTACAGACGGAACTTTGGCACATTCTGGTCCAATACAGATGAACGGTGGTCATGCAATTCAATCTGATCGTCTTAATATTGTTTACATGATTTTTTTGCTTCATGGAGTTGGTGTCCTTCTGCCATGGAATACATTTTTGACAATCGGATATGATGTAAGATTTTTACTTATGTTAGATTAGACCAAAAAATCTTGTTTCAGTATTTTGTAAGCTACAAATTTAATGGTACTGATCAAAACACAGAATATCGTCTAAATTTCTTCAGTTATCTAACGGCCGCTGCTCAAATTCCAAATTTAACTCTTAGCTTATTAAATTTATTTGTGGTTATCAAAGGAGGCTTGCATAGGCGCATTTATTTATCTCTATTAGTGATTGCTTCAATTTGCATCCTGACAATATCTTTTGTTTTTGTTGACTCTTATGGATGTTTGTTTTTATTTGAATTTATCTTTTAATATCTTTCTATTTTAAGGGCCATTTTATTTTTTTATTTTTACAATTGCTTCTGTTGTGATTCTCAATAGCGCAAATGGGATTTATCAAAACAGTATCTGGGGTTTAGTAGCTGATTTTCCTGGCCAGTATACTAATGCTGTTATTCTTGGAAATAACATATGCGGCATTTTGATGGCTTTCATTTACATTATTATTCTTCTTTGTGAGTTTATAAATATAATAATCTCAATTTAAATCATCTTTCAAGCTCGAATTGGAATTCGTTTAAGTGCTTCAATTTACTTTGGTCTTGCATTATTGACTGTCATTGCTTGCGGTTTCTCCTTTCGCCTTCTTACAAAAAATGTTTGAATATTTTATATAAATCTATTTTTAATTTTTTTGAAGAAATTCTACAAATTTCACGTAAGAAAAGCTGTAAAATCCAGAGCAACTTCCTGCACAGATGTTTTACACGAAGGGGAGGATATTTGTGGAAATAACTCTGAAAGAAAGCCATCCACTCCTAATCCTTCTTTAGCGACTTATTATGCTATTTTTAAAGAGGTTTTTTAATTTATTAATTTACTCTAAAAATTTTAAGTCTTGGCGCGGCCTATTTAATGTTTGGATAATTTTCTTTACAACTTTGGCCATTTTCCCTTCAGTTTTGCTTAAAATTGAATTATATCCTCCTGGTCGAACTTTTGATATTTTTATTTATGGCGATTGGACAACTTCAAGTTTGTTTGGCTTAAATATATTTCAATTTATTTATTTGAATTAAAGGAATGCTTTTTCGCCAATTAACCGTTTTCTTGAACTTTAATCTTTTTGCTACAATCGGCAGTTGGATTGCTAGTTATATTCAATGGGTATGATTTTCATATATTTTACTTTTATAATGTTTTATAGCCTTCAACAAAATCCTTAACTATTCCCGTTGTTGCTCGTCTTGTTTTCATCCCTCTCTTTTTGGCATGTAACTACCAAACTGGCACTGAACCCAGAAATTTTGTACTTATTAAAGATGAATGGTCATTTGTCATTCTAATCACTTTCATGTCAATTACGCATGGTTATTGGAGTTCTTTAGCTATGATGTATGCACCACGGTATATACTTACATTTAATTCACTTTATAAAATAATTGTTTTATTTACAGACAAGTTGATCAATCAAAATCGCAAATTGTTGGAATGATGTCAGGATTCTTCCTTGTCTTTGGTATTGCTTCTGGCATAGCTTTTACATTTGTTGAGCCTCATATTGTTGATCTATTTGGTTTGCTTTACCCTTCTTGAGGTAGCAAGTAAAGAGCTTTTTTATTTTATTATCAGTTGCAATCGAAACACAATTGTGCCATTTTAAGTAATTTTTGTCTTCATTATCTTTTATTATCTAACTTCCCCTATTCTAACTCTTGTATTTTTGATCATTTATTTTTCAACGAATGTTATTAAATCAGTGATGCTTTAGTAAAGTCATAACTATTTTAACAATCACGAATTGTGTACCTTTTTTATTAATCCTTTTCTTGTTTTATCTGTTTAACCTATTTATATAACTGCTTTACATTTTTACCTTAAAATGTTACTTTAAATTTAATTATATAAAATCTTTTTGTTGGTATAAATTAACAAAAGTTTTAATAAGTTAGAGCCTTATATTTAAAAGGTAAATTTTATGACAAAAATTATGATTAAAATGTTTAGAACATTTAATCTATTCAGAAATAAGAATAGAACACATTTTTATTTAACATAGATAAGAAAGTATTAGGGAAGGAATGATGAATAAAAAGTATGTGGTGGAATTCCAACGCTATTCTCTCTATTTTTTCCCCCGTGTCCATAAAATTTGTTTGGTATGAAAACTACCAAATTGTTTGTCAAATGATGACTGTTTCATTATATAGCTTATCATTTCTAGAGATCTAGTATAAACGATCTAACTAATTGTAAGAAATTTAAAAATTCCTTTTTGCGTTTTTCCGTTCACGTCCGATGCATTCTTAAACATTTTAGTGAACCTTTAGCCATACTTTTATGCTAAATTTAGTCGAAAATGGCACGAATTGAACTTTTTGCTCATAAATCCAAACGAGTAAATACTATCTTGAATCAGCTTAGCTCAGATTTTCAACCAGGTTTGATCTCTAATTCTAATGATTACTTGCTCCTTTATTTATCAGCTGTTAAAAATGTCGCCCAAGCTGGACAAAATCTTCTACGTGCCCTTCAAAGTGTAACATTTAAGATTTCCAACAATAAATTTTCTTAAAGATTTTAACCGCAACCATTATCTGTACACGGCATCTCTCTATGCACTTGCGTTTTCTAGTTCTACGGCTGAACAAAATGCGCGTGAATGTACAAAGCAGCTTGAAAAAATAACAGAAGCAATGAAAACGATATATGCAAATCAAACCGAATGGGTAAGCAAACTATTAAATTATTAGAAATAATTTGCAAAACATTAAAGATGGACCATTTCACAGAAATGACCAATACCATCACAGGCAACTGTGAGGACGAAAAACAAAGACTCAAGTCTTTAAGAGATGAATTCATCAAACGAGAAAAAAAATTAAATAAAGCTGTAAATGGCGGCAAGAAAATGCCTTCTGAATTAGAAAATTTCTATGAATCGGAAATGACCATAGCACGAAATCACCAGGTTAGTAAAGTAATTAAATGAAATTTTATTCAAAATAGAGCCAGCGATATCGGTTTTTTGTTGAGAAGCATTTTAAACTTATGAAGCTGTATTACGCATGGATGAGATCATCAGCTTCCCTTTTGGAAAAGGAATTCAACTTTGAGATGAATGGCTTTAGTAAAAGCGTTTCGCAAACATCAAAAGGCTCCGATAAGAATCTTGGCGAAAACATAAACTTCCAGCATCATTTAGAACCGAAGGAAAAGGTCTCTTAAATTCCATCTGGGCACAAGCTGTTCAGCATACAGTATGATGAACAACTATGCTGTTCAGCAGTTGCTATTCACAATCCAATATTATTTTTAAGATTTCGTCTGTCAAGGAACGAAATGGTCTACGACATCAGAGGGTAAATAGTCATACTCTTTTTCAAGAGGATAAACGTCTTTCTGTGCTTAATGAAAATGAAGCTGATGCTCATTCAGATCCCTCAACAATCCCACAGATTACTGGTCATCAAGGACTTTTTCGGCCAATTCCAGTTCTTCCCATGAACCAGCAAAAATTTCGTCATAGCTTGGTGGAAACATACTCAAACCATATAAACAATGATTTAATCTATTGGGAACGACAAAATGTTTCAGACGAAAATCATCCAAAACATTTACAAGTTCAAGGAAAAACAAGAGAAGGATCTCAATTACAAAAATTCTACAGGTATAATTTAAATGGATTGACATGAAATATACATATTATTTTGAAGAGATGGACCATCGAGAAGCGAGGAATTAAACGAGTTAGAACGCGAGACATACGGAAGACTCAATGAAAGACCGTTTTCACGTAAACCACATAACAACCAAGTTACAGCGTTATCTAATAAACGCAATGATCCTGGGAAATCAATGGTTGTAGGAAATGGTGGAAACATTGCTCATAATCACTCACGTACCCAAAGTTCTGAAAGCATGACAAGTAGTACAATTGCAAGTAAGTTGGAATAACATTAAAATAGAATTTAAAAAAAATTTTTAGCTACCCCTATATTTTCCCCAACTGACTATAACAGGCTTCTTGAATGTACAACCCCTTATGAAGCACAGGGCGATAACAGAGATACACAATTGAGCCTAGGACTTGGTGAACGAATTCTTCTAATGAAAAGTGGAACAAGAGGTTGGGTACTTGGTAGAAGCGAGGACGGTTCTAGGTATACGTTCTTTTACATTTTTGTAACATTTAGTATATTTCAAGACAAGGCTGGTTTCCTGCAAAATATTTAAAACTTGTCTGATATATAGAATGGAAATTTTTAAAGCAGAACGATTAATAAACGAATATATATTAACATATATGTATTGTTCCCCTTTAAAATTAAATAAAAATGAGTAAAGTTTTACAACACGTAAGATTTAAAGGCTGATAGCTTTTTAAAGACAATAGTTTTGTGTATTTTAGTTTATTAAATAAAATGTAATCAAAACCCTGGAGAGTTTTGCTCTTGGGAATTTGAAACAACCACTAGAAGATTACTTTGATATTTGGATGGCAGACTTGACTCCTTAATAAGCATTCCACATTTAACTAATATCCTATCTTACTTTTCATTCCTACATCATCATCATTCAACACCCTCTTTCTTGCTTTTTAGCTTTCCCATTAACATTCGCGACACTCCCACACTGTGTCAATAATGAACACGACATAAGTCTAGACAGAATACATATTATAAATTATTGATGTTATATGTATGTTGAATATTTATTCGCGCATTTTAATCACTTGCCATAATGTTAAAAAACACTTGGGATGCGTGGCGGCGAGGTCATTTAGTTAGAAACAAATCTCAAATATCAGTCAAACTTTAACCTTCTATTGTGCTTTGATGACAAATAATTCTTCATTATTAATTCTTTACATTAATAAAAAGAATATGTACAGATAAAATTTATAATGCCAGCCGGATATGTTTAGCAGTCTTTAGTTTATTTACTCATTAATCCATCAGTTCATAATGTTATACTTAAGTATTCATTTTATTTAAAATAGATGGATTAATTAGATGCCATTGAAAATCATGCAGGTTGCACGTGAATAATAGTCAAGACGGATTAGTTTGACCTTATAATTCTAAAATGACGACTTGGGCCGTATTTTTTTGTTTATCCTCTTCCTTTTTTGAAGGAATTAAAATGTAAAAAAGGAGGAAACGGTTGGATAATAAGCCAAATTAAGGGCTAGCGAATGGTAGCATGGACCAGGAAATGTGGCAGACTGCAACTATTGTGAACAATGAATGAGAAAGTTGTTTCCGGCAGACGACGCCTACGCTATTTCTGGCATCAATAGGGTGGTCTTTATATTATTTTTACCTATTTTACAATTAATTTTCACTTGAGGAACGCCCATTATCCTTTTTCTCCCTTCATGTACAATAGATTTTTGCAAAATTCATCCAGTCAATCGTCCTTTTTGGCTCGTCCTGTAACCAAATAAAAGCCATGTCCTAGTAAATATGGAGCTCATTTTAACAACGTTTTTCTTTTCTATCAGGTCTAAAGTATACAAGATTTCGTGACATAAGATTATTTAAAAACCTGTACTTATTATTCATTAGGTATATCTGTCATTTTATTAAAATTCTTGAAAAATACCCTTCCACACTTTTAATAAATAAATTAATTATGTTCTCCCTTTATACCTGATGTTTTCTAAGAGCTGCGCCATACTTCACTCAATTCCCAAACATCAAAATTATATCATTAACCCTTTCCACATTTACAGCTGTCACTAGATACTTAATTTGGAATAAGACAACAAAAACATACATAATATTAGTAATAACTCATTTATTTTACACTTTTCTGTTTACTTAATTAACATCCTAATCTAACAATCCCACAACAAAATAGAATGTTTGGAGAATATTTAATTATTTTACGTATTATGGCATCTACAGTCTTTGCGCTTTGTCTTTTTAATACAATGGCCCAAGCACAAGCAGATCCCACACTGGTCAGTTTATTATAATGCACTTACTTAAATAAAATATTATCATAGGAAGCGGACCTCTTTCTACGCAATATGCTTCTTAGACAGTACTTAGATAGTCAGATTTTTGGAGCAAAAGCTGATCTTAATCTTGGTCTGTCAGAAGTGGAAAGTAGAAGTGAAGTATCCAAACGATCTGTGCCACATATTTCATTTGAATCTGATTTTTCTTTTGATAATAATGGATTCTGGCGTCAACGTAGAGCACCAGCAGATTTGAGATTTTCAAAAAGGCTAATACGTCTTTCTGATCAGTATACGCCAACGCCTTGTAGGTAAGAACAGTATAATTACACCATCAAACAACATGTAAATTTATTTATCTAGATGGAAACTTTGTGCAAGTCTTTTTAAAAGGAGCATCTTTTAATTCGAGAAGAAAATTTTAAGAAAACGGGGATTCAATAAGAACATATTATATATTTTTAAAGTTAACACCTTAACACTATTTTCTGTAAAATATTATATTTTCCCGTGTTTAAAGTTTATATTCATTATGTTTTTCAAGATCGTTCAGTTTCATTGAACATTGAGCTTTTGGTTCTGTTTCATTTTTATTCTTACTGATTCTTAATATTCACGTATTTCTGTTTCATGCGTGTTTGACGACAGCGGAGCATCGGTTAATAATTCAAATGCACCAATATGAATTCTTTGGTTAACATCTTTGTCTTCCATCGAAGGCGAGTATTGAATCTTATCCTCAATTTTTCCTCTTATTAGTGAGGCTTCATCTAATGAAGTTTCATCAATATTTTTATCATTTCCTCTGTAAAAAGTAGATTAATTCTGATACATGCTTAAGTATTTGTTTCAACTGACCTTCTATTTTCTTCATGCTTCTGTTCTTCATCTAGTTTACTATCTTGCAATGCAAACTCTGAAGTTATAAACATTTGTTGTGCATTCATTTTATTCTGGTTATCTTTGTCTTTATTTTCTGTCGGTGCCATTACTATTACTTTTTGACAGGAACAACGCCAGGAATGCATAGACGACTCTGTCGGTGCTAATATTGAAGATTGATGTTGAAAGTTATTTTTGTTCATCTGCTCATATCGACGTTGCTGCGAAAACGCTAAAAGTGCCAATGAGCCGAAAGCAAGCAGTATGGCAATGCAAAGAGATAGAAGCATTAACCTTGAAAATTTTTAAATAATTATTTACCTACTAAAAAGTCAATAAGGATTTAATCAGAATCAAAAATTCCAACCATACTGTCATTTGATTCCCATTCATGTTCCATGTTTCTCCTATCCCATTCATTGTTTCTCCATCTACAGTTCCATTGTTTTCTTTCTCCAATATCTCAGCAACTAATTCTGCTAATGTTGTGCCTTCAGTGGAACTAGCAGCAGCACTCAAGTTCTGCCTCAAGCGGCTTTCTGTGATTGCTGTTTGTTCCTTTACAGGTGTGATTATGTTCAGTTTATTTACTCATTATAAAAATACTTTAAAAGGATCGCTCATTTGGCGACCAATTTCATCAACAATTTTGTTAAGACCAGCCATAAAGTTTTTGGCATTGAAGAGTTTATATTCATGAAATACTCTTTGCATAAGGTCTGCCGGTAAACGTAAATCCTTCCCTGTCTAATTTTATTTTTTAAACAATATTTAATAAAATAAATAACCCGAACATATGCCAATTTAGCAGCCTCAATTCCAATAAGAAACACAAAAGTTTGGCAAGGTAAATCATTTAACCCGTATTGTTTAACCAAATCATCACCAAATTTGGTCTAAAAATATCTTTTGTAAATATAATTTTATTTTAGTTTGACCAAATCATTTCCAGTAATGCTTTGATTGTTGTGTGTCCAAATCCTCTTTGCTAGCAAAACATAAACAAGAACACCTTCTGTACGGTTAATGCATTCAGCAGGTGCTTTCTCGGATAAAGGAACATTTGCCTCAGTTAGTCCTTAAAATTTAGAATACTACAAAGTATCTATTATACATAGTTCACATACTATCCATTTGTTTTTGAATATTCTGATTGATTTCGGCTCTCCATTGATCAGTTAAAATATGATCTGGATCACATAGTGTGGAATTTTCCTTTGTATTACAAGCAGTATAATTTTTCCTTGGATTTGGGTAATTGAGAGGCGTCCACCGTTCTGTATCAGCACGAAGAACTGTTCCAGAGGCAAGTAAAAGTGATAATAAAGAAAGCATAAATATTGTACTTTTTTACATTTAGATTAAAAAGTAAAATATAAAAATATAATTAAAATATATAGAACTAAATTGCGGCCGATATTTTCTATATCTGGGGAAGTAGTGGATAAAGAGGAAAATGGAAGGATAGAGAGCAAGATCGGATATAACGCTGGATGAAGAGTCCACAACTGCGCGGAGTTAAGTGCTGGCCTAAATCTAACTACTATAAAATAAATATTACTAGTAAATAAATAGGTGGTCAGTGCAGATATAAAGAAATAATGTTTAAGCTGCTTCTCCTACATATCCATTAATTCTTATTTCCTCTACATTCAATGTAGATATATGTTTATCTGATTATCCTTTTGTAAATTGGCTGTAATCAACAAACGGATAGACAATGAGAAGTAAAAAGAAAATAAAGCTTTCTAAATTGAAAGAATCGTAATTAAAGATTATTGACGACTTTATTATGCCAGCCCCAAATTCAATGTGCAAGTAATTGACAGTCTTTTGGTTATTATTTTTTGAACTGGGCAGATTGATCCTTATCTTGTTTATGACCTTGAATATAAACCCTCCTTTTGTCAAAATTATTTTAACTTAATATTTTTGAATAAAAGATTTTTGAACTTAAAATTTTAAAATACCAATTAGCATTTAAAAAATTAAAATGCATTTAAATAATTTATTTTTATGTTAAATACATATTTTTATAAACATGAGGATTGGAAAAGTTGAAAATTCAAGGCAAAAAAATATAAAAATAAATAGCGCTAGGAAAAATAAATAGCGCAAACAATTTTTTGATTTAAGCGCTGTTTACATGAAGATATCACACAGAAAGGCATAACGGAATCATTGATACGGTCACATAATTTCTAGACAGTATTAACAGAAACTGAAAATTCTGGTCCTGATTTAACGTTAAAAAATCCGTTAATATTCAGAAATTATGCAATAATTACAACTTTAAACCCGTATTTTAGAATTTAATTTGTTATAAATTGTAACTTTTAATAACGGATAAACCGGAATTCAAAGTGTTTTATGTCCTAAGTGATTGTGACGCCAAATGAGGAGATAATTGGCCAGAATTGTTCACAGATGAGTTGAAATCAGCTAATTTGAGTCGATAATAATTCTGTTAAAAATATAGTAAATTTAGAAGCAATATTTGAATTTTCGAATTCAGCAAAAAGGAAGGCACTTAGAAATTTTAAATTCCAAAGATTAGAGACTTTGAATTTATTGGAATAAATATTTGTATATTCTCACCTCCAACTCTTCATCAGCGTCCACAGCTTCAGCCTCAAGTAAAAGCAATGAATCATTCGCGCATCCAAGAGTAGATCCAATTAATTCTCTTGTAGATGTTTTTACGCCTTTTTGGCGTGCTGAATTTATACGTTCAATTTGCTCCTTTATCGACTCTTAGTAAAGCAGCTGGGCTATAGCTATTTCTCTCCTTTAGCTAGAGCAAAAGGTTATTCGGCGGCTGGGAGCGAACCAGCATCTTCAGTAGACCGGACTGATGTGTTAACCATTACACCACGCCGCCTACTGCTCAGCCTTAGGAAATTAATAGCTATATGCTTTACACCTCCATCCCCAGGGAAGACTGTCCCTAGTCTTCTTATCTGCCCTCTTCCCGCTTTTTTCTCTCACCTGCGGGGTAGCTTAATCATCGCCTTCTCTGGCGGAATTTCCTTTTCTCTAACCCAGGGCCTATGGGATGGATCGTCATTCGTTCAGCGTTCGCTGAACCATCCGGTGCTACCAGTAAAGCAGCTGGGCTATAGCTATTTCTCTCCTTTAGCTAGAGCAAAAGGTTATTCGGCGGCTGGGAGCGAACCAGCATCTTCAGTAGACCGGACTGATGTGTTAACCATTACACCACGCCGCCTACTGCTCAGCCTTAGGAAATTAATAGCTATATGCTTTACATCTTCTTGACGGTAACGTAGTTCTAGTGCTTGTAATTTTCTTTGTAAAAGTTCAGCAAAATTTCTTCTTTCTTCAACGGTGTCATGACGAGGATGATTGCTTGAAATCGGTTTCACTATTTTTCGATTTCTACTAATGTCATCGGCACCTTTCTGTAAGAAATTTTGAGTATTAAAAAAGTAAATCAAAGTAAACTACCATAACGGAATGATTCATTCGTCTTTGATCTTCTCGAAGTAGCTTCATAGAGTTAGATGTCTCACCAGAACCAACAGTTCGACCCGTTGACTCTGAAGAGAAGGCGGAAGACGCGGCAGAACCGTTTTTACTTGGTTGAGCTTGTCCACCAACATATGGTAGTTTGCTGACCGGCCGGAATAAACGTTGACTAAATAAATAAATTTAGTAACGTTCCAAAATTAATAGACAAACCTTGTTGTCCCGGCAGGGACCATTGCTTCACGATCTCGTTGTGAACGCTTTAGCATGTCAGCGGTTAATGTAGGAACGACATGCTCATGCTGTCCTTTACGAGATGATCGATTAGTCGAGGAAGATTTATGGGTAGTGTTTGATGAACATGATGGTGCCTGATCATCCAAGCAAAGAGATGAGTTGAATTTATCAAGAAATTCATGTGAAGTAACTGTAGTATTTATTAATTTTTGAGATTTTATAATTAGCTACCAAATATAGCATGTTGTCTTCGCAAAAAGTTATCTAAGGATGGAAGGCACTCATCAAAGAGATTAGGAGGACATATAGTTGATTGTCGAAGACATTGACCCACACGTTCACGAATTATTGGATCAATGAAGTCACATAGACCACTTTTGGGACGCAGGAATTTGTTATAAATCTCTCTGCATGGAAAATAAAATTGCATTATCAAAAAATAAATTTAAAAAATTTAAAATTAAATTAATGCGCTCATAACGAGCCTCAATTTTAATTAAAAATAACCAAAGATAGAAATCAGAATTTGAAAATTGTGACCGATTAATGAAATCCAACTTTCCCCGTGATTTGAAAATTAGTTAGTGTTATCAATATCAAATTTTAGATATTTTATAACCTAGCAAGTTGCATCACACGCGGGTCGTTTCTGCTTAACATTGCACGATAAGCAATAATAGCATAATGAAGACGTACTATAAAATATGTAGAATTATTATCCGGCTATACATAATTAAAAAATATTTACTAACATGGATGCTCACTACTATCATCGTCAACTCCCATCCACGATTGAAAAAGCTAAAAATTTAAATTTAATGATAATTGTATTAGAATTCAAAAGCTCAAAAATTTAAAAACAAACTAAAGTAGCTCAGAAAACTCGAGAAATTATAACCTGAAGAGCATCAAAGTCTGATAGTACTTCTTCCAAACTTGAAGCCCATTTAAATCTGCGTTGATCCATTTAAATAAAAATGATGAAGTGAATTAAATATGAGCAATTTAAATATTGAATTGTAGGAATAAATTTAAAATAATAAATTCAAAACTAATATGTATGACTAACAAAAAATAAAAAGAAAATCAAATAAAAATTTAATAAATTATTTAAAAGTGGAGAATGAAAAAGTGCCATTTATAAAGTTTGATTCATGCCTAATTTCTCCTATAAAGCATTTTTTGCTCTAAAATAACGGACCAAGTGTTTGGCCTAGCCTTGGTCTTTTTCTAGTTCTTACGAGATGAATGTTTATTGCTTGCCGGCAGCCACTAACTCTTCACAATAATTTTCAGTTTGCCATCATCCCATTCTTTTATTTCTGGTTAAGGATGTTACTGCCAACTGGCCATTGCAAGAAGCGGGTGAAGTCGAGCCAAAGAAATAAAAGACAAATGAAAATAAAATGGATGTAAGAAGGATGAAAAAAAGGCAAAAGGCAGACATGAAAGGGTAGGAAGAAAAAAGGAATGAACCGCTACGGGACAAAGGCGGCGACAACAGAAGAAAGAGTGCAGCGGCGATTATTATTGCCACCGCTGTCCTCGCTATGAAATTGCAAAACGAAAATATGTACATGTATTAGTAGAAATGGAATTTATAGAATAATAGCTGAAAAACGAAATTTCGCATCAGAATAAAGGTGATTTTGCCTCAGATCAAAAGATTTAATGCCATATTTAATGCTAATGGTTGCCAAATAGGATCCGCTCCCCAATTAGTTTGGTAATCCGTTTCCCGAATTAATTTAACTTACCTAAGTTTATATGAATGAGAATCGCTCAAAAGGTGTATGATCTTAATTTGGCTCCTTTTTCATTAATTTTATCAAAAAGTTAAAAATGAACTATGAAATAAGTGAGAGTGAAAATAAAAAGCCAACCACTAGTATTTAAATTCCTATTTTTTAAATTAAAATTTTAAGTATTTGTTTGTTTGTTGTTGAGAGAAGAATAATGAGAAGTTTTAGGAGTAGTGCTCGCCGATTGTCGGCAAATAGGCAAAGCGCGACGGTGTCGGCGTAGATCAAAGGAAATAACAGCAAAGGAATTGACCGATTTTATGTGTAGTGGCGGCGAGAAAAAAAAAAGAAATAATGGGATGAGGGTTAATAATGAGCGGGTGGTGGTGTATGGGTGGGCACAGGCGGCGAATTTGACTTTGATCAATCCGCACATTCATTTCTTTTATCTTGTTCATTCCGCTCTTTGAATTCCTTTTCCTCAACATTCCACCTCCTCAGCTTCCCGCCTCTCGGTTTGTCATAATTTGGCGGCAAAAATAAGGGAAGTTCCTGAAAGGAAAGGCGCTTGAAAAGATTATTCTTTTAAAGGTGTTCCTTTGATCTGCCGTCTTTTGATAGCAGAAAACTGTGGATAGTATGCTGTTTAAATAACATCATCTTTATTAGGGTCGTAGTCACTTTGCTTTTAACCGAAAAATAAAGCAAATTTGCGAGGAAATTTTTGAACATAAGGCGGAAACATTAAAGGAAAAGAAGAATCGGAGAGATGAGTGAACTTCCTTTGACTGATTTGGCGGCTCAGTCGCCTATTAATGAGTCGGCTATGCTTTCAAAAATATTCTCTTGTCGGCACATTTGGACGTTTAAAAAGGGGACTGGACAATTAAATTAATGAGAAATAAAACAGAAATAAAAGTTGCAAATGGAGGCAGTTTTGAATTTGCGAAAATAATCTATTAAAGTTAAATCAGATTCAAAAAAGAAGGCTAAATTCTTCCCATTTTTTTTGCAGTCTCTACCAAAATTAACGATATTGGGGCAGGTCCCAGTCAATTAAATTAGGTATTTATATATAAAACATCGCATAGAATTTAAAAAATAAAAACTTAACTTACAATCAATCTTATGAATAGAATAAAACATTTATTTAATCTAATTTAAATTTAATTGTGAAAAAATCAAATTTTTAAAAAGGAAAATAAGAGAATAAAGCATAAAAAATAAGAGAATTGTTAATGTTAAAATAACTTATTGTTAAAATAAATTTTAACGAAAATCAGTTAAGTCCAGTAAACTTAGTTCAAATCGCTAAAAATTTAATGAGTAAATGATATTTTATATATTTAGTTAAACAAACAATTCTAAAAAACTCATCGGGATTCAATAAATATGTAGTTGATGAGAGAAAAAAGAAAATAAATTGAAGGAATAGTGGAAGAGAAATGATTTCTGGAATAAATTAGTCATAGATTGAAAAAATTGTGTTGGGAATGCATAAAATGTTAAAAAATCGAAACTTGTCCTTTTTAAATTCTAACTGGGATTGATTTGAAAATTATAACTACCTAGGATTTATTTTTATTATCGCTAAAGGATATCAGTTTATGATAAACATCCGGCCGCATCCAATAATTGACGAGGAGTTGGCCTTTTGGCACTGTCGATTTGAAGCAAAGAACAGATTAGTAGTCGAAAGGCAGGTTCCGTTTCAGGTGGTAATTCAGGGACCTCATATCCATCAAAATTGCTGCAAGCGCAATGCAAAAATAATCGACAAAGCGAAGCTTCATCGAAAGGCGTGAACCCACTCGAACATTGAAAAAACAAGCAGCCAATGCTCCACATGTCGGCTCGATGATCATATTCACTAACAGCAACTAAATTAGCACCAACCTGGAATAGACTCGTTTATTAATTCTCTCATTGAAATCACCTCAGGTGCCATAAAAAGAAGAGTGCCAGCTACATTGCAAAGTCCCATATTCTCATCGGCAAGTACTCTAGATACGCCAAAATCAGTAATTTTTGCATTAAGAATTCGACGTTCATTTTTATCAGAAAATTTGTTGTAGAGAAGTAAAATATTTTGAGGCTTGATATCACTATAATTAGGTTAGAATTCGTGTATTTTTTGTATTTAATTTCATTACCGATGAACAATATGTTTTTCATACAGAGCAAAATATCCACGAGCAACACTCTCAACAACAACACTATAAATTAATGTCATTCTAATAATTTTCAAGTTGTTTCTACCGAATATCCGCTGATTCCAAATGACCACAAGATGATTCTTTCAAATGCCTGTCCAAGTCAGTATCGCACAACTCCATAACCAAATAACTTATTGTGTCATTAACATCAACACAAACATCCAAAAGCGAAACTAAGTTTTCATTATGAACACATTTCATTGCTTCCAATTCATCCGGGCGAACATTGATACGCCACATTCGTTTGACAGCGACTGGTTTACGGCGAGAAAGTAGAGTTCCACGAAAGACGATCTTCAAAATTTTTATTATAACAATAAGTTAAACAAAAGAAATGTCTAATTTCATTAATCCTTACTCCATAACTGCCACGACCAACTAAGGCTGAAGGTGTATCCCAAAACTGCAGAAATAAAAAATATATTTATGACTATTTATTAGGTAGTTTATACCTCATATTTCCCATTCCCAATACTAATACATTTGCCTGAATGCTCAATCGTTTCTTCATCCTCTTCTTTATTTATTGCCGTTGCGTCATTCTCGTTGTTCACTCCTGTTTTTGAAGGTGTTTTACCTGGTTTTAGTATAATTGTTGATGATGCGCAAAATAATGGAGTTGGCACACTCCCTTGATGTGTTCCTGCATAATTGCCACTATTAGCAATTGCGCAGCGAGTAAGAGGCATTGAAAGTTTTGGCTTAATTGATGGGGTAGCTTCAGAATGACGCCGATCGCATAGAAGGCCACCATTATGCATTTTTTTCAATAAGTCTCTTTTTTAAAGAAATGATATGTGAACTATTGTTGAATATTTTTTTGGAATTAATATTGTATTATAAGTTGGGATCAGTGTCTTAAAAATATTTTTAATAATCTTTCAAAAATTTATTTGTAGTTGATTGAATGTGTAATTGAATGTGTAAAGAGATAAAATAAGTTTTAAAAGAAAAAAGCAGAATATATAAAAGAACGGCTGGCATGGAGACGCTATGTTTTTTAGAAAAGGTGCGGGAAACGCAAGAAAAAATGCGAATGCAGTTGACAAGAAGGAAAATTAAAAAAAAGGATAAAATAAACGATTTTTCATCTTAAAGATAAAGTAGAATAGACAGCCGGAAATGTCTGTCAATGTGAAGATTAAAAAATAGTATTATTTTAAACTAATCAAAATTAACACCTTAAAAGTTTCTCGATTATTTAAAAGTTAAACGAATCCTACAAAAAAAACTTTGAAAATTCGTCATTTAATTCTTCTCTTTATCAAAAATCGCTCTTTGGATGGCGAGTATTAAATGCGCAAAAAGACAAAAATAGAATGAATGATTTTGAGCGGAAATAATCGAGGAACCTTTTTAGTTAGTATTGATGTAATAATATAAAAAAAGGTTGCCTTTTCCCCAAAAATACATATTACAAAAACATTACTAAACTATTTTCTCAATAAAATCTTCTAAAAATAAAATTTAATGAATTGGTGGCTGGCTGTATAATTAAATGATGAACGGCTGTCTAACTAAATGACAAATGAAAGAAAAAACATATAAAATTTAAACATCGATTTTAAAGTTCCCGAGGCATTTTAAATTTCTCGTCTCTTGGAGTTTCCTAAAATAGATATGCCAGATAGACTTTATGAGAATATATAAAAATAGAGAATGAATAAAAGATGAGTTGAGGGAAAGGCCAGCTTTAGGGCTTTCCTAAGTATTTAGTTCAAAGTGGTTGGAAATAGAGAAGAATTTTAAGAATTGAGAGAATAAAAAGGCAAACAATGTTGGTAAAAAATAGAGAGGTAAGGAGAATAAAAAGCAAAATTGAAGTTTTTCTATGAAATGTTTATTTAGCCATCTAATCTACGTAAGATCAAAAACCAATTTTGAATAAATACATTAATCCTCTCGTCGATTTTTGAAATATTCTGTGACTGGCAAGAGAATAATCATTTAAATTATTCTACGAATTTAAGAGAAAAGATAAAAAATAAAATAATATAAACATCTAAGAATAAAAAATTTTACTAAAAAATTACGTGATTGTTTTCACAAAATATAAACCCTAAAATTATTGAGTTTGAAAATAGCATTCATATGTAGTATTTGTTCTTGAGTAATGACGTGTATGGAACAAATAGGGCCATTATTTAAAAACGGAGAAAAGAAAAGAATGATAAAGAAGAGGACTGAGGTTGCCAGTTGTGTACTAACATGGTCGATAGAGGTAGGAAGTAAATTTGAGAAGCTGACAAATGCAAAAAATTTTCTTTAAAAAATAAACATAAAGATGCACTTTAATATACAAATGATACATAATTAAAACATGTAAATTTGATAAGGTATCTTTGAAAAATAGATATAGATCTTTAAATGTCGAATGTTTTTGTTTAAGCGAACGCGGAAGTTTTTAAATAAATTAAAAGTTTGAATAAATGACTTGAGTTCATCTACATAATATCACTAAACAGAAAATTTCTACTAAGTTGAACAAAAAGGAAGATGATGTGAAGTAATGGAAAAGAAATCGTTGGTAGTAATGATGATAAAATGGAAATTAATCTCCTTGCTGATATTGCCTTAGCATAAATCAGATAGAAAAACTTGTGATTGAACTTTGTAGCATAAATAAGATAGAAAAATTTATGACTGAATTATGTACATATGTAATGTTTTATACTCTTGTTGTCATTTTATGTTTTGTCAAAATTTAAATTTGCATGTGTCTCCAACTGATAAGAACGCCAACCAAGTATTTACATAATAAAATTTTGATTTAAATACATAAAACAGTCAATCATTCTCATTTTTTCGATACACACTTGTTATCTTATTTCCTTTAATAACTGTTCTTTCTAAAGTTTGTATTAAATTACTGATATCTAATTAAAATTTATAATGGTCGAAATATTGGCATCACAGAAGTATCACAAGGATCAAAAGAATATAATCATCAAAGATTTCACTATTCAATTTGTTCTTAAAAAAGTTTTTGATGCTAAACAAATTTGCGAAGAAAAACAACAATCAATAATTGATAACTTGGAAAGTTTTGAAGCTAAGGTAGAAAATTAAATGGAGGTCAAAATACAAAATTGAGAATTTCAGGATATTACTAATGGAAACGCTTTTATGTCTTACATTATACGATTGAGTTTGCATTGGAAAGTCAAAAATTGTTTTGAAGATTTGCCAAGTTCAATCATCATGAAGGTATATTAAATTTAATTACCTAACATTCCATTCGATTCTAGGTTCCCTTTCCACGGCATGAAACTGAAAATACAAAAAACGACGACACTAAACCCTCTGATGTTGTTTCCGACTTCTTAATCATTGCGACTACTGTAAGTCGTTACTATCAAACCATTATAAAACTACGCAGTCATTTCCTTTAAACTTTCAATAATTTTCCAGCATGAAATAAATTTCTACAAAAACTTTCCCTTGTTTGAACCACGTGCTAAACTTCCCAAATTCTATTACGGATATGATTATCATCCGTCACAACAAAACGGACTAATTATTATGGAAGATTTATCTACACGTGCCGTCACCATCCCCGTACTTCCAGGCTTCAATGAGCCCCAGCTTTTTGCTTTATTGGAAGAAGTAGCAATGATTCATGCTGCTTCTTGGCGGTTTCCTCAATGGGAGAAGCTTGTTGGAAGTGTTCCAATTAGGTACTTTTAATTAAAAAACAAGTGAAAACAGATGTTTATAGCACTGGCTTCCTTGCTGAATTGGTGAAAAGCACGCAAAAATTAGTAGAGGTAATGATGTGCCTGTAGTCCTATTTATTTCCTTCTTTAGCTTGATCCGGCGGTTTTCAAAACATTAATAGATCAGTTATCTACATCGTTCACTGTGTCTTCTGTTGAACAATCAAACTATAGTGATTCAAAATTTGGCTTTCCATCCTGTCTTGTACACGCCGATTTGTGGGCACCTAACGTGCTATGGGAACAGGATGCACAAGGACAACCGACAAATAAGCTATGCGCGATCATTGACTGGCAAACAGTACATGCTGGAAATCCTTGCGAAGATATTTGTCGCGTTCTTTCCTTGAACACTTCCGGTACTTATAGAAGACAGGTCAGTTATCGTAATTAGTTCAATACTTTTTTGATTGACAAAATTAACTCTTCAGAACACTGAACGTTTGCTTACTTTTTATGCAGAAAAGGTTGCCGAATTTATGGGTGGAAACTCTCCCTTCACTTTTGTACAGGTATTTTTAACTTTAGTTAAAATATTTAAAACCCATCTTAAGTTAAAAGAAGCTTACAGAAAAGCAATGGTTTACTCTGCATTGTAAATATTAGCATTATGTAAATGTTAAAAAATTTTTAATTTGAAGGTATTTGTGCTTTGGAATTGTTTTCTACCATGAGATGGATTCGATAGTTGGTACCGATCCAGAAATCAGAAAAGTTAACCAAAAAGAGCTGCTGGAAAGATGTCGAATGTTTTTAGAAGATGCTGTCACCTCTCTTGACAAACCAGCCTGATATAACCTATTTAAATTTACTTAAACCATTATGTACTTACATACATGCTGCCTTAAAATATTTTTAAAATAAGTGCAAATAAAATTAACACATTATTCTACATGCATATTTGTTTTTATCTGAGTAAAAAGCTCAATACTCCGTAATATTAAAGAAATTTTCAATTTTTCTCCCCAACAAGATTTTTTAAAAATTCTACGTTATCTAAATAAAGTATACCTCTGAGTTGATATTTTGGAAGATTGCAGGGAGGCCCTCTCAAAACAAAATACAATCAACGGCGAGCGTAAATCGATTTTACCTTGTCTATTTAGTGTGGAAAATGGGAAAAATAAATTTCTTTGCTCTCAAAAATTTTAAAAATTAAATTTTACGGGACCATCTCGTAAATCTATGTTTATTGGTTGTATTAATCCTACTTAATTGATCAAAATTTGGTTGGCGGCGATATACCTTGTAGGGAAGTAAAATACTGTAAAGATAGATTTACTCTCAAAGGTTTGCGTGTAGTTTCCTCCTATTAAACTTTTTTCCCAATGAAAAGTTGATTTTAAAACAATTGACATTTACATTAATTTATTTCTTTATAAGATTGTCGGCTAATTTTTATTTCAACGGATTGTAACAACAAAATTCAAAAACTGGCCCCTGCGCATGGTTTAAGACTCTTCCCTCTTGTAGGGCTTTGCCATTCTTCCTTTTTTATTTTGCTGCTTCCCATTATTCAACTCATCTTCGTCAGGACTAATGCCTTATTGCAGTCACACAATTATCTTGCCTCTAGCGAGGGTGAATCTATTTTAAATCTTCCTGATGATCAACAAGTATTAGGTAAACTAGCAAGCACTAAATATTAATAATTTTCAAAACTTTTTCAGCGATTGCATCTCAAGAACGATTTCTAGCAATTGCTTCTAATGAAAATATTTATGTGTTCAACAACACTTTGAACTCAACTGACACCAAAGGCTATGAAGAGCTATTGAAAATACCCCTCAATTCTAATGAATCAATAACAGATTTACAAATTCTTGCCGCCCAAAGGATATTACTTTTTTGTTTCTTCTCCTTTTGCAGGTTCATTTAACATACAGAATTTATACTATTTTTTATTCCTTAGAATTTGCCAAATCCCAGTAGATTCTACGTCTTCATCTCCTAATGTAAACTGTACAACTCGGAACTTTCAACAAACCGAATCTCTTCGAGCAGTACTTTCGCCTGAGAATCGGCTATTTGTTCGCACAATTTATTCGTCTAATAGTGCCTCAATTTTGGCTATTAATAAAACACAAACACTTGCTGCGCACGACTATTCTGAGATAAGTGAACAACGTAAGTTAATTTTATTTAAAGAACGTAACTTTTTTTTCTATTTCAGGCGTAGTTTCCAGTTTTCACTCAGGTTTCTTATACTCTTTCTAACTTTAATTAAGCATAAATACCAGGCCAGTTTGTCTATTTTATTGGCAGCGCAAAACGTGTAGATTTACCCTATCAACTCGAAGCTGAAAAACTCAGATACCGAACAGATGTTCGCATGACAAGGGTTTGTCAAGATGACACTAGTCAGTTAGGTGATGGAAAGTCCCTGGAATCAAGAATGGAATTGGTTCTCTCGTGTGACGGACTTGGTTATTTTTCTAGATTTTGCTTGGCAAACATTAATAATCTTTAGATAATTCATTGCACAATCATGCCAACCAAAGAGCTATTGCTGCAAGTACAAGTACTGACGGAAAAACGCTATTAGTTGTTATCGAACGCGACGAGATTAACAACGAAGATGACATTGAAAGTCAACGTACTTTTGTTTGTCGCTTTTCAGTTGAGGAATTGGAAAATGCTTTTGAACAACTTTGGAGTACCTGTCAAAAAGTTGAAAGCACAAAATGGCAAACAAAGGTTTTAAAGGTTTTTAAAAAAATCAAAAATTCAAAATCTTTTTAAAGCAATGTGAAGGAGTAATGCGCGACCCTCAATGTTTCATGTTCTCTTGGGAACTTGAAGAAAGATTGCCTTTATGCCGCCGCTTTGCTCAAGGTGGATTAGGAAATTGCCAGTTGAATTCTACAAAGTCCCTTGTTTATCGCGCAGGATGGCTAGAGAATTTTAATGCCACACTTGGAACTCTAATAACTGGTATATTATTATTTTGAATTATATTTATAGTTTTTAGAATTGTCCATTGAACCAGAAGCTAAAATTGTTGCGGTTGAAGAGGTTGAAGATGCACTTTTGTTGGGATTTCAGAATGGAACAATTCAAAGAGTTTTTATTTTTAATTTATTTAAAGTTAGTTTTTGTAAAATTAAGGTTGCAAACATTGCCACTATAGTAGAAGGGCAGCAACAATATCATGTCACTACTCTTTGGAATATTACTTTAGAAAATAACCAATTTGGTCACCTTGGAATGGTTTTGGATGAAAATAATCATTTGATTTTTGCAAATAAAAATAAAGTTTATTCTCAATTTATTCTCTCGACATTGTTTATTTTTAGGTACGAAAATTGCAATTAAGTTGCCCTACAATGTATCCGCAATGTGAAGATATTGCTTGGAATGATCCTCTCAATTGTATTTGGTGTGCTTTCCCAAATGAAACTGGATTAACCATAACAAAAGAACAAATGTTGGAAATGTGTCAAGCTAGAGGCGGATTTGCACTTGATACTTGTCCACCATTGGTTACTGAGGTTGAAAATTTAAAAAAATTTTAAATCATATCTTTTTACTCCCTTTAAAGGTAACCAGAGAAGAGAGTGGAACATTAACTATTTGGGGAAAACGACTGAACACAATGAAAAATCTCAATATTTCTTTTTGCCGAAAACCATGCACAATTGATAAACAACTGCCTGACACGTTAATTTTAATTAAATTCCTGGGAAAAAATAAAATATTTAAGAATTCGCTGTAAAATGAATTTGCCATTTGGTCATTGTAAAACACTCTCACTTGAAGGCATATTTGGCTCTACAAATAATTTTACAATTATACATGATCTAAGTAAACAACACAATCAAATTAGCGATGGAAAGATTCACCCAAGGTTTCTATAATTATTTTTAATACTATTCTCCCTTTTATTTCCATAGTTACGTTATGCGTGCAATACTAGTCATTTTAGCTGTTGTACTTATTTCTATTGCTTTGGTTGTTATATACTGCAGTCTTTATCCAAAATATGCAAAGGTATTTTACTATTAGTAGTTCAAAATTCTACAATTTATTTTATAGAGACTAATCGACTTGGCCTTCTTTCGGAGTGGCAATAACAGAGGTAAGATAAATAAGATAAAGTTATTCCTGTCCTCTATAGTTTATTGGGAGTATAATCTTTTCTTTCAATCTAAACTTTCCTTTTAAACTCAGCTTTCTTCATTCTTTCATTAATCAAATCTTACTACTTTAATTAGATTCTATCTTACGATTTTCATCTTAATTATCGAGGTGAATTTTTGGCTTTGTTTTTTTCTTTAATCAGATTCTTCTTTGCGAATCTTTATCTTTTCTGTTCCTTAGTTGTTTCCGTTTTCCACCCTATTTTAACAGACACTGGCTACAACCCTATTCCACCACCCACAGAAACATTACGACCGTCTACATTCGATCCTCATACTTTCGGATTGGCTTTAGGCAACTGTGCTCATTCTAATCAAAATTCTTTTGTTTCTGGTGGCGATGATGGAAGCCCTATTGTTATGTTGGCTGACGGATCTCGGGTTTGAAAGATTTTAAGGTTTATATCTGATTATAAATTTTAGTTGGATCTGAGAACTTTCGAATGCATTGGCGAAGGATACTTTTCTAAAGTATGTCGAGCTCTCTGCCGTTACCAAAAAGAAAAAGGAGTAACTGAGACAAAACGTGTTGCTGTAAAAATTATTAAAAGTGCAACTGCAATTGAAGAAGTAAAATTGGAAGTTGATACTCTCAAGAAATGCAAACATCCAAACATTGTGCAATATATTGATCATTTTATTACCGATGAAATGCGTCTTATACACATTGTACTTGAATATATGGGTGG
This sequence comes from Meloidogyne arenaria, assembly GCA_036172955.1. NCBI lineage: Eukaryota > Metazoa > Nematoda > Chromadorea > Rhabditida > Meloidogynidae > Meloidogyne > Meloidogyne arenaria. The sequence goes on from JARQAB010000003.1 coordinate 63,909, forward strand.
TGGTGATTTACACAATTTTCTGATTGATAGAAAAAACGTTCGTTGAATTTGTATTAATTTTGATTTTTTTTGCTTTTTAGATGCCAACAATTGGAGATGCTTTTTCTTACATTATTCAGATTGCTAAAGGAATGGCATATTTAGCTAGTCAACGAATCGTTCATAGAGATTTGGCTGCTCGCAATTGCATGCTTGATACTAGCAAACGTGTTGTTAAAGTGACAGACTTTGGCCTTTCTCGGGCACTAACCCGATCAAAATTATATGGCGAGAATGATGAAAACTACGTGTATATTTATGTTTCTGGTAATCAACAGCAAAAATTGCCTTATCGTTGGACAGCTATTGAATGTTTTAGAGAAGATCCTTTGGTTTGATAAAACAAATTTAGTTAAAGATTTCTCTTACTTTTATAGTTCTCCGAAAAAACTGATGTCTGGGCATTTGGAGTGCTGATTTGGGAGATATTTGCCCGTCACATTGAACCTTATGAGAATATGAAAAGTATAGAGGTAAAGAAATTTCTTGAAGCTGGCGAAAGGCTTGAATGTCCAAAGCATTGTCCTGAACCTCTTTAGTAATATTTTTAAAGTCTTGATCAAATATAACATATTTAGCGAGTTAATGTTATTTTGCTGGGATGAAGATCAAATAAAACGACCAAATTTTGATGAAATTTATCTACAATTAGAAAGTATCTTCGACGAATTAATGAAAAATGCTTCGGAATCAATGAATTGTCAATATGAATCATTGAACGATTCGGAATATGAAGCAGTAATATTCTAGAGATTTTCAATAAAAATTAAATTAAAGCCCATTACGACAAGACAAAGTTTGCCTCCTACGCAGCCTTCTTCATACTCACATTCTGGATTATCTAGTACATCAACTACAAGAGTTGTGGATGATCTGAATAATTCAACAGCAATTTAGTTATTAGAATTTTGTGGGATAGTGCGGGTAACCCATTGCCATATGTGCTAATTGTATATAAATCACAGGCGGCTCCAAAGAAATTATGCCAAAAATAAAATCCAAGGAAATCCACCAAACTTTAAATCCTTGCTGAACATTCTCTGGAACCGCTTAATATAATTCCTTCACTTTTCCAAATTTTAAATTATTTATAGTCCGAAAATGGTGGAATGAAAACAATCCGTGAAGCCTTAAAATTTTTTTGCTCACTTATGGGATAATATCTGCCGTATTCTATTGTCGGTTATTACAAATCCAACTCTCACTTAACTAACTTTACTCTCCACATTCCTTCAAAACAGTATTATACCAAGATTACCTTTTCCACCATCCATTTTTAGTGATCTAATCCTTATTTACGGCTCATATTTACATATTTCTATTACGATAAATTCTTCAAAGATAATTTTTCTGGAAAATAGATTCAGGCATATAAATCTTTTAAAATTAATAAGAATTGGGAAATTTATAAATAATTTTTCCCCTAAAATCGAATAATATGTAATACATTTATAGAATGCTTTTATGTACAAACTTATTATATCAAAAATTTGAATATTTCAGAATTAAATAACCAAACATTAAATTTCTACGTATTTTAATGTCACAAAATAAAAGCTTGCCTTGGCAAGAAAAGCACTAAATTAATAAATAATAAACTAATTACAAGCACTTAGATCGCCTTGAACGCTTTCAGCACCACCAATTTCAGAAGAATAACCGCTAGTTTTGTCATCTTTATTAAAATCATCATCTGACTTTTCATTATCTACAATCAATTTCCCGTCAGGTCCTTCCGACAAAGTTCGACTGCGGCTACTAATAAATTATATATTGGATTTATGTTAGACATACACACAAAATAAATACCGAATTGTTTCTCGAGGACACTCAACTACAATCTGTTGACTAATCACGCCGATTTTAGCCGTTTTACTAACCCAACGCTGTGCAAGAACATAAGCAGCTGGTAAGTCCAAATAGAGATCAGCGAGATCATTAAAGAGACGTTTAAATCCTTTTTCAATGCAAGACTCAGCCAGAGTGCCCTTATCCGATAGGTCCTTAAATGATAAAAAAAATTCGAATGCAATTTATCAATAAAACCTTCAAAAGAATGGCGAGTTTGTCCATCACGTGGTCATGCATTTCTTCTAGAGCAAAAATACCGGCCTTATACACAAATTCATGGTTGAAATGAGGAACCCGTAAATCAGAAAGTCGCTGCGTTGCCGCTTCTTTATCATTACTATTCAAATATTCTTTAAGAATATGCTTAAATTGTTCCGAAAGGACTTCTTAAAAATATTATAATGTAAAGATAACAACTTGAGAAACCTGTAGAATTTTGGCCGCCACATGGAGCACATTTTCCCATAAGCAGATGATGGTTATTCGCAAAAGTAACTGCATCTTCATAACAACTCCTAGTATTTTGGAGAAATTTTTTAAGACAAAGATTTTTGGCTTACTTCACAAGCTGTGCATCGCTCGAATGTTTAGACGCAAGCATGTTGAGAATATTCAGTGTACAAAGATTATGTTCAACTAATTTTGCCATGAGAATTGCTAGAGACTCTGCTGCTTTAGGAACATCCTTAGAAATATCACCAACCGAACCAACAATATCTTCAAGAATATCAGCAATTGCAGAAAATGAAACCTGGACAATAATTTGTTTTTTCCTGAATAATTTCTAAATAATAATTACCCATTTTTTGTTAACCATTTCAGCAAGCATATTTGCAGTCATGTCATAACTTCCAACTGAATTCTCAATAGTAACCATCAAAATATCCTTAATCATTTTATGGACCATATCTTTAGTAAGAGCAAATTTTTCCAAAGAATCTAACGCTTCAGCCAAATTTCCATTCTCTAGATAATCTCTCATTATTTGACGAATCTCTTCATCACTATATTTTCGCACAAAATCCGCATACTCGTCATACTCTTCTTCTGAATCTGAGCTGAATGTTTTGTCCTGGTTATCATTCTCATAAGCTAAGTCAATACAATCCAAGCCATATTCAAAACGGTTTCCTTAAAATAAATTTCCTTAACAATTTCTACATTTAATTAATACCGTCATTTTTGATAGCACAGCCACTAACTCCTCTCGATCTTGCTTTACGCTCAGCACGGCCATTCTTCAAATTTTTGATAAGATTCTTGCTACTAACTAGAAAAAAGATAAATTCCTTAGATAATCAAGACAAACAAACCACAATGATTCTCAAAAACTTCAGTAATATTCTTTACAGCATCCGAAGGTAAAATTCGAGGAGGCTGTGCTCCACTCGCCTTTGCAAAACGAATTTCTGCTTCAAGTTCTGGATCTTTTTGTTGTTTATTTGCAATATTATGATGATTCTTATGAGAACAATTCTGTTTAGAAGCATCCATTAATAGTAGAATAGAAAATTTAGAATATAATTATGGCTAAATCTGAAAATTTATAAATAAAAATTTTGTGGACAAAAGTTATGTGAACAAAAAATTTAAAAAGGTTTGCCACGTCTATCTACTGAAAATTTAAAAACGCGAAATGGAAATTTTTTTCTAAAATTCAACATTTTTACATAGTTATAGAAATCCTCTTTTCTCTCCTTATTCTTTCTTCATACATTTCTCTTATACACAATATTTCCTACACACTTCCAAACCCTTTTCTTTCACGATGTATGCCATAGCAAAGTAGCTCAGGTTTAAGAGCTGTGTGTTTAATCATTGAAAATTTTCTTAAAAATAAGCTTTTTCATTTTGCTTTTTAAAAACTATTTTGCAATTTCGCGCTATAGAAAATTGCCGCCTGACCCAAAACTTTTTAAAATTTAAGAATACCCCATTCAAAACAAAGATAATTGAAAACAAAATAGAAAAAGAAAATCAATTGAAAACAGCAAGTCCAATTAAGCGGTTTATTTCAAGAATACTTTGCATCACAATTGTCTAATAATTGAGAAAAAAGCTAAACATTTAAAAATATAATTGCCAGCTGTCAAATTGTTTTTACTGATAAATTTAAGAGCATTTTTGATTTCATTCATTTTTCATTTTACCCTGCTTAAAATATTGCTACTAAATTCAAAATTTATTCCTCTAATTAGAAAATATCCCTCGCAAGATAAAAGAACTGTCAATAAAATTTTTCGATGAATACCTTTAGGTCGGAGGGCCCAAAACATTTCTGCTTTTTCTCACTCCCAAGCTGCAAACCTTTGCAAATACCAGCTAGATCGATCGTACACCAATCTAATGCGGGGAGTTATAAAGATGATTCATATGCTGGCTGACAGTTAAAACGCTTATAGAAAAGGTGTATAATATCTGAAGAAAAAGCAAATACTTAGGACCCTTGTGCAGCCCAGAAATGCTTTGGAGCAGCTTTCGTGAATCACTCACTGTTATAAGATAGAAACTAGCAATCATTTTGAATTTTTACTAACGATAAAATCCTACGTCCCGACCATATTAGGAAATAAAAATATGCAAAATAGGTAAGATTAATGTATGAATGAGATAATTAAGAACGATTATCTCGAGATAAGTTTTATACTTCGTTTTTGTCCTTTCGAGATTATGATATTTGTATATAAGTATTACTTCATAATGTAGAATACGAAATGTATACAAACAAAGCATTATAATTTTACATTTTTAAGGCCGCCACATGTTCCTTTTCTCTCAAATTTTAATAAAAATTTTCAATTAATTTTTCAGGAATATGTCAGAATATGTCAAATTGTTCGCAGATATCTCAATATATTAGAGACAAAGCCAATCGAACTCGAATCGCTATTGAAAGTTTTTATGCTCAAACCATTGTACAACTTACTGAAAGGGATCAAAAGACTGAAAAATTTGAACAGAAAATGACTAAAGATGGTAAATTTAAAAAATAAAAAAATAAAATCTAAATTAATTTAGGGCTCAGTGAAAAAGAAAAGGAAGCTAAACGAAATTTACATGTTGCAAATAATAATGATTTTATTAAACAGAGGCCAAAATTATCAGCAAGTGATTTCCAGTCACTTAAGGTTATTTTTTAAACATTTATTAAATTTATTTGGTGCAAGCCTAAGTACATACAAATTAAAAATTGTTTAAAAAATATAAAAAATTATTGAATTTACACAAAATTTTCCTCAAGGTAATCGGCCGAGGTGCTTTTGGTGAGGTTCGCCTTGTTCAGAAAATTGATAGTGGCCATATTTATGCAATGAAAATTTTGCGAAAGTCTGAAATGCTCGAAAAAGAACAGGTTAAACATTATTGCACATTTTCGCTTATTCAAAAAATTATTTAGATAGCACATGTTAGAGCAGAGAGAGATATCCTTTCAGAAGCCGATTGTGATTGGGTTGTAAAAATGTTCTATTCTTTTCAAGATAACATAAATCTTTATCTAGTTATGGAATTTCTTCCTGGAGGTATTTAAAATTTTTTACTTAAGGATATCCCAAAATATCTAGTAAAAATATTTCCTCGTCCCCAGCACTGCCCAATAATTTACTACACGAAGATTTTTAACGCTAAAATTATTATTTTTATTAAGGTGATATGATGACCCTTTTAATAAAATATGATCAATTAACAGAGGAACAAACAATTTTTTACATATCTGAAACTGCCCTCGCCATCCAAGCAACTCACAATTTAAATTTTATTCATAGAGATATTAAACCCGATAATTTGTTACTGGATGCAAAAGTAATTTTAATTTTTAAAAAATTTTCTAATATTTAAAGTAGGGACACATAAAACTTTCCGACTTTGGTCTTTGTACGGGTTTAAAAAAGATACACCGAACAGAGCTTTACAAAAATTGGCCTTCACAGTTGCCTGCTGATTTTGCAACAAAACCGTTTGATTCTAAACGAAAAGCTGAGACATGGAAGAAAAACAGGAGAAATTTAGTTTGTTTTAGAGAATGATGATTGCCAGAAGGGTTTAATAACTTCAAATTTAGGCATTTTCTACTGTTGGTACACCTGATTATATTGCGCCCGAAGTCTTTCAACCAAATGGATATACAAAATCATGGTAAATAGAAAAAAATCTCCTTAATCCTGATAAGACTAACAATAAGACTTGTTTTTTAGTGATTGGTGGTCCTTAGGTGTGATAATGTACGAAATGCTCATTGGTATTGTTAAATTAATAAAATAAAAATAATTTCTAAAGGTTATCCTCCCTTCTGTTCCGAAACTCCACAAGAAACACATAGAAAAGTGATGAATTGGCAACAAACTTTAATCTTTCCTCCTGAAATTCCAATCTCATTGGAAGCAAAAAATGTATTTTTACAAACTAAAATTTTATATTTTCAATTTTATTTTTAGACGATCAAACGATTTTGTTGTGAAGTTGACAAAAGATTGGGGAATGAATCTGGCCTTGAAGAAATTAAAAATTGTTCCTTTTTCAAAAAAACTGATTGGGAACATATTAGGTATTTGATTTTTTTATTAACTACACCCCACTATTATTTTTTCAACAGAGAGTCGCCTGCACCGATTCGAATAGAAGTTAAAGGAATTGACGATACCTCAAACTTTGATGATTTTGGAGATGCTGATATTCCAATAAGTAAATTATAATATTTTATCTTTATTTTTTTATTTATTATTAGTTGGCATGAAAGATGCTATTGTGGGTGGTTCTCCTGCTGGTATTACAGATAAAGGTGAATTCATTCATTACACATTCGAGCGGTTTAATTGTTCCATTCAACAAAAACGTGGAACAAATCAAGCACAATTGACAACTGCACAACAAGTAAATGAGGAATTAAGTGCTAGAAATACTACAGGTTCTTCAATGAACGACAACAATTTATAAAACATAGCCTTTTTAATGTTGATAACTTTGAAATAAATTTCTTGTAAATTTGATAAAAATTAAACTGGTATTTAGTAGAAGTTTTTCACCACCGGCGGCAAGGAACCGGCTGGTATCGGCCAGCACGGAATTGTCCCAGTCCGGCAAATTTAAATTTGTACCTTTGAGTCTAGTCTTTCAGGGAAACAAAAATTTTTCCCTTGGATAGTTTGGTACCAGGATTTCTGATTTTACTTTGTTTTATATTTTTACAGTCAAATCGAATAATTTCTTCATTCATGACAGATGATATTCCTCCTTCCTCTTCAAATGAGCGTTTTAGCTCTAAAAATTCTGAGGATGTGCGGATTTTGCTCGTCGGTGATGGTATATACTTTATTTTTTACTTTATTTTTTTTATAGAAGGGGTTGGTAAAACAAGTATAATAATGGCTCTTGTACATGACAATTTTTGCACAAATGTTCCAGCGCGTTGTGAGCAAGTTATTATTCCTAGAGATGTTTCTCCTGATGGAGTTTTAACTGAAATAATTGATTATTCACGTTAGTTTATTTTGTTTAAATTTAAACGATTAATTAAAATTTAGCACGAGAGCAATCTGAAGATGAACTTATTTCACTAATACAACGGGCAAATGTGATTTGTGTTGTTTATTCTGTTAGGGATACTGAGACTATGAACAGGGTATACTCTATATTTTGCTTTTTTATTATAAATTCTAGGTAACTTCATATTGGCTTCCTCTAATTCAAAAATCACTTGGCGGGGGAGAGCACAATCGTTCAGTGCTTCTTGCAGCAAATAAGTCAGATCGTCAGGACGAAACGTCTCATATTGACAAAATGATCCCGATAATGAATGGTATGTCTTTTTTACATCTTTTTTTATTTAATAATTTTAAGATTATTTGGAAATTGAAACTGTTGTTGAATGTTCTGCTAAAATAATGAAAAACATCTCGGAAATTTTTTTCTATGCACAAAAAGCGGTATTTTTAGGAAGTTGATGAGGTATAAGTAAATTAAGATTTTCAGGTTGTTTATCCGTTTCGACCTTTAATGTCCCTAGAAGAGAAGAAGCTTTCAATGAAATGCCAGAAAGCTCTTGCAAGGATATTTAAGGTTTCTTTCTATTTTATTTTTTTTTCGATTTCCTTTTAAGCTAAGTGATTCCGATAATGATGGCTTCCTATCGGACGAAGAACTCATGGATTTCCAGCTATTTTCTTTTAGTGTTCCGTTGACGCCCATCGCTATTGCTGTCTGTCTACTTGCTAACACGTGTAATATTTACTATATTCTAATTTGCAGGAAGTGAAACAAGTAATTTCTGATTATGATCCAAACATGCTGGTGGATAATGCTTTTACACTCGAAGGATTTCTCTATTTGCATCAGATGTTCATTCAAAGAGGTAGACATGAAACTGTCTGGACAGTGCTAAAGAGATTTGGTCATGATCTCAATCTACAACTGCGACAGGATTATTTGCTTCCAAAGTTTGCATTTATTCTTTTGCTAAAATATTTTAATTTAAAGAATAAAGATCCCGCGAGGTAGTTCAGTTGAGCCATCTGATATTTGCCTGAATTTCCTTTCTGAACTCTTCAAACGTTTTGATGAGGTGATTATCTTACATAAATTTACTTTTTAACTAAATTTTCGTTATAACGTTTTCTTACTCCACTTCCTGTAGACTAATTGTTTATTTCCTTTTTCCTATTTTTTGGTTCAATCAGTCAAAATAACATTTAAACCAACTAACGTGATAAGCAGAAAATTATCAAAAAAAAGTGCGAATGAAGGTGGAGTAGATCGTCTTAGGGCAGTGACGTCCTTTCTTTTCTTCCCGCCATTTTCTTCATATCGCGCTAAATCGATCGCTTCCGCTCAACGAATTGGGTGGCCTTTAGTAGAACCATATCAACACGCAATAATTTGATATTTACAATCAAAACATCCTAATTGTTTTTATTCTCTCTCAATAAATCCCTTCACATAATTTATTTTTTAGGATTTCGATGATTGCCTTTCTTCAAATGAACTTCAAAGTTTGTTTAGCGTTTGTCCTTCAAATCCTTGGACGGAAGAAATGTTACATGCGGTGGAATCTAATTCACTTGGATGGATTACACATAATGGGTACATCAATTTATGGACGTTTGTTTTCTAGGTTAAATTATTGTTTAATTTTTAAATTTAGTCTCAACTTTGCACTTAATCTTTCACAAGCATTGGAGCATTTGGCTTATCTGGGATTCAATGTCAAATATCATAGCCAAAAAGATGCAATAACAGTTCATTTGTTTTTATTTTTTCTGTTTAAATTATCGTTTAAGATAACTAGAGATAGGAGGATGGACATTGAAGAAAAGTCGACCAAACGGCGTGTATTCAGATGCCATGTTATAGGTCCAAAAGGCGCTGGAAAAACAGTTTTTTGCCGTTCTTTCATTGGAAAAACCATTGAAGTAGGTTTATTAAAATAAAATTTCTCATTTTCTAATGTTTTTTAGGATATTGATAAGATGACAAGAAAGCAGTTTATACCATACACAATCAATTCAGTTCAAGTTAAATCTGATGTTAAACATCTTCTGGTTATTTAATTCTTAATTAATTTTTTTAAGTTTTTGAAAAATAGATTCATGAAGTGGATGTCTGCTCACAAAATGAACTGCTGTCAAATCAAGAGAAGACTGCGGATGTAATTTGTCTTTTGTATGATTCTTCAAATCCAAACTCATTCGCTTATTGTGCCGACATTTATTTGGTAACCTTCATATTCTTACATCAGTAAAGTATCTTCGTTTTAGCGTTATTTTAATCGAACCAAAGTACCCTGCCTGTTTGTTGCAACAAAAACAGGAAAATATACTAAAGATCAAAACTATGAGTACCAACCAGAAGATTTTTGTCGTGAACATCAACTACCTAAACCGCAATATTTTTCTAATGCAGATATTGGAAATCCATCAGCTGATGTCTTTTTTCAGTTAGCAACTATGGCAACATTTCCGTTTGTTTATTTTATATTTTTAAGATAGATTAATTTTTATTTTAGGCATCTGAAAAAGCTATACTTTGCGAAAGATACTTATGCACATTTATTTTCGCTTGCTGCTGTTGGAGGAATTGTTGCACTATTTGGATTTCTTTGGATTAAATCAACCAGAGGATAATTTTAATTTCTTATGGACTTTGTATTATTTTCTAATAAGAGTGGCAAGGTTTTTTTACATTCTATTTTTGAAGTAACTTATTTGGCCGCTCTTATTTACAGGCGCGTAACCAAAAATTATTTTTATGTTTATTTTTAAAATAATTCAATAATTTTATGGACTTCAAATAGTATTTCGACCTGACTATTGTATTATTATCGTGCTCAATCTATTAATTTTCTTATATTTTTTAATGACAAAGATATAATTAATTTAAAAATTTTTTGCTTGAATTATCATTTTACTATAAATTAATCAGTATTTTTTCAATTATTTTTAAAATTTTCGATTAATTCTTTTACTTATAATTTTAGATTTAACTCAATAGAAAAATGGGAATTTGTAGATTTCTGCTCTCTAGGAAGGAAGAAGTTTCTCTTTTTGACAATGGCCTTAGAATCGAATCTAGCCTTAAAATTTTGACTAATGATAAGGTTTTTTTTTGATTTGCTCTTATAATTTAATTTTTATTTAAATTAGTGGTTAAGTCGTTATGTTGTTTGTCAACGCCGTTGTCTTGCAGAACCGCCTCTAATTGTTTTTATTTTGAATTTTATTTCAGTGATTTTTCATTTTTAGGGAATTTTCAAAAACGCAAAAAGGCGTGAACGAGGCGAACATCTTGACCTTTTTTACTTACATAATTATATTGGATATGAATATGGTTATTCTTGCTATAAATTTTTTTTGTATTTTTTTTAATTTTAGGCTTTAAATTCAAGCATTCAAATAAAACCCTTGCAATTTTAATTCAAAGCCAAACGCTAGTTTTTTCATTTGACAATGTTGAAAGCTTGGTTTTTTGGAAAGAATGGCTCAAAGATGTGTGCGGTCGAAGTATAATTTTTTAATTCTTTGTTACACATTGAAAATAATTTTTGAGGTGCCATGTTTTTTGTTAGAATTTATTCTGCTCCAAAAGATAATTCTACAACAAGGCTTTGTTCTAAAGGTGCTAGGATCCACATTACAGTTAAGAAAAATAAGTACATTTTACAAAAACTTTGATAATTTAGCGTTATGCTCTCGTCATTGTACAAGAAGTTCCTCCAAAACAACGATTTTATCTCAATCTTGAAGACCTTTCAGGTTTCCTTTCTTAATTATTTTTTTGAACTTATTTTCTAATTTAGATGTTGAGTGTGTTCAAAACAAATTTGCTTTTCGAGCAATGTCTTATGCATGGAATCAGCCGCGAACCTTTATATTCACTAGTGAGCAAGTTCCAGAATTGACTGCAAAGCTTCAGTGTTTGTTAAAGGTTTTACTTTTTTTTTATTTTTTCGTCTTTATATAATCATTTGCCTCACATTTATTTTACTAATTTAAGGCCAAGCAATATTTCAATCATAGCAATCAAGTAAGCAGACTTTCATCACTTAAAAACAGTTCTTTGGGTCAAACATCGACAGCTAATCATCCAATGCAACAATTTTTCGCTCCATCACCAATATTTTATGCAAATGACAATAGTGAGGGACATCATTCACCTGTCCCGTTGTTCACCTCTCTATATGCTAATGAAAACGATGGTCAGCATAATCAAATTTTTCCTTCGTTATATGCTAATGAAATGGAGCGAAAAACTTTTAATTCGCTTTATTTAAATTCTATGGTGGCAGCTGCTTTTTAATTATTTATTTAAAAATTGACTCTTGTTATCATGTTCTTTATTTATTTTGAGCTTTCATTATGAGCTTTATTTTTGCCTTTTAAGTTCTAATTTATTTATGCTTTACTATTTTAACTAAAAATATAGGTATTCTAATTATAAAATATCTCAATACTTGCCATATCATTTTTAATACTCTGCCTTATGTTAATTAATAAAACGTATCGCTCAAATTCTGATACTCATCTTATAAAGAGATTCAAATAAAGATTTTGTTATTCATTGAATTGTTGCTGCTTTGTAAATACTTATGTTCAAGCTTTATTTAATTAATTTTTTAAAATTCTTTTCAACTTTTTAGAAGCTTTTCGTGCTTCGTACAATTCTGATGAAAATGGTCCTGGACCACCGCCTCCAAAGAAGAAATCTTTTGAAGAGGGGCATTACGCCATTCCTGTTGATCTTGGTTGTGAGCACGAAATTGTGGACTCTGTTGAGGATTTGATTGATGGACCAATTCGAAGTAGAGGAGGCAGCAACATTATAAACAATGGGTTAGTAGAAGACTTTCATTTTATTGAGGGCACTCCAGCACAATTTTTAAATCAACAACTACTCGCATCTGAGCCAGTTACAAATTCAATTTTCGAAATTCCTCCACCTGGCCTGGTTAAACCATTAATTGATCTGCATATTCTCTCTTCTGGTTCTAAAATAAGAAGATCATTAGCTCAGAAGTTAAAAAGGCATCTTGATGGCTCATATTCAGTAAGTTATTTTCGAGTATCAATTAAAAAATTTAATCTTCAGAAATATGATGGTGACAGAAGCAGCAATAGTTATCCAAAAGATTTGAGTGATGGATCTCATAAACAACGAAAACCTCCTTCAAAGAAGTCAATAACGCCTACAAAAGAATTAATGACCAAACTAATAGCAAATCCTATAACTGAAGAGGAACCACTTTCAGCAGCTCAGTCGCCTTTGCCATGCAGGCCATCCAGGCTTGTAAGAGATGAATCTTTCGATTCTTCTATTAGTTCTACTGCTCGAATTGACAATGCTGTATTAAAAGGAAAAGAAAGACTAAAAATGTCACGAAGAAGTTCAACTTCAGTGTCAAATCGGAATAGTACAGCAAATGAAAGTGAAAAATCTTCAATTAATGATTCTGATGCAGAAAATTGTATGGATGAAGTTAATATTGAATCCTTTGATCCAAAAATACAAGAACAAAATTGTGTTGATGATTCTACTGAAACTAGGTTTGTGAATTATGAAAATTTTGTTTCATGTTTTTGCTTGAGAATCATACTAGACTATTTATTTTAAACATTTACTAACTTAAGATCAACTTCACAATCAATTTCAACAGCTCACACTAGCGGAACTCGACACACTTCTGTTGCGGAACAAAATACTTATGGAAATCTTTATAGTGAATCTACTTCGTCCACAGGGCTCAACCAAAACAATTCATTAGCTATTAGTCTTGAGGTTATTAGATAATCTATATTTAATAATTTAATACAACTTGTAGGATCTACGTGATCCAGACTTCAAAATACGTGGATTTTCTGTCACTTCTTTAAAAGAAAATTCAATTTCCAATGGAAGGTCTTCAAACATCAGCGAAAGAAGTTTAAGTATTTGTAGTGAATTAAATTCGAGAATTATGTTTCAAAGAGGTGGTAGAAATCGAGCAAGTGGAAAATCAAACAAAGTATTTTATATTAAATAAAAAATAGTCTCTGTCAATTTAAGGTTGTTGAGGTGCCAGTACCTCCCCAACATCCTCCTCCTCTTCCGCCGCGTAAAATCTCATCTCAGGTACTAACCACTTTAAATTTTTAAATAATTTTTTAGCCGTGTATGCCGAAACCTTTACAACTTTTATCAAAATTTGATGGTAAATTCTTTGATTATTAAAGTTTAATTTTTTGTATTTAAGGCGATTATGCAGACATTGACGAACTAATGATAAATGAGAGGACTGCCCCTTCTGATGATGTTTTATTGCACCATAGCTTTAACCCAATCTACTCAAATGGTGCAGGAACGATGCCAGTAAGCAATGAAAATATAGACTACGTACAAATTTGTCCCATGGCAACAACAGCATTAAAGGAGGTTAAATTAATATAAATTTTTTAAATTATTCAGTCGTAAATTTCAGTTAAGCACTACTCGGAGCAATAGTTTCAAGCGTTCAAACTCGCTTTATGATATACTCTCGATACATCAACCAAAGGATACAACAAAGATACAAAATAGTGAAGCAGATTATTATGCCTCTTTTGATTGGACCAATGTTTGTATGAGTCCCAGGGCGTTAACTTCTAGTGCTTCATATCTAACACATATGTTGAATAAAGGGAACCCCCAGGGAAAAGATTCGGCGAACAGTCCTGGCAAGAAGACGAATAGAAAATGAGCATGGATTCCATAATATACAATTTTCTAGTTTTGACATTGTTGTCATAATTCATTACCTCCTCAATACATACAAATTTGTTTTTATAAATTTTATCCACTGAACTCCTTTTTCAATCCCCCTTCTGAGCTTGCCTGTCTAAATGAGACGGAATTACACAAATAATTAAGGAATCTTATCGGTTAAACATTTGACACAGTCATTATCTTTCTACTACAAAGGCAGTATTCCTTCTTGAAAAGGCAAATGTTGTTTAACTTCTCTATTTTTTGCGCAGTCCTCCAATAACAAAAACTTTTGTTAAAAAATAAGGCTCTTATTTTTGGTTTGATTCTTCATGTCAATAAGTTGAAATAAGTACAAAATTGGCCGATCATATTGCATTGCTTGATCGATTCTTCGTTCGTTTTAATCTATTATTTTATGGTTGCGCAGTGACGGAAATTGAGAAAAGAGTAGAAATGATGTCAGTTTTAATTTGACAAAATTTTTATTTTCCATTCAATTCCTTTTTGCCTTTTCTCGATACAAATTAGTTTCAATTTCTTTGAAGATGCCACGTCAAGTACTTGAACTAATTGACTATTTTGCGCCATTTGCTGCTTTACTCATGGTTAGCCGGTTACTTTTTGATTAAAATTAGGCAAAAATCTTTAAATTTCTCTAGTTCGCCTTCGCTATTCTCTTTTTCGCCTTCTTCCTTGTCAACTTTTACTACATAAGTGACAGGGACTCGCTCACTGTATTTGAGAAGGTATAGAATATTTCTAATCTTTAAATTCACTTCGTTAAATAGTTCGGCGCTCAATTCGACATATGTCTTGGCCCTCACTCCATGAGCGATATTTATCGCGGAGGCCCAAAGTCGCAGTTTGACTTGCAGAAAGTCGAGCCAGAGGAAACTGTAGTGGTTCAAAGAGCTGGACGATCATCTGAGATGAGAGGAAAATTCTAAGTGAATTATTTCGATCGAACAATTTTATAAATTAATGAATTAGTCTTTGATTTTGAATTATCGTAATATTTTTCTTCTTAAATTTGGTTCTAAATACCAAATAATTTTTTTCTGTTTATATTACTTCACTAATTTTAATTAAAGAACAATCAGATATTTATTATGCCACCTAAGAAGCAGAATAAAACGATGTTACGTCACTACGACCCTGATTTTAATGCTTCTGATTCTAAATGGCTTTTATTCGGTCGTTGGCATGTTCAGGTGAAATTAAATTTATCGAGGAAACCAGAATTAATTTTATTTAAATTCTAAACTTAAGTTTCCGGAAAATCTAGAATTAATTTTATTTAAATTCTAAACTTAAGTTTCCGGAAAACCTAGAATTAATTTTATTTAAATTCTAAACTTAAGTTTCCGGAAAAACCAGAATTAATTTTATTTAAATTCTAAACTTAAGTTTCCGGAAAAATCAGAATTAATTTTATTTAAATTCTAAACTTAAGTTTCCGGAAAAACCAGAATTAATTTTATTTGAATTCTAAACTTAAGTTTCCGGAAAACCTAGAATTAATTTTATTTAAATTCTAAACTTAAGTTTCCGGAACAACAATTAAATTTATTTAAATTATAAACAAGTTTCCGGAAAAACCAGAATTAATTTTATTTAAATTCTAAACTTAAGTTTCCGAAAAACCAGAATTTATTTAAGTTCTAAACTTGGGCTTCCGTGAAAATATAAAGTATAAAGAGAATATTTTTTTATTACAGAAAGTAGCTCCAGTTTTTTCACTTGTTTGCTGCTCTGTTTCTGTACTTCTTGCACTCGCCGGCTACATATTAATCTTTTCCAATCCAGTTCTTATATTTTGGCTTGGGATAAATCTACTTTTATTGGTTGTTTCATCACTTGCTTTTCTTGGCTCCATCAAGAAAATACCATTTTTGTTATTGCCCTTTATCTTGGTAATGTGGGCATTCTCCGTATTATGGTTTGGACTTTTCTTCTTTCTTCTCCCAATGATTGTAGTTCCACGTTTTTGGAACCAATGGATGGATGTTCTTTTTGGAATTGGAAAACCCGGAAAATCTGGTAATTTAAAGAAGATTCAGCTAAAATTTTTAAAAAATGTTTAAGCCGTTCGAGTAATAACAATTGGAGGAGTGCTACTTTCATTCATTTTCCTCTGTATATTTACTGTCTTTAATGTGACAATGAAGCGAGCAAGGAATTTTATGCTTGCCAAACAGTTTAAGGAGCAAATCAACACTCAAACAAGTAAAAATGGTAGGAACGCACAGGTCTTCGAAACTGTAGCCTGAAGAAGAAGCACAATACCTGGAGATTGATCCAGTAACACTTAGATTAGATATTTCGAACGAACGAACGAAATTCTTATATAAAAATACATTTCCATGCAAAAGCATGAACTTTAAGTCTTGGTACTGCTACTATTCCTTCAATGAATTCAAGTCAAAATAAAAAGAAGATGCTACTTAATTTTAAAAAGGAAATCCTGTGTTAGTTTTCTTATCTCCATTTTTCAAAAAATGCAATAAGCATTCCCATGCAAGAAAATCAGTTCCCAAGTGACTTTGCCGTCGTTTCGCATTGAAAATTAGATTTCATTGCATTCAGATACAGAAAATATTTGATTTTTGTTAAAATGTGTTCAAGAGAAGCTCCTCAAAATTTTTTAAAAATGTGCGCAAATTTCGATAAATTAAAAAGGATATGTAGATCTTTGAATGAAAAATACCAGCTGCATAAATATATCTTCTATTTTCCCTCATTACTACGCTTATTTTTGTTTGTTTGCACGTTCTAAGTTTAGTAATAGCGTTGTGGTTTCTTCAAATTTTATCTTTTTTCCATACTTTCTTTTTCTTGTCCTCATTCTCATAGCTCAACACAAACGAGCAAAATTACTGGCAAGAACGGCGGCTGGAAGGAAGCAAGCGAGGGAAAAGATAGTTAAAGGCAGATATATTCAATTTAAAGATTTTCTATTTTCCTTTTTTCCATTGTCTGTTTATCGTTTAAGCTTTTAGATCCACTCATCTACTAGTTTTTCTTTTCTTATTTCACACTGCATTTATTTTCGGCTTTTACGCCTGCTTGTACATAGGCTACCATTGCAAAATTTACGTCCGCCTTGGCCCAATTTTATTTTGCACTCTCTTCTTATTCATTGCTTCTACGCTCTGATACCCATGTCACTCGGCTGGCAGGAAAAGGCTGACAATGTCTGTTGTTTGAATGCCTAGTATATGTATGTCAATCTGAACCGCCAGCGACCCAAAATGGACTATTGAGCAACAAAACACGCAGTTTTCCCAAGTCTTAATCCAATAAATGCCCTCTATCGTCCTCGGCATTTAATGATGGAATGTTTTTTATGTAGGTACTTTATGTATGTTTCGGTTAAGATTTGATGCTGATTGATTCTAATTGCTTTCAATAAATGTCTTAAACGTTTTTAATCCTTTTTTTTACAAAAAGAAAACCTCTTTCGCGGAAGTTGAAATTGGTATATTTCCAGAATTTTTTTTTGAATTTTTTAATCTTTTAGCATTTAAATTTAAAATCTCGACATTTTTAAGAATTTCTTTTTCAGTCCATTATCGCCAAATATTAAATCTTTCTTTCACAAATTTAGTTCCCTATTTTTGAATGAAAATTTTAAAGTTTTTTGTTAATCTTTTCACTTAATTTTTCTTTGCTGTTGTGTCAAATGAGTGTCCAACAAGCAGAATCTTTGGCGTCAGCGTCACTTCCTTCTGCTGCAACAACATATATAGCAACAACAACAAATGCATCGACATCTTCAGCAACAACAGCAATTATCCCAACATCAAGTGAGCAGCCTCCAAGTGTTGGAGATTTTGGTGGTCATGTTTTCTCTTCAAAGAAGACTTTTGGAAAATTAACATATTGCCACCAGTTAGTCTTCCAATTTATCTTTTAAAATTAAAGATTAAATATTTTAGTTGTTGCGACAAAATTTGGGGGATGCTTTCACAGGGCTATCTTTGCGAAGGTATTTTTACTTCAATTTTTGTTAAAATTATTTTTATTTTTACAGTTTGCAGCTTTGTTTGTCACGCTACATGTATGCGCTCAATTGTTACAGTTTGCACAGGCCAGATGATGCAACTCATTAAAAATCCTGTTGCGCATACTTGGACTGATCCACAACACATTAAGTAAGAAAAAATTTTTAGCTCATTTAGCTTTTAAATTATTTAAGAAGGCATTTTTGTTGTGTTTGCCGGAAACGCACAGACGATACCCTCTCTTCAGAATGTGAAGTTTGTAGCTGTTATGTACATGTTGACTGTCAAGATTCTGCTCTAGCTGATTGTCGAGAGGTTTATTTTAGCTCAATTATCGTGATATTTTTAATTAAGGCATCAACTTATGTCCCCTCTCTGGATCGAACAACAAGCAAACAATTTCACCACATGCGAGAAGGAAATTTAGCTAGAGATGCCAAATGTGTTGTGGTTGGTTTTTTCGATTTGAATTTTTGTTAATTTTATCAAATCTATTTGTTAGTGTAAAAAAGGATGCTACTCTGCTGAGTGTCTTAGCGGTTTTCGGTATTATTTTTATTTTTAGGAAATAGGATTATTCATTTTTAGTTGTCAATGGTGCAATTTATCTGTACATTCAACTTGTTATCGCCAATTTCGGCCACAATGCGATTTTGGCCCTCTACGGAAAATAGTACTCCCTCCAAATGCAGTAACTACACCACGAGCAGAATTGCCTATGGATTTACTTTTGAATATTCATACAAATACTGTGACTTTGTTTTTTGAATAAAATCAAAATTTTGTCTTCCAGACTGGCGAAACAAATAACAATGAAGGCAGGAAGGCATCATCTCCTTCAAGAACAATAGGCATTGATGAGAAGGAGGAAAGGGAAACTCGAAAAGGAGATAGAGGAGAACGTGATCCGGACAAAGAAGAACGCGACGATGATCAGCTTCTCCTTCGTATTTTTGATGGAAACAGCTCTCTTCGAAATAAAATAAGCAAAACTGCTTATGTTCCAAAGACGGCATCTTGCGAACAGATTAGGGTAAGGATTGTTATAGACATAAATGGAAAATTAGTTGAATGGGAATGTAGTAGAACCGTCGTAAAATAAATCCTCTCCAGAACACAGTGGGCTATTTTCTTTGTACAATTATAAACCAACATTAGGCTGAATTAATTTTTACGTGCCCTCCTTTTGAATTTTTTGATATTTTTCAGGACGTAGCAATGCGACGTTTCCACATTTGTGACAGTAATCGTGATAGTTATTATGTAACACAAGCACCACATG
Source organism: Meloidogyne arenaria (assembly GCA_036172955.1). Classification (NCBI taxonomy): domain Eukaryota; kingdom Metazoa; phylum Nematoda; class Chromadorea; order Rhabditida; family Meloidogynidae; genus Meloidogyne; species Meloidogyne arenaria. Next base: position 83,292 of record JARQAB010000003.1, read on the forward strand.
AACTTGGTGACGAAGAAGAGCCGTTAGAAGATCCAATTCCTTTGAGAAATGTAAAAAAGCCTGAAGGAAAATGTGCCCAGGTTTTCCTTCGCTATAGAGATGATCCTGATAAAACAATTGTTCGAATTCATGGAGGTTGGTTAAGAATACCATGCGAGTATACAGACATTACTGTGACTGCACGTATGTGTGTACAGGAATGTATACAGGTTATTAATATTTTAATTATTAAAAAACGAAAGAATAAAATTTAGGAAGCGTTGGAAAACTTTGGGCTGGATGGATCTACTTGGAGCCGATACAACCTGCAGGCATTTAAAAATCTATTTTCACATTTTATTTTTTTTTGATTCAGGAGGTTTCTTTAGAGAAGGGTGTAGCCGAAAGAACGGTTAATCCACAAGAGGAAATGCTTCAATTGGTCCGAAATCTTAGAAAGGTATTATTATTGTTTTTTGATGACTAGCACACTTCCATCAATTTTAGGATTCTTTGAGACGAAGTCATGTCGTTCGCTTCTATATTCAAGAGAAAGAGGATCCTCATGGTAAGAAAGAAAATATTTTGATAATTAAAAATTAATCTGCTAAAAAATTAAGATCATGCCATTTTTGTCTCCAATTTGCCCCCGTCACGTTCTCAACGTCAATATGAACGAATCTTGTTAAAATTACTTTCCATCAATGAGCGTCCTTTCTGTGCAATTGGACCAATTTATTTCGAATATGGATCTTTAGTCATTACATTCAATACACCTAAAGCAGCATCTGCAGCTGTTTTGAGGTTACAGAATGCAATATATGAAGATAAAAAATTGGTGGTGCTTTGTTTGCCAAATGTACAATCTCATATGATTCCTCTAGATGTTGAGCCTTTGGTATTTTTTTAAATATAAATATTTGAAATTTAAAATCAAAATTTTTTTCAAAGCTTGTATTGGTCAATGTCAAAAGTGGTGGTTGTCAGGGTACTGAACTTATTTCTGCCTTTAGACGTTTACTTAACCCATTCCAAGTATTTGATGTGCTCAAAGGTGGTCCTCTCGTTGGGTATATATTTTCTTTTTAAGTAAATTTTTAATTTTAATATTTTAGCCTCTATGTCTTTAGAAACATTCCAAAATATAGAATTTTAGCTGCTGGAGGTGACGGAACAGTTGGATGGGTTCTTCAATGTTTGGACATTGCTAAGCAGGTTGATATTTTTTCTAAAAGTTTTTAAGCTTTTTCTTGTAAAGGACGCAGCTTGTTTTTCGCCTCCTTGTGCAGTATTGCCTCTTGGAACAGGAAATGACCTTGCGCGAGTTTTGCGATGGGGTGGTGGTTACACTGGTGAAGAGAGCCCCGTTGACATACTTCGTGACGTTATTGAAGCAGAGGAGGTTCGATTAGATCGTTGGGCTGTTGTTTTCCACGAAGAAGAATTGCCCTCTACTGCTGCATTAACTCAAAAAGCTCAAACTGAAGATGCCCCAATGACAAATCCAGAAGATCAAACAAGCATGATAATCATGAATAATTATTTTGGTATTGGAATTGATGCTGATGTTTGTATGCGATTTCACACAAAAAGAGATGCAAATCCCGAGAAGTTCTCGTCTAGGCTATTCAACAAGACTCAATATGTGAAGATTGGACTACAAAAAGCTTTTGATAGAACTTGTAAAGATCTTTGGAAAAGGGTGGAATTAGAAGTGGATGGTCGTCAAATCGAATTACCTCCGTGTGAAGGAATTATTGTACTCAATGTCCTTAGTTGGGGAAGTGGTGCTAACCCTTGGGGAACAGCAAAGGTTTGATCCAAATTTAAAGGAAAGGTTAAAAAAGTTTTTTAAGGAAGAAGCTGGATTTCAAAAGCCTACACATTACGATGGATTACTTGAGGTTGTCTATATAATATTTTTTGTTTATTATTTTTAAAAGGTTGTGGGAATAACAGATGTTTCTCGACTTGGCTTGATTCAGTCTAAATTGGCAGCTGGCACAAGAATAGCACAAGGAGGATCGGTTATTATTTTTGTTAAAATTTATTAAATATATTCCTCTATAGATTAAAATCACAACAAAGGAAATGTGGTCAGTGCAAGTAGATGGTGAACCTCACATTCAACCACCAGGAACAATAACCATGTATGAATTTTAAATTTTTGGAAATTTTTTATTTTTATTCATCCAGTCTAAAATCTGCACTTAAAGCAAAAATGTTAAAGAAAGCTAAAAAGTCTCGTAAAAGTGTTGCTGCAACTGTGCGTGCTGTCCAAAGCGAAGGCTCTCCTTCAAACGATTTTGAACATCCAAACTCTAGTCATTTGGAAGTTGAATTAAGATCTGGACATGGAAAGAGTACACCTGAAGAAATCAACTCATTTGATGATGATGAAGAGGCTGATTCTTTTCTTTAAAAAGTTCTTGTATATTTATTCTTTGATTAGTTTATGGAGTGTTCCGGTTGCTAGTTTAGTGTTTTGAGGTTTAGAGATTTTATCTCTTTAGGTCATTACATGATTTCTTTTTACTTAACATTGAGAATTAACCTAGGATGAGGTCAGACCTTGGACAGGAGTCAAGTATTTGACGATATACAGCCGCGACAATTTGAACATTTGTTGAAATATTTAAAATACATAATGCCAAATAATAGGATTAAATGTCATTTTGTCTTTCTAGGGCCGATTGAGTCCCGTATCCTCCAAGAATGTTATAAAAAATGGAGTTAAGACTCAATCGTCCCCTTCATCCTTACAAAATTTTTTCTTATATTTTTTCCCAGATTTTCTTAAATTTTGCTTTTATCCCTTAATTTTCACTTTTTTTTCTTGGCTGCCGTCTCGTGTATTTAACAAAATGATTTAAACTTTGTATGTATTGATTTTTAATCTTTTTTAATGCCCAATTAAGGCAGCTATTTTAACCATTTTTTCCCAGTGTGAATCTATAAATTTTTCTTTAAACTTTTTTTTTGCTCCACCGATTTAATTTTTTCGTAAAAATTTTTTTGATAAAATTGCAAAATTTTAGACAAGAGTTGCCCCTGAAATGTGTCTTTATTCTTGTTTTTAAGATTTTTCCTCAAATTTTATTATCGCCACATTTTTCTCACCTGAAGATACTACGTGATGAATCAGTCCACATTTTCATAATTAGAAAGTATCACCCTTTTTCTTTTATAAATAGTGGCGAGGGAAACTGCAATCGCGTGTTCTTTTGTATTCCCACATAGAAAAGGAAAATAATATAAACAATTAAACATTTTAGAATTATTATTTTAATTAACACTTGAGAGGAGTTTGAAAATATTTTTTTTTAATTGTAGATTTTTTAAAAATAATTTTTTCACAAATTTATTTTCTTTTCCATGCTCGTCTTCGTTTTATTCATATTTCTTGAAAAGGGCGTGAGAGAGGATATTGGAAAAATAAAAATTCTTAACGTAACGGGATATTGGAAAAACGTCATCAAAACAACAAGCATGAATATATTTTATAATTTACACATTCTCCTTATGCTTATATTCATGAAAAATATGTTCATGAAAAATAGTCGTAGTGGGAATTGACTTTTCCTTCCTTTTTTTATTTTTATGAGTTCAAAATAAACCAAACTTTAATATTTACGTGTAATTTGTTTTATTATTTAGAATTGACTTTTAATTAGCTTAAAAATGTCAGCAAAACCAATCAATGAATATTCTGGCAAAGAATTGCTTTATCGTGCACTGGAGCATGTCCAAACTTTGTCCAAACCAAAGGCAGTTAAATTAGATGAGGGAGACACATTTAATGATGCTATTCAAAACTGCGAGTGGCTGAAAACTGAAAAAGTAAATTTTTTGCCATTTTTTCTCTTTTCTATTTTTATTTTTAGAAAGGAGTAATCAAACCAGACCAACTTATAAAGCGACGAGGAAAACATTCACTCGTTAAAATTGGGACAACTGATGAGTTGAGCAAGTGGTTTAACGAGAAAAAAGGACAATATATTCAGGTAATTTGGATTTTTGAATTTTTGATTCTTGAGACTCCAGGATTATTTATCTAAAGTTTGGGACCTAGCTAGCTGGGCGAGAACGTGGGAGACTCTTTAGACATCGCCTGTCCTCAAATCACTACATATTTTTAAAATTTAGATAGAAAAAACAAGAGGCCGACTTTCAAAATTTATCCTCGAACCGTTTGTTGAACATTCTCAAAAAGATGAACTTTATTTGGCTATATACAGTCAAATGAACAATGACGTTATTTTGTTCCTTGAAGAAGGGGGTGTTGATATTGGAGATGTTGACTCAAAGGTTTTTAGTTTAATAAAAGAATAATGAATATTTCTGATATCTAGGCTCGCAAACTTCTTGTTCCTGTGAAAGAAAAGGACGAGGAAATGCAATTAAATGACAAGGAATTAAACGAACTTTTGGGTAAAAATTTGGATACAGCAAAGAAAAGGTTTTTTAATTAGAAAAATGTTTTATTTGTTTTTCTAGTCTTGTTTTGCCATTTATCAAGGAGCTTTATGAAGTTTATAAGAAGAATCATTTTACATACTTGGAGATTAATCCTCTTGTTGTCTGTTCTGGAAAGATCTATATATTGGACTTGGCTGCAAAACTTGACGAGACAGCTTCATTTTTATGCTCTGAATTGTGGAAGACTCGCGATGGCGAAGAAATTGATTTTCCAGCTCCGTTTGGTCGTGACCTTGCTAAAGAAGTTTATTGAAGATTTTTAGTTTTCTGATCGTTTAATTTAAAATTTCCAGGAAAAGTATATTGCTGAATTGGATGCAAAGACAGGTGCCTCTCTTAAATTGACTATTCTCAACAGAAGTGGACGAATTTGGACTATGGTTGCTGGTGGTGGAGCTTCTGTTGTTTTCACGTTTGCATTTATTTTTGTTGAATTAATTTTTTAAACTTTAAAGTGACACAATTTGTGATTTAAATGGTGCTTCAGAATTGGCAAATTATGGAGAATATTCAGGCGATCCAAGCGAGTCACAAACTTTTGAATATGCAAAAACCATTCTCTCCATAATGACTGAGGGAAACCCACACCCTAAAGGAAAAGTTTTAATAATTGGTGGTTCTATTGCAAATTTTACCAACGTTGCAGCTACTTTTAAGGTTTTTCTCTAAAATTTTAAACTCATCTTGATTATATTTTAGGGAATTATAAACGCTATTGAGACATTCGCCGAAAAACTTCGAATGCATAAAGTCGTTATTTTTGTTCGTCGTGGTGGTCCAAATTATCAGGGAGGATTGCGTAAATTTAAGGAAGCAGCTTCTCGTCTTGACATCCCAATACATGTTTTTGGCCCAGAGACTCATATGACTAGTATTGTTGGTGCTGCTCTTGGAGTCAAACCAATCCCAGAAGCATCTCTTGCGCCTCACACTACGGGACAATTTTTGTTGACTCCTGGACATGTAAATATGGTTTTAAATTTATTTTCTAATTTTTGTGTTTTAACAGGTTGAAAAAAGTGATTCTTCTACTTCACAAACTCAAACAACTGATTCCTCAATGAAGACTAAATCAAATGGATGTGTGAGAAATAATGAAATGACAACAACTGCTGGTATAACTACTAATGAGATTTCTCAACAAATTCACAGCCTTTTTGAAAATAATACTAAAGCAATTATTTGGGGACAACAAACACGAGCTATTCAGGTTGTTTTTTTTTTGAATTTTTTGTTTTATGTATTTGTTTTTAGGGTATGATGGATTTCGATTATGTTTGTCGACGAGAAAGTCCTTCTGTTGTTGCATCAACTTATCCTTTTACTGGCGATCACAAGCAAAAATTTTATTTTGGTCAAAATGAATTGCTCGTCCCAGCTTACAAATCTATGGAAAAGGCTTTTCGTTCCCACCCAGATGCTTCAGTTATGATTACTTTTGCTTCTATGCGTTCTGTTTTTGATACAGTTGTGGAAGCTCTTCAGTTCTCTGATCAAATTAAAGTTATTGCAATTATTGCTGAAGGAGTACCTGAAAATCAAACAAGAAAATTGATTAAGGTTTTTTTTTAAATATTTTAACAAATTTATTTTTTATAACTTTAAAGATTGCACGTGAAAAAGGCGTTGTTATAATTGGACCTGCAACTGTCGGAGGTATTAAACCTGGATGTTTCAAAATTGGAAATACTGGTGGTATGATGGATAATATTTTGGCATCAAAATTGTATCGTCCTGGAAGTGTTGCTTATGTTTCTCGTTCTGGTGGAATGTCTAACGAAGTTTGTTTTTATATCGAATGCTGAAAATCAATATTTTTATAAATTAAGTTAAACAATATTCTTGCACACAATACAGATGGTGTTTTTGAAGGAATAGCTATTGGTGGTGATCGTTATCCTGGATCGACATTTACTGACCATATTTTACGTTTCCAAGATGATCCCAGGTATGATTTATTTGTTTTTAACTAAAATTCAAATTTAAAGAGTTAAAATGCTTGTACTACTTGGTGAACTTGGTGGCGAAGAAGAATATAAGATAGCTGAAGCACTTGAATCAAAAAGAATTACCAAACCATTAATTGCCTGGTGTATTGGTACTTGCGCTGATCATATAGTTTCTGATGTTCAATTTGGACATGCTGGAGCATCCGCAAATGCAGCAAGAGAAACGGCAATGGCAAAGAATAAAGCTTTAAAATTGGCTGGAGCATATGTCCCTGACTCTTTTGATGATTTTGGAATTTTGATTGCAAAAATTTATTCCCAATTGGTCGCAAATAGAACGATAGTTCCACAACCCGAAGAGCCTCCACCACCTGTACCGATGGACTATGCATGGGCTAAAGTATGATTTTTTTGAATAAATCTTTTTATTTTTTGTTAATTCAGGAGCTTGGTCTAATTCGTAAACCTGCATCATTTATGACTTCAATTTGTGATGAACGTGGTGAAGAACTTCTTTATGCTGGCGTTCCAATTAGTCGAGTGCTTGAGAATAATGTTGGTGTTGGTGGAGTGCTTAGCCTGTTATGGTTTCAGGTTTTTAACTGAAAAATGTATTAATTAAAAAAAATTTTTTAAAGAAACGACTTCCAGACTATGCAAATCGCTTTATTGAAATTTGTTTAATGTTAACTGCAGACCATGGTCCTGCTGTGAGCGGTGCACACAATACAATTGTTTGCTAAATAATAATTGATAAATATAATTTGATTTTATATTTAAAGGTTTGTGCTCGTGCTGGAAAAGATTTGATTTCTTCATTAGTTTCTGGCCTTTTAACAATTGTAATTTTCTTATTTTTAAACTTTAATTGATTCCTTTTTTAAGGGTGATCGTTTTGGTGGTGCTTTGGATGGAGCAGCAAAGATATTTACTCAAGCTTTGGATAAAGGTTTAAGCCCTATGCAATTTGTGAATGAACAAAAGAAGTTGGGCCGATTAATTCCAGGAATTGGACATCGAGTCAAATCTGTAAGAAAATTTATTTCTAGCTAAAAATTTAAAAAATTTTTATAGATAAATAATCCAGACAAACGTGTTGAAATATTAAAAAAGTTTGCTTTGGATAAAAAAGTTTTTAAACAAGAAACTCCATTATTTGATTATGCATTAAAAGTTGAACAAATTACAACTTCAAAGGTTTTTTTCTTTTAAAATTTTTTTATAAAAAATTTTTTTCTTAAAGAAACCCAATTTAATTCTCAACGTTGATGGAGCAATTGGCACAATTTTTGTTGATATTTTGCGTAATTCTGGAATGTTTACCGCACAAGAAGCATTAGAAATGGTGGAAATTGGAGCTTTGAATGGACTTTTTGTTTTGGGACGAAGTCTTGGATTTATTGGTATAAAAATAGAATTTTTGGAAATTCAGAAAGAAATTTTTTTCAGGGCATTATCTTGACCAACGCCGACTTAAACAACCTCTTTATCGCCATCCTTGGGATGATATAAGTTATATAATGCCAGAAGCTGATTATGGAGATACTCCTCCCAGTCTTTAAAAAGAGTTTAGGTTTTCTTTTATTTATTTATGCGAGGATTTTTAGCTGTAAAAAATTTTTTAAAAATTAATTAAATACAAAATTTATATTGCAAAAAAATCCTCGTTTTTAATTTATATAGGTTATAGTACACCACTTCATGACAAACACAAAAAATACACATTTTATTTGACCGGTTTTTATTATTTTTAAACACTCCATTTCGCAAATTAAAAAATATGCAATAAGTAAAGATTGTTTTTTGATATTTTTAAAATTTTATTTTTAAAAATGAAATAAAATATATTTATGTTGTAGTTTCTGAAATATATTTTAAATCCGATTAAATATTTTCTATATAAAAAGGCTTTTTGCCTATAATTTTGACCAATTCTTTTTTCTGTTAAAATATTGATAATTAAATGCTAAATAATTTTTTTTTGTTTTTTTATTATTTAGTTTAAAGGAATAAATCTTTTATTTATTTATTTTTATTTTTAAAAGTGATGTAAATAATTTTGACATTATTTATTATCTTTAATTTTTAAAGCACAAAGTATCTTTTTGTAAACATTTTTAAATTTAAAAAATCATTGTTTGTAAATATCACATTCTCACAGGTTAACGGACCAAATTTTGGGGAATATGCGAGAAAGAATGCGGTATTTGTATTTGCTCGATACAGACGGATCTTGGGACAATCTTTGAGCATTTAACAATGTAAAAGTGTCGATAGTATGATTTTTAATATTAAATTTAGTATTTCCAATGATCACACAAAAGTGCATAATATTTTTTTCTTATTTATTTTTCTAAGCTAATCAAGGGGGGAAACAATTGTCTTTTTCAGTTTAATTTTTACACACCAAGATCTTCGATTTGTTAGTGGTTTAGCCCACCCTAGTACAAAATAAATGAGATAGTGTGTAGGCTGCAATATTGGCAAGAACAAAGCGAGAAAATAGGAGAGGGAGGAATAGGCTGGCTGAGCTGATTTGTTTTTAGGGCCGATAGGGGGAGGGGGGCTAAGGACGGTTGGTGTGCAGGAAAAAAAGGTTGATATGATGGTGGTGGTGAAGAAAGGGCAGGAGTTGAGTCTGGGCAAAGAACAGCCCAATATTTTGCTCCATTTTTTAGTAAACGAAAAAAAGGGGGTGAGAGGAGGCGCGTTATCATTTGCGACAGGACAAATATTAGAAAATGAAAGAAAAATGAGAGAAAAAATGCGTAGATAAGTAGTTTTAGTTTTATGCATGTAGTAGAACGATTTCGAGAATATAAGGTGTATTTAGTAGAATGATGTTCTTCTCGCCAAAAAAAATTTAAAAGTATTTTATTATATTTTAAGCTTTTTTGCTCCATTTAATTTTTAATACTCTTAATTTTCTACCCCATTACCTTTTTTTAATTTTATTTAATTTGATTAGAAGTTCATATTCACTTTATTTTCTTTTTAAGTATTTTTTTATCTTTCCAAATTTGTCTTCTTATTTTTTTTTGCATATCGCGTTCTATGTTAGTTTGTAAGGTGTTAACTAACACACAAGATCAAAACTCAGAGATCGTTTTTTAGATTTTTCTAGTTTTCAACCATGTGTATTTTCATTTGTTTCTTTTTCCTTAATTTTTACATCATAATTTAGGTTTTAATAATGGCTTCTGAATTACTTAATGCTCAAACATCTGATAAATTATTGCTCAACGAAAAAACACTTTCTGATACGGTTATCAATGATTCTGGACATGAATCTTCTGGATCACTTAGCGCGGAGCTTCCTTCAACACCTGAAGGAGAGCAAAAACAACACGATGCCTTCACAAACACTGTTGAGGAAAAATTGAGTTCTAGCGATTCCAATGAAACCAAATTTTTTCGCATTAAAATAGCTGTTCCTGGAGGTGAAAATATTGAAGTTCAGGTATTTTTAATTGAAATTATTTTCTGTAAATCCATTTGATATTTTTCCAGATAAGCGACGGTGATATTGTTCAAGAACTTTACCAAATGCTTTTGGAGAAGGATTCAACGTGCCATCGAACATGTTTTCGTCTTTATTATGAAGGAAATCCGTTGGATCAATTTACAGAAATTAAGAACATTCCAAATATTCAAGATCAAGTTGTTTTTACTGTTGTTGAAGGTATGGGTTTTGTATTTGATTTTTATGAATTAATCTGGTATTTCAGAGCCTTACAACATTAGGGAGGCTCGAACTCATGTTCGTCATTTACGAGAGATTGTTCGGTCTCATGACATTTCTGATGCTGCTAATGGCGTTGAATTTGCCTCATTTACTTGTCTTTCACAAATTACTCAAGCTGTTGATGAGAACCGGAAATCAGCAAGACCGCCATTATCATCAAATTCTGCAGAAATACGTTCAGAATCTGACTGTTTACCTCCTTATTGGCTTTTACCGGGATGTGGAGAAGTTCCTTTTAAACCTCTCATTCCGCTCAATAGCAATTACAAAAGCAATGGAAACGAGTCTTTGACTCCCAACTCCTTTCAAGCAATCAGACAGATTTATTTTTCATCTTTCAATCCACCGCCTGGGCCAAGAAAAATAAAGGTTTTTTATTTGAATTGTTGATTTTAAATTTGATTTTTAGGGTGATGTTCTCTATCTAGTTGTTGATTGTGTGGAAGAACGACGTTTTCATATTACCTGTTGTACCCGTGGATTTTTTGTTAATTCATCTGTTGGTGATGTGTTCAAACCAGAAAAATCTTCTGTTTATGGCAATCGAATTTATCACAGCCTTTTTGATTTACTTTCTGATCTCAGTCCACACTTCAAAAAAACATTCTCTCAAATTTTGAAGACAAGAGCTGACAAACATATTTTTGAACGTCTTCCAGCGCCATATCAACTTTATCATTGGGTTTGAAATTCTTTAAAGATGTTTTTGAATACGGTTGTCTTTTTCAGATTGTTCCTCTGGTTGACAACAAATTAGATCAAATGAGAGCCGATGATCAAATTCAGCCTTTCCGTGTTGGTTTTGAAGACCATATGCCAGGTCAAATTAGAGACTGGAATGAGGAATTACAAACAACTCATGATATGCCCCAGACAACGTTTGCTGAGCGTTTGTGCCGTGACCGTGCGCGTTTCAAAGTGAATGCCGATTTTTTACAAGCTTGTGTTAGAGGGGCATTGGCGGTTAGTTTTACTTGACCAAATTCTTTTGGAAAAAGTTTTTTATTTTAGGTTATTGATGGATCAGTTCTCAGTATTAATCCTGCAGATGAGCCAAAAATGCAAATGTTCATATGGAATAATATTTTTCTTTCACTTGGTTTTGATGTCAAGGATCATTATAAGGCATGATAAATCTTCTTTAGAAATTTATTTTTTATTTTTAGGATATTGGGGGTGACGCAGCAGCTCATGCATCTTACTCTGCCGATCTTGCTGCTGTTCAGGCATATGCCCATATTGATGACCCTAAATTACATACTTGTGGAATGGCTGTGATTGATTTACGAGGATGTCGTATAATGGCTCAATCAATTATTCCAGGTTTATTTTTTGGTTAATAAACATAAATTATTTGTAAAATTTAGGTATTTTGGATCGGGAACAACACGAACCAATAGTTTATGGCTCATTTGATTCTGGGAAAACAGTTCTTTCAAATGATGTCTATGCTCAACTCTTGCAAAGTTCTTCAGAACTTTTAAAAATACAACCTCATTTAGTTTGGAATGGAAAAGAAGGAGATGAATATGTTAAACTATTTTCTTCTTATGAAAGTAAAGTATGTTTTTTGAATAATTTTGTTTATTTTTTTAAATTTTTACCGATTTAAGGGAATTATTGGAAATGATCGAAGGCATTATTTAATGGATTTATTGAGAACTTTTCCTCCTGACGTTAATTTCTTGGAAGATGCTGAACCAACAGAGAAAGCTAAGGCTTTAGGATTCCCGCGCAAGTTTCCTCATAAACTTGTTTATTTAAGACAAGAATTGGTTGATACATTTGTCGAGTATGTGATTTTAAAATTGCTACATATTAATTATTTTTAATTTTTTAGTGCGAAAATTTATGAGAATCGAAAAGCTGTAAATTCTGCTAAAAACAAAGAAAATGTTGAAAATAAAACTGAAGGAGAGGTAAAAAATGACAAAGATGTTGATGCAAAACCTTCTGATGATTTGAAAAAAGAATCGAAAGAGAAAGAAGAAAAGCCATTAGTAATTCGTTTAAATCCGGATTGTTACAGCACTGCTGTTAAACATCATCCAGATGAGGATTTGGAGGTTTTATTTTTTCAACTAGAATTTTTCATGTTTTCAATTATTCTTTCTAGGGTCAACGAAAATTAGTAGCAGAGGCTGCAGAGTTTCTTCTTTTCAATCAAATCCCTCAATTTGTCAACGACTGCATTCATTTAGCTTCTGCTCCAGCTGACGGAGTAGCTTTGACAGGTTTATTTATTTTGAATATTTTATGGGTAACTATTATTGTTATAGAAGCGCTTCACAACAGAGGAATTAACATGCGTTATTTGGGCAAAGTTATTGAGGCATTAGAAATTAATAAGAAACTTGGATATCTTGTTGTAAGTTTTTTTATTTGTAAAAATTTGATGTCTTTTTTTTAAAGAGAATTGCAAAAGTTGAATTACTTTGTCGCTCTATTCGTCACATTTTCCGTGAATTTATTCGTTCTGTAGAAGCTCATTGTATTGGAATGGCTGTTGCTCATTTTTTGAATTGTTTTATTGGTGGATCAGAAAAGAATGTATTGGCTATGCAAGATACAGAAAACAATAATAATATTAATGGAAATGGTCATTCAACATTACAAAAGAAAATTGTTTCTGGAGGGAAAAAGAAGCGAAGAATGGGAGAAAAGAACAATAATAATAACTCAACGCTTGGAAATGGAAGTACTCCAATACAAAAGTCTTCAGCTTGGACTAAACTTACTCAAGAAACACTTTGGAAGGCTATTAGTGATGAATCTGATGGGCATTATAATTATAGAATTGTTGCTGATTGGTAAGAAATTTTGAGAATTTTTCACAAGGGTTTTCTTGTCTTTTGAGATAAATCTGAAAGTGTGTGTTTGGTTGTGCCCTTTTTTTCTTTTGGATTAAATTCCCTCCCAATTCTCTCTCTTAAGTGGAATTAAATTAACAAATGATACTTTTTTTAAAGTTGTGACTCGTTTATTGAATGGAGTGATGGGGCAAGACGTTCAGCTATAATTAGACGTTTTTGTGCAATGAATGGAGTCCAAATTGTTTTGAAGGTTTTTTTAAATAATTTTATGATATTTATTTCCCTAATTTAGAATTATCAATTTGAATCAAAATCTCAAACACCTTTCTCTGAAGATGATATTTTTAATTTGGTTCCAGTGGTTAAACACTTAAATCCTCGTTCTCAGATGGCTTATAATTTTTATTTGAATGCTTTGATTAAAATGCAGCAAGGATTTCCTCGAATTGGTTATGAGTTAATGCAACAGGTTTTAGTGATTTATTTTTGACGATTTACATTTATTAAATTACCAGGCTCATAGCATGATGTTAAGGTTTAATTTTTTGAATTATTTTGAAGAGTTTAATTTTTATTTTTAATAGTATTTATGGCCCCTTACATTCTGATTTAGCTCTATGCCTTCGCTTTATGGCTAGAATGGCCTATGCTATGAATGATTATCCAGATGCTTTGGCACAGCAACATAGAGCTCTGTTAATTTCTGAACGTTGTAATGGAATTGATCATCATGAAACAATATCTGATTATGTTAGTTTATTTTTAATTTTTATTATGAGGTTTTTGACTCATTTGAGGCTGAAATTCAGTGGTAGGGGGCATTTCAGAGTTCAGTCTCGAGGCCATATATCTTTTCTTTTTAATCAAAAAAAATTTTTAGATTAATTTGGCCCATTTTTCTTTTGCCAATTTATGTATTACCTCTTCATTAAAATTATTCTACCGAGCACGTCATTTACTTCTTTTGGCATGTGGTGAAGATCATCCACAAATTGGACAAATTGATGTATGTTTTAAATTTTGTTTTAATTTCAATATTTTTTTTAATTTCAAAGGCAAATATTGGTGTTATTCTTTATTTGTTACAAGAATATGATACCTCAATGAAATTTTTAAATAATGCTTTATCTTTATATCAAAAATATGGTGTTTCTATGAAGGTTTTTTTTTTAATTTTTGAAGGATTTATTTTTTAAACTTTTGTAGACAGCTTTGCTTACCCATGTTATTTCACGTGGTAAGTTTAAAGATTTTTAATGTGAATTTAATTTAAAAATTTTTTTAAAGTCCATTCATGCCGTGGCGATTTCCGTACAGCTCTAACATTTGAAAAGGAGACTTTTAATGTTTATTCAAATGTGTTTGGTAATGAACATGAAAAGGTTTTTGAAATTTTTAAAAATTTTTACGTCCATAAAAAATTTTTTTAGACTGTCATAAGTAGTGAACGTTTACGTCAATTAACTACTCAAGCTGTTACACTTCAAAAACATATGAATGAAGCTACGAGTGGATTAAAAACTTCAAAACAATTAATGCCTAAAGTATATTTTTTAAATTTAATTTTTGTTTAAATTTTTAGATTCAAATTCAACCGCCAACTTTACAAAATATAATTGAACTTCTCAACGCTTTCAATAGTTGGTTCGGGTATTAAAATATATATTTGCGCAAAAATAGGTTTTTAGAAATTTTTAAATTATTTTCGGAGGGTTTGTTATTCTTGTTGTCCCGATTAAGTACTTTAGGCGTCAACGGCTGAAAGGTTTTTGCGCAAATATATAGGAATTATTTTCAATTCATTAAATTTTTTCTCCCTTTTTTTAGATTTTTTGTTTTGGAAAGTGAAGATCCAAACAGAATGAGATGATTAAACTTAAAATATATTTGGGTGGCATTATTAAAAAGGTCTCTTATATTTAATTTGGGACAACAACAAAAATATTTTTTTTAATATTTTCCTGTTTTTTCCTTTTTTCCCTTTATTTTGATTGTTATTTTGTCATTTGAGACTTATATTTTTGTTTGTTGTTTCTTTTAGGAGTTAATTGTTAAAAAATAGGTATATGTGTAGTTCAACTAGATAAATGTTTTTGCAAAAGTTTGAAATTGAACTACACGTAAATTTGTTACGCACACCTCCTTTTTTGCTCATTTTGTGGTCTTTATAAAGTTTGATTTGATAAAATCTCTTTTCATGACTTGGAAAAATGGATTAAACAGTAATTAAATAGGTCGATTAGTTGGTTAATTTATGAATATTAAAATAGAATTTAAAAATCCGCGAGAATTTTCATAATGTAAAATATTAGAAATAAATGACATTATATACCAGTACGTTTGAGTCCCATCTTTATTAATTTTTAAAAATTTTCTTATTTTGGCATAATGTATAATCTACAAAATAAATGACATTTTATCCAATTAAATCCGGTCAGTTGATTGCCGCCATTTAAGAGTGTTCAAAAAACTAAAAATTTTTATTTTTTAAAAAATTATACTACTCGATTAATTAGAACATTTCCTACTCTGAAATGTCCCTACTTTGAAACGGCTACTCTGATTTTTAGCCCTATTTTTAGATGGGTAGAGATTATAAGGTATTTTAGCCGTGTAGAGATTTTGAGGTGTAGAGATTTTGAGGAGTAGTTATTTTGATGAATAGAGATTTTAAGGAATAGTTATTTTAAGAATTTTTATACGTGTAGAGATTATAATGCATTTTAGACGTGTAGAGATTTTGAGGTGTAGAGATTTTGAAAAGTAGAGATTTTGAGGAATAGAGATTTTGAGGATTAGAGATTTTGAGGAGTAGTGATTATGAGGAATAGAGATTTTGAGGATTAGAGATTTTGAGGAGTAGTGATTTTGAGGAATAGAGATTTTGAGGATTAGAGATTTTGAGGAGTAGTGATTTTAAGGATAGTTATTTTAGCATTTTTAGCTGTGTAGAGAGAGAGAGAGAGACTACAGATTTTATGGAATTTACGTAAAATAGCGACAGTACACTTTAGTCCTAATACAATGATTTTTAACTAATTTGGAGCTAGGATATTGATTTAATTGATTATATTTATATTTATGTACATATCAAGACAATTCACTTACAAAAATATCCTCTTTTTTATGTTCATTTACAGTAGCTTCGTGCTCTCAAATTCAGCACTCAACCAACCATCATCATTGTATTAATATTTTTCTCTAACGTTAGTGAAATCTCATAAATTTAGTCCACTACCTAAAATTTTCCTTATCTACTTGATACATTCCTTTTACTTAAAATAGATACAGTACACTAGAGTCCTGATACTGGACACTTAAAAATCGATCTTTCCGTCTCATTTATAACTAATTTGGAAAATAGAAACTAATTTGGAATGTAGCATTTGTACTAATTTGGAAATACGGTGTCGATTTTATTGATTTTATTAAGTATATTTAGAATATTCGACGATATTAGGTCGTTTCGCGTACGAAAAATTTTCTTTTCACGTTCGTTTACAGTAGTTATCGCGCTCTCAAATTCAGCACTCAACCGACCCATCATCATTGTATTAATTTTTTTCTCTAACATTAGAGAAATCTCGCTATTTCAGCCTACTATCTCAAACATTCTCTTTCTCTACTTGGTACATCACATCTTACTTAAAAAACGAAATAGTTACTTAAAAGTTTAAGAAGGACATTAGAGTCCTGATACCATAACGATTATCTCGAACCTTTAATTTGCCTAACTACTTTAGCACTTAGAGAAAAATTCAAACATAACTACACACTTTTAAACATTTATCTGTCAAAAGAAATAAAAAATATAAAAAAATGTTTTTAAACGAAAAAAATAATCAAAATCTGCATCTGTTTGTTGTCTTGTAAAGTTGGCGGTTGAATTTGGATCTAAAATTTAGCAAAATTTAATTTTAAATAGATAGTCAAAAATTATTCTTATCGAACTGAACTTAAAAATTATGGCCCAAAATAATTGAAATATCTCGATTATCCTCCCTTATACAGCTATAACTTTTTATGTGATGTTTGGAAGGGAAAGCAACATTGAGGAAAAGAACCCACACATAAAAAGCCTTCTATCGGTACATGAAGTACTAGGAACGGATAATAACCAAAAAAAGTTTATGTCACTAAATATGGTCTGACGACTGAAACGGCTATTCAGAAAGATTCCCTAACATTGAATTTCAGCCTCATAGAGAGAAAAAACATTATAAAATTAAAAACAAAAACTAACATAATCAGATATTGTTTCATGATGATCAATTCCATTACATCGTTCAGAAATTAACAGAGCTCTATATTGTTGTGCCAAGGCATCTGGACGTTCTTTAAGCTGAAAAATTAAATTTTTAAAGAAACAAAAAGTTCTGGAATTTGTGTTGTTTGTGAAACCTAAGCCTGGAAATCGCTCTAGAGAAAAGGAAGGTGATTATGGTTCAATTTTGGAAATAAAAAGATCCAAAAGTGTTAATCGCCCAGGAAGAAACCTACAAATATTTATCATTTTTCCTCGAATTTAGGAGTATTGATACGTTTTGATAAAAAATATGGTCATTTATTCCAAAAATAAAAAATATAAAACTTGTAAAAAACAAAAATATAGGCACTGAAAGGAATCGAACCTTCCAGCCGAAAAGACGAATCAAGGTTACTACAAACCTAACCACAAACAACCCTTACCATCTCCGAAGTTATATTTTTTAAAAAACAAAATAGAAGCCCGACCAGAACAAATGCCAACCCTAATAAGCAAAGTAAACTACCCAAGGGAAGCAACTGGTCGGAGATTTAAACATCGATAAATGTTTTAAAAAGGGACAAATCTTAAAAACAAACGAAAACTAGTGGAAACCAGATAATCAAACAAATCAATTAAGTTTCAAACCTCGTTTGCTGAATTCTAACAAAGGATTGCAGTTCTTCAGTCATTTTTTCTGCAATTCTTGTCTCTCTAAAGCATACTCATCAAATAGACGGCCTTACCGCAACAATTCACCGGCCTAAAAAAATAATCTTGAAGCCATAGTAATAATTAAAAATAACCTCGTTAAAAATTTTAACAGCCTCTGGACACTGTTACAAAGCTGAAAATTAAGTAATTAAAAATCCTTTAGACATAAAAACAACCTATAAAAAGATCAACCATTCAAAATAAGCAAATCAATGCATCTAACCAATGGAACATTTGCTGTACGCCTTCTCGTTTGATAAGAACTTGGCCACCGTTTAATTGACTTTAACATTGGGAAAGGAACTTATTTAAGGGAGAAACCTTGCGGACAAAACTTGCGAATTTAATAAAGTAAAAAAGCTAACCTCCGAAGAGACCACAGCAGCTTGTGCCCAGTTATCTCCGAAGAGACTGCTGAGCTTTGTGCCCAGTTATCTCCGAAGAGACTGCTGAGCTGTTGTGCCCAGTTATCTCCGAAGAGACTGCTGAGCTTTTGTGCCCAGTTATCTCCGAAGAGACTGCTGAGCTTTGTGCCCAGTTATCTCCGAAGAGACTGCTGAGCTGTTGTGCCCAGTTATCTCCGAAGAGACTGCTGAGCTTTTGCCCAGTTATCTCCGAAGAGACTGCTGAGCTTTTGCCCAGTTATCTCCGAAGAGACTGCTGAGCTTTGTGCCCAGTTATCTCCGAAGAGACTGCTGAGCTTTTGTGCCCAGTTATCTCCGAAGAGACTGCTGAGCTTTGTGCCCAGTTATCTCCGAAGAGACTGCTGAGCTGTTGTGCCCAGTTATCTCCGAAGAGACTGCTGAGCTTTTGTGCCCAGTTATCTCCGAAGAGACTGCTGAGCTGTTGTGCCCAGTTATCTCCGAAGAGACTGCTGAGCTTTTGCCCAGTTATCTCCGAAGAGACTGCTGAGCTTTGTGCCCAGTTATCTCCGAAGAGACTGCTGAGCTTTTGTGCCCAGTTATCTCCGAAGAGACTGCTGAGCTTTGTGCCCAGTTATCTCCGAAGAGACTGCTGAGCTGTTGTGCCCAGTTATCTCCGAAGAGACTGCTGAGCTTTTGTGCCCAGTTATCTCCGAAGAGACTGCTGAGCTGTTGTGCCCAGTTATCTCCGAAGAGACTGCTGAGCTTTTGTGCCCAGTTATCTCCGAAGAGACTGCTGAGCTTTGTGCCCAGTTATCTCCGAAGAGACTGCTGAGCTTTTGCCCAGTTATCTCCGAAGAGACTGCTGAGCTTTGTGCCCAGTTATCTCCGAAGAGACTGCTGAGCTTTTGTGCCCAGTTATCTCCGAAGAGACTGCTGAGCTTTGTGCCCAGTTATCTCCGAAGAGACTGCTGAGCTGTTGTGCCCAGTTATCTCCGAAGAGACTGCTGAGCTTTTGTGCCCAGTTATCTCCGAAGAGACTGCTGAGCTGTTGTGCCCAGTTATCTCCGAAGAGACTGCTGAGCTTTTGTGCCCAGTTATCTCCGAAGAGACTGCTGAGCTTTGTGCCCAGTTATCTCCGAAGAGACTGCTGAGCTTTTGTGCCCAGTTATCTCCGAAGAGACTGCTGAGCTTTTGCCCAGTTATCTCCGAAGAGACTGCTGAGCTTTTGTTGTGTTGCTGTTGAAGCCTGAAAAAAAATGTTTACATTTGTTAAAAATTATAAAAAGCAAGTTTTGTCCGCAAGTCATTACAACCCCCACCCTTCAAAAAGTTAATCCCCAAAAAAGGAAAAGCCCTGCATTCTGTTTAGAACATCTTTGATAGAGATAGACAACAGAGGACTCCAAATGAAACATCAAAAAATTGATTATTGATTTTGGGATGAAGTGTCATTTATTCTTAATTTTTTGCATTATGCCAAATAGCGCAGATTTTTGAATTCTGAAACGAATATACTAAACGGTAAAAAGGTATAGCGGTTTCAAAACCGATTTATGGATTTCTAATTTTAAATTGGAAATTTGTTCTATTAAATTTAAAAAGAATAAAAAATAGAAGCAAAAATGTCAAATAAATGGAGTCTCTATACACCGACATTGTTTTAACCGCTAGAGCGTCGAATAGACTAGAATACTCCTTCGGGACAGAATAGCTAACCAAATAAGTGTCGTTATAGAGAGATTCCACTGTAAAAATAACGAAAATAAATTACATAAAATATATG
Source organism: Meloidogyne arenaria (assembly GCA_036172955.1). Lineage (NCBI taxonomy): Eukaryota > Metazoa > Nematoda > Chromadorea > Rhabditida > Meloidogynidae > Meloidogyne > Meloidogyne arenaria. Next base: position 103,365 of record JARQAB010000003.1, read on the forward strand.
GAGTAAAAAATAAAAAATGCAAAAGAAAGGCACCGAAATTCTTTGAAATTTCAAAAATTAAATCAAAACTCTCAAAAAAATACAAAATTATTGATGAAATTTACTGATAAAACAACTACATAAAGATTTCGATGCCATTTAAAAATTTTAAAAAAATAAAATGGCAGCGTTGTAATAATATGAGCACGCCGAAATACCAAAAAAAAAACACCCCTTCTTCCCTAAAAGCTGCAGAAAAAAAAGCAAAACTGTGGAAATGATCCAATCACGTAACGGTTATTTTAATTAAAGGTTAAAGAGTGAAAGGTTGTTGACAATTTTGAGGTATTTCGGCGTCTTTTTTAAGGGATTTGGTATTTCGGCGTATAAATACTTCAAAAATAGAAAAAATAAGCATTAAAAATAAATTTATAAACCTTTATTTTTTATATTTACCACCTCCACTCCTTGTTGTACTAGTTATTGTTGATGTTTGTTGAACATGTGTCACTAGTAATTCCTGTTCCTCTACATGTTCTTGAAGACGCCGCTTTGAAGACGATGAGACACACGAACATTGATCACCCCTCCATCGCTTGTCTTACATTTGATCTAATAAAAGAAAAATAATTCATATTTTTAACAGAAAAAACCTCCATTTGCATCCGTTCGTCAGCATCTGTTCGTCAAAACTTTTTTAATAAAACTTAAATATTAAAAAAACAGCAGTTTAGGAAATCCAATTTTTTATAAAAAAAATTGATATTTTGAATTTTTATCAATTTCTAAAAATTAATAAACAAAATCTAATTCCCCAATTCTTTTCCACAAAGTTTAATTCCACAATCAGAACCATCATCATCGTGTTGCTTCTCTTCCATATTAATTTGACTTTTACTTGTTGAAGTATTTTGATTCTAAAAAAATATTTGATATAAAAAAGCCACCAAAAATTAAGGTTATATTTTTGATTAAATCAAACCAAAATTATTTTGGCATTAAAAATAGAATAAAAAATATATTTAGATTTCTGTGTTGAATTTTGTTGTTATGTTGAAAAAAATACTTTTTTTTCTTATTGGATAAGATCCAGTCTAAGCGAATCCTGCACAAGATATTCTATTTTTAATAGCTTGTGGCAAGATATTCACTTAACTGGCAACTATCCATTTTTAAATAATTAAAATTGTTGTGGTCAATTAATTTTATTTTTTCGTGTTTTTCAGGTTTTTAATGTCGTTAATAAAATAATAAATTTTCTTTTTTTAGTAAAAAAACACAACAACTAACCACAACAACACAGAAATCGTTAATAAAAAGATACAAAAAAATAAAAATTAGAAAATGGAACAAAAGATAAATAAACAAAATTTAAAATTAGGATGACATTTTCGAATGTAGTCCCGATTCTTGAAAGTTAAGACAAAAAATTTTTTGGAAGAATTTAACCAAAAAAGCTAGAATTATTGAAACGGAACTACACATTAGAGGCGCTTAATTAAAAAATTTAGACATAAAAAACACGGGACGACAAAAACACAAAAATTAATAAACAAAGACAAAATAAACAAAAATCACTCCAATAAAAATCAAACAACACGAAAATTGTATTTTAAGATCGATAACTTGTAGGGTTAATCAAAAAAACTACTAGGTTAATCAAAGAAAACCCCAGAAAAATTTGGATCAGAACTAGCCAAATCTTTAATATTAACTAATATTTTGAAGGATTTAAAAGCTTATAAAAATATTTTCTAAAAGTTCTAAATAATAAAATAGATTTGAGAAAGTTGACAACAAATCAAGAAAATTGATCACTAATAAAGAGTTTAATAGGACAGGAAATATATGAACAAAAAAAAATTTTTTTTGTTCAGAAAATTATATTTTAGTTTAAATATGCAGCTGTTCAATGAGGGAAATAAACAGTTGTTGTTGCTTTTCTGTTATCCCTATTTTTAAGCTTAAAAATAAATGAGAGGAAATAGACTATAAATTGTCTAAAAGCTATATGATGGATGATTTGAGTCAACTAAAAATAATTAGAAAGAACTTCAAATATTACTATATGGACATCTTTTAGATTAAAAAATTAAAAAAATATTAATTAAACTCATCAAATTATCCATCATTCTTACAATTAGAGCCTGTACATATAGAGTCAATTAAAGTGATAAAGATATAACGATAAAAAAGAAAGATGAAAAGATAAATAAAATACAAAAACTGGTAAAAAACAACCAAAAATTTAATAAAAAATACCTCATTTCCAGCCCAACCAAATTGTGCAGTTTGACCATTCTCAATTCCTTCCAAACTATTTTCAATTATAGAAAAGGTAGTTCCATCATTGCTATTTGTTGATGAACCAACAACAAAACCATCAATATTAGCAGCCTTTTCAACAGTACAATTGACATTGTCAAGCTAAAAAACAAAAAGATAAGCAAAGAAGATTAAGATTTGTGGTCTATCCCATGTGAAACCCACTTAAGGAATTAAACAAAAATAGAATTATCCAAAATGACATTAATGATGATCTAGCCGGACATGGACTTGATTTACCCATTTACATATTAAAAAAAAAGATTTAGCTTATCGATAGTTATCGAAGGATATACGAACTATTAGGATTGAAACAAAGGTATACGACTGCCGATAACCAGAACGCCACATGCCTGAGCCCAACTAACTCCTAAACCCATAGTCTAAATTAAAACCTCTTTAGCCAAAAGTTCGCCCTGATTTGGTTCTTCAAACTTGTTTAATTTAACATCTTGAGATTCTTCTCCATTCTTAGGAAGACCATCATTTTGATTTAAAGCTTGATTTTCATCACCAACAGAATTAAAAGAATCATCTTCAGTAAATCCAGAATTTTGCAAATTTTCCAATTTGTTCCTCATTTCAGACAAAAACCTAAAAAAATATAAAAAATAAATTTTAAGAAAAATCAAACTTGTATCGATTTAATGCCTCATCATAAGTAGTTTCCATCTTTTGTTGTTGTAAATTACTAAGTCTCGATTGAATAAGCCTCATTTTATGTTTACGCGCAGCCAAAGAAGAAAAGCGCTCAGAAATTTTGGAACGAAGATCATCTCTAATAAAATCATTTAAAAAAATTTTTTTTAAATATTAAATTTTACTTATTTTTGACTGAACTCGAAGTGCCCAATTCTTCTTGATTTGGCAAATGAGGAATTGGAGGAATTCTCTCATCATCCTCAATTGTTGCTTTCTATTTAAAAAATTTGTTTTTTCTTGAAAATTTTTTTAAACTCACCAATTCAAATTCTTTCTCAACATTTTCTAAATCCTCTTTCTTCGGTTCCAATGAAACTGTAGAAGTTTCTTGACATTCAACATGATAGACATTATTATTAACAATTCCTCGTTTCACTGCTTCACGTCGAAGTCGTTCTAATTGGCGTTGCTTCCTTTCAGAATTGGAATTACAATCTGTAAAAATATAAATTAAAGTTTAAATGAGCCAAAGAAATAAAATATTTTCTAAAAAAATCAAAATAAAAAAAATAAATGGGTGGAGCAGAACGAGATGACTGAGATACCCTTTTTACCACAACCCAAATGCACTCACTATATGTTGGAGGTTATTTAGCTTGTCTCAAATTGAGGGTGGCAGAAATATAGACAGAAAAATAACCCCTTTTACTTTTACTTGACTAAGGATATAAAGCTTATATATATACACATCCAACTCAATTCGTTACCCTTCCCCCTTCCTTTTTTTGCATTCACCCAATGCGGCAAAATGGAAGGAAAAAAGAGAATATATATATATCTCCATCTTAGCTTGAGGAAAAATGAGGGAAATAAAATATATAAAAAAAGGAATGTGTGCATTAGCAGAGCCACGAAAAGCAGACTAAAGAATGAGACAATGCTGTAGGGTAAAAGCACCTCTCTCTCTCCCCTCCTCCTCCTCCACCCATCCATAGAGACCTTTTCTCGCTCCCCCAAAATGATGAAAAGCAACGGAATTCCGTTTTTGCTGTCATCAGAGCTTAAACTCGGCCGCTAATAGTAATAGCAAGTCTTATAGTCTTTTTACTATTAACTGAGCCTTACCCCCTTCCTCAGACTTTTCTTTTTTAGTTAATTGTCATAGAGAAAATTTGTTACACACAAATACATCTTACTTCTCCCCTTCCAATAAATATAATTTTTTTTCCTTTTTTTATATACTTTTAGCAAAAAAGCCTTTCATTTGTGATGCCACAAATTTTCTCAAAATTAGTAAAATTGTCAAGTAAAAAAATATATCTTTATAAAAGGTGTGTCTTTTAATTAAAGTTATTAAGTGCCAAAAATGAGAAAAGAAAAGGTCTCCCGTGTTTGTGTTCAAGAAAAGTAAAACAAATTTTAATATGTTGTCTTAGAAACGGTCAAAAATGCAAAAAGTATTTTTGTAATTTCTTAAAAGAAAAGTCGACAAAATTATTTTAAAGAGATTTATTTTTACATATTTGGTAGGATTAAAGTAAAAGTACGTTTTGCACTTTTAAGAAAGAAAAATAAAAAAACTCACGAGCATTAACAAATTTTTGATGATGAGCATTCTTATCTTTAGAGATAGATAAAGTTGTGTCACTAAGTCGTTGAACCAAACTCTTTCGCTTTTGCTGAAAATGATTTGATTAAAGTATAAACCTCAAAAATTTATTGGAGGTGAGGAAAGGCTAATATTAAACATAGAAATTTTACAAATAGATGAAGGTTCAAATCCCACGCAAAACAAATAATTTTTACTTATTTTGAAGAAGCAAATGTTTAAAGATTATTCCAGGAAGGTTTAGCGCATTGGACGAACTCATAAATATTGGAAGAATGAAAAGATCATGAAACCTAATTCAGGAAATACCACTCAAAACTGACAAAATCAAGTTGCTGTTAAACGAACCTTTTCAAAATAAATGCTCAAACGAGTCTTCAGTTGTTCATCCAAAAGACCTGAAGCTTCTTCCGCTTCCTTGAACATTTCATTAAAACCAAAAATCATCTCTTGCACATTTTTAAGCTTAAGAGTCAAACGTTCGACTTCTAACAAATTAAACTCTAAAATTTATTCATTTTAATGTAAAGCTAAAATTAAAAAAAAGGAAACCTGAAAATTTATTGTCCTTATCATTTTTTAAAATTTGTTGCACTTCATTCAATTTTGGAAGTACATCATTCAAATCACCACAAAATTTAACTACAACTTCTCTCATTGCACAAGTAAATTCTTGTTCTTGCTTTCTTAATTCATTGAATGATTGAAGAAGTTTATGAATCAAATCATTCGTTACTTGAACATCCGCTTCCTTTTCCAATAAAAGTTGTAATTGATGAAGCAATTTCTTCTTACCAATTCGAAGAGTTTTTAAATTATCCAAAACTGTTTGCTGACGTTTAATCTATAAAACAATATTTGATAAAAATTTAAACACCAGAACGTTAATTCTAGTCTCCGTTGCCTAGCCACAGGGCCTAGATATTGGGACCCAGACAGTATGGGAATAGAGGTTTCCTAGACCAGTAGCAAAGTAATAATTGACCCAACATCCCTGACTGAAAGGAAACCTCATCCCCCTTGTCAACAAATTAACAATAAATTATAAACTCACAATATCAACATTCTCAATCCTCTCAGCCAACGTTGAGATTCTCTCAAGAAGCTCTTTAGACACTTCCTCATCCAAAGCCATTATTTTAAAAAAACTGAAAAGGGTAATAAGAAAAAATATTAAAGAAAATTAATGGAAAATTATCCAATAAAATCAACGATTTTCCAACAATTTATAAAAACCAGTTTATCACAAAAAACCAAAAAAATAATTTTTTTCACAACACTTCATCCTCATTTTCTACTTGTTCAACTTCTTCATCTAATTCTTCATCACTACTAACATTTTTTGTGTTTTTAAACATTTCCTCATCTTTGCCATATTCTGGATCATTTTCAGGTAAAGCACTTAATGAATTTAATATTGCAATCATAACCAAATCATTTTCAATTCTATCAGGTTTAAGTAATGAACACGCTTTAGAAAAGGTAACAGCGAGTAGATGAGGACACTAAAAATAAATTTAGAAAAAAAAATAATTTTGTAAAAAAATCAAAAATATATCAGATGTGCATAAACAAAATTTAAAAAATATTGAATAAAGAATAGAAGGAGAGATCAATTTAAATTATTAAAATTAAAAAAATAAATAAATTTAGAAAAAAACTTTGAACATAAACACATGGAAATGTTAAAAATAGAAATTTATTTTAAGGCGGATTCTCAATTCCATTTTCCCTGAGAGCTTGAATAAGTAAATTAATCTTCATTTCAGTCGACCGGTAAATATCTTTGTAAATCTTTAATTGTTCTTTAAGAACCAAATCCTTTGATTTTGTACCTGATTTATATAAAAATATTAAATTTTAGTATAAAGTGACAATTTATCCCAAGGATAAAATTTACCTAGCTCGCTTATTTTTAAAGCTTTACACTAAAAGGAAATCCACCCCATGAAAAACACATTAATCCCTCGATATCCCCTTTCAAAATTTGTAGTTCCTCAGAGTTAACCCCGCTAAAAGAAACGGAGTATTTGTAAAATGGCAATAACTTCACTCGAATAAACCAAAAAATAGTCAAAAAAATACCTCGACATATTTTTTCCAAATCCGCTTCTAAAATTGCTCTAAGATCAGGCCTGCTCAATTTATACACGTGCTCCATTCTTTCATATGCATCAACCAAAGAAATTCCAAGTTTGGTTGGTTCAAATCGTCGATCTGGCCTTTGAATAATATACCACCGCTTTTTTATTGTTTCAATATGTTCTGCATGTGTTGCATCAGTTCCAATCCCTTTTTTGTCCATTAAAGCAATTAAATCAGCTTCAGTTAATAGCGGTGGTGGCTAAATAAAAATAAATTTTAAAAGGAAATAAAAATTAAAAAAAACCTCTGTAAATCCATTATTTATATCTACACTAAATTTAGGCAAAATTTGTCCTTGGCGATAAGCAGGAATATTTTTATCTTTCCAATTTTCATAACGATAAACATTCAAGTATCCCATGTCCTCGATAATTAAGCCAGTTGTTACGAATATTTCATCAGCAAGTTCAACCTTTAAAAGTGTTGCTAATTTAAGTTTTCTAAAAAATTCTCTGGTCATCTTACTTTAACTTTCGTTTCATTTCCAGTTGCATCTCGAGATACGGAGGCAAGGAAATGACGACAAATAAATTCATAAACATTCCAATCCTCATTACTGGTGATTTCAGTCCTTCAAATTAAGCAAAAAATTCAAATAATCAAAAACAAAAATAACCGTGTTGCATTTTTGACAGGATGAATAGGTGGGTGAGCTTGATCATTTTTAGTCCCATTACGAGGTTTGGGCCCACCTCGCTGTTGAATTTCTGCTGCAAATTGCCCCCACTGGTTATTTTGAGTAAGTGACTGCACAATAGTTGCCAAATCAAATTCATTTGAATAACAATTAGTTTCTGTTCTAAAAAGGAAGGAAATTATTACTCAACTCCCAATCCTTTCTAATTTTAAAATTTAAACAAAAAATATACCTGGGGTAGGAAACGAATCCATTTTGGTATAATCTTTCAGCTGAGGATAATATTTGTTTGGCACTTACTCTAAGGAATCTACTTCCTAGTCTTTCCAGTTGGATTGTGTCTAATGGTTGGGGCCTCCATTTGCTTTTTGGCTTCTGGACAATTTCTTTAACTATTGCAGGTTTGTCTGAAGAATTACATGCTGATTTTAATGCCTAAAAAAGTATAATCTAATTCAGAAATGGAAAAAACAAAAAACCTGTACAACACTTTCATCAAAAATATGGACAGAAAGACCTTCTCGTTCCCAAACAAAAATAAATCCTTTATTATTTCCATCAGTACCAACTAATTTCCAAAATTGTTGACTAACAAAACTTGTGTGTTCTTTGTATCGATGAACAACAAAACCTAAAAGATAAAGGATTCTTAGGCGTAAGACAACAAAAAGAAAAATGAGAGAATAAGTTTCCAACCTAAAGTAGGGAATTGACAACTTCCATAACTAACGACTTGTTTGTTTTCAAATTCTTCCGCATTGTTTAAATATGTATGCAATCCATTTTTTCGAATAGAAATTGTTTGAAGTCGAGTAAATGCCGCACCTTAAGAATAATTTATTAATGAAAAACAAAAAATAAACCTATTCTCAAATCCAGCTCCATTCTACAATCAACAGCAGATACTTTATTTCGATCAATTACTTGAAGATTCTGCATTGCTCTTGTAACTGACTGTTGAGTTATTTCAGAAAATCTTGCCCTTAAAACGCGTAGATTTCTATCAAAAAGATTGTTTTAAGCTTCGAACGTCTTATAGAAAACAAACTTGTTGGCGTTAAGGCAAGTCTGCGAAATTTCATTTCCAATATGTTCTCCTTCTCTATCACAATCAGTCCAAATTATAAGAACATTAGCCTTTTTAGCTTCATCCCTGCAAATCCAACAAAGGTGTTATATAGACAAACACTTAAAAAAACCTCAAATTTTCTTCAACTGGTTTCATATCCGGCATAACAGATTGCAGAATTTCACCATCAAACAAATCATAAATTTGATTTTCAATCCACACTTTATGCCTCGGATGGAAATAAAAATTCATCAAATGACCTCGAACACTGGTAAAGACAAAATTGAAACTTCCATTCAGAAATCTTGCTAGAAAATAATGTTATTAAAAAATATCTAGTTCAAAGTATACCATCAAATAAAAAATTGTAAATATAAGGGCCTTTCCCTTTAACTGTTCTAGCTGTTCCACTTGACAAAAATTTGGCAATATTTTTAGCAGCATCATGCTTTTCAGCAACACAAAGAACATTTTTTCTATCCATGACCATATCTTCAAATATTCTTTTTTTGAAAAACTTTTTCTTTGGATAAGCTGAAGATGTTGCAAAATTTTGTAAAAAATCCAAACAATTATTTTTCAGTTGTAATATTCTAAAACAAAAGCTCATGCAATCTAAAACAAGTATAAAAAGCAAAAACTTTTGAGAAAATGAATAAAAAGAAAATGTGGATTATTACGTCCTTAGAAAACAAAAAGAGAAAACAAAATGGAAAAACAAATGGAAACAAATTATTTATGCACATCTGATTTTTTAGCCACTATTTCGTCTAAAAAACTAAAACCCCACAATTAAAATTTTCTTGAGAGGCCGAAATAGTGGCTAGTTAAAATCACCAACCATATAAGCTTGCCGCGCACAAACAACTTAAATAATCTTATTTAAAAATAAAATGTGAATTTCCAATAAACCTCTTTTTGCGAAGAAAGAGCATCGACAAAAGTTCACATCTTCATAAAAGTAATATGAATGGGTACAGAATGAACCTGTTCTGACCTAAATGACAAATAAAATTAAAGAGTTAGTCCAAGTGGCAGGCATGGATCCCCCAACATTCAGGCTGAAACCCCCAGCCTTCTCTCTTAAACCCTGCCTCCCTCTCTCCCTTCTAAACCCCCGCTTTAAATGTAGGCTCAGCAATTTTAACGTCAGTTAACCAAACCTCATAAATCAAAGGGAAAACACCCTCATCATCGCGAACAATCCTTACAAGTCCATTTTCAGCAATTGCAAGACCATCAACCACTACATCATCTCCAAATAAATCTGCAAGTCTTAGGGAACAATTTAAGTTTAGAAGTAATCTTAAAAAACCTTACAGCCATCTCAAAGAAATCATTATTTTTTCCCGAGCAATTGTATGTCATTTTGCTTTCTATTCTTTTAACAATTTGTTGGATATTAAAAGCGGAACGCATTCTCTTTGCAAACAATAGATTGGAATTACTCTCATCGTTTTCCATAACTTTAAATTAAATTCTAAAAAAACAAAAATAAGTTTAAAATGAGAAAACAGAGTGGAAGAAATAAATATGAAGAAAATATTAAAGGCAAACTTGTTTCGGAACGACCAAGCATGCATTGACGAAAATTTTTTGTTTCGTGATTCCCGAAAATTTTCTCTCCTTCCTTTCTAGAAAAATAAGGCATCGATTGCCTTAAGGAACGTAAAAAGGAATTCCTTTTCCTTTCATTTCCTCACGCAAAATTAAAAAAGACCGGAAATAAAAACGACTTTTAAACTAGAAAAAAACTTGCAAAAAATTTAAAAAAATACAAATAAAATGAGTGAGACTCAAATTACGAGACTCAAATTTCCTGGTACCAGTTGAGGACTGACAAGAAACTTAAAAGAATAAAACGAAACACGAGACTCAAAGTAAGAAAAGTTGTGACGTCATCGAGTACAGTTAAGTGCCAGCTTGTTGAGAGACTTATCAAAAGGAGAGCCTACTGTATCTCAGTTAAAACGAGTTTTTTTAATAAAATTTTAACGTAAAACTAAATTTATGAGATTGTCAACAATAATGGCAAAATAAATAATCTTTTAAATTCAGTTTTATAAAATCTCTATTGAGACAATTGCAAAGTACAACATTTTGCTGCCCCTCCACTCTTGATAAATTCGGACATATCAACCTGTTTTTAAAAATTTTTTCTTGTATCCTTAACAAAAACATACAAATTTTGGGTCAAATCCAAGCTTCTGCAATGCTTTTGCTGTTTGTTCTGCCCCAACCGGGATAATCACACTTTTCCCAATGACTATAGAATTACAAGCAAAGCGGATCGCTTCTTCCTCAGTGACTGGGACTAATTCGAGTTCATTAGACATATTATGTCTAGCGACTGGATCAAAGGCATATGGATAATAAATAGCTAGTTGTTCAGTTATTGGGCATAAACACGTGTCAATATGATAAAACCTTAATTTATCGAAGAAAAAAAGATTTTTTAGCTCATCACAAACCTCGGATCAATAAGACGAAAGCCATAAACTTTAAAAGGAGATTTGTCATCTTTCAAATTTTTTGCGATTAAATTTAGTGCGCGGACATCCGTTCTCGGGCCAATACCACAAAATAGTTTATCTTTACCCACCCACAAAGCATCCCCAGCACCTTAAAGAAGAAAGGAAGGTCATCCAAGAGAATTCTTTTGACTAACCCTCAAAGGGAACGTGGATATCTTTTTTTGTAATATATCCATTTTCTTTAAACCATTTGTCATAATAATAGTCTTCACCTTTAAAAGTGTTACTATTTTGATCCAATATTTAATTATCCCCTCGAACCTTTTCTTTCTGGATAAAAGAAATTACTCAGATAAGCTTTATTGCCTCTCACGACAGCCGCATTTGCTGCGAAAACCAAATCTGGATAATTATTTGCGCCCTGTAGACCTAATTAATTTATTTTAAAAAACAAAATGTCAGTGATTTATGACTCAAATTTTTTTAAATTAAATTTAAATCCCTAACAAATAAAATTTTTTTGTGTTGTAAACTTGCCTCAGGTTCCATCACCAACACTTCCCCGCCTGACTTCTTCAAAAAATAATTTTTTTAATTAAAAAAACTGTAAAATTGCCTCTATAATATCCTTCAAATTATTCCATTGTTGAAGCGCTTTCTCTAAATTTACTGGGTCCCCAGGACGCATCCAAGGATTTCTAATAGGTTTAAATTTTTTTTCGAGATCTAACATTTAAACCTACATTTCATATTTCACCTGAAAAAATGTTGGGCGACACATCATAAATTTTGTCACACTTTTTGACAAATTCATAATTTCGAAGCTTGTTTCAATAAAGTATAAACTTTCAACCTAATAAGGGGCTAATTTAGAAAAAAACTTTTTTTTACAAATAATTAACAGATTGAAATTTAATTTAAATTTACACCCTTAATTTTACCAATTTTTTCAACAAAGTTAAGCTAAAATTAAATAAAAATTGAATGTGTCTACTCAATAAAATAATAATCAAAAAAATCACGTCTTTACATATGTCAAGTTAATAAAAGGAAAGAATGATCGAGCGATAACTGACTTCCATTTTTTATATAAATTTAAAATACTTATTGTTAGAGCACCACTCTGCGCGAGAATTTCTCTTATATTTTTTTCCACAATTAATTTATCATTATACCTATTTTGTGACTTGCTGCTGATATTCTAACAGAGAAAAGACATTTAACGAAATCTTTATGTGATTGAAGGGGGTTTTCTGCTCTTTTAGAGAGCACCACTCCCACAACCTCACGTGTTTAATCAAAAATATTATACCCCTAAAGGGAAAGAAAAATAAAAAATAAAACTTATTTATCTAAAGAAAGCTTCTAAATATTACAAAGGATTAAGTAAAAGTAAATTAAGAAAAAAATCTAAAAAAATATTTCACCAAATTTTCAACTTATTATTCTTCAAATCTTGACGAATTTTGAACTTTTGAATTTTTGTATTTACTCTAGGAAATTCTGGAAGTACCACAACTTGTTCAGGGGGATCCAACTTAAATTTTAGAGAAGAAATTTTAAAAAAAATTTTAAAAATTTAACCCGATTTTCACGGCATATATCAATCATCTCCTTTTTAAATTCAGCAATGTTTAGTGCATTTTCTTTTTTTGGAATAACAACAGCAGTTAGAGGGCCACCAGGAGCTATTTGAACAATCTTTTGAAGAAATTAAAGTTAAAAAAAAATAAAATTTAAAAAAACCTGAATTCCCCGAATTTGTTGTGACGTCTGCGCCACTAAACGTTCTACACGCCAATGTTCGACAAGACGGCCAATTTTATCAAAAATCAGATCCTCTCGATGTTGTGTAATAATGTCGACATTACCATCTTGTTGTATAGAAACAACATCTCTAAAATTGCAAGTTTGAATAAAAGCAAAAAATTTTTTAGAAGAAATACCCTGTACTTATCCATTCCTGCCCAGCAACAAAATCAGGTCCGTAACCCAAAAAGGTTGTTTTAGAGAGCGGTTTTAAGCGTAACTCGCCAATTAGATGTCCATTACTTGCCAAATTATCAATCTTTGTGACATCAACCTGGAAAGAAAATTATTAAATTATAATAAAAATAGGGTAGCACCCCGTCCCCCAACCCATAAGTCGAGCCCGACTCCGACATGTCCTCCCCTATATAACCCGACACTCCCGTCCTCGAAGGGTCGGGGTGTTACCATACTTAAAATATAAACAAGAAACCTCATATCCTTTCAAAACTTTCCCAACAGATTTGACTAAATTTGTAGTGTTGTCACTTAATAATGGAATTGATCCAAGCTCAGTAGAAAGCATTCCAACCTGAAAAACAATTAATTTTAATCTTTAAAGAATTTTAAAAGACTAACAGCAATTTTCTTTGCATTTGGCAACATTCCCTCAATTGCAATAAGTAAATCAGCAGAAACACGTTCACCTAACAAAATAACAGTATCCACGCTGGGCAAGGTGGGAGTATTCTTCTGCTTTTGTGTTAATGTCTGAGTACGTAATAAAAGGCGAAGAGCAGCGGCGTTTGACAATACATTTGTACAGCTAAAAAACTTTTTTGGAAATTCTTTAAAAATTTATTTCAACTCACAGATATTTTTTAATCGAGTCAAAAAGAAGTTTTGGTAAAGGACTTGGATCAGGGAAGACAACTCTTGATTCAAAAAGAAAAGGGCTGAAGATGACCAAACAGAACACTGGAATGCGAAATAATGGTAAGGCGCAACAAAGTATTGTCTTAAAATGAAATTTTTAGTAAAAGGATTACTCTGTGATATAGCAATGGAACACATCAGGGATGTCACGAGTTAACCGATATCCGATCCGAGGATTTTCCTCAAATCCCTTAATTGACCAGATCCGAAAACCTACACGAGATCTGAACTTTTTTTGACCAGAAACCCGATCCGAAGAAAATTTTAAAGACCCGACCGAACTTTTTCCTTAACCCGTGACATCCCTGGAACACACAAAAAATTATAATATAAATAAAATTAAAAGCGGTTACGTCTCGTTTGATTCCAATAGTGGAAGAAGCAATTCGGCTACCATTAATTAATTGATAATGACTCAAAGCAACAGCTTTAGGTGCTCCTGTTGAACCCTAAAAGTTAAAAAACAAATTTTTAACGATAAGTAAATTTAAAAGATAACCGAGGTGAATTGAATGGCACAAATCTTATGGCAATCCCACTGCTCGTATTTGGGCAATTTGGCTATTTGTTCGCTATTGCCTTTAACAAAAATGTCCGAGAGCGTGTACGTGCCCCTAAAAGAGTTAATGAGCTTAAATAAAATTTAAAAATAATATACCCATGTTTATGGTCTTCATCAGCAAAAATGACGTGTGTCAACTTTGGAAAACTCTTTAATTTTAATTTGCCCTTCTCTCCCTTCTGCATTTCGGGACAAATACTCAAAATGAGTTGATTAGCCTTGTCTGATTCTCCAAAGTAAATGAAGCCATTAAATTGACCTGAAAAGGAATAATTGTTTTTTAAATTGACAAAGTCACCAGTTCCAAGAAAATGCTTTAGTTGGTCAGTATTGGCAAAGTTTGGGCTTGCGATTGAGAAAACCTAAAAATGAGGCAGTTGATAGGGTGGATCAGGGATGTCACGGGTTGAAAAAAGTCGGTTGGGGTTCGGGTTGAGTTTTAAAAATTTTCTTCGGATCGGAATTTCGGGTCAGAAAAAAGGTCCAGTTAGACGGATTAATAGGGTAAAAAGTCGGGCCAGGTTTCGGGTATCCGTGACTTTCCCCGGTGTGGATAAATAAAAGAAATTACAATTCCAGCTCTAGCCGCACCCAAAACAGAAATAACTAGTTGGCTGTGATTGTTTCCACATATCAGAATTCGATCATCTGTCTTTAAACCAGCACTTAAGAGACCAGCAGCGAATTTTTCAACCTGAATAGAAAATAATTTAGGATTAAAGGAAAAGCTTTAACCTCATTTTTAATCTTCTCGGAAGTGAAGGAAACATTTTCGGATTCAAACACAAATTCGTCACGATCTGAAGCGCGTTTACGATAGAGAATCCCAGGAATAGTCGCTTCGAAGGGAATGTAGTCAAACTTCTGAATTTGGATGATAAATTGTTTTGTTAACGTCTTTTAAGTAAAATGATAACCTCTCTAGCAAAATCTAAGCAGAAAATTGCCTCTTTGCCACCAACACGTAAAGGCATTTTTTTAGTAATTTGAAAACACCTAAAGATTAGTTAATATTCCGATTTTTTCTAGAGGGTCAATTTTTAATGTTTGACTGAAAATTGAAGAAATTTGAGAAAAATCGAAAAAAATCCAGAGAAAAAATGTTTTTAATTTAATATATCAAGTTTTAAAAAGATATAAAATAACCTTGGGAAAATCAAAATTGACTGGCCAATTGAATGAAAAGTACTTTTGAAAAGCAATAATAAACATCTAGGAGTTAAAAATAGTAGTAGAGAAAAGCACTATTAAAAAAAGATGCAATTGTTTTTGAAAGTTCACAGTTGCTTCTGAAAGTAAATTTTTAATATAAAAAAAAGAACCTGAAAGAATATTGATTAAGATAAAAATATTTTTTGCAAAAAAAAAGAGATTAGACGAAAAAACAAGAAAAAAAAGAAAATCAAGCAAATTAGGCGAATTTGTGATAAACGAAAGACTTGGAAGGCTCAAAAGATGGAGGCTCAACACATCAGAATTTTAAAATAAAAATTAAAAAAAAAAGATTAAAAAAAATCGAATATCTAATGTTATTTCTCAGCGTTGCGTAACTTACCAGAATGGTAAGTTACGCCATGCAAAACATTTTTCTAACCTATAAGATCATTTTCAACGGGGTTGACCCGCGGTTTAGGCGTTTTTACGTGGTAAACAAAAACCTCCATTAAAGCACTGTAAACTTCAATAAATACCTTATTATTTTTTCAGTTATTCAACTTATTTTACTATTTATAATTACTTTATTAAAAATAATATTCTTTGACTAAAAACAAAATTTTAAAAGAAAAACAATGGCAAAAGAATTGTCTTCACACCTTATTGCCTTTTTTGCTGATTCTCAAAGTTTGTTTTTTGTTTAAATAGGAAAGGATTACTCAAAAATAATTTTAGATGGAACTGATTTTTCTCAAGGCTTTTCGCTGAAGTTAATCGCCAATTTTGACGCCTTCAAAGCTGTATGGAATGGAAGCGAAGATTTCCGCTTTATTTTGGTTGCTTATATCAACATCTTGTGAGTTTTTTTTTAATTTTAAAAATACTCTTAGCCTGAGTAGTGAGTAGCAAACTCGATCTTTCCTGTGTCAGATCCGGATTCAGGAGTTGTAAGCCGAGTCGAATCCAGCCGGATTTTTCTGGATTAATCAGGTCCGGAAATAATCCGGAGATCACGAAAAAAAACTAGATTTTCAATTTATTTACCTTCTCAGCTTTATTCTGTTGATATTTGCTTATGTTTACCTCAAAAATCTCAATCAGTACATGGGCGAGAAGCGAAAGAAACGACTTGCAAGGAATGCGCCAAAAGAACAGCGTGCTTGGAGTACAAATGTAGCGGCAGCTGAGCCTAAGAGACAATCATATGTGAAATTACCGACTCCTGAAAGTTGAAGTTTTTTAAGTTAAATTTTTTTCTAACCTTATATTTTTATAGAGACCATTTTTCGTTCTTAATTTTAAATTAGGGAACAGGCCGAACCAAGTACTATACTTGTTTTTTTGGTAAAATTACGTCTGTCACCCACACTCAAATTCTTGGACAAACAAAATATGCCATTCGTAAGAGCTCAGCGAGTTGAGTCATTAACACAAAAATTAAGCTATGGTCTCAACTTTTGGTCGAGATACATACTTCTGAAAATCGGAAAACCATAGGGAGATCAGGCTGATCAAGTTCTTTCAACTGGCTATTGTTTGTATGAATCAGAGTATAGGGGGTATGACGAAATTTTTTATTTTTTTTTTATCAACTAATTACTAGATTCGTATACTTAAATTAGTAATATATATTTTAGTACTTGTTCTCGGACTGAATTTAATATCTGTTCTTATTTTGTCTACTTTATTCCTTGACGTAGATAATCGCTTTATTCAAGGGAGGGATTATTTTTATAAAATTTACTGATTATTGGTATAAAAATAAATATATTTATCTACCTGTTATTTTATGTCGATCTCGACAAAAAAATATTTTTTAAAACAATGTTTTTAATTTTTAAAATTTTTGTTTTTCCTATTAATTTATTTTTAATTGTTTTTACTTCTTAGAGATGTGCGTTGTCTTTGGAGCTTTCTCTTAATTCAACCTTGTAGGTTTTCTTTATCTTAATAATAGAGTTCGGCACGGGGGCTGGGACCGAGTTTTCCTTGCCAAATAGCCCGGAGACCGGTATTTTGATAAAATTAGATTTTTGGGGTTTTCCAGATTTTCAGGGTTTAGTCAGGAAAACCCGGGCCGTGTCCGTTTGGAAGTCGAATAATTTAAAATAATTTTTTAAATTTAGATGGTTATATGTCAACATTTCTTCACCAATCAACGTCCTGAGCTTTCCAATGCACAGAAGATTTAATCCACCATCCAGCATTTTGAACAACAGTTTAACTGTTTCCGATTTTTTAAAGAAAAAATATTCTGATTTTGCTCCAAATAAAATTCAAAAAAGGCAGACAAACTCTTCTGCTGCGCAAAATGTTTCTTACAGTTTAAATTTATCTGATTATGGAAATGTAAGGTTTTTTATGTTTTGGGGTTTTTTGGGGAAAGAAATTCTTTTTTTCGTGGCCTTACCTGTAAAAAAGGTTTCGGGTTTCGTTATTTTCGTTTCGTTATTTTCGCTAGTTTTTCTTAAAATTTTTTCTTCGTTTCGTTTGTCGTAAAAAATTTTTTTGAGTCTCTCACAGGTCTGGTCTGTGAACGGGTTTTTCATTTTTCTAATTTTAGACTCAATATTACGGCAAAATCGAAATTGGAAGTCCTCCACAACGTTTCAATGTTCTCTTCGATACAGGCTCTTCCAATCTTTGGATACCCTGTTCTAACTGCAATAACACTGCGTGTATTCAACACAATTCCTTTAAATGTTCAAATTCAACTACTTGTTCGCATACTGGAAAAAGTTTTACGATAAACTATGGAACTGGAAGTGCTACTGGTGAATTGTTGAATGATACCGTTTGTGTAAACTTTTTAATTTTTTAAATTTATTTGACCGTATCAAGGGCGTATCCAGGGGGTCGGTTTCGGGGGGGGGGGGGGGGGGGGGGTAACATTGAGTGTGCGCCAAAATTTTGGCGTTCACTTTGGCGTTCTGAACGCAAATTTTTTTGTACATAAATTTTCATCACTTCAGCGCCGCAGGCAAAAATTTTGAGGATTGTGGAGCTCAAGAAGCCAGATTTCTTCGATTTTTTGCGCCGCAGGCGAAAATTTTTAAAATTTAGAAGGCCATAGGCCAAAAAATTCGGCGCCGCAGGCGAAAATTTTTTGAATTTTGGACCTCAAGAAGTCAGATTTCTTCCTTTTTTAGCGCCGCAGGCGAAAATTTTTTAAATTTCAGAGGCCGTAGACCAAAAAAATTCACTTTTTTTGCCCCAGCCCTTCCCCAAATTTTTTCCTTTTCCCCATTTGGGGGGGGGGGGGGGCACTCCCCCCCCCCCCCCAGCCCCCCCTGGATACGCCCTTGGACCGTATTACCCCTAATAGAATGAATGACCTTTACAATGATGCCCCTCCTCTCTCTAATAAAATACTCCTTTGAAAGTTAATTGGAAAATAGTTGCTCCAATTTAATGCCCCTCTCAATAGAATGCCTCTCTGGAGGATGATTGAAAAATAAATTTTTAGTTTGGCAATGAAAGTTTGGGCATCTGTACGGATACCAATCAAGGATTTGGTTGTGCAACAAGTGAACCTGGTCAAACTTTTGAAGTTTGCTTGTTTATTTTTTTAATTTTTAAACTTTAATTTGCCCTTAGGATGTTGCTTTTGATGGCATTCTTGGAATGGCTTGGAATTCAATTTCTGTTGGACTTGTCAGTCAGCCATTGTCTCAAATATTCAAAAATCATCAACTTTGTGCAGAAAAACGTTTTGCTTTTTGGCTTACCAATGACAATTATGATGTCACTAACAGCACCATTGGAGGTGAGTTTACCCTTTGCGGGACTAACAGTGAGCGTTACAAGGTTTCTAGACAAAATTTAAGTGAACTTTTATTTTTCTTATTTTAGGAACCAATATTCTGGTGTCCTTTAATGTCAACAGATTATTGGCGTTTAAGGTAAAATTTGAAATTTATTTTTAAATTTCCTCCAAGCTTTTTTACGGGACGTCTTATAATGCTAAAACTTGAATACCAAACCCTTAGAAGCCCTTTGATACTGGAATGACGTAATAATATCAAACCTTCAAAAAATCCACGGTTGGTATTTCAAGGGTTTTTTAGGGAGAGGGGGGTTGGTATTTCAATATTTTTGTGTTATAAGATCATACCTTCTTTTAAAGCCTAACATCGGTCAGCTTGGATTCTCTTGTGTTATCTTCTACTAATGCTTCAGCAATTTTGGATACTGGAACTTCTCTCATAGCTGGGCCTTCCTCAATAATCAACAAAATTAACGCAAAAATTGGTGCCCAAAATTATGTTGGTGGTTGGCTAAATTTAAATTGCTCAACTCTCAATAAACTTCCTTCTGTTCATTTTACTCTTGGTGGGAATAATTTTACTTTGGATCCAGCAGATTATGTCATTCAGGTTTATTAATTGACAAGAATTTTATTGTTCAATTTTTTAAAGATAGATAAAAATACGTGCCTAAGCGGATTTGCGTCAGTCGATTTAAATGGAAATATGTGGATCTTGGGCGATTTGTTTATTACAAAATGGTACACAATTTTTGACCATGAAAACAAAAGAGTTGGATTGGCTGAGGCTATTTGACAAGTTTTTTTGAGTTTTTTAAATTTTTTCGAAAACATATCTGTCATTTTTAATCTCTTAAATTTGTTTTTTTCCTTCTCCCACCTTTTTTATTGTTTTTATCCAAACGATTTAATCCCTCAAAAATAATTTGAGCTAGAGAGATTGGACTAGGAGGGTCGTTTGAGAATCGAGATAGATATTTCGAAAAACTCAAAATTTGTCATTATCTCGACAAAACACGATCTCGATAAACCGAAGACCTTTGTTCGAGATCTCGCCTCGGTTCGATTCTGATCTGGATTACCAATTTAATCAATATTTATATAAAATCTTTCTCCACTTTTTTATTTAATTTTTTTCTTTTTTTTGACTAACAATAAGCCTTTATTTATTGATGTAAATGTTGTTTTTCCTTTACTTACAATTAGTATTGTGTATATTTTTTATTTGTTGTATAAAATTTTTGAAAAATTTGTTTTGTTAATTAAACCTTAGTTTATTACTAAAATATCGTTAAATCTCTCATTGCTTGACGTGTTTTTTTTTAATATTTTTGCAGCTCTACAAATTCATGACCGACCTAAAAAAGTACTTGTTGTTGTGGTGATGGGCGCTTGCATTTTTTCATTCAATATTGAAAAGGTATTTATTTAAAATAATTAAATATCACAAGAAAATAGTTCAAAAATCAGAGATCGGACCTTACCTTAGTATTGACAATACTTTTCGGGTTTTTTCGGTATTAAGGAATACGGGACAAAATTCCGATCTCTAGTTCAAAACTTGATAATTTTTGTTTAGTCTGTCTTGAGTCACCAGCCCTTTTTTATTTCAATTTTTAATTAAATCTCGCAATCCCCAAAGGGTTTCTGCGCGTTTTTCTCTCAAAAAATTTTTTGAGGCTTATTAAGACGGCCAAAACATGTTTACTTCCTTTATCATTTTCTCAACATAATTTCATTATAATAGACAATATCCGGTGCCACATGGGTTATTTTTTCCTTTTTTTGAATTTGATTCTTTTTTAAGCATAATAGTGCATTCTTCCTTTTTTTATATTTTTACTCATTCCTTTATTATTATTTGCCCAAAAAATAATGCGTGGATTTTTTACGAAATAATTTAGTGAAATTGATTTTTTAATTATTTAATCTTGAAGATCGACGTTTAGGTGAAGAAATATTTTATCCGAGGGGATTTGTTAGTTTTTAAATAATTAATAGGTACTTGGATATATCCGAAAAATGTCGGGATAAAAGGATATTGAAATCGGATCTCTACCAAACCTCTTAGTAGGACCCGCCAATCCTCTTAGTAGTTCGGGGTGATTTGCGGAGTTAATTTAGATTTATTTTTTTAAATTTTATTTAAAAAAATAATATTGCAACGTTTTATTCCTTTATTCCTTCTTTTTTAATAATTTTGTTTTTCTGTAAAATATCAATATCACCAAAAAATATTTTTCTATCAACATTTTCATGTAGAACCTGAATGAAATTTAAATAACAAAATAATAATAATTATGTAAATAATATACATACATTTTTCTATTGTTCATTTTCCAACAAATTTTAATGTCGAGTGGAAAATAAGTATATTTTAGATTGTTTTAAACTTTTTACTCTTCTAGTTTGACCCTCTTAAATTACCTAAGCTAAAATAGTTTTAACTAGTAATTGACCAGTCCACTTGACGTTTATACATATTTTAAAATATTTACAAACCAAACAAAGAATTGGGGGTTTGGGGTCTTAAAATATTTTTTGGAAGAAAATTTTATAAATTTCTCTTTAATTATTATTTGTTTTAATAAATTCTTTGGACGTCTCACGAAGAAAAAAATTTTTTTCTCCCCTCTAAATTTTTGATTTTTTTCTAAAAATTAAAATTTCTGCCCTGTCATTAAATTCACGGGAAGATCAATCCATCTTTATAGGTATTTTTTTAATTTTATATCAAAGTACATAAATTTAATTTACGCAAATTTATTACTTTATAAAAAATTTTTTTATATTTTTCCATTTTTATTTTTAATTAATTTTCGTTTTATATTCATATGCCCATCAACGCTTTCCCCTCCAAATACATTTTTGTCTTTTAATTAATTAAATTCGGTCGCCTAATTAATTGATAACCGTTTTATGTGCACTTTATTTTAATTGCGCGGTCATTTTATTTTTCACGGTTTCTTTTGTTTTTATATTTCTAATCTTTGCAACAAAATCGCTAAAATTGGGATTATTGACTTTAAAGAGATCATCTTAGAAGGTCTACCTTCTGTCTTGACCTTCTGTGATGGACCCGACTTAAAGAAAATTTTTAAACGAATTTTTATTTTTTCAGTAAAAAAATCAACAAAAATGGACGTAAATAAAAATACTAAAAATGAAGACAAAAATAAAATTGAGGATAACAACAGTTGTGATCACCAAGAAAAATGGAGATCGGCGGCCATTGAAGAAGATTTATGGGATATGTCCCGCAGAAAACGAGTTAAGGAAGTGTTGGGTTCTAATGATTTTCGGAGTGAATTGGAACAAATGTAAATTTGTTTTTCTTTTGCAATTTTTTTAATTAAAAAATTTTTTTCAGTGTTTGCCCAGACATTGCGAGATCCTTTCCAGAAGATTTAAACAGTGCAATGGCCTCTTTAAACATTCAAACAGCGAATTATTCTCGTTTGCCTCAACTTTTGCCTTTAAACGTCAACCAAGTTCTAAGTAAAATTAGTTATTTTTTTAATCTAGAATATATCAGGGATATCATAGATTATCAGTAACCTCACCGATCCAAAGAAAATTTCTCAAACCGGAGATTTTTCCACTAAAATACCCGTGTAAAAACCTCAATCTTTATAAATATTTTGTATTTGTTCAGGCAATCCACCAATTAAAATAGCAGATATTGCCCGTAATAATAATTTATATTCATTGGAAGAAAAACAACAAAGAAATAAATTGGCTACAATTTATAGACTTGTGGATCTTTTTCAATGGTCACAGGGAATTTACAATCATATAACGGTATAGAGAAAATTTTCAAATTTTTTTCGTAAAAAAATTTTTAAGCTTCGCCTTCCTGGAACTGACCCTGCCCAAGTTTTAATTAATCCATTTGGATTGCTCTACAATGAAGTAACTGCCTCTTCTCTCATTAAACTCAGTTTATTCGGAGATGTGATAGACCAAGGCTCTACAAATTTGGGAGTTAATCAAGCTGCTTATGTTCTTCATTCAGCTATTCATGAGGCTAGACCAGGTTAATTTATTTTAAAATACTTGAGAAACTTGTAGAGACCCCCAAAAAGCTGTTGAAATGACAACCTATGGAAGTGACGCTGGAATATCAAACCCCAAAAAGAAAATGTCAACCCTCTTCTGTCGACATTTCACCGGCTTTGGGGAGGGGCGTTTGATATTTCAGTATTTTGACATTAAAACATGATACCAAAAAATTTAATCAAAAATTCGCCATAATACCTTTCAATTTCTCATAAAGAAATTTAATTTTTACTCCACTTATCTAGATGTTCATTGTGTCATTCATTTACATACGGCCGTTGTTGCTGCTGTTAGTGCCATGAAGTGCGGATTATTGCCCATTTGTCAGGAAGCTATGATTATTGGCCCTATAGCTTATCATGATTATCAGGTTTTAAACTAATTGTTTGGTAACTTGTTACAAAAATATTTTTAGGGCATTTTGACTGATGATGAGGAGAAAAAGTCAATAGTCAGTGATTTGGGCGATAAAAATGTAAGGGTTTTTTAAAATAATTTACAGCAAAACTAGAAAATTAATTTATAGGTAATGATTCTTCGAAACCATGGTTTTGTTGCTTGTGGTCGAACAGTGGAGGACGCTCTTCATTTGGCATTTCATACGTATATTTTACTTTTATTTAGAGTTCGACATTTTCAAATAGCCGGGCCCTAGTTTCCCGATTTTTTTGCGGCCCGTTGTCTAACTCTACTTTTATTATTAAATAAATAATTTAAAAAATTTTATTTAAGGATTATTTCGTGTGAAACTCAGGTTTGAAATTAATTTTTGAACTTTTCTGACGTTAAAATTTACTATCTAATCTTTAAGATCAGAGCGGCACGAGTTGGAATTGACAAATTAATTATACCTTCTGATGAAGCAGTCCAAAAAGCTTATTCTACGGCTAGAAGTGGAGGTTTCTTTTTTTATTTTTAAAATTGTTTTAATAAAATTTTAAAAAATTATAGGTGGTGGAGTAAATCGAACTCAACAAAATTTAACGACTAATATTTCTTGGGGTATTGGAGAACTTGAATGGGAGGCGTGGTGTAGGATTTTGGACACAGCGGTTAATATTTTAAGTTTTTGGATGAATTTCGAAATTTCTTTTTTTCGAATTTTAAAAATCGAAATTTCGAAAAAAATTTTTAATTTTCGGGAAGCTAAAATTTTTAAAAAACTTTTCCGTATTATTTAAAGGGATTTTGCACTGGGCACATTTATCGAAATAAATTGCTTCGTTCAACATCACAACCTTCCCATCATTCAATGTATAATTTGTCAAGTATAGCAACTCCATCAAATGGGCCAGCATCGCTGGGAACTGTACGTCGCTAGATTTTATAAAAAGTGAAAATAAGGAAGACTGTGAGGAATTTAAAAAAGTGCCATCCGCTCGCTCATGTTATTAAAAAAAATTTTGAATAAAATATTTAAAAAAGAGGTTTTTTATCTTTAAGGTACTTTGGATATCCCGCCTTCCTAGTTTGAGTCTCAAGTTTTCCTTAAAAAATTTACGACAACCTACAACTCTACGACAACCTAGAGAGACAACTCTACGACAACCTAGAGGGGTGGGGGTATTCAAAAAGTACCGTCTTTCCTAATATAAGATCCATTTTTCTGGACTTTTATTTTCAAAATTTTTTTGTTTTTAAATCAATTTTAACAAAAAATTTAATTTTTGTCATTAGATTGAAGAAGGAACATCAACATCATCAAATTGGCGCCTTTCCTTGCTTCTTCAAAAAGAAAAAGAGAAAGCTATTTGGTTAAATTCGCCATGCAATTATTTAAAAGTGCAACTACCAGAAACAGGAACTGATTGTCCTCGACTAATTACAAGAGTTTGCGGACTTTTCTAATTTTCTAAAACTTACCTTTTTTCTTTTAAGTGGGTTGAACAGCAAAGCGTCAGTTCCAAAAGTGGCACGCCGGTGAAGATTAATTCACCCTTGCAGTTTAGCCCTAGCAGTTTGGATATGCGTGAATTCAGAGAAAAAAGAAGAAAATTGAAAGAGGCTAGAATGAGCGGAAAAGTTTCGCCTGGCCCTCAATCATTGGTATTTGATGGATTGACATTAACGGACATTGAAGGGGTTTGTTTCTTTTTTTAATTTGTTTTTGAGAATATTCGGACCAGTTTAATCCCAGTCTAAACCGAGTCCAGGGCATATTACTCGAGGAAGGGTAGATAACTTCTAATGATCTTAGTGCCAATAGATAGAAAATTAAACCATCCCTGCATAAGTTATAGGGTCGGAACTGAAAGCTGACATGAGTTGGAACTCAATTGAGATGCACCCAACATTGTATAATTAAAAATAATTTTAAAAATAGGAGAAACTACGTCCAGTTTATATTGGTGCAGCTTCCAAAGGAATAGTTCAAAAAGATCAACAGATTAATGCACAGGTTTTTTTTTAATTTTTTAGAGTTTTTTAAAATTAAATTTTCCTCCTCCCTTCACAGGTTTATAGGAAACTTTATTCAGCAAATCCCTTCAAAAATGATGATCATTTTAACAATGGATTGGAAAATTATTTAAAAGAATTTGGAGAAGGAAAAATAAAAAAATCACAAAGTAATTATTGTGAGATGAACGGAACAGTTAATGATACATCAACAAATATTATTGTCAATTCACAGTCAGTACCAATAACTCCTATTTGTTCAGTTAAAGAAAATGGTGGAGGAAGTCAGAAAATTATTTGTGGTTAGTTGTTTAGAATTTATTTTGGTAAAAACTGGAATTTCTGATTTTTAAAAAACCAGAATTCTGGTCTTAAAAATCCTAATTTTTTCTCATCTTCTTTCAGATAAACATTCACTAATAAAATCAACTGAAAGAAGTACATCAGATGCTGGATTAAATGGAAAAGGAGGAGGAGGAGAATATTTCAAAAATGGAAAGAACAATGGAACAATTGAAGCTACATTTAAAAAAGAGGTTTTTATAAATGAAAAAATTTTTTAATGACTTTTTTAAGTTAAATGGAAAGAAGAGACGTTGGAGAGAATTTTTTCTTTTTAGACGAAAAAAGAGTGGTTAAAATTGGAAAAAATAATAGAAAAGTGATAGAATTTTATTTTGATGATCTCAGTTTTTTATGTTTTTTTTTTGTTTTTAAATAAATTTTCATTGCGTATGATTATTTTCGGATTTAATAGATTCTGAATCTAATAAAAATATTTTGGTTTGACTGATCTCCTTGTCTAATTCTTTAAATTCGACTGTGCTCGCTGCAAAGTGGCCTGCGACGGAATGGTAGCGACAAGGCATTTCTTTTTTGTCCATGGTTTTTTGATTTTTAAAATTTTTCTGAATTTAATATTTCAAGGTAGAATGCAATAGCGATAGTTGCTTGACTGGCTGGGCAATTCTCAATTATAAGCAAAAAATGGACGCGTTCTCAATATCTTCTCTTATTGGTGATCTCCTTTGCTTCATGTTTGATTTATTTATTTTTTCAATTATTTTAGAAATTCAATCTGTGTGTATTTTCTCATCAGAAATATAGGTGTGGTGGTCAATTCAAAAATTGAGCGACGATCATTTAGTGGTGGACGATATTTGATAGAAGGAAATCTTGAAGTACTTGAAAGAATCGGAGGAACGAGAAAAATGAGGCGGTAAGAAATTGGGTTAAAAATGGATGGGACATAAATTCTTTAAAAAAAAGTCCGCATTAAATCGACCAAAATAAGACGAATATTTTACTTTTTTTTGGTTTTTTGATTAAAAAAAATTTTTTTTCAGAAGAAATGACTCGTCTTCATTTTTTGACGTTGATTTTACTTGCTTCACAACATTGTAAGGTTTAAATTTTGTTTAAAAATTTTTTAATTTTTAGCTATAAATTGTAACAACCCTCTGAATTGTAATCCTAATTCTGAATCGTTGTTTGTGGAAGATCCAACAGATAGACAGGCGTTTTTCAGTTGCAAACCTTATGTAAATTATCCGTGGGTTTATTTTTTGATTTTTGGTTAAACTGGGGTTCATTGGATCTTGTTTACCCTGTCTTTTTTCTGGCTAAAGCCTGACCCCGAAACTTTTAGGTCCGACAACCCCCGAATCCGAAGGGTTCAAGGTCCATCCCTACTTTAAACTTACAGCTTTTTGTAGGTCAATCGGTTTTTGGTCTCGTCATTACTGCCCGAATGACATGCATTTTGAATACAGCTCTCAGCAATGTACAACAGACAGTCTTCCACCAAATACAGTTAGAGAAGCAAATGATCTATTACAACTAGCAATTTTAAATGGAAGTTGTGCACATGGAGAACAATGCATTGGTGGAACGGTTTGTGATCCTGTTCAACAACGATGTCTTTGCCCTTATGGAACTGTTGCTTTGTTAGGTAATTAAATAATGATTTTTAAATATATTTGGGCATTCTCTTTGTGCTAGGGGGAAATTTAGAATAATTTTAGCAACTTCGTTGTAAGATACCCTCAAAACTGTTACACCCTCGATTTTAGATACATTTTTTAAAATTAACTTGGCCAATGGCTTTGGGTTTGCCAAAGCGATACTTCCTAATTTAAGGTATCCCTCAACATCCTAAATTAAAGTACAAAATTTTTTTAAGAGAATTTATTTTGTGCAAAATTGATTCCACCAGTGGGCACTACCCTTCAGCAACAATTTTCGTATGGTGGTCAATATTATTCTTCACAAGTTCCATTATCTTCACAAGGAACATCAACATCATCTCCACCTCTTAATTCTTTAGGTATTTTTTGAAAAGTCATTTTTATTTTTTATTAGAGTTCGATAACTGGTAGGGCCCAGGGCAAGGGTTTTCCGGCCTGTTAGCCATGAACCTGGCTATTTTATCCGGTTTTTCGAGGTTTCGTGATGTTGATCCGGAAACTCCAGACCCTGGTCAGCTTGAATAAATAAATCTGGATACCGGATCGGAACAGTGAAAAATACCGAACTCCCTTAATTTCCCGTATTTCAGTCGGCTCATATTGTGATCAAGAAGGAACATGTGATGGAGGGTCTATTTGTGTTAATTCTGTTTGTGTCTGTCCTTCAAAAACAAAAAATAATGGGAATAATTGTACAACTTCATTATCAAATTTTTCAAATATTCCTTCCTCAACTTCTGGACAGCAACAATTAACAAAAGAATTGTTTGGACAAAAAACATTTTTTAGAGGTTTTTTTGTCTTAAAATTTTTTAAATTATTTTTATTTAGCCAAACTAAGCGAACAATGCAACGAATATTTGGGCCTTTTCTGTGCTGATCAAAGCTCATTATGCTTCAATGGTTATTGCCAATGTATTCCTCCAATGATTGAACAACAAGGACAATGTCAAATGCCTCCAACTAGGGAAGCTGGTCCTGGAGAGCTCTGTAATTCTGGACAAGTCTGTGTAGGTGGTTCTGTCTGTAATCAACAGGTTCCACTCTGTGTGTGTCCCAAAGGAACTGAACTGGTCAAAGGAAGATGTGTGGAAAGGAACTTTGAAAGGGCGTCAAAAGAAGAGAAAATTGAAGATAAGGTTAAAATTTCTTCAAAAAATTTTTTAAGTTGATTTTTTTAGCTTTCCTCGTCTTCCACTGAATCAACTTATTCAAATCAAATTAAGTTGAGGCCTTCAAAAATTGAAGCAAAAGTTGGTGAAAAGTGCTCGTTAAATGCTGACTGCGCGGTATAACTAGTTCGAAATTTAAAAAATTATATTCTAGTCCGGTGCTTATTGCAATGGTAATACACAACCACCAACTTGTCAATGTTTATCAACGCACATTAGCGTTCATGATCATTGTGAGAAAGGTTTACTTTTTAATTTGTAGTTTGAAAAACTTTATTTTTATTTTTTAGTAATTTACCCAGGCCAAAAAGGATGTGAAACTGATCTTCAGGTTTTTTTTTAATTTTCAGAAAAAAATAATAATAATGTTTTTAGTGTAGTGCTGGATATGCTGGTGCTCGTTGTTTAAATGGCCATTGTGTCTGCCCTCCTGGATCATCAGCATTGGAACAAACTTGCATTCCTGGTATATGTTTAAAATAATTTTTCTTTGGTTTTCTTTAACTCATAACTCTCCCTTACCATTTAACTAACAAATATAAGTAGTGCGCTAATACCAAACGCCGAAATACCAAACCTCCAAAAGCTTGAAAAATACCAAGTTGTGGAAAATAAGAAAACATTAAGTGGAAGTTCGACAAAGGTAAATCCACATTTTGTTATTTCAGCGTTTCTTTTAGAGTTTTGGTATTTCTTTGGTTGTTATTATTAGAGCCAGGATTTTTAGGCACGATAAAGTTAAAAATAGGCGCCTATATAGGCACTAAAAAACTGCCAAAATAGGCACTAAAATTCGAAAAAAAAGGCAAAATAGACAGTATTTTTTTCGAGATTTTCTGATTTATATTGACTAAATTTTATCAAAAAAGATAAATTTAAGCAATAAACTGTTAAATAAATTAATTTTGACGATCAGAATTACATATAAATTAATTTATGTTAATTATTTTGTTTCCAAAAATAATTTGATAAATTTTTGAAAAGAAAATTTTATCTATAAAGATTTTTTGATAAAAATTTTTTGAAAAAATTTTATATTTTACGAGAAAAAAATTTTTTAAACAACAATTTTCTTAAAAAATGCCCAAAAATTCGCAAATTTTAGTAAAAATATGCAAAATAGGCTGAAAAAAGGCAAAATAGGGCATTTTGCCAGAAAAGGTTAAAAAGGCAATTTTAGGCAACGATAAAAGTAGTTAGAAAGAAGATATCAGTGAAATAACACCTGATTTGACGTTTCAGCATCAGGCCTATCTAGGAAAAAAACAGGCATTTGCCTAAAAATCCTGGCTCTAGTTATTATACCCTAATTTAAAATCCTTTCTTCTCCATTAAAATTACTTAACACATTTTCCCCTTCTTTTTACCTTTTTAAATTTTGTGTAAAGCAATTGCATGGCCTGGAGAGGCATGTAATATTTCTCATCTTATTCCTGTGTGTTCTGCTGATTCTTATTGCTTTGAGGGTTTTTGTGTTTGCAATCCACCTTTAAGTTTATTCCAAAAACAATGTATTAATTTGAAGAAAAATTTTGAAGAAGAAAATAAAAAGGAAGAAAGAATAAAAGTTAAACGTCGTCGTTTACATTTGGAAGAATTTGGAGGAAATTTTAACAGAAAAATGTTTAAAAATGAAGTTTTACGGAATAGAGTTGAAGAGAAAAATGGAAAAAATTTGTTTAAAAATTCTCTGAAGAATTCAAAAAAAATTTCAAAAAGAATATTTAAAAAAAGCAAAAGAAGAAGAAAAAGAAAATTAAAAGAAGAAAAGGAGCAACAACAAAAACAAAATGAAAAGAAGGGAAAAATAATGCCGGCAAGTTTAAAAATTTTTTTAATAAACCAAGTTGGGGGTTCTGAGATTTTAAATCAGTGTAGGCAAGATATTTTCTATTTTACACTCTTAGAAAATTTCACCAACCTTTCGATTAATTGGCTCCAAATGTAATGCAAATATTGACCATTGTTCTGCTGGTGCTGATTGTTTAAACTCCAAATGTGTTTGTCTTGAAGGATCCTTTCCGGATACTCAAAAGCGTTATTGTCGTCAATATCCTGGCAAAAGTTGTGCAAAAGGTCAAATGTGTACTGACAGATCTGAATGCGTTTTTGGAAGATGTAAATGTCGTAGAGGACTTGAACTACAATTTTTTGGAAATATTAGCAAATGTGGAGAGCCTAAGAAGGTTTATTTTTTAGTAGAGACGTCCAAAATTCTGGTCTTGAATCGGGACTCAAAATTTTTCTTTGATTTTTTCGGTCTTGATCTTGGGGTCATGTCTTGAGTCTCGTAAAATTTTCGGTCTCGGACATCTATAATTTTCAAATTAAATCCATTCTATTTAAAAATTATTGTTGACAGAAGAATGTAAAAATGCCTTTAGCCGGTCATTTGTGTGTTAATAATGAATGTACTGCAGGTGCAAAATGTCAAAATGGAATTTGCACATGTTTAGAAGGTTAAATAATTTTTAAAAAATTTGAAAGAAAATTTCTCCAGGTTATAATTTATTTCATGGTGAATGTCTTCCTCCTCGTGCAAGTCTTAGCGGTACCAACACTTTCCATGAACACTCTCTCCTATTTTCTCCGAATTTTCCATTGATGGATTCACCAACATTTGTAATTAAATACAAAGAAAGGAAGGATGATTTAAGTGAAGAGGATCCATTGCCAACCAAAACAGTTGTAGCAGGAGCCCCATGTCGGCTTTCACTTGAATGTCCTTACAGAACAGAATGTTTGCGAGGTGTTTGTCGTTGTAAACAAGGAGAGACAATTATTAATGGAGTTTGTAGAAAAGCAATACATGAGGTAAATAAAAATTTTTTTAAAGTTTTTCTAGAGCTGCTTCGAAGTTTCGTTTCGATTTCGACATTTTCGAAAAATATTTTCGATTTCATTTTCTTGCACTTATTTCGATTTTCGAAGCTTATTCTGTTTCGAAACAGCTCTGATATATTTTTAGGTGTTCCCTGGTGGCCGGTGTGACACTCAAAACGGTGTTGATTGTATAGGGGAATCTCATTGTTTTTATGGTATTTTTTTTTATTAAATTTCAAAAATAATTTTTTAAAGGCATTTGTGTTTGTCTTTATGGACTTGTTATTACTGGACAAGAATGTGTTAATTCGTCATTAATGAAAGCTGTACGTCCAGGTGGAAGATGTATTTTGGGTCAACGATGTACTGGAAGGTCTAGATGTGTTCGTAGCATTTGTCAATGTCCTCAGTTTGTTTTTTTAAATTTTTTTAGGGTGTAAATGTCCCAGCTTTTTTTAATTTTTTAATAATTTTTTAACAGAGGGCAAAAAGCTGACATTTCTGGAGATAAAGGATGCATCAATCCATCAATTACAGAAACAAATTTATCAAAATCAAAGAAATATGAAACAAAAATGGATGACGGAAATCAAGAAATAGATGAAGAAGATGGTCAGAAATTACCAAAATTTGTTTATACAATCCCAGCTGCATTAGCAGCTGCTGGTGAAAGAGGAAAATATAATCAAATTTTGACTGCTAATCAAATGAGTATAAACTTGATGGACAGCAAAACTTTACGTTCACTTTTTGGTCCTTTATTAAAACATTCATTGAGAAGGGAAAGTGAGGAAGAAGAAATTAGATCATTTGGAGGTTGTAAAGGGTTTGTTTATTTTTTATTTTTTTTTATTTCTATAAGAAAATTTTCAGGCCAAATTGTCACGTCCACTCATTTCCTAAATTTGTTTCTCCTCCAAAATCATCTGCATCTTCCATTTTGGCTGTTGGGCCTCCTTCACATCTTGACATTTTAAATTCTAAAAACTTGCCTGAATCCACCTCTTCTACCTCTCCTTTTGGAATACCTGGAACTCATTGCGGTGTCTCTACCAACGGTCAATCAACTTCTTGTAGTGGAGGTTCCATTTGTCTTGGAGGAATTTGTGTTTGTAGACCAGGATTTAGCTCTTTAAATGGACTTTGCCAAATCTCCAAAGTCGAGTTGGGCGAACGCTGCTTCATTAACGTTGGTTAATTTTTTAAATTAGTGGACGATATACCCGACTCCGGAAAATTCGACCAGATCCAATCCGGCCTTTAAAATTTTTTATTTCAGGAACAATGCAAAAATAATGGGTTTTGTATCAACGGGGTAAGAGTCGTTTAAAATAAAATGAAATTTTAAAAAAATTTTTAAAGATTTGCCATTGTCGAAATGATCAACAAAATATCAAACCTGATGAGAATTTAAACAAACAAATAAACTTTTTTCATAGCCGCAAATGTGCAAATCGACTTTTAGCTTCAGTCGGCGATGATTGTACCAAAGGTCAAAAATGTGGATTTAATTCAATTTGTGGGAAATATAGTGGAGTTTGTGAATGCCCTATTGGAATGGAAAGAAATGAGGTTTTTTTGTTTTTGAATAAAAGATTTTTCATTTAATTTTAGGGCATTTGTATTGCTGCTAAACGACCTAGAGGAACACAATGTATATTTTAATTAACCAAAAAATTAGCCAACAAATTTTTTTCAAGGCTTTAGCAGCTCAGATTGTAATTTTCATGCCTTTTGCGACAACGGCTTTTGTATTTGCTTGGCGGCATATTATCCAATTGGTGGTAACTGTCTTCCACCAGCGCTAGCTGTAGGAGAGGATCCCAGAGCTTATATTGATCCTGACTTGTTGGCTTTAATTCTAAAACAAGGTGGAAATAAAGGTTATTTTTTATCTTTTTATCATAGGTCGGCACCGAGCCCAGGACCGAGGTTTCCGGGCATAGACCGAGGTTTCCATACTGAAAATCCTGCATTGAAATGTCCCACCCTTTTGATAAAAGCAGGTTTTTCAAATTTTCTTTTAAACTGACCCCAGCGGATCTTTTTATTTTGGGGAGTAAATTCTAATTATTTTATAGTAAATGATGAACAAATGGAACGACAAAATATTGAAGGAAAAAATAGAGATGATGTTGAATTATCAGAAAAATGGAAAAGAGAAGTGCCTAAACCTTTTGAATCAGTAAAGCTGGGTAAGAAAATATTTTCTAATAAAATGTATTAATTACACTTTCTCCTATTTTTGGGTTCTCTCTACCTTCGCGAGTTGATCAAAATTATTTTGTGGAAAAATTGTGTTGTCAACAAGATGAAGGTTCAGGTTTAATGTTTATTTTTTGTTTAAAGAAAAAATTTTTTTCAGTTAAAAAAATTTTTTTCAGTTTATATTTTAAGTTTTTAACTAATCCTTTCCTTCTCCAAAAATTTAATTAACCTAACAATTTTGTCTTTTCCATTAATTTAATAATTTAATGTTTTCCACTAACCAAAAATTACTTTTAAAAAATTTATTAAATTTTTAAACTTATGTATTTAGATCAATCTGGAAAAGAATTTTCATCTAATAAAAACAATAAAACTTCTTTGACTCAATCAAAATTGCCACAACTGTCAACATCACTTATGGTTTTTTAAAAATATTTTTTTTAGTTTAACAAAATTAATTTTTAAAAAATTTAGAAGAGTAATGGAGAAGAAACATTTGCATCTGAAACAATTTCTTCTTCTGCTCTTCCAAATTATGCCCCAGAAATGTTAAAAGAAGAAAATGAAAAGGAACAACAAATGACTGCTGCTCCAGGGGCTCAATGCGGTTTTTTTAATTTTTAAAGTTTTAATTTAAATAAAATCAACTATAGGTCCTCTAGACATTTGCACAGGAGGGTCAACTTGTGTAGAAGGACTTTGTCTCTGTCCTGCGGGGACGCGTCCATCGGTTAAAAGTGAAAACTGCGAAACGTTTGAACAACGAAAATCTTCTATTCAACAAGAACAAAATAAAAAGGAATATTCAAAATATGCAAACAAAATTCCTAGAATGCAATCTGGACCTATTGGTAAAGGTTTTTTAGGGGTTGAAAAAACTATAAAGTTAATGAGTGGAGAAAGGGAGGGAAAGAACGCGCCGTCAAAAGCTCCCAAATTACCAAATTGTGGAATATTACAAAAATACCTACTATATATGTTAATAATTCACATTTTGGTATTTCGTCTTGTGGTATTTTGAACGGGGGAGGGTCAAAATTACCAGAAGGAAGGGGATTCAAATTTGAATAATTTTATTTTTCTTTTATTCAGGACGTCCATACGCTCGTCCATCCGAAAGTTGTGCTAATAGAGAGATATGTACAGGAGTTTCTGTATGCCAAAATTCTAATAAGGTTTTTTTTTTAATTTTTTTGAAAAAATTTTTAAAATTCTCTATTTAGATTTGTGAATGCCCTCCAAACAAATCAATCCTTCGCAATCACATTTGTATTCAGTCAGATGAACCTCCAATGCTTAGAGTTGTACATGCTTTTCCTGGTGACAAATGCAATTCTGAAACAAATTGTGAAAGAGAATCTGTGTATTTTTTTTTGAATAAATTAAAAAAAAATTTTTTTTTATTTTTTTTAAAGTTGTGTGGAAGGAACTTGTCGGTGTCAAAACAATGAATTTACTCCAAAAAGTGGAAATTGTACAAAAAGGAGTGTTGGAGAACCCTCTGCGTCTGTTCAACCGTCAAGTACTTTTGAGGCTGTGAATGCGGATTATGACAACATTTTGCCTCCAGTTCAATTACCAGAAGAAGGAAGCAGTGTTGAAGGTTTTACTGTAAATAAAGTAGCATCCAGACCCTCCGGGGTCAATGGTGACGGGGATCGGGGTTTTTTTTTCGGGTCGAGATTTTCTTTGGAGGGCATGTATGGGTTCATGATTCTCAAAATTGCAGCACAGCAGGCCTTCGGGGTTCGGGTCAGGGTTTCTGAAGGTGAAGTGCTACCCCAGCTTTAAATTTAAAAATTTTATTTTGGATTTTTATTTTAGTTCAACATCCAAGAATTAGTGGCCCTCCCCTCAAAAAGCATTCTTCCTCCTCTTCGTCTTTAATATCAAATATACTTCCTCAATTAACCAAAAATGAGCCACCAATTAAAGGAGTTTGTCCTCCAGGAAATTCACCAACAATAAGTAGATCAACTGGACAAATAATTAAATGTAATGGAATGACTCCAAATTGTCCACCAAAAAGTTATTGTTTTGTTACAGGTTTTTAAAAAAAATTTTTTTTTAATTAAGAAAAAATTAATTTTGTGTGTAGGAGATGCTAGTGAAACTTATAACTGCTGTAAATCGTATTAATTTTTTGAAATTTTTATATAATATTTTTTTGTAAATTTTTAAGGACAAGAAATTTTTGTAAATAATTTTATAAAATTGAGAAAAAAATTTTTTGAACTCATTTCGATACCCATATAACCCAGAAAAAATTTTTTTTATAAAAAGGGAGCGTCCTCTCGAAAAATAAACTATTTAAACATTAAAACCGTTTTTTATTCATTATTAAAAAAATAATTTAAAAAGATTTAAGTGAAAATAATGAGATGTAAATAAATAATTAAAATATATCTGAAAGAGATAATTTAAGGCAAAATAATTGCGCATAAAATCTTAAAAATAATAAAAAAAGAAAGCACGATTTTCTCAAAAAAATTTTTTTTGCAAGTTCTAAATAGGGTTGGACACAATCGAGCATTAACAGGTACCCCCGGTTTTCGGATACTCCAATCATAATCAGAATAAATCAGAATTTGTGTAAATTCTGGGCCCAATTTTGGTTCCGGTTAATCGCCTAAAACAAGAGAACGGTTCTGGTTCGGTTAACCGTTTTTGTGCCCAACTCCCATTTTCAAAATTTAAATTAAATATTCGTGTTGTAGACATTCCAAAGCAGTAGGTCTATCATACGGATTAAAGTTAAAAATTTGTGAAACTAAATTTAAAGCTAAAGAAGGAAGTTTAGGTGCAAAAATGGTTAAGTGAATGGGTTTATATTCTGGAAAGGAGACTCGACTAACAATTGCATCTTGAGGCCATAAATTTGCTTTGGGGGTGCCAATTTTCCTAAAAAATTTAAAAAGAATCAGAATTTTAGAAAAAATTCAGAATTAATGCAAATTCTGGTTTTTGGGGAGATTCTGTTTTTTGGGAGGAAAAATTAAGTAAAACCTTACTCAAAAATAACGTGTAATTGTTGCGCTTCACTGTCTGCCTGAAACAAAGCGGTACGCGTAAAAAGCTCAACAAAAATACATCCTGCAGACCAAATATCAACACTCGTATTATATTTGCACTGCAACAATAATTCAGGGCTTCTATACCATAAAGTAACAACTTCGGTTGTAAAGGTTGCATGAAGTCCATAATTTCGGGATAAACCAAAATCGGCAATCTGCGAAGGGAGGGGATTTTTTTAACGAGAAAAATTAGAACTCGAACCCGGGTCGAACCCTGAACCAGGTTTTCTGGACCCGGTAGCCTGAAAACCAGATAGTTTTCGAGGTTTTAGCCCGGAAACACCCCGGGTCCGTTTGCAAAAAACCCGGCTCGAAAATTTGAAAAGTTCGAGCTTTAGAGAAAATTAATTTTTTAAAGAAAAAATACCCGTAGTGTTTGGTCTCTATTTACCAAAATATTCTGAGGCTTGAGATCTCGATGAATTATTCCGTTTGAGTGGAGAAAGTCCTAAAAATTGTTAGAATTTTTTATGAAAAATTAAAATATACAATTCCATTAAACATTTGAGTTACAAAATGTTTACATTGAGCATTGCACATGTCGTGGGGTATCTTCTTAAAAATAAAAAAAAAATTTATTTTATAGTTTTATTGAGTTGACTTGCAGAAAGTCGGCCAAATCCCAATCACATTTTTCGCATAAAATATTTAAAGAAATTTGATCATCGCGACGCTTAATAAAGGCGTCATGAAGACTAGAAATTTAATTTATTTAAATTAAAGTGTTTAAAAAAACCGTAAAACATTTGGATGTTTAAGTCGTTGAAGAGCAACTAATGACGCGACCTTAAGAGACTGAAAATTATTTTTTCGACCTTTTTTTACCTCTCTGATAACGCTTTGAGGAATTCCTTCTTCACTTATTTTTACGGGTATCTTTTTTAAGGCAAACTAAAAAAATAAAAAAAAATTAAAAAGAAAATGTGGAAAAAATTAACCTGTTCGTCTGGATTTTCTTTGTTACTCACAAGCCATACTTCGCCATAAGCTCCTTTTCCTAGGACCCTAATTTGTTTGTAATCATCGTTGTGAGGCCGTAACATTAAAAAAAGACCTGTAAAGAAAAAAAATTTAGTAGAAAACACATTTTAAGGAAATTTAATTCCACGAAGTTCAATTCCTATCGATTCCTGAACTGATACTCAAGTGTCCTGAATTTTTTATTTTTTGTTAAATGTTTTTCTTAAAACATCTAATTACAGAATATCTAATAGTTGAAATTTTTGTTTTTAGTCGAATGTGAAATTTTATTGTTTGTCTAAAAGTAATTTTTATCGCTTATGGACGTTTTATAATTAGATGTTTTGTAAGTTAATAAATTATGAATCGAACAAATTTTTGCCAACCCGAAAATGTTTGCCACCACTTCATTCTGCGGTTTATGTGTTATAAAATTTGTTTTATGAGCATTGTTGTAAATTTGTTTAGCTTTTCTTATTTTCTCAATTTCACGTGTCATTTTATTTATCAATTTTTAGTTGATTTTTTAATTCCAGATTTTTAGCAAAATGGATTTGAGGCTATTTTTCCTCATTACTGCTTTAATTCCAACAACTTTAAGTTTCTATTTGCCAGGATTAGCTCCAGTTAATTTTTGTGAGTTGAAGAATGTGAAGCCGACATGCCCGGTATGAATGAGTATTTTTTTTATCCTTTTTAAACGGCGCTCCGACACGGGCACAGTGATCCATTTGCACAGTAAGACAATTGCACATTGGGCATCTGCACAGTGGACAATTGCACAGTAATTTGTGGTTAAGTGCATTTGTGTTAGATTTTCTAATAAGTTTTTTAATAATAAAATGGTTTTTCTTAAGCAAAAACAATTTTCCCTGTTCTATAAGCAACTTTTCCCGTTGTTGGAAAAGTTGTTCGCGGGAGACGAAAACTCGCAGAGATATAGGCTACCGAAAATCGAAAAACAATAAAGGAAACCAAGCTGTTTTTGGGGTAAAAAATTCGAAGTTAGCAAATTATAGCTCATTCGAAAGAGCTCTTCGAGATGAGTCGACTGACACCAAAATCATCTTGATCGGATGATTATGAACGAGGTTATGACCTATAGGTGAATGAGCATTGCGTTTAGTTAGAGTTTCGCGAATAAACAGGTCGTTTTGCGAATAGATGGCAGGACGTTTTGCGAATAAACAACACTTTACTGTGCAATTATCCACTGTGTAATTGTCCTCTGTGCAATTGTCTTACTGTGCAATTGGATCACTGTGCCCGTGTCGTGCCACCTTTTAAACGTTAAAATTTTAGAATAATGTCACACTCTTTGTTAACAAATTGGACAGTGATCAATCTGTTTTGCCCTATGAATATCACAGGTTTTTTATATTTTATTTAAATTAAAAGGACTTTTGTATGACCGCTTTTTATTTTCTCCCCAAATTTACAGCTTTTATCCCATAAAATTTCTTATTGGATTAGAGAGCTTTACTCACTTAGAGTTATGATACGCATGCTTGATGCGTGTTGGCTACTCTCCCATAGATTTTGGAAGAA
This sequence comes from Meloidogyne arenaria, assembly GCA_036172955.1. NCBI lineage: Eukaryota > Metazoa > Nematoda > Chromadorea > Rhabditida > Meloidogynidae > Meloidogyne > Meloidogyne arenaria. Next base: position 142,621 of record JARQAB010000003.1, read on the forward strand.
ATAAAGAGGGGTCATATGAAGTTTAAAATTCCAAAATAAACTTCATTTTCTAGCTTCGATTTTTGCCTCGGTTCAGAAGATGAATCTCCCGTTGAAAATCTTGGTCAAGTTTTGTTTGGTGAACGTATCAGACCAAGTCCTTATAAGGTTTCAAAGTTGTCATTTTTAATATTTTTTATTTCTTAAGCTTGCATTCAAAGAGGCGAAACAATGCGCTTTTCTCTGCCAAAAAGATTATAATATGGATAACAAGGAAAACCAACAGCGATTTCGACTTTTACAACGAGGAATGAGACTTAACTATCAACACCATTGGTATAAGATTTTTTAGGGGTTTTGGGAAGCTTTTTGGTTTGGAGGAGATTATACCCTCTTATTCCGGGAGTTAGAATTATTTTTACTTTCCTTTTTGCTTCTAATTTTTCAAAAAAAATTTTAGGATCATTGACAATATGCCTGTAACCTTTTGTTTCATCAACCAGCAAAGTATGAATGTTTGCACAACAGGATTCCCAATGGGATGCTTTGTAACTAAAGAAGGGAAGCCTAAAGATGCTTGCGTTTTGGATGTATTATTTTTTTCGTTTTTAATTTAATTTTCTTTTATTTTTAAGCCAAAATATCGTCAACCTGATAGTTATTATCTCTTTAACCATGTTGATATTAGAATTGAATACAGGTTAAAATTTTTAACTTTTTGAACCGGACTTTTATTTTTAAGAGATTTGGGTCTTGATTCTAATTTTCTTGATGAAAAAATTGGTGGACGCATAATTCGGATTAAGGTTCAGCCTCGAAGGTATTTGAAAATATTTTATTATCATTTAATTATTTTTACAGCATAAAACATGAAAAGAGGGAAGAAATGAATTGTGGACAAGGAGTTGCTCCACAACCTATTTCTAGCGGCGATAAACAATTTAACGTGATATATTCTTATTCTGTTGCGTGGGACCCTACAGAAGTCAAATGGTCATCTCGTTGGGATTATATTCTTGAATCAATGCCGCATACAAACATTCAATGGTTCTCAATTATGAATTCTTTGGTTATTGTTATTTTCCTTTCTGGAATGGTTTGTTTTGGAGGATTTCCGATTTTTTTTTCAAAATTTTATTGTTAGGTTGGAATGATTCTTCTACGCACTTTGCATCGTGACATTGCTCGTTACAATCGTCTTGATGACGAGGTTGCGATTTTTTGAGAATTTAACCTATTTATTTTTAGGAGGATGCTCAAGAAGAATTTGGATGGAAACTTGTTCATGGAGATGTTTTTAGGCCTCCACGTAATTCTTTAATGCTTTCTGTGTTTGTTGGTGCAGGCAGTCAAGTTCTTCTTTGCGCTTTTATTACTTTAGGTTTCTTTTTTTAAATTTATACTAGAGTTTGAGCTCTTCACAGAGTCGGGCCTATATCCAGATTTTATTAAAATACCCGGTTTACTAACTATAAGCTCGGAAACCTGAGCCCTCCCCGGGTTCGAACTCTAACTTATACTTAAAATAGCTCCAAAAATTTTTTTAAAGCCTTTGCTTGTCTTGGATTTTTGTCACCAGCAAATCGTGGCTCTTTAATGACTTTTGCTTTGGTATTTTATGTTTTGTTTGGAATTGTTGCTGGATATACATCTTCTCGTCTTTATAAAAGTTTGAAAGAAAGATTTTTTGATTTTCTATTTTTGTTTTTTAAGCATTGGAAGGCTTGGCATGGAAATCAAACATTCTTTTGACAAGCTTTTTGATTCCTGGGTTTGTGGATTTTCTTTACTGTTTATTTTTTTTTAATTTTTAAGAATTCTGTTTGGCGTTTTCTTTGCTTCTAATTTAATTCTTTGGTCAAAAGGATCTTCTGCTGGTTTGATTTCGAAAAAATTTTTTTAAATTTCTTAAAAAATTTTTAGCTGTTCCTTTTGGAACTTTGTGTGCTCTACTTTTCCTTTGGCTTTTTATTTCTATTCCGTTGACATTTATTGGATCATATTTTGGTTTCCGAGCGAAGGTATATTTATTTTCTTATTAGAAATTTTTTTAAAAATTTTTAGAGAATTCAAACCCCAGTTAGAACAAATCAAATTCCACGCCAAGTCCCTGAACAGACGTTATACACTAAGCCTCTTCCTGGAATGTTGATGGGAGGAATTCTTCCTTTTGGTTGTATCTTTATTCAACTCTTCTTTATTTTGAATAGTATTTGGTCCCATGAGGTTTTTTTTATTTTTGAATTTTATGAAAATTTTCGAAAAAAATTTTAAAGGTTTTCTACATGTTCGGATTCCTTTTCATCGTTTTTATTATTCTTATCGTTACTTGCTCTGAAGCTACAATTTTGCTTGCTTATTTCCATTTGTGTGCAGAGGTTAGTTGAAATTTGAATTGGTGTTTAAAAAACAAGTTTGGGGACTTGGTAACGGTGATAGGTTAATGTACATGCCTGAGGGATCAAAGGGAGCCGTCTTCGGAGTGGCTCCTAGATCCATATTCAGCACTGCTTGGTAACCTTTTGAAAATTTTTTTCCAAGATATATTTGCTTTATTGGAGTAAATAAGCGAGTTGTTTCTTTGCACGTCCTTATACCTTTCCTTCATTCTGTTTTTCAAAAAAAAATTTTTTTCTAAAGGATTATCATTGGTGGTTCCGTTCATTTATGACTTCTGGTTTTACTGCAATTTATTTGTTTATTTATTGTGTTCATTATTTTAATTCAAAATTAACAATAACTGGAATTGTTTCAACAATTCTTTATTTTAGTTATACGGCTATATTTGTCTTTTTATTCTTTTTAATGACAGGTTTATTTTAATAAAAATTTTTGTTTTTTAATTTTAAAAATTTAAAGGAACAATTGGCTTCTTTGCAACTTATTGGTTTATTCATAAAATTTATAGCTCTATAAAAGTTGATTAAAAATGAGGAGAGAAGAGAGGAGACGATGCCATTCTTTGGAAGTATAATTGGAGAGAGATGTGTGCAAAAAAATTTTTGTGAATCAAAATAAAAATCTACTAAATTATGATATGTTTTTCAGTCACAATTTATATATTAAAGTATATCTAATCATTTTTGGACAGGAATTCTTTTTTTTTGTGTAAAAAAGATATAGGTATAGTCAAACCCTTGATTACTTAAGATTAGAGTGAGGTGCCGGATCGAATTTTTCACAGTTCACGTCCCAAATCCGAGGTTTTTTTTTGGCGATTTCTGGATTACTTCCGGACCGAATTAATCCAAAAAACATCTGGCCAAATTCGGTCAGACTCTAATTAAAAATCCGGATTAGGCTCCGAAAAATCTTTTTTACCAAGCAGGTATTAGGAGGGTTGGTCCTTAACCCCGATCTCCAATAGTTTATTCCCTTACTTTCTCGTTCTCTGAAAAGGTTCTCTCCGATGACATGTTGGGGACTAACCCTTGAATGTAACTCTAATATTGTTTGACTATACATATATTTTTTATGAATCATTGTTCATTTCACACCGAACAAGTTTTTTAAAAAAAGACCTGTGTCTACTATTATTTCCCCCTCATTTCCTTTTTTTTTAAATTTATTTTATTTCGTGGATAATAAACTTGTGGACTAAAAAATTTTTTTTGTTTTTTTAACAAGCTAATACATTTAGCTTTTTTAATATTTTAGATTTGCTTTGTTTCATTTATGCAGTTTAATTTATTCTTCAACCGCTTTCTTCAATTTTTGGCATATTGTCTTTCCCTCTCTGGTGGGCGTTTTGTCGGTTTTTCTCTTCTGGGCATTTTGTCGTTTAGGTATTTTGTGTGTTGTTTTTTTCAGATTATCCACATCTCTAACTGCACTATTTTTTTATTTTCCTTTCTCTATCTCCTTTTAATTTCTAGACTGCATTTCATAATGTCTATCAACAGGAAAATATCAATATATCTACATTGTAGAACGTCCAATTTGAATTAGTTCACGTTCAGCGTTTGCAGATTTCTTTAAAATTTCGTCTATTTTTTCGAATTTCGACTATTTCTTTAATTAAGTACTGTATTAAATTGAAATCGTGTCTTTTTATTTGACTACTTCCCTTGTTCACCATTTCCTTTCACTTCGTTTTCTCACAAACTTGTGGCTTTTTGTTTGCCACGTGGGTTCCCTAACGTTTCGTCACTGAACCTTTCGTCACCGAACCTTTCGTCAAAACCTTTCGTCACTGAACCTTCCGTCACCAAACCTTTCGTCACTGAACCTTTCGTCACCAAGACTTTATTTTTAAAAATCAAATAAGAAGTTGTCAAAAATGACAAATTGATCATAATCGGTAATTTAGTTATATTTACTGTGTTGCTAAATGATAGGAGACAGTACGTAGGTACCCAATTGGGTCATTAGCTCGCTGAGCAAATTCAGCAAATATTTGTTGCAAATTTTGATCTTGAATGACATAAACCGACTTCCGCTTAAGTCCCTTTCCTCGGATACCGTTTGCCGGTGCATTATTATAGTCAGCAATTATTCGTTCCCATCTTGCAAATTCTTTGATCATTCGCTTTACAAATTTACTTAACAACGGATTTTGTTCAAGTAATGAGCCCCATGCATTGTGCCATCCCTCCAACTAATTGTTGGTTCTGGATAGACCAATATGAAGACGTTCGCTTAGATTCCACAACTAAGATAACGAAGTTAAGCAAAAGTTTAGCCAGGAATCGAACCTGTATCGGAAAAAGTGCATCTCGATGTGCAATCTGTTCGTGGTTTATCCACGCCCTAAGCCAACCATCGCAACCGTCGCCATAAGTGGCCTCCTCATCATCGCCAGGCAATATTTCTGGATGAGCAACTACATATGATGGGCCAATATATGTGAGAACGAAATATTTTAGAAGTTCCTATATTGTGTATAAATACAACTACTCAATGTTATATTACCAAAACTTCATCTGCAGGAGGACCCATTAGCACGTCCATTAAAATACACATAAATGTGTAAACCTCATTAATAGGCACAAATGCCAGAGCCTAGGAAAGAAACTCTAATGAATTGGAGGAAATACGGTAGATACCTGAAGTGATCGGAGCAAGTTTTTATCATTGTTATTATTTCTATAACGAGCAGATAAACCAGGCAGTGCTTGTATATGCTTGTATAACGCATTTCCAAGATGAAAAACACATCCTCAAAAAATTTTCTAGAGCTAGTTTTTCCTAAGATTTACGGGTAATAGTCGCATGAGGGAAGACTTGGCGCACAGCTGATATCTCAGATTGTTCAAAATCACACATGACACGTTCTGGAGCCCAGTCTTGAATGCGATTTTGAATTGCTCGGAAAACGTTAATATATCCTTGAACGTGTTTCGTGGGTAGACAAGCAAAGATGCAAGGTACGTACTGTCTCCTATCATTTAGCAACACAGTAAATATAACTAAATTACCGATTATGATCAATTTGTCATTTTTGACAACTTCTTATTTGATTTTTAAAAATAAAGTCTTGGTGACGAAAGGTTCAGTGACGAAAGGTTTGGTGACGGAAGGTTCAGTGACGAAAGGTTTTGACGAAAGGTTCGGTGACGAAAAGTTTAGTGACGAAACGTTCGGCCACCGCCACGTGGCCTCATTAAATTTTATCTGCATATTAAATTTTTATTAATTTCTATTAAAATGCAGAAACATTCAAAAATTCCAAAAATGGCAAGCTCTTCAAGACGTTCTGATTATGGTGAAGAATTCATTGAGCAACTAAGAAGAGATCGCTTCAAAAAGTCTTATATTCTTGTTAATGGAGTCAATAGCAGTGAAGAAGAAGATGAGGAATTGGATTTTGATGAGGAAGATGATGAAATTGCAAGTTATGCAATGGGTGGACATTTACAACAACAGCAACAATTTCAACAGCCTCCAAGGTTATTTTGACGCTTTATAATGATGGACGTTACATTTTTTAGACCAAGCTCCACTCATTCATCACGTAGGCCTCCATCAGTTGCCGCGTCATTATCACAACGGACTGGCGGTGCTTTTGGATTTGATGCTAAGGACCTTTACTTTTTTGGTGTTCTTACTGAAATAACGGATAAATTTACTCCGGTTTCTTTTATTTTTGTTTAAAATTTAAATTTTTTTAGGATCGAGCTGCTAGATTCATCGCCAAAAGTTCTCCACCGTATGAATTTCGAACGTTGTCATCAATTGAAAGAGTTGCTTATCTGTTCTACTACTCCCTTTATGAAAGATATTTGAATGTGCCGAAGTTTCACAATGTTTTTAATAGGTTTTGTTTGTTAATTTTTATTTGAGTGTTGGCAATTGAGGCTAGTTTCTGATATAGGAAATTAAGCGATTTTTTCGTTACCTTATACCTAGAATTAGCCAAAAAGCTTTTGACTGTTTCGTGGTTTAGTTGGAAATGTTTGGGTTTTGTCAGATATGTTAGCGGTTCGAACCCTCGTTTAAACCTTTTTATTAACCCTTGCTATTTGCCTTAAATTACATTAATTGTTGAAATAAAATATTTTTTATTATTTTTAGGGAATTTTTCAAGTATACAAGTGCTGGTGATTCTGAGCGTGGTGCATTTTTGAAGGTTTTATTTTAATACAAGAATTAATAAATATTTCTCTTTTGCAAGATATGCCGTCATACACTACAAGAGTACAAAAGACGAATGCTTGAAAGGAATAAATTAGCTTATAAACTGGCACAAAAGCATCTTTTTAGTGATGAAAGGGCAACTTCTGGGAGCAGGTTCTTCTCTTTTTTTGTTTTGAATCTTTAAAATAAATTATAGAGCAAGTGATAGGCCAAGTTTTGCTGATGGTGACAGTGAAAATAGTTTGCAGTCTTTAGCTAATGGTTTAATTTTAAATCAAGTTTACTCACAATTTCTTTTTGTTTTTAGAGTTGATGTTTTATCGTGCACCTCATGCTCCTATTCATTTTGCCGCCAAAGGACGTCTTGTTTTTGTCAACCCAGAAATTGGAATTAGTATTGTATGCATTGAAAACACCAAAAAATTTTACAAAGACTCCGAGGGGCGGCGTTTTGTTGAAACTTTTGAAAACTTTAAAGGTTTTTTTAAATTTTTGAAATTTTTTCTTGACTTCTTGACTAATCTTTTCCCTTTAAATTTTTTTATTCTTAGGTCCTTTATTAATTGACTATACTCCACCACAAACTCCACTTTTGTTTATCCAACGCCAAATTGAGAGGATTTATTCGTCTGATGTTTACCGAGCTAATCCAAAATCTGGCGATGCAAATGATTGTGTTCTTATTTGGGCTTTATTGGAAATGCTTGTTAGACAGCAAGGGGTTTGTTTTTGATTTTTGTCTTTGGTTAATATTTTTAAATTCTAAGAAAGTTACTGGACCTGATTTGGCTCGTTTACTTTGTTCCAGTGATCGATATACTCCATTTTCAAATCAAAGCTTTTTGAGGACAGAATCACAAACTTCTATCAAATCATCTGTTAGTGTTGATCCACAAGCAATGGAACGTATTACAAGATATTTGCTTGGAGGGCATATTGAGGTTTATTTTTAAATTTTTTGCTTCTTTAAAAGTATTTTATTTACTTTACTTACACACCCCATAAACGGACTGTGTACATAAAGTAAATAGGTATTTTTAGGAAGCGATTGAAAGCGCTATTGGAGACGGATTGTTTTTTGACGCTTTAATGCTTGCTCATCGCCTATTTCGACACGATAGACTTCGACAAGAAACAATTGAAGCAAAACTGATGGCTTATAGATCCCCCAATCATCCAATAACTACTTTAATTAATGTGGCTTCTGATTCACCTGTTCCATTATTGGTGAGTAAATTTTATTTTTATATCAAATTTTTGGGTTGAATTGGGTTAAGAAAATATTTATTTTTGTATATTTTATCGATAGAAAATTTTTCTTGTCATTTTCCCTTTAATTTCCTGCAAATAGAAATTGTTTACCGTTGGTGGAGTTCGAACCTCCATCGTTTTAGTAAGGGAGGCTTTTAGTAAAGTACGCCTTACCAGTTACACTACGGATGTAAAGTGGCCGCAAAAATTTTTTTTAACTTTTAGCTTTCTTTTTAATCAATTTTTATGCTTTTTCAGAATAATCCGACCACAGATGACACAAATGGTTGGCGCGCCCACATTGCTATAGTACTCGCCAATCTTCAAACACAAAATGCAATGAATGCAGTATATCAATTAGGATTATCGTTGGCACAAAAAGAATTTAATGCTGCTGCTGATTTTTGTTTTTTGTCTGTTAATTTATTGACGGGTTATAATTGTTTTCAACCACCAAATGATAGGTTTTTATTTAAATATTTTGATATTATTTGTTAATTCTTAAAAGCATTGGTCCTTAAGGGCAAAAATGAGCAAGAAGTACTCTTTCGATACTTTGAGGTTTGCCAGTAGATAAGAGGGTAATCACGGGTCCAGATTTGACCAGTCGTCTTCGGGTCTGGGGTTTAAATAAGCAATTTTAAGCTTTTCCTTAATACTCTATTACCTACTGGCAAACCTTAAAAATATCGAAAGAGATTTAGGTTTCATTTTTGATGGGACCAATGTTCTTACTTTTATTTTTTCAATTAAAAAAATTTTTTAGTGAATTAGATGACCATCCAAAATATCGCAAACATATCAGCCTTCTAAATGCCTCAATACCCGATGATTCTTTAAATTCTTGTATTACACGTTTTGGGTATGTTTTTTATTTAGATTTTTCTGTTGCAAAAATTTTTCTCTTTCAGTTGGTCTGTATTTGATTATCAAGCAACAGAAATTTATGAATATGCATTGAGATTAGGCAATGGAAATGCAACTACAGCTCTTTCACAGTCTGATGATTTTGTTCAAACAAAGAGGCAATATGTTCAATTACTTGGAGAACTTGGAGGATTTGATCATTCAATTGAACTTTATAATTTAAATGAGGGCAAAGGTTTTTGATTTTATATTTAAAGTAGGGGAAAAAGTGCGGGTTCTTTTCCTTAATGGAACCTATATTTTAGAATATCCCACAAAAGGAGTAGATAATCATGATTTTCTATCCTGTCATAACTTTTTTTAATTTTCATCCGATTCAAATAATTCTTGTATCAATAAAAAGCTCTAGATATGCGGATTATTTTTCCTGTTAGGACCACTATTATCGGAATATTCATTAAAAAGTTATGTCCTGATAAGTAATCGCAACCGAGGTTTTGGGATTTTTCAATTATTACTGGCCATAACTTTTTAAAAATTTCTTCTAATCCGAATGGTTCCTATGCCATTAGGAAGCTCTTGTTTTTTAATCTTTTTAAATTTTAGAACAACCAGGACGAGAACATCCTCACAATCCTAATAAATCTTGGGCTCCACCAAAATTGCCTCATCCTTCTTCACAATCAATTGGAGAAACATTTGTAGCATCCGAAACAATTTCTTCTTCACCACCAAATTATTTTCCAGAAATTAAAAAAGAGGAAAAGAAGAAAAAAGAAAAACAACAACAAAAACAAATAATTACTGCTTCTTCTCCTACCCAAGGTTTTTTTTTAATTTTTAAAAGAATTTTAAGGTTAATTTTTATTTTTTTAGTCAAATCATTTGTTCATCGTCCACAGGAAAGTTTTGTAAATAATGAAGAATTATGTACAGGAATTGTTTCTTTTCCACAACAAGATTTTGTAGCAAATCCGCCAGAATTTCCACCAATTCCACCTTATCAGCACCAGCAACAACAACCATTAGCAGAAGAACCGCCAATCCTTAAAGTTGTTAATTCATTGCCGCCTAATAGTGAACGTTCAAATCGTTCTAATTCTGAAGATAGTGGAGGGGCTGGAGAATCTTTTGAAGAAAATGGTTTATTTTATAGTTTATAAAGATATTTAATGGCATGCGGACTTATCGGGATATTTCAATGTACGAATTGTTTCCCTATTATTTTCGAGACCTTCGGCCACTGATTCCCTACTGAAAAAAATAAATTTTATGTGTTAGAACCAGGGATTATTTTTCTCGCAACAATCCAAATATGTCCGTCCCAATATGTCCGCATACTTTAAAAAAAATTTTTTTAAGTTCGCCGTCCAAGTGGAGGTGTTGGAGATTCTTCTTTTTTACCCCAACATGAATTTCCTCTTCCTCCTTTTAATAATAATAGAAGAAGAAATTCTTCAACTTCTTCGAATGTACTTCCTCCACAACCAACAAAAATTCTTCAACAACATCCTCCACTTCCTCAAAAAACAAAAAATGAAAAAAATATAAAAGGAGGAATTGGTGAAAATGAAAATATTGGAAATTCTTCTACTACTGGAGGAAGTAGTGGAGGTGGAGGTTTTCTTTCTGGAAAGATTGGTGGACTTTTTTCTAAAATTACACAACTTCAAGGACATAATACAATGAAATTACCTGATGATAAAAATCCTGAGGTTTTTTTTCAAATTATTTACTAAATGGTTGGGCCTGTCCGTGTGTGTCCTTTATGGTGTTGGGTTTGGGGTTTCTTTTGCTTTAGGTTTCAAAATAGAATTTTCTGGGTTCTTTAATGTTTTATTGGGTGGAAAGGAATCTGTCTTTGACTGTCCGTTAGCTTATTTAGATTTTTGATGGTTATATGGGCTTTCTGAATTCAACACAGGGCATAACTTCCGATATCCCAAAAACATGAATCCAGGGCCAATTTTAAAATCCAAAGGCAGCCCAAAGACTAAAGACAATCCAATTTATCAATGTCTTGTCTTTATGGACTGTGGATAAGACCCAAAAAATTTTTGGCCCTATCTGCAGATCGTGCCGGCTTGCTATTTTTTCCTTACTTTTTTAACTGGGTATTTTTCCCTAAGTTTGAATGTTTGTGATGGTTGCCATAAGGAAAAATGGAGAAAAATGTGGCATAATCAAAAGAGTAATGATAAAGAAAAGGATTAAGAAAAGGACTCGTCCGTGTTCGTCCGTGTTCGGTCGTGTTCGTCCGTGCTCGTCCGTGTTCGTCCGTGTTCGTCCGTGCTCGTCCGTGTTCGTCCGTGTTCGTCCGTGTTCGGTCGTGTTCGTCCGTGCTCGTCCGTGTTCGTCCGTGTTCGTCCGGGCTTGTCCGTGCTCGTCCGTGTTCGTCCGGGCTCGTCTGTGCTTTGTCTGTCCGTGTTCGTCCGTGATTTGTCTGTCCGTCTTCGTCTTATGTTTTGTCCGTCCGTGATGTCTTTCCGTGAGTGTGAGGAACACAAATATGAGGAATGAAAGTAAGCAAAAATAAGTCAGTACACAATAGTAAAAGGTTAAGCCTTTTCCTCCGTTCTTCCTTACGGCAAAATCACAAACATTAAAAATGTAGGGAAACATGACCATTCCGAGCTACTCAAAAAAGTAAGGAAAAATATCAAGCCGGCACGATCTGCATATAGGGTCAAATTTTTTCTATTAAAAAAATTCTTTTATTTAAAGATTGTATGGGATCCTCAACAAAATAAATATGTTGATAAATCTGGCCAAGCAATAGAAGAAATTGCTCCTCCTCCGCCTCCAATAATATCAACTTCAACAACAAATTTACAACAAGAAAGAACAACTCCAACAAGTTCTACCCCAATATTTGATGATGAACAACAACAACAACAAATGTTTTCCTTCTCCTCATCATTCCAACATCCCCAGCAATTCCCTCCAATGCCTAATATTGAGCCTATTCAACAACAACAACAATCTAATGTTGCTGCAACTACAAGTAGTAAACCAACAAGTACTGCTACTTCTTCCAGGCCATTCCAAGGGGTAAGGAATAAAAAATTTTTTTTGGGTATACTTAAGCCGGTTTTAAATCCCTTCGATTTATAAATCATTCGATTCCTGGGAGTGTGATACCCCATTTAGCTCATCTCGGCGGGGCGAAGGGTTTTCTCAGTAGCCAAACTTTCTGGAAACAATTAAAAATTTTCCTTTTTTTAGAGAAATAGATATGCAAATGCTTGGAATTCTTGAATAAAATTGGAATAAAAAACAACAACTAAACAAAAATGTGATATAAAGAAAGAAATATTTTTTCTCTTATTTGACGCGCTGACTGTTTTGTAATTTTAATTTGTAATGTTTAATTAAATATAGGGTGATAAATTGATAGGGGTTTTGATTATTTAATGTTTTGAAAAGATTGTTAAATGTCTTGAATATTTATTTAATTTATTTTAATTGACATTTTAACTAAAGCAGGAGATTTGCTTTTGTTAATTTTCATACTGTAGGACACACTCAAATTGGCACTCAAACGGCTTTTATTGACAATTTACATTTTGAAATAGCAAAGAAGAAATAGTGAAGGAAAAGAAAAAGAGAAATAATGGCGGCCATTTTTTGTCGATATTTGCTCCGACAAGCAAAACATGTGTTGGTTAGAGAAGACAAATTTGTTTTTCCCACGGGAGAGTGAGGGAAAATATCGATTCTTTTTCTCTAACAAGTACATGTTTTTGTTTGTCTGAGCAAAGTTCGCAACAACGATCAATAATTGAAGAGGGATACTTTTTTTGAGCATTCATTGTTTTGCTCAACTTTTCTTTCTCTTTTCTTTTTTATTCCATAGAGTGGGTAAACAATATTTTTTATTTTTAGACAAAAAATGTAATTGAAGGACTACAATTAATTGTCCATGCTCAACATTGCAATATTCAAGGCGCAATTGCCTCAACATTCTCCAATACTTCTAAACAACTGCAATTTTTCAACCAGTACATTTGATAAGGTTTGGATTTTTGTGAAATACTTTAATTCTAGCATGATTTTCTTTCAGATACTTCAAAAGACTACATCAGGCTCCCATCCTCCAACTTCAAGCTTCAATAAACAACATTTTAACTGAAGGACAAATCCTGAACCCTCAAAACAATTGTCGTCTCTTCAAATACTGTTGGGGCTGTTGATCATCAGGTTTGCAAAAGTTTTTTGTTAGTCCATGCTCCCTCAGCACCACGAAACTTTGTTAACCGATAGTTTTTGTGAATATTGAGTACTGTCTAGCTATACTCATTAAGCGCCAAGGGAACCCTAGAACCCTTGTTAACCGACTCTTAACTGAAATTTTTATGATTGGTATATCGACTGCTCATGTCAGAGTTTTCATCTTACGAGAAAAGTTTTCGATTATTGTACTGGTTTTCCGTTGGAGTTCGAACTCCCTTTATTAACTAGTGAGCCTAGCGCTCTGCCAGTTACGCTACGGGTGAAAAATGCCCTAAATTTTTATTCAACTAATTAATTTGCCTCATGTTTATTTTTCTTTTTTAGAACTGTTAGATGAACGATGGTGATGGTGGTCTTCAGACACTGTTGGCTTGTATTTGGCACAATTTCAGTTCTACTTCACTCCCCTCTCTCTCTCTTTTCCCATTTTGTGGACAAAACTTGCTGTGTTTTAATACAACAGCATTACTTATATTTTTTCATTCAGTGCTTTATATGCTTTGCAACCAAAGAAGATGCTGCATCTGGACTTCATCAATCTGGTTTTGTTTTAAAACGTTAGTTTCAGTTTTTTTAACTTTGAAATGAAATCATATTTTTAGCAGTAGAGGCGGATGTGGAGCTCCCTTCTCCAACATCAAAAGCACAATTCCCCTTTGGCATGTTGCGTGCGTCCTTTAGGCGTGTTGCGTGGGTTTTAGTTGCGTGGAGGAATGTTCCGGCTAATGTGCGGGGGAATAACCCAGCACTGTGCGAAAGATTCTTGCGACAATGAGCGGATGTTCCGTCAGATGTTGGGGGAATGTTCTAGCAAATGCTTCGGCATTTGTAGGAGTTCTTCTGGCATTTGTTTGGAGTCTGTCTTTGTTGGAGTTCTAACGGACGGTGTATGGAATTCTCCTGGCATCTGCTTGGAGTTCTTCATCTGTTTATGTGGGGGAATGTTCCGGCTAATGTGCGGGGGAATAACCCAGCACTGTGCGAAAGATTCTTGCGACAATGAGCGGATGTTCCGTCAGATGTTGGGGGAATGTTCTAGCAAATGCTTCGGCATTTGTAGGAGTTCTTCTGGCATTTGTTTGGAGTCTGTCTTTGTTGGAGTTCTAACGGACGGTGTATGGAATTCTCCTGGCATCTGCTTGGAGTTCTTCCTTCTGTTTGGGGTTGCGAGGTCTGGCTGGCATTTTTATGGGACTTGTTGCTTTTATGGTACTTTGATAACTGCTCATCAGCTTTATGGTTAGTTTATAACTTTGCCCAAACAAACTCATTTAACTTATTTAGTGCCATGCCTCTAGGAATTGTCCAGCAGCAACAAACAAAGAAGAAACACAAAAGAAGAAGAAACTCAAAAATCAACAAAAAGAAGAACAACAAATTAAAAGAACAAAGAAGAAATCAGCAAAAAGAAGAACAAATCAACATAAGAAGAACAAAAAACAAAAAATCAACAAAAAGAAGAACAAGAAACAAAGAAGAAGCAATAAAATCATCAAAGCACTTTGGACGTCCTGGAATCTTTTTAAAAATTTAAAGGTTTGTTTTTTGCCCTTTTTTACACAAGCAAGTTTTGTCCGCAAACAATCCCTGAGTTATCCGTTATTAATCCCCTTTTCCGAATTCGATTAGAAATTGTGTTTAGCAATCGTCTGGTAAAGGGAAGGGGTCTTAAACATTTTTAGAGCTTTCAGTATGGATCTTGAATGATGACAGAACCAGTTCCGTCATCTAGCAAACTTGGAAGGAAACCAAAATGGTTCCATCTAGGATGTCTATGGATTCAGCTGCTTAACTTAAATATAGAAGAGAAGCTGCAGAGTTCATTCAGGTTTTTTTTGTTTGTCTGGATGAGATGATATTTTGTTTTTTTTTTCAGGGAATGGCTGAACGGTTGAATCACAGCATTCCACAACACAGAGGACATTTGCCCAGTTTTTTGGTTCGCTTCAACAAGAAGACAATTGCTTGGTTGCATTTATTTGGCTTGTACATGTGCAAATTATGAAGTTTGAAAGGTTTTTAATTCTTTTTCGTGGCTTTTGGGTTTAATAACTAGAATTAGATCCCCTAAATGCAAAATTGACGTTTGTATATAGAGAAAAAATGTGAAAGTTTTTAGTAATGACGGTTGGTTAAGTTGGTAGCGTTACCGATTATTGAATAGGGCACGGGTTCAATACTCTCCGAGTGTTTTCTTTTTTATTTTTCATTAAATAATTATTTTCTTTTAGATTTGAGCCCAATTGATGGCGACGACCCTTTGGACAATTTTCTGATGTTGCTTTGGCCTTCAACACATGCTTCTGAAAACTAGGCTTGAAAGGTTATTTAAGAGTTTAGAAATTCTTTTAAAAAGATTTTTTTAACATGTTCAACTCGGATGAACACACTCATTGGTTGGGCGTTCCTGGCGGGAACAGTCGAGCATTGGCAGCTTTTGGCTGTGGATTTTTGAGATGGAAAGGAAGGCGTGATTGAGACAATGGTAGTTTATTTATTTTTAGTTGAGGGGTTTTTGAGAAGATTTCTGAACGATTTTGGGATTTTCAAATTACTGATACAATTGAATGTATAGGTTTGTTTTCTTTTCATTGTCCCCCAACATCCTCTAAACTCCTCGGAGACATACTTGTATTCCCCGAAGAACATTTGAAACCTTGTTCTATTTATAACGGACTGGTTTCATTGAACTTTGTAGGATGCCTCTATATACTTTAGGTAAAAGTAGGGTGGAAAATTTGTGTAATCTCCTCAATCCCCCCAATCTACCCACTTATCATAAATTTACGGAAATATTGAGCTTGAAATGAAGTCCAAAATTACACAAAATCCTTTTTTTTCTTTCAGACCTGAACAATTCCTAGCAGCAACATCAACAGGAAAAGCAACGACAAGATGGACATTCAACGGATTTCAAGCGAAGTGGTGCTTCTACCATTTTGAATTTTTTTTTTTCTTTTTTTTGTTTTTTTTCTTTTTTTGTTTTTTTTTTGTTTTTTTTTCTTTTTTTTTTTTGTTTTCTTTTTTTGTTTTTTTTTTGTTTTTTTCTTTTTTTTTGTTTTTAATTTTTGTTATATAAAATGTTTTGACTTTGTTTTTATTGTCAACTGTCCTTTCTTGACTTGGATGTTCCTTAATAAACAATCTCGAGTGAATGATTCCCTGTTGTTTAGAGAAATTATAAAAAAGAAATAGTGTAGTTAGAGAATAAAATAAATATAAGTCACACTCAACTGCCGCACCCAACCGTCCTATTTAATTTCTTCAATTTTCTGTCGCCAGACTCAAGTGTCCATTACTCAACAGAATTAATTTTTGGGATAAACTGTCATTTATTTGGTACAAGTGACATTACGCCAAATTTTGGCAAATTTTTAAATTGATTAAAATTTAAAATTTACCACAAAATAAAAAATTTCTTAATTTTTCAAAAAATCGATACTAATCGATAAAATCAATACTAATCGATATATCGATTTTTTAAAAATTGTAAAAATTTTAATTTTTCAAAAAATCGATACTAATCGATAAAATCAATACTAATCGATATATCGATTTTTTAAAAATTGTAAAAATCTTAATTTTTTTAAAAATCGATACTAATCATAAAATCAATACTAATCGATATATCGATTTTTTAAAAATTGAAAAAATTTTAATTTTTCAAAAAATCGACACTAATCGATAAAATCAATACTAATCGATATATCGATTTTTTAAAAATTGAAAAAATTTTAATTTTTCAAAAAATCGATACTAATCGATAAAATCAATACTAATCGATATATCGATTTTTTAAAAATTGTAAAAAAATTTCAAATAAAATTTTATCAAAAATTATTTATTAATTACACTAAATGAAAGTGCCGTCATAAAAATATCTTGTTCATTATTTAGGGTATACAAAGATTCTTCAAAATTATTTCTTTCCTCTTCATCAGAAATTTGTATTTTTTCGAATTTTGGGAATATTTTATATATTCCTTCAAAACAAAAAGCAAAACAAATTTTTGTTGAAAAATAACCTCCTCCTTCCCTCCCTTCTTCAACAATTTCCTTCTCTTCCTCCTCTTCTTTTTGTTTTTTTATTCCTTCAATTTCTATAGGTAAACAATTTGGGCCAAAAATAAAAAATTTGTCTGGATGTTCAATTGAAGTATTGTTGGTGTTGTTGGTGTTGTTTTGAAAATTTTGATAACATCCGAGTGATAATTCGCCAGTTAATGTACCTAAATATTAAATGTACACAAGTTAATATTTCAGGGTGATGATTACCCGAGAGACCCAATCCGAAGAAAATTTATCATCCCTGGTGCCTATATGGAAGTGAAAAAAATTTAGGCCCTCCAAAAATACCAAAAAAAAATTTTAATCCTTCCGAAAAATACCAAAAATCATTTCTTAAGGAAACTAGAAAGGTCTGGCCATCCAAAGAAAAAATGATTAAAAAAGTGCCAAACCCCTCGAAAGATTCTCAAAAAATTCTTCCCCTCTTCTTTTTTAGAATACCGAAAAATCCCCTCAAAATTAAAAACCTCCAATAGAAAAATAAATTGAAATTGAAACACAAACAATTTCTCCAACTTGAACAACATTAAAATCATTATTTGTTGTTGTTGTTTTTTGGTTATCAATTTGTAATGCTAAAAGAGGATAAAATGAAAAGAAAATTTTTAATTAAAAAATAAACCTATTGTAAGTGTTGGCAATGCCATTTGACGAAGAAATGAAACTGATGATAAAAGCGAGCCAACAGGTACTTGTCCATTTAACTAAAAAAAGAAAATTCTTCTATTTTTTTAATTAAAAAATTCTCTACAAAAATTTTCTAATAAAAAATCTCAAAAAATTGTAAAAGGAAGTAACTAAGAAAAAAAGATAAACCGAAAAAAACAGGGCTCGAAACAGGGCTCGAACCCTCATGGAAAAAGTAGGTAGTCAACAACGCTAACCACCAGACCACAGCCACTTAATAGGTGGTTATGAAAAAATAATTTACATAACCCAAACAAATAAAATTAAAAATACAATTTGACCTCTACTTCAGAAATGACTGCTGAAATAACTTCACTTATTAAAAGGAAGAGGGGATTCGAACCATACCAACTCAAAATAATTTTTCTTATTCAGAAAAAATTAAATTAAAACAAACATTTAATTGTTCAATCCTCCAATTAATCTCCAAATGGTTTAATAAATGCTTCTCAATTTTTGATCGAAGAAGGGCAATTTCTTGCATTTGCATTATATAAGAAGCACATTTTGTTACACGATGAAAAGATATTGATTTAATTTGGGTACAACAAGGACATAAAAGGGGTACCCTAAAAATAAAATTTTTCGAATAAATGTCGAAAAGAATGCCCCAAAGATTTAAAAGTCCGATACCGCAAGCCATCAAGGGTGTATCAAAAGGGGGTTGGCACACACCTCATTATAATTTCCCCTAAAATTCAACCCCTGAATACCATGGGTATGCCAAAACTGGTTTTGAAAAATGGAAAATGAAAATCTGTTCAATTCCTTCCTTTCCATGAGCGTAAAAAGGGACCCCTCTAAGAAAGGACCTCTTGAGAAAAAATAAGGTCTGGTTTCTGATTCGGGTGAAAAAATCCCCCAAATTATTTTAAAAAACCTGCAAATTTCTTTAGGTTGTACAACAATTGTAGTCTTTTTATTATTCGAACCAAAGGTTAATTGTGCTTCATTTTCAGTTTGATTAGACAAATCAATAGCCACATATCGACTAAATGGACCATCTCCTGCCAATACTTGCCAATTAGAAACACAAACTGCTGGGACTATAGTTATGGCTAGTGGCAATTTTGCAAATCGAATATATTCCTAAAAATAAAAATTTTGAAAAATTTCTTTAGATTGAAAAAAAACCTCTTGATTTTCTGTTTCCAAATCAGCAGTGTATGTAAAGGCTAATTCAGCCATTAACAAACGCTAAAAAATAAAACAAAAAAATATTAAGCATTTTTTAATCTTTGATATATTTTGCGGACTTTATTGAAATCCCTAAAAATTGGAAAATGGATGAGTTCATGTCCAGTACTGAAATTTGTGGGTGGAAATTCGCCAATTTTAGCATTAAAATTTGTTGTGAAATTGCCTGCCAAACTAAAAAGCACTTATAAATAGTGGGTAACCGCAAATTTCAGTTATAAATTTTTCAAATTTTTGCGGACACTTTTTGCGGACTTTTATTTTAAAAATTACACGATATAAAAAAATTATTTTTTAGTTATAACTAACCCCAGTATAAGGAATTAAATCATAATGATGTTGTTGTTGTTGAGGAGATGATATTGTTGTTGCTGAACCTGTTGTTGTTGTACTTGTACAGCTAATATTATCATCATCTGAAGTTTGTTTTAATAAAGGAGTTGAAGCTGTTGAATGAATTATTTTTTGTTTTTGCTTATTTTGTTGTTTTTGTTCTTTTTCTTTCAATTGATATAAAGACAAATCTGCATCTGATATAATTGTTGTTGATAGATTTGAAGATGTTGGTCTACGAATATATACTTTTTGTTCTACACCAAATTTGTTTGTTGAATTTCCTCCTGATTTTTGTGCTTCATTATTGTCTAACGGGGTTGCTGTTGCTGCATCTTGAGAAAAAGAGAAAATTAGAAAAAAACTTTTTGTGAGCTGTTTCTGCGGACATTTTTAATGAAAATTTTTTAAATTTTTTTAAATAAAAAAACAAACCAATTCCAAAAATTTGAACAAAAATTTCTCGTCTTTCCCCAGCTTTTAAATCATTCAAAATAAAGTCAAATTCATTTGAAGATTCTTTTATTTCATCATCTATCCTAAGTAATTTGGTTCCAGCAGCAACCTTAAAAATAATTTAGAATTTTTATAAAAAAATTTTTGAGTAAAAACAGAGCCAAAAAAAAATTTCTTGAAATACTTAAGTTGAAAAATTTTTTTCGAATACCTCCCAATTGGCTTATTATTTAAGAAAAAATTAATTTTAAACCTGTGGTTGTTGTATTTTTATATTTATTCTTTTAATTCCAACAGAAGAACTTGAATTATACAAAGTCAATTTACATGGAAAACTTTTAAAAAAAATTAACAAAATTTTTTAACAAGAAAAACCTTTGACCAGAAAAAACACACAATTCAGCTATTGCTTCATTTGGATTTTCATAAAGTGTTGGTGAACGTTTAAGTGAAGTTTCTATTCTTAATAAAGGCAAATTTGGAAGAATACGAACAGAATAAAATTTTTTTGATGATTGTAAAGTAGAAGTTGTTGTTGTTTCTTCTTGTGAAAATTTACAAATATTACGGCAACCTAATAATTCGCAAGAATAACCAACAATTTTGAGCGTTCCTGTTGACCTTAAAAATAATTTTTTTAAGCTGGGACCTTAGGAAAAAAATTTTTTTAAAAGGTCCGTTAGAAAAATAAACAAAAATGTTCTCTAGAGTTAAAGAATTTTTTGTCAGAAAAAGGCAAAAAAACACAAAAAATTTTCTTCAACAAGGACCCTCAAAAAAAATTTTTTTTCTTCAAGGAACTGATTGTGAGAGTCCTTTTGAAGAATTAAGGTCCTGCTAGTCAAAAGGACACGTTAACCCCTAGGAAAAAAATTTTATAAATAAAAAACCGAGGTATTCCCATCAATTTAACGAGATTCTTTGTTGTTTGATCAATGCAAGGACCACCACCATAACATGAAGGAAGATTAAGGCGTAGATAATGAGGCTCAAAATCACAACCTTCTGTAATTAATTTTAAATTGTCAACAATTAATTCAATTGGAAGAGGATTTTCAACTTGAATAGAGATTCCACAATGGCAACCAACAACCCAATAAATTATATCTTCTGAAAAAATTATTTTTTTTTAATTTTGAAAAAAATACACGTGAACCTCACTTTAAGATAACTTCAATTTAAGTGTGAAGTTAGACACAGGGATGTATCATATTGAGAGTTAAAGTTTAGGATTTTGGGGTTTCAAAAATTTTCTCCAGGTAGGGTTTTTGGTTTACAAAAAAAACTTTTTCGGATAGGGGTTAGGATTTTATATTTAAAAATTGGGTTTAAAGTTGGAGAAAATGTCCGGTTTCGAGTATCGGGTAACCCGCCGATCCCTGATTCGAATACCATATAGTGAGGTTTAAATGCATTCAAATGTTTAAAAAGAAAACCTTTAAATGTTTGCTGGAATGGAGAATAAATAAAAATGCTTGACTGGTTTGAAGTTGATGGATGAATACTTGGAGATAAATGTTCAGCAAGTGGAAGAATAGAAATATTTCTTTAAAAAATTAATTGAAAATATTAAAATTTTTTTCTCTTACTTAATAATTGGAAATTTTGTAAATTGCAAAGGAGGTAATAAAACAGATGGCACAGAATCAAGAGTTATAGGCTTTTCCAAATCATGTAGCAAGTTTTGTTGGCCTTTTTTGTTTTGATAATTTAATTTAGTTAATTCCTCAACTAAGGCAAGTGAAGTAGCTTTGTCTAGATGATCAAAAAATGCCTAAAAATAGAAAAAAAAGTTTTTGAAACATTTGCAGAAAAAATTTTGACAGAAAAAAATATTTTGTAAATAAAAAATACAAACCTCAAGCATAAAGCACAAATGTCTAGTTGCAATATCATAAAATCCTGCCCTCATAGCAACAGTAAAAACTTCATGAACTGCTTTAATTTGAAGAGAAAATGTTTCTGACGACCCCAATTTTGTCAAAAATTGTGTTTTTAAACTATTCTTTTTGCTTGTTGAAATATTAGAAATTAATCTCCAATCAATTTTATAACCAGATAAACTTTCATTCAAATAGGGATAAACCTTTAAAAAAAGAAATTTTAATTTTTATTATTGTCCGCAAATATTTGCGGACAAAACAAAGAATAAACCTTTTTATATTCAGCCTCAGATTGATTTTCCATATAAAGACGAAAGAAAACTGCTAAACGAAGAAAAAATGCAAATTTTCTTTTAAATCCAATCTGAAAAAAATGAATTAAATTAATAAAAGAATAAAAACTAACTTTACGATAAATTTCTGCTGTTGCTAAACAAATGTAAGATTTCATAATATTATTAAAAGTAACAAATTTATCATCCAAAAAGCGGCAAGTTTGTTCTCTTAAAAAAGCCTGAAAAAAAAATTTTTTAAATAAAAAAAACAAGAAAAAAATTATAAAATGAAGAAAACATGAAAAAAAACATCAGGAAAAATTCATGAACGTCAATCGGACTCGAACCTAACCAGAAAAGCGGAAAAGTCTAAAACACTAACCATTACACCACACGAAATATACGATCGATTTCATAAAATTAATTTACATACCCAAACAAATATCCTAAAAACCTTCAAAAATTAACCTCAACTTCAACATATTGATGATTAACAACTTGTAAATGAACAGCTCTCATCATACATTCATATTCAATATATACAGCAAAAGAATAACGTGCATAATTTTCTAATGATTGACCAAATTTTTCAAAAATTTCATTTCGATTAATTAAAGGATTTTTATTTGGAAGAGTTGTTGTTGGAGGTGTTCCTGTTGTTGTTGGTTTACCATTAATATTTAAAGTTGGGATATTTGTTGACAAATTTTGTACACTTGAACTTTTAAATGCTGAAGACATTCCTGATGGCGATGGAAATGTTGAAGAATTTAATGGAGATAAAATTTGTAAATTTTTATTTTTTAGTGGTAAATTATTGAGCAATTTTTGTTGTTGTTGTTGTTTATCTGGTTGTTTAGAGTCAACTTTAAAAATAGAAAAATTTTTTAAAAATTATTTAAAATTTGGATCAATGTTTGAACCTTTCCAAAAAGAAGTTTAACCAACAAAATCACCAATGTTGGGTGGTGTGGTCCGGGAACCTAAAAATTAAAGCTCCGGATCTGGAGCCAGCTCTCGGAACCATACCCAACCCTAATCAGAACCTATCGAAGTAAACTATCTTTCAAATTATTTAAGACTCAAAAATTTAAAACCCTCTTATAAACAAAAAGAATTCTAAACCGATTTTTGATTCCTCTTTTTGATCTTCCGCCAATGGAAAAGTTTTAGATCCCACAAAAATAGTTGTATCATGATCATTCTCATTATCAGATTCACAAGTATCACTTTGTTGATTAATGGAAATTTTTGCTGCATCATCAGATCGACGATATCGTGAATGGTGTTGTTGAAAAGTTGAGGACGTTGTTGTTGTTGAGATTCTTTAAGAAAAAATTTTAATTTCATCAAAACACCCCGAAAACCTGTTTTCCACTTTTGTTTCATGCCTCAAACCTTCCCTATTAAAATTGTTGTCCTTCTGATAAGGAGACAAATGTTGAGAATATTTAATTATCATTGCTGCACAACACCAACCTTCCGCAGCGGCTTAAAAATATAAAAAAATTTAATAAAAACCTTAAAAAAACCAGCAAGCCAAAGCATATCTTGTGTAGATTTGAGCAATTCAATGGCAGAATGGTAAGAACTAAGAGCCCCTTCAAAATATCCAGTTAAAAAAGCATAATCGGCAAGCCTTTTGCGTAAGCGTCCAATACATTTTTTCCTGAAAATAATTTTTAAAGAAATTTTTAAGGAAACATCAAGAAATCTCCTCAAATGTTTAAGTGATTTTTCAAGTGAGAGACAGTGCTGGGATTAGGCGTTTTGTGGACGCGTCTTTTTTCAAATCTTGTCTTTGATCCGAGGTTTTAAATCTTTGCTCTCGTATTCGAATGGCTTTGAGGGACGACTCTGGCCGAAGCCAGAGCAAAACACAGAAAACCAGGTAATGGATGAAAAAAGTCACAAATCTTGTTCCCATTCGCTCAAACAATTCAAAACCCCATAACCCAAAAGTCATAAAAATTAAAAAACAAACTTATGATTTTTACTTTTGACATTATCAATTCCCATCAAATATTTTTCTTCTTCTTGTAATAAAATATAAGGAGGAGAATCCATTCTTTCAAAAGAAGTATCCAATCTTTTACTGTCCAAAACAACATAAATACTTCGAAGTAAATCTCTTGTACAAGCTTCTAATTGATCATAAAGAAGGGAAATATCATCAGAACGAGGAAATGAAAGAATTTCTGTTGAATTTTGACTCTGAAAAAAAATTTTTTTTGAAAAAAAAGTTTTGAAAAATTAAACCGAGCTAAATCCAAAAAGAACACATCGTGAGTCAACTAACTGATCGTTGAATTCTTGCTGAAAAAAAGAATACTTTTTCGGAAGGAAATTTTTCTTGCGGAAATAAGTTAGCGGACTTTTTGTGAGTTCGTTGGTGGCCCCATCCGATGCTGAATCGAACCCCTATACGGCGTCCGGTATTCGCTCATTTAATGACCCTTGGCTCATTGTTCAGTCCGGTGTCTGTGACGTTCTAAATCCAAAAAGGAAACCTGATGTGAGCTAACCAGAGCCTATTCTAAACAGCCACAGCCCTGCAGAGTAGTGATGTTCGGGAGTGAAAAAAAGCCGAGAGTCGAGAGCCGAGACCGAGACCGGGAATCAACCCCGAGACCGAGTCTCGACTCGAGACCGAGAGTCGAGACCGAGAGTCGAGACGAGAGATTAGGAGGGTTATCACCTGATATATTCCCTAATCCCCAAAAATCCCTATAAATCCTTCATAATCCCCCAAATCCCTTGAATCTTCAAATCCACAATATAACTTTACTCTTTCTAAATCTACCGATATCCACCTTAATCCACTGATATTCACATTAATCGAATAGAATCCCCTTATTCCCTCGATGTCCCTCCAAATCGAATGATTTTCTTTATCCCCAGATGCCTAGCACAAGTTCCTTTATGTTTATTTTAATCCTTAAAATTTCCAGATATTCCTCTTAACTTTAATCCCCTCTATATCCTTTCAAATCCCCATAAGCCTCCGATATTCGACAACTCCATTGACCCCCTACTGTTTAAGGCCTTATGCAATAATTCTTGCATTTTGGAAGGTTTTGAAGCCATAAATCCTCCAACCATTTTCTGCGCCGCAGGCGAAAATTTTGAGAATTTTGGATGTCCTTAAGTCAGATTCTTCCATTTTTTGTGCCGCAGGCGAAAATTTTGAAAAATTTGTGAGGCCAATAGCCAGATTTCTTTCTTTTTTACCGCCGGAGGCGAAAATTTAGAGAATTTTGTAAGGCCATAGGTAAAAAAATTCAATTGTCAGAGCCGCAGGCGAAATTTTTTTGAAGTTTTAATGTTTTTTCAAGTTTAAAATATTAAGAAAAAATAAATTTTAAATTTTAAAATCAAAATCAAAGTTTAAAAACATTTATTTCCGAAAAGAATTCACAATCTCATTTCCACCTTAGGATTCAAACCCAGCACTTCCATAATATGCAAGTGAGTAAAGTCAGTCAACTTAACCACTCAACCATCGACCATCAAAAGGCAAATGGGAGAAATTATAAATATTCCTTTCCCTTTTCCTTCAAAAAGTTCAAAAAATTTCCGTCATTAGGGGTGTAAATTTAGTCTCGTTTTCCGAGACTAAAACACCGAGACCGAGACCGAGAGCTCAAAAAACCCGGGAAATTTCCCGACTCGGGAACCGAGACCGAGAGTCTCGAACATCACTACTGCAGAGTCGTGATAAACGAGAATATTCCTATGGTCCCAAGAGGAAAATTCCTAATGAAAAATATTTCAAAAAAACCTTCAATTTTTGATATTCTTGCTTTAAAATATTCATTTGTTTTGTTTCAGGGTCACTAGTTTGATCTTCTTCTCCTTCTCCCTCTTCATTTTTTAAACTACAATCGGGTTCAAGAGAAGCCATTTTTGCAACAGAAGATCTCCTGATTTCTTGATTGTAATTATTTTCATTTGGCGAAAGATTTGGAGATGAAGCAAATGAAGAATTTAAATAAAATCCATTATATTGACCAATACAAATTAATCCAAAAATTTTGCGAAAGGCCTGTATTTAATTAGAAAAAGTAAAAATATTTAATTAAAGTTGGAACTCAAAGATATCCCCTCCTTATAGACTGGGTCACACTACCTCGAATTTAGGGTGTCACCCACTATAAGATGCCCCCTGCAGTGTTAGATAGACCCCAGTTTGAGATACATTTATAAAAAATTTGTTTACCCAGCAAGCATCCCCAATCTAAGGTATCCGACAAAAACTATTTTTTACAGACACATTTAACAAACCCGAGGTCACTTATAGTGAGACTCGATATAAACTTCACCTCGAGAAAAATAACTAAAATAAGCAAAAAAAGAAAACAAACCTGAAATTCTGCAAATTTGGCAAGATCGGGATTTACTTGTTGAATAAATTTAGGAAAGATTAGCCTTCTAATGCTTTTACTCGTCAAAACTAAAAAATCATTGAAAATCCTATTTAAACGTTCAAAAAAACCTTCTACACCGCATAATTTATTTTCCAATTTTTTGAGCAATCGGTCAAATATTGCTGAGGGGAATTGTCCAATGGGCTTTACCTTCAAATTTAAATTACACTTTAATTTTCAAAAAAATAAAATAAAAAAAACCAATATTTGTACACGACAGTGGTCTGCAGGCGTTGGTAGAGCATATTCCATTATACAAATAGTCTATATTGATTAATTAATAACTGAAAAATTGATTAAATAGAAAATCAATACGTTTAAAATAAATTAATGTTCCAAACAATAAAAAACAAAAAAATTTAAAAATCAAAAATTTTAAAAATAACATGAGATCAGTTAGAAAATAAAATAAATTTGGGTCAAAAAAATATATTTTTTTAAAATCAAAAAAAAAACTTGACCAAAAATATTGACCCAAACGAGACCCAAATAAATTAACGAGATCATTAAAAAATAACAAAGAGTAAATATAAATTACTACAAAAAAGTTAATCAGATGAAGAAGAATCATCAAATTCTTTTAGACAAATTGATTCATTTTTATTTTTTAAATTATTTGAAATTCCAAATTGTTCTAGTAATAAAAAATTATTTTGTTGATAATTAGCCAAAATTGGTGATGGAAGAAAGGTTAAGAGATATACCCAATTTAAAGCACCCCTCAATGAAAAATCTCACTATAAAGTAAGAGATTTGTCAGTTAGAGAGGCCTTATAGCGAGGTTTTCAACCACAATTTTAAATATAAAAAATATACCAGAATATTCCAAAAACATTCTTCTAAATTCATTTAAACAATCACCAACATTCCCTCCTCCTCCTCCACGATTTTTCCTTCTTTTTGACATTTTTACTGGACTAAATCTTCCATTTTGTTTAATACATTTTTGGTTCTCATCATGTTGTAATAATATTTTCTTAATTAATTTTGATTTTTGTAGTGTTTTAAGTTCATTTTTATTCAAATAAAAAATTAAGAATTTAATAAAAATAAATGTTGCAAAAAATAATGAAAGCCAAACTATAATGGAAGGCCATGCTAAAAACGAAAAAAAATTCAAATTTTTACACTCATATAGATCCAACCTTATGTTGTGATATTTTAAAAGCCCGACCCCTGCATTTTTGAAAAACCCCCGTAATAGAGGTTTGCTTAAAAAGCCGTTTTGGCACTTATAAATAATGAACAATGTTTGGAAAATCGTAAAAAATGGAAATTTTCTAAAACATTGGATCGCTTCAGAAATAGAAAAATTGTCTCCTCCAAAAAATGGGGGAACGCAAAATTCCAAAAATTAAATTTAAATTAGCCCTTGAAAATAATCCCCAAAAAATATTTTAAAAAAACCTTACAACAGTCTAAATTCCTTCCATTATTCATTATTCTAACAAAAATATTTGGCATCCAAAAATCATCACAAATACAACTTCTAGTTAAATTATCACATTTTCCATGTCCTGAACATTTTTTACAATCTAAAATTTTTATCAAGTTTTTTAATATTTAAAAAATTTTTACAATAAGGGCTGATTTGTATAATGCCAAAATGCTTCTGGAAAGTCAAATTTGTTTGTAATAATGAAATAATTTGTTCTCCCTCAAGAATACCTTTAAAAAATTAAAAAAAAATAGAATTTTTGGGGAGAAAAAAGGAAGCTAATTAATTATATTTTCGAGAAATGGCTTTTTTGGTTAAGTGGGATAATTCTGAATTTTTTATAAAAAAGACGTAGGTTCGATACTAATCATCGAAAAAAATATTGAAATCATTTTTAATAAAATATTAAAAAGTAAAACCTTCTTTTTTTGACTTTTTTGTAACATAAAAATAAAAAGAAGTAAAAACATTTCCAAATAAAGTTGTCTTAGAAGA
This sequence comes from Meloidogyne arenaria, assembly GCA_036172955.1. Taxonomy (NCBI): domain Eukaryota; kingdom Metazoa; phylum Nematoda; class Chromadorea; order Rhabditida; family Meloidogynidae; genus Meloidogyne; species Meloidogyne arenaria. The sequence continues at coordinate 170,786 of JARQAB010000003.1, forward strand.
ATAAATTTTTGTAAATTTAACCAAAACAAAATTATTATTTAAATTTTCATCTTCTTGTTGTTCCAATATTTGTTCAATTTCATTTGACAATTCAGTTAAATATTTAAAAGTAAAATTGTTAAAAGATGAGATTAATTCGATTAAATTTTCTTCAGCAGAAGTTGCTATAAATTTTTGATAAAGTTAATAAATTTGTGGACACAGATATTTCCGGACAAAACATGCGGACAAAGCCTTGCTACTGATAGAGATTTGCGGACTAAAATCCGCGGATGGAGCTCTCTATTGTAAACTAAGGTTTAATGTGGTTATGAGAAGCTTAAGAAAGCCTAAAAAATTTTTGTAATGCTTTGTCCGCAAATAAAGGAAGGTCATAAATTAAAATTTGGTTCCGAGACGAAAATTAAAGATCAATAAGCAAGAACATAAAAATAAAAGAAACACAAACCTCCAAAAACAAATAATTTAACAATTTTTGTATCATTAATAGGTGAATGATCATTCCATATAGACAAGTTAAATTGAAAGACACCAGGAACCAAGTTTGATAAAAAAAGTTTTGAGTTGTTTAATGAACTTCCACTAAGCTTATAAAAAATATTATTTAAATTATTAGAAAAATAGTATGTTTTTAAAGGAATATTTATTTTGTCCGCAAAATATTTGCGGATAAATATTTCAAAATTAAAAATTTTTCAGAAAAAAACCATTTCAGCAGGTAAATTGTCTTCAGGAATCCATCTAAAATATTTTGCATTCAAAGACTTTTCAGCATTCAAACACACAAAATTTAAAGGTAATGAAACATTTAGGTTTTCAACTTCGGCAATAGGCAATAAATTATGATCATAAATTGTTAAATTGTGTTGTCTATAGCCAGAAAATGTTAAGTTTGATATTGAAATGGCAAAATTGATAAATCCTGCTTTTAACTAGTTAAATAAAAAATTAAATATTTATATGAAAAATCGTAGCGCGCCGTTATGGCAAACCCCCCAAAAGCCGCCGAAATGGCAAACCGGGAAAAAAACGCCGTAGTGTCAACCGCCCAAAAGATAATAGCATGCTTTTCCATCATTTGTTTTAATACCCCGCATAGGGCCTCGTAGGTTTTTTCTGCTGCGGAGGAAGCCCGGCATGTCGAGTGGATTGGTGGGTACGGCTCCTCTAACTAAAACTCAAATTAGCCAACTAAACCAAAAAGTTATTCCTTCTAATAATCCGAGGGGGTCAGTACAGTTCGATTTTTTAGATGAAGATTGCAACATTCCCCCACCAGCCTTTTAATTAAAAAAATTTTTCCTTAGAATTTTAATTAAAATTAAAATTTTTAAACAAACTATTTTCATTTTAAGTGTCCTTGTTTTAATTCCAGAAAATTGTGCAATTTCCTTTCCACTTTTAATAGTCCATTCATACGTCCAATTGCTTTTAATTTGATCCTCATATTGATTAAAAATAACATCAAAATAAACTTCTTTTTGGTTTAAATAAATTATAAAAGGGCCATTAATTGAAAATTTGTCAAATTTTTTTGATACTTCACACATTGCAATATTGCTAGCGAAAATAAAACCATCAATACAAATACAAATTCGAGTTTCTTTCTAAAAATATTTAGTTTATTTCTATTTTTAGCATAAAAAACAGAAAATCCTACAAAAATTTGGAATTTGATTTTGAGAATATAAACAGTCCACTTTCAGATTTTCAGAGATGTCCGCAATCTTTATCCGCGCAAAAAAGCAAGGTTAATGAATTCCTTCGAGTTATTGGAGCTTTTGGTTTAGTGGGAAAATTTTGAAGTTTAAGATAGAGGAGACGCAGGTTCGATACCCATCAGCGGAAAATAATGTTAAAATTATTAATTTTTGCGCTTAAAATAGAAAATTTAATTTCATGCACGGAAAATTTTTTTTGAAAATTTTAGCGGATCAGGAACAGAACCTCAAAACTCCTATCAACCAAATATTCCAACAAGAAATTAAAAATAAAACAAACCTCACAACGCATTTCATTAGGGCAATTAAAATCAGTATTACAACCTTCATTATGCAAATCACTATAAGTTGATAAATCAGTCAATTTGTTGTTGTTGTGAGCATTGACGAGTTTGAACATAAATAAAAGAGGAGAATATTCTAACAAAAGTAATAAAAACATTTTTCTAAAAACTGTGTAAAGGAAAAAAAAATAAAAATTAAATTCAAAATAATTATGATGAAAAACAAATAATCTAAACGGCTTCATGCCAAAAATTAAAAAAATATTTTTCTTATTAAAACAAGAAAGATAAGAACTGGGGTATTCCTCCCTTGTCTAAAAAAAAGTTTTGCGGACAAAAACTACGTGAAGATTAACGGCAGGATTTGGTCTAAAAATTTTCGTAAACCTTTAATATCAGTTTTAAATTAGTTAGAAAAGCAGTTTTACCCGCAAAACTGACAGGGAAGGGATAAGCACCAAAAAAATATTAAAACAAATAAAAATAAACTTTCGTTTTCATATTTTTCTCAATTCAATTCTTTCAATATAATAATCAGTTAAAGGAGCAGTTGGAATTATCTTCGATTTGAACAAAATTTCTGAAGAATTTTTTTGTGAAGTTTCAGCATTTGTTAACTTTAAAAATTAAATAAAATTTTTTTATTTAAAATTTAAAAAAACCAAATTTTCCAATTCTTTGTATAATTCTTGTAAAGATTCAATCATTTTAGTAGAAATGGATCTATTGACAATTTCAGCACAACAATCCATAAAAACCAAAGTAAAGTCAAGCAACTTAAAAAATATTTTAAAGGAATATAGAAAAGAATCGTTTAAAGAACTATCAAAAAGAAATCAAGTTTAAAAGATAAGCTTTCAAAAATCTAGAAATTGGAATGACTTGTTCACTCGACCTGTTCAAATCCATTGAGAGGTGGGTCGGAATAGCCGCCCCCTCTGAATTTCACAAACTTTAGAAAAAAAAAGAAAACCGTAAATTGAGGCTCACTTCGACCCCTCTTTTTGGTGCTTTCCCCCAGTCCTCTATTTTCCCAGTCCCCAATGTTAAAAAACGAAAAATAATAAATACCCTTTCAAAATTCGTTCCTTCTTCAACATCATTTTTAACAATCCTTTCAATTAAAGACTTTGCCATATCCAAAATAACATCCTCATCCATTTTCTTCAAATTATTCAACAAATATTCTTTTAAAGGAAATTGTAAAAATTGTTTTCCAGAAATTAGAGATTCCATTGAAAATTGTTCGGAACTTAAATGGTTTGGGTATGGCTTTTTTTAGCCACGCTCCTTTTTTCCCTTTACATCATCAATCAACCGCACTCTTCTCCTAGGATATGGAAAATCTCAAAAAATTTTTAATATTAACAAAGATTCTATAAGAATTTTAATGTTGATTGATGTTGGGGAAAAGGAAAAAGAAGCGCGGCTAAAAAAGCATACCCAAACCATATAAGTTCCAATTGTTCATCAAATTGAGCCACTCGATCATTTTTATTAGAAAAAAGTTGAGGAAGTTGTTGAGAAAGTTGCTCAATTGAATATTTTTTTGATTGAGTTGGATAAATTTGAAAACCTTCAAAAACTGGAATTGTGGACATTTTCTAAATTTCTGAAAAAAACAAAAAAAATTTGGCTCTCGATTAGAAAATGAGTCCTTTTGGGAATGTATACGTCCTACAAAGGTGTTATTTGATTTTACAAGTTTTATAGGACCTCAAAAAAGCCCAGGTTTTGGACAGCCAGATCCATCCATAAAAGAAAACCTAGGGTCTAGGGATGAGCCGGCAAACATTAAAAAAACCTGAAAGATCACATTAACACCTTCATAGGTCGCATACATTCTCAAAAGACAAAAAGTCCCATCCAAGGACGAATTATAAAAAAGAAAAATTAAAAAAATATATAAAATTGAAATAAACAAAAAATAAACCAAAATTTAGAATTTTTTCAAAATTTATTTTGATTCAAATCCAAATTAATATTTTCAAAAAATGTCCAAGCTAAAACCCATCTAAATGTTCTTCCTTGAGTTAAAGTAAAAATTTTATATTTTAAAATTTTCTTCTCTTCCATATAAAATTTTAATTTCTTTAAAGTTGATCTTTTTCCGATCATTGTTGTGTATATTCTTGAATTTAAAAAATAATTTTAAAAAAATATTTTTGAAAAAAACCTTGTCTTTAAGGGATGTTGCTGACTTTCTTCTATCATTTGACAAATAAAATTGAATTCACCGCCCTAAAAAACAAAATATTTTAATAATAAAACCAAAAGGAATTGTGATTAGGAATGTGAAAAGGATCAAAAAATGCAGAGACAGGAAAAATTCACTCACTTTCTTTCCCGGGATAAGTGCCAGGGATGTAACAAGTCCCACTCATATGGACCGAGTTGAGAAGAAAGTCGGAAGTCAGACATAGGATCGGGCCTTAAAATTTTTCCAATCGGGTTTCGGAATAATTTGACCTATCTTGGGCATAAATCTACTCATTTTTGTTTAAAAAAAAGTCTAAAAAAATTTAAAAGATACTTTATAAGCAATTTCTTCAGCTATAGCAGTTGTTCCAGAGCGTGGTTGACCTCTACTTCTATTTGGTAAATTTTGTAGAGAAACATCACCAATTGATGCAAATTTCTAAAAATTACTAAAAACCGATTAAAAATTCAAAATAAAACTTAAAAACCTTTTCAGCCTCGTTAATATCAAAAAATGGAGGATTGCAGACAGAAAAATCAAAAACTGACGACTTGTATTCGGGTAGTTCAAAAACTTTCTAAAACAACTAAAAAAAATAAAAAATTCCAAACAAAAAACCTTAAAGAAAGAACCATCTTCTACATTGATTAAACAAACAAGGGCCTCCAAAGAATTATTTTTCAAGTTTTCCTTTGCTGTTTGAAGTGATTCATTACAAATATCAGTAGAAACAAATTTCCAATTATTTAGAGAAGCACCAAGCAAAGAGAATATACAAAGAGGGCCAGTTCCTGAAAAGGAGTGTTTATAGTAGAGACAAGAGAATTTATTTTAAAAAATCCGATTTGAACTGGATCCCAGTCAAGGGTTGGCGGATCATGGGAAAATGGTGCGGAAAAATGAACATGGTTCAGGCAGATACCTATTCTATTTTTAAAAAATTCTAGAAGCACGAAAATACAACAAATTTGTTTACTTTACAAATGGGGGCATTTAAAAAGCAAAAATAATTCATTTAACAACAACCGGACTCGAACCCAAGACCCCCAAATAAATTCCACACTCAAGCAAGCCACTTTACCAACGATTGTGTTTTACTGCCTAGGTATTTCCCCCCTCCTCCCCAATGCTTAAAATCTTAACAAAAAAATACCAATATCAATTCCAACAATTTCCTCCTCCCTCAATCCATTCAAATTAACCAAATCCTCGACCAGCAACAAATAATTTAATCTTTGTGGAACACGAGGGACTAGCACACCTTTAGGTATAGACACATTTAATTCAAAATATTCACTCAAAAGTATTTCTGTAAATGAACGAACAGCTTCTGTGCAAGAAAAATCAATGCAGATCTTAAAAAAAATTTTTTTGACCAATAAACTTAACAAAAAAGAAACCTTTCCATTTGCCCCAACAAAACATTTGTTTCTCAATTGAGGATATTTTTTGGCCAATTCTTCATGATTTGGAGGTCGTATTTTGAAAATATTTCTTTGATGCATAAAAATAAAAAATTGTAAAAAAAAACCTTTAAAAATGACGGAAAATTTAAGCTAACCGTCCTTCTTTTAACTATCTAGCTATTTTAGTTGTCTTTTTCTATATCAATCTCTTATTTTTACACACTCTTTTTAAGATTTATTTAGACCTTTCGCAACCGGACGTTTCGCCAACGGACTTTTTGTCAACAAACTTTCGCCAGAGGGCTTTTGGCCCATCAACTTTTTGCCCAAGGACTTTTAATCTAGTGACATTTCGTCAATGTACATTTAGTCAATAAAATCGCACTTTATAATAATGTCGACACATCCTGTCTCACGTTGCTTCTTACCCAGCAAGCGTCTCCTTCCTAAAATTTTCCACCTCGTAAAATTTGTCTAATTTTCCTAAGCTAAAATTCATTATAAATATCCATGTATTATTTAATTAAAAAATAAGAATTATTTTTTAATATTATTATTATGTTTACAAAAATATTAGAATTTAAAAATCAATTGTAAATAAAGTAAAAAAAGATATATAAACTTTTTCCTCAAGTCATCCCAGCTTTGCTTAAATTTTTTTGTAAAACAATATCACAGGTTGCACCAAAAACAAATTCTGGGGAAAAATTGAAATAAGTCCAGACCTCATTTTTAGATACCTTCTGGGGCATAGCATCTTATAATAAGGAGATCGAAAATTGGTTTCCCCACCCAATGATCCCCATGTGCCCAACAAAAAGCCCCTCCACTAGGTGATCACTAACATAAAGGCAAGGAGTACTTAATTTAAGGTGTATCTAAAAATAAGGCCTGACCAGCTATAAAATTTAAAAAAAAGAATACCAATATTTTTTGTATCCGTAGCGTTCGTAACGTGTGCATAAATATGTCTGTTGCTTTCTGGCTCTTTCACCTAAAAATTATGAAAATTTTTTAAAATAAAATTTAAAAAACTTTTACATTCATAAACATTTTTTTGATAAATTCAACAGCTTCACCATATTGATCATCTATTGTTATATTTCTTAGGCATTCTTTAAAAAAAATAAATACATTTTTTGGTTAAAAATCGAAAAAAATACATTTGCGGACAAAACTTGCGGACAAAATCGACTCTTATTGAAAATGGGATAAAATGTCTTTAGATCACGTTTAATACCATAACATAAGCATTAGGAGGCTTATTGGACACAAAAAGTAAAAAAAGCTTATGGTCACTGTCCGCAAGTATTTGTCCGCAAATATCGTTTCTTAAATAAATTGATAAAAAATTACCTTCAAATAAAGGATAAAATTTTTTCAAAGGGACATAACGCAGTTTATGCTCAAATAAATCTTTTTTGTTGAGGAAAAGGATGAAAGAACACTGAAAATAAAATTTTTTTGAAAAAGAATAATTTTAAGAAAAGATCCGCAAAAAACAAACTTTAAAAAGGAATTGATTGTAAAACATGGCTCTAAATAATTCGATAGAATCATCCATTCTAAAGCAAGAAATCTTTTAAAAAATCCGAAAAAATTAAAAAAAAACCTATTTATTGATGGATCCTCTTCTAAAAATTGGTCATAACAGGAAAGGGAGATTACATACAAAATTGCAGAAACATTATCTAAAATTTAAAAAAAATAAAAGAAGTAATTCTTGTAAAGGACTTTATTTTCGGATGTTTATTTGAAAATACAATAAGGTCAGCTAAAAATCAGCTAAAAATATTATTTAAGAAAATCCGCAAATTTTGTCAGCAGCACAAAAGTCCGCAAAAAATTTCAAAAAAATTTTTTTGACAGACTAAAGTGATGAGGAAAAAGCCCACAAAAAATAGGGCCTCTAATCTTCAGTATGTAGTTTAAAAATACAAAATAAAAAATAATACCAAAACAATGAATCCATTTTCTCCTCTCAGTTTTTTGACCACCAACATCAATGAGCCTTAAATAAAGTAAATAAATTTAAATTCAAATCTTTATTAAAAAACCTGATGCCAAAACGGCGAAAACTGAAGAAAATCTATGAGAAAATAAAATAATTTTCAATTTCAAAAAATTTGTCCGCAAAAAATATTGCGGACAAAAAAATAAAAATTTTTAAACCTCATGAACACCCGTCGTCGACGCCCTTGCATGTATTACATCCGCTTCTGTTGGACTATATTCTGGAGTGAGAATTCTGCTTGATTCGGCTAATAAACTAAAAATAAAATTAATTTTTTTAAATTAATTTTTCTCTCTTACTAAGGAGTATTATCTGGCACATAAAATTCTGTTAAATGTTGACAAGCTGCATTTACACAAGAATAGGTGAGAAATTTGCTTATCTAAAAATTTAAAAGAATTAAAAAAAAGATTTGCCCGCAAAAAATTTTAACGGACGAAAGGGGTGAGGAAGTCTGCAAAGTTTTTCCGCAACGTAAAACTATTTTTGCGGATTTTCCTCTAAATCCGCAAAAAGCGATATTTGCGGATTTATGTGTGCATAAATGAAAGGACCCGAAATTTATAAATAATAGAAGTCCCCTCCATTAAACTAACCAATTTAATCATTTCCGTGTCATCGTAGTCCAAAAATCTAAAAAAATTTAAATTTAAAAAATTCAAAAAAATTAATTTACTTGGTAAAAGAATGTTCAAATTTATTAACTAAATCACGCTCTTGAGAAGGCACATCAATTTGTAGTTGACTAATTCCTTTGGCAATGTAATAAAAAGAGCCAATATAATTGGTATGTAGCATATACCTTTAAAAATAATTTTTTTAATTAATTTAAAAAATTTTTTGGACCTATAATTAATCAATTCTGCTTCGTTGAACCCGTTAGTATGCAGAATTCTGAAAATTATAATTAAAATAATTAAATATTATGATTAAAAAATAGAGGAAATAGGGTAATTAGAAAATAAAATACAAAATTATATAAGAAATTCTGATTATTCCGGAAAATACAGAAATTCTGGTTTAAAATATTCTAGGAAAAATACAAAAAATACAAATATTCTGGTTCCGGAAAATGTAATATTCTGATTAAAAATATTATACAAAAATAAATTCTGATCTTTCCGGAAAATACATTCTGGTTTTAAATATTTGTTCTGATGAAAAAATACAAAAATTCTGATTAAAAATACAAATATTCTGGTTTCGAAAAACACAAATATTCTGATTTCGTTCACATTAAATTATTCTGATTAAAAAATACAAAAATAAATTCTGATTTTTTCCGGAAAACACAAAACACATTTTATTACAATTCCCCCACCTCATTTGTTTTACAATTGTAGATTTTCCAGAATCTCCACTTCCCAACAAAAGTATTTTTACAATTTTGCGTTCCTCCAATCTTTCCCTTTGCAATTCAATTTCTATCTGTCGATTCTTTTTAAAAAAATTATTTTTTTAAAATTTAATTTAATTTACTACTTTGTCCATTTGTTCATCATAAACTTTTTCTCCTTTACACAAACTAGAACCCATTTTTTGTTGTTATTGTTAAATACTGACTGCATCAACTTGAACCAAATTTTAGGGGGAAATTTTTTTTTCTTTTTGAAAAATTACTAGTCAAGCCAAGAAGAGAATTATTATTAATTAGAGTTAAATAGAATATTAAAATCTGTTATAACAAAAAAATTTTATGGAGTTGTATAGCAGGGATGGGATCAGGGGAGGGGGGGGGGGGGGGGAAGTGTGCGAATATTTGCGGATGGATACTTGCGGACTGACTGTTAAATCCGCAAATGTTTGGGAGGCAAAATTGCCACTTTTAGAGGGTTGATCTGGAAAATTCTTTAATGACGCTTTTTTTCATGTTAATATCTCTTTAAAATTAATTTAATCTGGCTATTTATGTAGCTTTTACCCTTAATTTTATTAGTAATATGGGAGCGAGCAAAATTTTTTCAAAGAAAAATATTTTACGTAAAAAATTAGATTTATTCCAAAAATATTTTTTGTATAACGCGGGAATTCTACAAAAATAGAATGTAGCCTATTCTGAAAATATATTTTTTTAAATAATCAAAATTGTGCCAAAAAACAAAAATTGTCAAAACGCCAAAAAAATTTTCTAAAAATATTTTTGAAAAAAATCTTGCTTCCCACGTGTACATAATTCCATTAAATATTCTATTTATTAAAAATATTTTTAAAAAAAAATTTAAGATAAATAATTCAGAAGTAAATTTAGTTTTGTGTGTGTGTATTTTAAATAAAATAAGAATACAAAAAAAATTTTTTTTTGTTTACATGCCACCAATAGCAACCGTTCCTTATTAGCTAATTATTTTTAAAAAATAAGATTTGCGCTTGACTTAAATGTTGGTTACCTAAGTACAGGCTTAATGGTTGGTTTTATAGCGTGATAAAAATTGGAGTTGAAAAATAAAGGAGAAAAGATTTTTTGGCATAACAACATTTGCGGACAACATTTGCGGACAAAACTAAAATGTAAATGTAATTTGAACAAATGGCCATTGGATGTCCAGACCATAGTCTAAGCTTTTGAGAATTAATAGAATCGAGCCTAGCTTTTAAATACACCTTGGGGCTGAAAAATATTCCCTATAATGATGTCCGCAAAAAATTTTTTTGTCCGCAAAAAATTTTTTGTCCGCAAATATGGCTCTACCATTAAAATAAAAATTATGATCGCGCCCAAAAAATGTTAATATTTACAATAATAAAAAAATTAATTTATTTTATTAAAGCTAATACTTAAAAGAACCTATTTACACCACATTCCTTCCCCCCTTTGGCACACCTTTTTTTATTTACGTGAAAAAAATAATTAACGGTCTTTGGAATTTTTGTACATAATGCTCACAATTTTTTTACCTTTTTTCATTAAAAATACTCAAGTTGGCATAGCAACAATTATTTAAATGTGTATAGACGGGGGAATTAATAAAAATGGCTGTACGACAATTGCGGATACGCACGTGCGGATGCGACGATTGCGGATATAAAATTTTTAAAAAGTTTAAGATTTTTAAAGTTTTCAGTGCCACATCTGTCTAAAAATGATTCGGAAACCGTCAGAAGTCTGAAGCTGACAGCCGGGACATAAAAACGGACTATCATTTCAATTATTGTTAAAATTTTTAAAAAATTTTTAATCCGCAATTGTCGCATCCGCAAGTGCGTATCCGCAATTGTCGTAACACCAATAAAAATTGCTCAACAGGAAATTTGGGGGGTAAAAATTATAATTGGAATAGAAAATGAATGATCACGCAAGTAAAAAATTTAAATGAGTGTTGCCAAGAATTTCCTAGAAACGCGAAAATTAAAAAACTGTCTGAAAAATTAACTAAAATTAGGAATGAGCTTAAAGTGACATTTGCGGACACATCCTACATTTGCGGACACATATTATAAAAACATAGTTTTGAGCTAAAATTGCTACCAAAATATAGTTTAAAATATACAGGGCTTGGTAATAAACAAGATCCAATAACTGTCTGATCAAATTCCAAAAAATTTTATTTTGTCCGCAAAATATGTCATGTCCGCAAATATTGGTGTGGGGTTTACTGTAGAATTGTTACGCAAAATTTTTTAAAAATAGGTCAGAAATTAGAAATTTTATTGAAAAAATTAATTTTCTTTTTAAACTAAAGAATGTTCAAAAGAATTTTCAAAAAAAATTTTTCCAAAAAATTTTTAAAATTCCTCAAATATCATGCCCCGGTTGTTGAGAAGCAATTATTTTCTTTCGTATTCTAGCCTGCTCCCAAATATGGAATAAATAGGAAGAAATAGCACAAAGAATGGCAAATAGACAAAGTGCAAAGCCAATTACAGCACCTCGTGGATCGGAAAAATATGAGAGGGGAATATGAAATAATTAAACAAAATTTTTGAGAACTTACTTCTAAGAAGCCAATTCTCATAATAAAAGTGCTGGACATAACTGAATGGTAGGAGGTGAAAATAAAAAAATTACGCGGGTTTGAAAGGGGAGAGGTACAAAAATGATTGATAAAAAAATCCGCAAAAATGAACAAAATACGTAAAAAGAATCCGCAAAAAAATCAAAAAATCTGCAAAAATAGAAAAAATCCAAAAAATGAAAAAATTGCAGTTTTGGACATCCCTAGACCCATTTAAAAAAATTAAAAAAAAGCTCACGAATATTCACGAATCTTTTCCGCGTCATTCAGTTGAGGGCAAGGACGAACAATTACAAAAGCATCAAAATCTGAGCCTTGTTCAACAATAGCCACACGAATTACATTTGAACTAATGTTACGGATTCGTTCATTTATCTTTAAAAAAAATAAATTAAAAAAGTGTCAAAAATAATTTAAAAAATAACCGTTGATGACTTTCCTCCACCAGTTGTAATTTGAGTCTGTTTATGGTCATCAAATTTCAGCTGAACATATCGAAAGAAAATATTATTCTCTGCTAATTGTCGGTCAATATCTTGTAGAAAATCTTTCTCGTCTGGAAAAAATAGAAATTTGGTTCTTGTTCTTTATACTTCCAAAAAGGCTTAGATTCTATCCGCAAGTTAAATTTTTCGTTTTGTCATTGTCCTTTTTTATAATATTTAAAATAAATATTAAAACTTGCGGACGAAACTTGCAAACTTTGATAGAAAAACATTTTTAAATAAACCTCACTTCCATTTCGATTTCTCTCAAAATCAGTAATTACAAAGACAAAACGTCCTCTCTTCCTTCCATCCTCTTTTATCGTTGTTAAATTAGAATTGTTTTTGAAATCTTCAATATTAGCTACAGCTTTATCAACACAAATCTTCCAATAACTTTTGTTAGAATGACGTTCAGTTTGTGTAAATTTGAACTGATCCAACTAGAAAAATTATTTTAATAAAAAGGATAGAGATTTGCGGACAAAAATATTTTGCGGACAGATATTTGCGGACAAATTAAAAATTAGCACGTCAAGGATGTGACATGGTAGCCAATATTTTCGGACCTAATTTTGTCCGCAAATATTTAAATAACAAAAAAAACCTCTAAATTATTTTAAAATTTACCTGTTCAAATTCAGGAAAAGAAATTGGATCTTTAATATGTACAAAAGACCCATTTTTAGTTGCCAATTCAATTTTGATTTGTTCATTAAAATACCAACGGCAGCCGCACAGCATTGAACGAACAATTGCTTTAAGAAGGCTAACTTGGGTAAATTTGTCGGTTAATAAAGGAAGCAATAAAATATCCCATGACGAGCATTCGCCAACTTAAAAAATTAAATTTTATTTGGTTTAAATTGTAGGTTTTTGTAAAAGAAGAATTTGCGGACATTTTTTTTGCGGATAGGCATTTGTAGGATTTTCTGATTTTCGATTCTGATTTGTTCTGTTTTTTCTTTTTGATTTTTTGTTTTTAATATTTTCTGATTTCTGGTTCTGATTTTTCTAAATTTTATTTCTGATTTTCTTCAGTTCTGATTTTTTAAATTCTGATTTTTCATTTCTTAACCTACATTGACATTGAGGCACAGAATAAATATAAGAATAATGTATAAATATTAAAATAATTATTAAAATAGCCAGAAAAATAAGTCGCATTATTTTTTAATTTAAAATAGAAAATTTTTAATTTTAAAAATAAATACTTTATTTATATGAAGATAACCGCCGATTGATTTGTGATTTGCATAAATACATTTTTGTGTTGTTTTATATTTTTTATCATGAATATTTGAATAAAAATAGCGTTGTAAATTAAGAGAGGAAATGTAAAATAATCCATAACAAAATCAGAAGTTTGAGAATAAATTCTGAAAGAAAAAGAATAATTAAAAAATAAAATACAAGAAGGAGAAACACAATCAAAATTTTAATAAAATCAGAAATTAAAAAAAGAAATACAGACACCAGAATTTAAAATCAGAAATAAAAACAAAAACACATAAATCAGAATTATAAAAACACAATCAGAATTTTAATAGAATCAGAATTAAAAGAACCAGAATTAAAAATCAGAATTATATAAACAGAATTTAATAAAAAACCAGAATTTATAAACAAAAACACAAAAATCAGAATTAAGTGAAAAATACACAAAAATACAAAAGTCAGAATTAACTCAAAAACAATCAGAACAAAAACACAACAAGTAAAAACACTCTAATTAACCTTTCTCCTGCAATAAATATTTTCCATTAACGCGCATAAAAGGTTAAATATGACACCTTTTTCTGATTTTTATTAAATTGATCACCCCGTTAAAAAATTTTTTTTCGTTTATTAAAACTTGTTTTTCTTTTAAAAGGTCTAAAATGTTTAGGAAAAGCGCTTATCGTTCCGATCCAAAAAATATATGTGGCCTTTTCTCTTTTTTAATTTTTATAGAGGAAATGGGACAAGCATTCACCCGTCAAATTAATAAAATAATTTTTTTGAATGTTTTTAATTAAAATCAATTACTAATATTTTTTTAATCCTCCCTATTAACGATTTTCTTGGGCGCTTGCCATTAATATTTAGCAAAATCAGAAAAATCAGAATTGATTAGAAAAAAACAGAAAAAATTCGGAAATAAATTCTGAAAAATCAGAATTTGTTTTTCTAAAATTTAAAATTAAAACTTGAACTAACCTCGCGTAAATTTCAGAAATAAAGTAGTAGTACTTTTATTATGCCAAATGATCCTCCTTGTATTTTTGTTGTTGACCAAAGAATTGTTTGCCAAAGAATTTGAAAGGTTTAGATTTGGAAGTAAGTTTAATAATTTGTAGTTATAGAAATCAGAATAATTCTGAAAAAGAAAAATCAGAATTAAATTTTTAAAACCCAGAACAAAAAAAAGAAACAGATTCAGAAAAATCAGAATAAAATCAGAATTTTTCCAAATTAGAGGGAAACATTTTAATGGATGAGGCACAATTACAATTAGCAGAAGAAAAGGATTACAGCAAAGATTTTGAGGAAGATTTACGAGGAAATGTAGAACATGGCGATATTTATGACGAACATTTGGCACAACTGCCAGAATTTGAAGTGCACAAATTGGGAAAAAATTTGGGATGGACACAGGTATGAGTTTAAAAGTCAGAATAAGATCAGAAATAGACCAGAACAAAATCAGAAAATCAGAAATAAAATCAGAAAAATCAAAACAGAATCAGAAATGAACCAGAATAAAATCATAGAATCAGAATAGAATCAGAAATAAATCAGAAATCAGAATAAACTCTGAAAAAACTTTTTTCCCAGCTTCCCATCGTAACACGCAGAAAAGCCTTATGGAGCACTCCACTGCCCAGAACTCGACCTTTTAGTCATTCATGGGCCTGGTTGTACACAAAACCCCCAACAGCGGCCACACAAAGACAAAAACAAATAACAACAATATCACCGGAAGTAAACAATAAAATAGAGAAAGGTGTGATAAATGATAAAAATGTGGAAAAGCAAGAAGAAAGAAAAGAGAAAATTAGCGAGGAAACAATAAAAACCACAACGCCAAGAAAAATGCAAAATGAAACAAATTTAAATAGAAAAAGTTTAGAGACAACGAAAAGAACGATGAACAGAGAAAGAGAACAACAAATAAACAAAACAAAGTCAGAGAAGGAGAAAACACAGGAAACAACACAAACAACAACAACGACAACAACAACATTCTCTACAAACAAGGCAACAATAAATAGAGAAGAACAAAAACAAACAAACATAAAAACAGCGCAGTTAGAGAAAGAAAAAACAGAAGAAACAACGAAAACAACAACAAAAACAACAACAAAAACAACAACGACTACAACATTTTCTCTAAACAAAACACCAACAAAAACAACACAGTTAGAGAAAGAGAAAACAGAAGAAACAACAAAAACAACAACACAAACAACAACATTTTCCCCAAACAAATTAGTTATAGAAAAGGAAGAAAAGCAACATTTAATTGAAAGATTGCGTAAATTACTTAAAAATGCAAATTTGAAGGGGTATCTGTTTTTTCTTTCTTTATTGTTTAATTGATGTTTTTTCAGCGTATTTCCCTCAGAGAACAATAAAGTTGTTGTGGAGGTTCGTTCAAATGTCATCGCTATTGAACCTGCTGTTGATTCAAAAAATGCTGATCCGTCAAAAACAGGCAGTGGATTTGCTTGGCCTCGTTCTTGGGACAATAATGAGGCCGATGATAGATTGGCAATTCGGAGTTGGGCTAGGTTTGTGGATTTTTCTTTCTAAATTAGAGGCTCATTGAGGTGCTGAACCCTTAAATAGCTTCAGTCTCAATAATTTCAGAACCGATAAATCGTTTGACTCGATCTTGGTGTCATTCGATAGGCAATCCAATTTGCTACAAAATACAAAAGGAAACAAAATTTTAGGTTAAAATCCAATTTTATTTTAGGCCAAAAACTTCAAAAAATAGGCATTTTCCAATGTTTTTTTGCCCATAACTTTTTTGTCCTTAAAGATAAAATTTTGATTTAGGGCTTATTTTGTAGCCAATTTTATGCTCTATCCAACGAGATCACAAGCGTTCTAATCGGGTTATTCTTCTAAAAGTTATACATGTTCGAGTTCATTTGGTTCTTTTATAGAGAACACTCCCGCCAGCCTGATCACCAATTAGTTTTGCCTTTCCAAAATAATTCTGACGAAGGAGAAGAGCTAATTTCTACTCCAAAACAACTTGCAAACATTCTCCAGTCTTCAATTCAAGTTACAACAACCATTAAAATTCCAACAACAATTAAAACAACAACAAAAGTACCAACAACTGCAAGAAAGAAGGGAGTAGTTAAACCAACTTTTTTCAATTCTGGGACTCATCGACATACAGGTTTGGTATTTTTTAAATATTATTTTGACCCCTAATGATTTTGAAAATTTTTTGGGCACTTTTTGAAAAATTTTCTTGTCCGCAAATATTTGCGGACATAAAATTTTGTCCGCAAATACTTGCGGACAAAATTAAAAGGACAAAAATCTGGCTATATTTTAACTAAAAAGGCCCAACATTCAACTGCCGCGTGCTGGATGCAGCAGTGGATGGCATACCCAGTGAAAACAATGACCAGACATGCCCCTTAGATTTTCCAGGTTAAAGAAAATTTTTTGAAAAAAAATCAAAAATTCACCAAAATTAAAGGAATAGCTTCTGATAAATCTTGTAAATGTACCTATGAAGTTTCCGGTAGAGATGAGGAAGGGTGTGCTACAGGATTTATTTACACGTGTCTGAGGACAGTTAAATCCTCAAATAATGACTTGAAAAGCTGAAAATATTTTTTTTTGAAATTTAAAAATTTTTTTTTAATTTTTTAAATTTTTGTTTGTAAATATATTTGAATAATATAACATAAAAATTATTTAAAGTCAATTATAGGGCCAATATTTTCCACCAGGCATCGAACCCGTGTCCCCAACAAGAGCAAGTCAAGTGCGTTAACCACTACACCACGGGTCACTAAAGTGCCTTTTTTGCGGACTTTTTTTGCGGATTTTTCTGCCTATTTTGAAACGTAGAAAAATATTTTTTTAAATTAATTGACTGCCAAGAGAGGAGAAAAATGGGTTGAAAAGTCAGAAAAAAGCTCTCAAAAAGGTCCCGCAATTTACACCACTTAACCAAACACAACAATTTTTGATTTTTAAAAAATTTGCAAAAATTTTTCAAGATGGGTATCATTTTAGCTTGCAAAAAATTATAAGATTTTTTTGAAAATTCAAAATACTTTCCTCTACCTTGCAAAACCTTTTTTTAAGCTGTCAGTCATTCACTTAATTTTTTACTCTTTTATTTTTGCAAAAATTTTAGCTGTGTTTGTCTGTTTGTCTAGTTAATTCTTCAAGCATTAATTCGGGTACACCCCAGTTTACCGCAGCCCAATTTACCGCCGCCCAGTTTACCGCGCCCAGTTTACCGCCGCCCAGTTTACCGCGAGCCCAATTTACCGCGGGCCCAATTTACCGCTGCCCAATTTACCGCAGCCCAGTTTACCGCGAGCCCAGTTTACCGCGGGCCCAATTTACCGCCGCGAAAATTTTTATTATTATTGCGGGGGAAGTTGTTCCAAAAATGTTGTATGTTGTTTCAATGACGGGTACTTCCCCCGTTGTCGGACCAACTTTCCCCGCTCTTTGAACAACTTTCCCCGTCCACGGAACAACTCCCCCCATTGAGGAACAACTTCTCCCGCTGACTGACCAACTCCCCCCGTTGAAGGGACAACTTCTCCCTGTGACTGACCAACTTTCCCCGTTGCGGGACAACCTCTCCCGCGGATTGACCAACTTCCCCCGTTGACGGGACAACTCCCCCGCACTTTGAACAACTCCTCCCGCACTTTAAACAACTCCCCCGCACTTTGAACAACTTTCCCCTTTGAAGGATCAGCTTCCCCTGCCATAATAATAAAAAGTTTCGCGGCGGTAAATTGGGCTCGCGGTAAACTGGGCTCGCGGTAAACTGGGCTGCGGTAAATTGGGCGGCGGTAAATTGGGCCCGCGGTAAATTGGGCTCGCGGTAAACTGGGCGGCGGTAAACTGGGCGCGGTAAACTGGGCGGCGGTAAATTGGGCTGCGGTAAACTGGCCTGCTCCCCATTAATTCTTTAATTTTGCGTAATTCTTAAAAGAACACTTTTTAAAAAAAAATTATTTTTAAAAAAAGAGGAATGACTAAATGTGAATGACATTTTTTCTTTAATTTTGAAAAATTTTTTTATTAAAAAAATATTTTTAAAAATTATTTTTATTTAAGTTCCTAGTACAGACTTTTAAATCTCTCCCCTTAAATTAATTTTCCCCTCTCTCCATTTTTTAAATTAAAAAAAATTAATTTTTAAGATTGACGTTATTTATATTTATTTTTAAATCCGATTTTATTTAACGTCAATTTTAATAATTTAAAAGGAGGGAAAAAATCCCATATTCAAAAAACATTTCTTTAAATTATTTTTAAATTTTTGGTGGATTTTTATATTTTAAATTCAGACAAAATTAGGCATTTCTGTCTCATTTTTGGTTCAAATTTTTCTAAAAATTTTCTCTCTTTACACCGGTGTCAAGACAGAATTTTTTGTCAAGTTACTACAAACAACTCTAATTTTGTCTGCAAATATTTGCGGACAAAAAATTATTTTTGAGGACAAAATTCGACTTTATTAATATAGGGAGAACGGTCATGAGAACAAATGCTGATGCGCAATTTATTTAGGTCCGTAAATTTTTTCTAAATTTTTATTTTGAAATTTTTTGAAAATTCTAACAGATTTTTTTATTAAATATTTTTTTGTCAAAATGTGTGAAAAAAATTAAATTTGGGGTAAAATACAGGGTGCGTAAAAAGTTCCCGGAATTTTTAAAATTTCAACTATTGGGTTTAAAGATTAATTATTAAAACAAAATTCGTTCACAATCATATTCAGCACTATTTTTGGTTCACAAAACATTTAGTCTATAAAAAATTTTCAGAGAATAGATGTCAAAAAGTCCTCTCAAAACTCCACCAAAAATGTCGTTTTTTGAAGCGCTTGGTCGCAGCTGGTCGGCTAAACGGGTGTTGTTTACTTAAATGAAAATTTTTACCGTCCAACGCTGTCACAATATCAGAAACTAACACCAATAAGTCCGTGAGACTAATTGGTGTGTAAAAAAGACTTTTCCCGCAATCTGTGATGATTCGGGGAGGAATTTGTGCCATTTGAAGACACCGTTGGTTTTTATCGCCAAAAACGTCAAAATCAATGCTTATGTCTATCAAAATGAAATTTTGATGAATGTTTTACTTCCCTGGAAGCATCAACATTTTGGTGAAAATGATTTTATTTTACAACAGGACTTGGTACCAGCACATGGAGCTAAAACAACAATTAACCTCAATGCAAAGTTGTTTCATGGATTTTGGGGAAAGGATATTTGGCCCTGTAACTCACCGGTCCTCAATCCAATGGATTTTCGGTCTGGTCTATGTTGTAGCAGAGACTCCCCTGCACACGACACACGTCAACAGAGCCACTTAGGACGACATTAAAATATTCCTGGGGATCAATAACAGAAGATGGGTGCGCGACCAACGAAGGAATTTTTCGGTAGTGTTTGGGTGCTTGTATCTCGGCTGTCGGATCTCATTTTGAAAATTTGTTTTGATTATTTATTTACATGATCCTTATAAACGTTTTGTATGTGTAAACTTATTTTTATTATGATATACAAGAAAATAAATCCATTTTGATTAATTCCGGGAACTTTTTACGCACCCTGTAAACTAAATTAAGCCTTGTTTCTTTTAAAATTTAATTTTTTATTTTTAATTAAAAATAGCAATATTTAAATTAATTTTTTTTTTAATTTTTTTCTCCCATGAATTTTTATTTTTTCTCCCAAAAAAAAATTTTTTTTTCTAATTTAACATTTTATTTTTTTTTAATTTTTGTATTTTAACATTTTCATGTGAATAAGGTAAATTTATATTTATTTATTTATTTTTCTAAGAAAACAAAAATTTCTTTTATTTAATTTGCCAAGTATTTTTTAAAAAAGAAAAAGAAACTTTATTATACCTATTTATATTTTGTGGCATTTTCTCCCTTTGAATAGCCCTTAATTAATTTACTCTTTAATTTTATTAAACTTGTGTGTTTTATTTAATTTTAATGTTTTTTAGTCGAAAAAAATTTTTTTGAGTCGAAAAAAAAATCGAAAAAAAATTCAAAACATCTGGAAACTTAGTATTTTAGTTCTTAACATTCTTCCGAATTAAAACACACCTCATTATAAAGAAAAAATTTTTGGGGTATCTTATAGTGTGGTCTGATTATTAAACATCTTGATTACTCGTATAATATTTTTTTAAATTTTTTTTTCAGGTTTTAAAGATTTTAAAAATTATGCGTTTATTTGATGCCCTTCCACCCCTACAACCACCACTACCACCAAAAGCAGAAGAAATACCAAAAAATCCAACAAATTTTATCAATTTCCAACTGGCTGGATTATTTATTTTAGCTTTATTTACTTGTTTTTGTATTTGTGCAAATTTGATCACTTTTATTCTTTTAATATTATGTAGACCTTTACAAAGGTCGTCGAGAACAACAAATTTGTATGTTATAAGTTTGTGTTTGGCTGATTTGGGTGTTGGGGGTGTTGTAATGCCTTTAATGCTGTGTTATGAATGGGGGTGAGTTTTATATCAGAATTAAAATCAGAATTAAATAAAAATAGAAAATCAGAATTAAATTCATTAAATCAGAATTAGTAACAGAATAAACCCAGAATTAACCTATAAAAATCAGAATTAATACTTATCAGAATAAAATCAGAATTCTATTTAGAAATCAGAACTAATACTAGACTAAGACCAGAATTTATTTTAAAAACCAGAATTAGCATCAGAATAAAACTAGAATTTATTTTAAAAATCTGAAAAAATCAGAATATGTTCAGAAATAATTTTTAAAAATCAGAATTTACTTTTCAGAATAAACTTCCCCCACTGGCTCTGTCAATTCTGGCA
Organism: Meloidogyne arenaria; assembly: GCA_036172955.1. NCBI lineage: Eukaryota > Metazoa > Nematoda > Chromadorea > Rhabditida > Meloidogynidae > Meloidogyne > Meloidogyne arenaria. The sequence goes on from JARQAB010000003.1 coordinate 191,924, forward strand.
ATTAGCCGATGTTTTATTTTGTACAGAATCTTTATATTCAATTTGCGCAATTGCTCTAGACCGTGTTTGGAATTTAGAACAACCTTTACGTGTGTTTACAAGCAGCAGACGGCGGGCAAAAAGATTAATGTTGTTTGTTTGGTTATTGCCTTTAATTGTTTGGATGCCTGTTTATTTTCTTCTAGTCTTTCCGTAATCAGAATTTTTTAAATTTAAAAATCAAAAAAAAATCAGAATTTTAAATTAAAATTTCAGAATTAATACATATCAGAATTAGATTTTAAAAACCAGAATTTATTTTTAAAAATCAGAATAAATATCAGAATTGGTCTTAAAATTTCAGAATTAATTTTAGAATTAAGTTTTAAAAATCAGAATTAAGTTTTAAAAATCAGAATAAATATCAGAATTGATCTCAAAATTTCAGAATTAATTTTAGAAGGTCAGAATTAATTTCATAATTAAGTTTTTAAAAATCAGAATTAAGTTTTAAAAATTAGAATAAATTTTAAAAAATCAGAATAAAAATCAGAATTAATAAATTAAATTTCAGAACTCAAAGGATATCCCAACCAGAAGAACAACAATTACCCCCAGACTTTCATTGTTTTCCTTCTCGTCAAGTTGCAACACAAGTTTTTTGGGTAGCCCTGCCTGCTTTGTATTTACCAGCAATCTTTCTGGTTTTTTTTTTTAATTTAAAAAATTAATTTAAATTTATTTTTTTAAAGATTTGTTTATTTCTTCGAATTTCTTTTGTTGTTCATCGCCATTTAAAATTTTTGAGGGAACATTCGTCTCTTCCACATTTGGGGCCTCATCCTCCTCCCCAACAACCATCACCACAACCATTATTATCTCCAACTCGAAACAATTTTCAATACGAAAATGATTTTAATAAAAATGAAAGAAATGAAATTAATAATAATAAAATTATTGGAAAAAGAGCCTCAGGTTTTTAAACAAATTTTTTGTCCGCAAAAATATCTGCGGAAAAAAAATTTTTTTGCGGACAAATTTTTCTCTGCAAATTTTTTTCCGCAAAATTTAAAATATTTAAATTAATTTTTAATTTTTCAGTTTGTGCAACCTCAAAAATAATTTCTGTTGATAAAAATGTTCTCAGAAAGGTTTCTCTTCCTCAATGGCGTAAATCTTCAATTTCTGTTCAAAGGAAAAATGAAGGAGATAAAGTGAAGACAACACTGACTGTGATTGTAGATGAAGGAGACACGGAATTGGTAAATAATTTTTTTGTATAGAGGGGCCTATCTTTGTGTTTTTGATATTTTTGGATAGAGAATTGAATGCCCTATAAAACCATGAAAAATCAGAATTTTAGAAAATCTGGTAAAAAAGTTCTGGTCAAAAAATCAGAAAAAATGTCCCTTTTTATGTGTTTTTTGGCTATAATTTCTATGCCTATTGACCTTAAATTATGAAATTTTTCAAATTTGTAGCTAATTTAATTCTCTATCGAATGACATCAAAACTATTCCAAACGGTTCAGTCTTTCTTTAGTTATGCTGTTTAGACTGACTCTTGGTTGGTGTGTTGTTACTCTTCGCACCAGAATATTTTAATAAAAAATATTTTTTCAGAACAAAGAAAAACAACAGAAAGACTCCCTCTGTTCTATAGCCCCAACATTTTCAATTTCTGAAGAAGAAAATGAAGAAGACGAAGATTCTTCTTCCAATTTATTCAAACAATCATCCCTTTTAAACAAACCTTTGCAACAAAGACGGCTTTCTTCTGCTCGTTTTTCAATAATTACATTTTCTGAAAATATTGCTTTGATACTGCAAAGGGAGGGGGTTACACAGCAAATCAAGGCAGCGAAAGCAGTTGCCTTAATTTTGTGTTGTTTTCTGCTTTGTTGGTAAAGTTTATGAAACAAACAGAATTATAAAGAAAACACAAATTCTGAAATATTAAAGTGGAATAAAACACATATTCTGATAAACAAGCATAATTAAAAATTCTGAAAAATATTAAATGAGAAACACAATTTTTCTGAAAAAATACAAATTCTGATATATTAATATCAGAAATACAAATTCTGAAATATGTATTAATAACAGAAATACAAAAATCATAATTTGTGTTTTCTTCAAAATTCTGAAAACAATATTAAATTGAAAAAATACACAATTTCTGAATAAATAAAATACAAATTCTGAAAATAAATTCTGAAATTTATTCTGAATTTAAAAACACATTTATTTTCTCTATTTTTAAAGGTTTCCATTTTTAATTGTCTGGCCTCTTCGCCTATTTCTTCCCCATTTAATTTCTGATCGAGTTTTTCGTCTGTGTTTATGGTTAAATTATTCCTGCTCAACATTTAACCCTTTATTGTATGCTTTATCTACTCCAAAAATTCGTTCAATACTTAGAAACAACGGGTTATTACCCTGTAAATTTATTTCTGTTGAGGGAGGTTCTGGGAAGAATACGAGAAGAAGCAATACTTGTGCTTTAGTCTAAAAAATATTTTTTTTTTATTTTCTGATTTTCCATATTTATAAAAAATAATTTTTTTATTATGTCTTTTTGTCAAAAAATGTCTAAAAAATTTTTGCCAAAAAATGTTCTCTTTGGTGTAGTTGGAAAGGGCTTGGTTATAGCACAAAATAGGTCGTGGGTTCGAATCCCACTCATGGAAAACAATTTTTATTTTAATTAAAATTTGTTTTTTTCTGACAGAATTTAATCTGAAAAATTTTTAAAAATTTTTTTTATTTATTTGAACATTATTTTCATTAAATATTTCCACTTTAATTTATTATTTGAACATTTTTTGACAGACAAACAAATTAATTAATTTAATTGTAAATATCTCGAATGTTGACATTAATTTTCATCTTTTTTCGTTGACAAAATAAATTTCGAACAATTTACACGGGTAATTAAGTAAACAAAAAAAAGTTCTTCAAATTATTTGAGTGCATTTGGGTGTGTTTTGTTCTTTCCTATTATCATGTGGTTTTAGTTAATATATCTCTCGATTGGACTGACCTATTTTTGTGTTTTAGATATTTTTTGATAGAGAATTAAATGCTCTATGAAATGATTAAAGATCAGAATTTTAGAAAATTTGGTAAAAAAGTTCTGGTCAAAAAACTTGAAAAAATGACCCTTTTTATGTGTTTTTAGGTCATAACTTTTTTGTCTATTAACCTGAAATCTTAAAATTTTCCAAATTTGTAGCCAATTTAATTCCCTATCGAATGATACAAAAAGTATTCCAATCGGTTCAGTCTTTCCTTAGTTATGCGGCTTAGACTGACTTGTGGTTGGTGTGCTGCCTACATTTTTTATTTTTGCGGACAACATTTGCGGACAAATCCCCAAATTGATTTTTTAAAACTTTTTGCCTCCCCAGACTTAATATTTAATACGTCCCATATTTAGTAATTAATTATCGTTCCATTATATACTTAATTCTCTCCTTCCCTTCCCATCTCCCCATTCATTTTTAATATTTGTACTGCGGTGCATGCGTTTTTTCCTTCAATTAATAACAGTAATAAATTTATTGGTAAGGAGAAAGATTAAATAGAATTAAATAAAATAATTTTTTAGACAATTGCTGATGAAGGTTTCCTGACAGGGCCGGAGGTTTTTAACGATTTAAACGAAAATTGTTCTTTGTTGAATGTATCTATAGCTATTATTGGCGCTGGATTTTCTGGTAGGGCATTAAAAATTCTGTGGAATGATTCTGCGGACTATTCCGGTTTAATCCGGTCATACCAACCATCCCTGTCCCTCACTTACCTGTCCCAAGCTCCTGCTTATCCCTCATTTGTCCTAATCTCCCTCTTATCCCATCCTTAGATATCCCAATCTCTGAATTATCCAATAGATGGGATACCTCAGAGTATATTCTCATCTCTCCCTAAGATTGATTACAGCTATCATTCGTTTATTTCAAAAGGTCTATCAGCCTTTAATCATCTATCATCAATTGGTTTACACAATGTCCAAATATTTGAAGCTTCAAATAGAGTTGGTGGAAGAGTTTATCCCTTGGAATTTGGTAAAAACGATTCTAGAATTATTTAAAAATATTTAAAAAATTAGAAGGAATATTTCTTCAACAAGGCGCTGAATTTATCAATGGAGAAGATAATGCAATTTATAAAGCTGCCAGCCGACTTGGGGTAATTATTTTGAAAGCCCATTTAATGTTTAATTAATTAATTCTGGTAACAGGTGTTTTGGTGTAGTGGATAAGAGCGCGGTATTGGCGCATAGAGGTTGATGGTTCGAATCCCCCTGTGGAAATAAATTTTTATTTTGATTGAAATTTCTTTTTTATGGATAAATTTTAGTCTTTAAAAGTTAAAAAAATTTTCAAAAATTTTTTCGCCTTTTTAAATTTTCCCACTCCTTTTTTAGTTAATTACTGGAGAAGTGGACGATTCTGCTCTAATTTCTGAAGATGCACAATTTGTTTCTTCTCCAAATTGTCAAATTCCTCAAGACAAATTAAACAAATTTGCAGAGTTTAGCTCTTTTCTTGAGTTGAAATATGCTGAAATGGCTATGGATAATCGTGAGATTTGGAGCAAAACAGTCGCTCAAGTTTTTGATAGAGATTATGAAGAATTTTTGAGGGTAAGTTCGACATTTGTGAGCATTAACTATTAACTATAATACGACATTTGCGAACAGCAACTGTAACAAGACATTTGCGAACATTGACTATAATTAGACATTCGCGAACATTAGGCAAAATCCGACATTTGCGAACATTAGGTAAAATCCGACATTTGCGAACATTAGGTAAAATCCGACATTTGCGAACCTTCCCTATAATCCGACATTTGCGTCAGTATTTCTATTTTATCCGCAAATATCAGTCCGCAAAATTCTAATTCTGTGTTTCAGAAGATGAACGCCTCAAAAGAAGATAGACTTCAATATGACAGTCTCGCCAAAATTTACCGTGGATACTATGAAGGGGAATGGTCTGCTCCGATAGACAAATTGGCCCTTCACAATTATGTTAAATGGAAAGATGGAAGTAAATCTTTCCCTTTCAGTTCATTTACCTTAAATTCACGTGGTTATGCCCCTATTTTGGCTGAATTGGTCGAGAATGTGCCTGTCAATAAATTAAATTTAAATTCACGTGTTGTACAAATTGATTATAGAGGTGAAGAGGGGAGGGGAATAATTAATTTTAATTAAAGTGAATCCATAAGATCAACTTTGAGAATATCAAGTAGTTTGTGTCTGTCTTGGTTTTAAAATAAAATCAGAATTAAAAATCAGAATATTTATCAGAATTAAAATCGGAAAATCAGTCAGAAAAATCAGAATTAAAGTAAAACAAAATCAGAACACAATTAAAACTTAATTTTAAAATCAGAACTAAAAATCAGAATTAAATCAGAAATTTAAAATCAGAACGTAATTAAAACTTAATCTTAAAATCAGAATTTTCAGAAAAAAATCAGAATTAATTTAAAACATGCTAATATAATTGTTTTCTGGTTTCATTTTGTTTCTGTTTTTAGGCAAACATGTTCGTTTGAAGTTGCGAAAAACAAATAATGACCAGAATTTAATGGAAGAAGAATGGTTATCAACACATTTTGATTTTGTTATTGTAACAAATTCTGAAATATTTTCAGAAATTTTTTTTTCTTTTTAGATTACAGTACCCATTGGACATTTAAAACAATTTTCTTCAACAATGTTCCTCCCTCAACTCCCAAAAAATAAATTAAAAATAATTGAAGCTATAGGCTTTGGAAGTATGGAAAAAGTGTTTCTGGTCTATGATGAACCCTTTTGGCCTGAAAATATGACTTCGTTAATAGCTTTGAATTGTAATTATGAAGAGGAGGAGGAGGGAAGGATTAGAGACAGCCTGCATACATTACAACCTCATCCTTGGGCGAAGAATAGGGTGAGGATTAAAAAATTAACACTCAGAAAATCATCTATAGGCTGAAGGGAACATCCATAGTCCGAAGGGAACATCCATAGTCCGAGAGGAACATTTATTGTCCGAAGAGAACCTTTATACTCTGAAAGGAACATTAAAGTCTGGAAGGAACTTATATGTCAGAAGGGAACTTAGTAGTGTGAAGGGAACATCTATTGTCCGAAGGGAACACCTATTTTTCTGGTTTTATTCTGATCTGATCTGATTATTTAGGTGATCTTCTGTATTTTACATTTTTATTTAAGATTCTCGTTCTCTGGCTTTCTGGTAATGGTCCTCGCCTAGTAAATGCTTTAACCGATTCAATGTTATCTGATTTAATAACAAAGCATCTGAGAGAAGTATTACAAGATAAAAATATTCGGCCTCCAGTTAAAATAATTCGGTAATTTCTAGAAGACCGATGCCGTTTTTGGACTATAACTTTTTTATTGGCCGATAGTTTTGATTAAAATTTTATACCAATAGAAAGCTCTTTAATTGTTAATTCTTTTCCTCAATAGAATCTTTCTTATCAGTTATCACTTAAAATAGTTATAGCCTGATAATGACAGAAAATCACGATTATCGGCACTTATCCGGCTATAACTTTTTAACGGATTTTCTGACAGGAATGGTCCTGCTAGGAAAAAGAATCCGCACATTCAGAGCTTTCGAATGGTACAAAAATTATTCTAATCGGACGATAAGAAAAAAAGTTATGGTCCAAAAACTGACCTCAGAAAGGAGAGATAATTTAAAGATTCATTTAAGCACTAAATGGCTAAATGACCAAAACTTTCTTGGTTCATATACATATATAACACCTCAATCAAGTTTAATTTCTGATGACCCCTTCTCCATTTTGGCAGAACCAATTTATTCAAAAAAGGATCAAAAATTAAAATTATTGTTTGCTGGAGAGGGGACACACAGTCAAATATTCCAAACAACTATTGGAGCTTTTGAGAGTGGACAAAGAGAGGCTGAACGAATAAAAGAATATTTAATTGGAATTAATAAATGCTAATTAATCTTGAGAAAAAAATTTTTTTTGTCCGCAAATTTTTTACGGACAAAAAAATTTTTTTGCGGACAACATTTGCGGACATTTCTATTTTTTTATAGGGTCTATTATGTCCGCAAAAAATATTAAAATTTTGATTAATTATTTTATTTCATAAAAGGATATTTAAAAATATTTTTTTATTTTTTTTTGTTGATCTTGATCTCCGATAAGAAAATTGAAAAAAATGCCGCACACCAATAAAGCTTTTAAAAGAACATTTTTACTTTTATTTTCTTTTAAATTAAATATACCGCTTTTCTTTATAATCCGGATATAATTAATTATAGAGGAATTTATTTAAATTTATTTTTTATTTAAATTTGTTCTGATTTTCTGACGTTAAATTCTGATTTTTGTGATTAAATAATAGAAGGTTCTTGGGGAGTATTATTTTAATTCTTTTCTTCTCTTTATTAAATTTTATTAGAGATTTTGATTTAAGTCGACGGTGGTGTAGTGGTAACGTTGCCGACTGCAACGTGCATTTTACGTGGGTTCGAATCTCTGGGTTGAGAAACATTTTTATTTTGTTTTTATATTTCTAATTTTAATTCTGATTCTGTTCTGATCTTTTCTGGTTTTTATTCTGATTTTTATTTTTGTTTTTTCTGATTTTTAATTCTGATTCTCGTTTAATTTAAATAGGAGTGTTTGTCTGTTTGTCCGCAACTATTTATCCGCAAATCTTTTTTCTATTAAAAATTTTATTTATTTTTTTCAGAGAAAATGTTAAAATTAATTTCATCATTCCAAAAGCTTATAGGAGTACAAAAAGGTATTAATAAGCCTTCCCTAAATAATTCCCCCACCAAAGAGGATTTAAATATTCAACGTCTCTATATCCTTTCTTTAGCCCTTACAGCTATTGCCTTTTGTATTTTGTCTTTAATTATACCTATTTTAATATCTGAATTGGATGAATTAAATGAAATTGCTAATAATGAAAGAAAAGTTTTTAATGTAAGAGAGAAAATATTTTTTAATTTTTATTTGGTCTAAGGGAGGGTGAAATATTTGCGGACAAAAAATATTTGCGGACATCATTTGCGGACATTTACTTCATAGGAAAGAGAGACCGGAACAGACCACAAGGCCCAATAACCTCTAAATAATCTCAACCGTTTCTACACTAATCTTTTCTGATTTTGTAGCAAATGGCAAAAGAAATATGGCATCAATTAATTTATATCCGTGGATCTTTTAATGGAAAAAATACTTACTCAAGACTGTTGCAACTTAAAAGGAGAACTGAACGAGAATCCCCTCTTAATGGGAGTGAAAGCAAACGATTTCTCGACTTTTTGGAAAGAAGTTTTAAAATATTTTTTTGACTATAATGTTCCCCTCAGACTATAGTCCTTTAGATAGAGATGTTCCCTTCGGACTATAGCCGTTAAACCCTCAGACCTCAGACGTTCAATGTTCCCACTTCAGACAGGATGTTCCCTTCGGACTACAGATGTTCCCTTCAGACTATAAATTCTATAAATTTTTTCAGAATCTTTCAAAGGCCGTCAACGACTCAGACAACATTCAAATTTACGAGAACAATTGGAGGGCAATCAAATTACACCAAATTCAGCTGCTCCAAGGGCTAGGACATTTTCTTATGGAACTATACAAGGAATACAAGAGAAAAAGCCGAAGGAGAAAGTATTTTCTGTGGCATTAAAATGCGAGAAAGGGCCCCCTGGAGAAAAAGGATTGGCGGGGATTGATGGAAGTAAGCCAAAATTGACCGTTTCTATGATTGACCGTTCTCAAACATTCTTCATTTTTGCAGTACCAGGCCAGAATGGAGAGCCAGGAAAGCCGGGACAGTCAACAGAAGAGCAGGAAACTAACTTGAAAGACTCTGGCTGTATTAAATGCCCAGCTGGTCCACCAGGTCTTCCAGGAGAAATAGGTGTTCCTGGAATTAAAGGAGAAGCTGGAATACCTGGATTGGTCTTTAAAATAAAAATAAATTTGAATATAATTTTTAAGCCTGGAAAAGCTAAAAAGGCATTGCCTGGAAAGCCTGGACTTGTTGGAGATAAAGGGTTGGATGGAGTTAATGGAATGGATGGAGAGCCTGGTAATTAAAGGAGGGAGGGGGGGGGGGGGATACGTCGAAACTCACTATAAGATGTTCCCCTTCAGACTATAGATGTTCCCTTCGGACTATGGATGTTCCCTTCGAATTATAAATGTTCCCTTCAGACTATAAATATCCCCTTCGAACTATAGATACGAAGTGCCTAATATAGGCTGTATCTTATAGTGAGGATCGACAGTACTTAAGCTTAATATCTCTCTTTAAAGGATTTCCTGGAGTGCCAGGCATTAAATATTCAAAAGGACCTCAAGGCCAGAAAGGACCAATAGGTCAAGCAGGTCCACCCGGATTGCCTGGAGATGAAGGAGCAAAAGGAGAAACAGGCCCTACTGGTGAGGCTGGATGGTTTGTAAATATAGAAAATTTCGAAAATTTTCCAATTTTAAGGCAAGGATTGCCTGGAGAGAACGGGCCGGATGGGCAGACAGGACTTGTCGGGCCTGTTGGAGATGAGGGATTCCCAGGTTATTTTAGATCCTTAAAAGGAAAATATTCTCTTTTTTTTAAGGCATTGAAAAACACTACTGTAATTGCCCTGTCAGAACGTCACAGCTAAGAAAGGTTAAAGAAAATGGTTAAACGACATTTGCGGATAAGGTGTATTTAGCTTGTGGATTAGCACATAAAATTTTTGTCCACAAATGTCGCCTAACCATTGGTGTTCGCAAACGTCGTTCTATAATTAATGTTCGCAAATGTCGCTTTTACTTTATGTTCGCAAATGTCATTATAATAAATTTTTGACCAAGAATTCTTTAAAAAATCCACTTTTAAAGCTGAAAGAACAATCTGGCGGTATTGATGCTTACTTGGGAAGATGGAAAGGACGACTTCCTAACCAATTAATTGATGATTACGAAAGATATGTAAAAGAAAAAGATTCTGTGATAAACAAAATAAAAACACAAATTGTACAAAATTAATTTGATAAAAGGATTTTTGGACCTTAAAAATTAAATAAAAACTTTATGATCATTCGAAAGAGCATCATTAACTAATCTAAAAAACCCTGGGAGCAGTAAATCTACAGTACCCAAAAGATAGATAATTGAAATAATTTTGGTACCTGGAAACTTCAACTCGAGCGCGTTTAATGAATTCAAATCAAATATAGATAATTAATAGCTCATTCGAAAGAGCATTAAAAACTGTATCTAAATCAGTCGCGCAAAAGTGGATGGCACAATTCAAAAATTGCTAAGCCTGAATTTAATAACTGTTATTTTTTAACGTTGGCTCATTTAAAGTGCCATTTCTCGCTGAGTTCCGATGCAATCTTCGAACATTATACGTCATTCGAAAGAGCATTAAAAACTGTACTTAAAAATTACGGGCCGAGATTTTTTCTATAAAATCACCAAAAGATCTTTGACTTTATTACTGGTTGTATCTGTACATATAATTAATGAAGGGTTACTCAGCTCTAAAATATTTACCATATTGTCTCTAATACAAGCCCTGGGCTTTTATTTTTCAATACCCCTCATTGGGTGGGCTTCTATTAGGGCATGGGCTTCTATTAGAGACAATACGGTATTTTTAAATTTCCAAATTCAATCAACGTGGATGGATAAAATCAAGTAAATTAACACTAATTTGTGCCAACTTTTCTATACTTTCCTTCTTTTCCTGATTCCATTCAAAATTAATCTCCTTTAAATTATCCTTATTAAACCAATCAACGTCCTTTTTTAACAATATCCAATAAATTCCTTTTTCTTTTGAATATTCCTCAATTCTAGTTGTTAAGGTCTTTGGAGGATTAATTAGTAAAGCTGAATTTAATTCTTCTTTGATTCTGGGAACTCTGAAAATAATTAGAATATAATTTGCTTTAGTGAATGTTCGCAAATGTCGCCTTATGGTTGATGTTCGCAAATGTCGCCTTATGGTTGATGTTCGCAAATGTCTGATAAACTTAATGTCCTCAACTTCTTCCTAAGTGGTTTCTATAAGAGACCACGATTGGTTCAACCACCATAACTCTTGATTGGATTGACCGATTTTTATAAATTTTATACCATTCGATAGAGAATTAAATTATCTACAAGATAGACCAAAAATAAATAATTTGAGTTATTCCGGGAAGTCATAAAATTGGTAAAAGTTATAGAGAGTAACCATGCTTGTTCCAACCACGATAACTCTTGAATGGATTGAGCAATTTTTATAATTTTTATACCATTCGATAGATAATTAAATTAGCTACAAAATAGACTTAAAATAAATAATTTAGATTTCTAGTTAAGAAAGTTAGAGGCTTAAACCTAGGATTTTTGGATAAATCGTCCAATTTTTACGGGTTATTCGACAGTATGTTTGTCTATAATTATTGTTTTCCCATTAAATAATGTAGAGAATTTAATTGTCTATCAGCTTATAACAAAAGCTTCTCACTCAACCTACTTTTCAATCAAATCCAAAATTAATTGTGTCCCTTTCTTTCCAACCCCCAAAAGTAAAATTTTATGAAGTTCCTCCCACTTGACTACTTTTTCAATTTCTTCCAAATTTCCACCTTCTATAGCCAAAGTAGAGTGTCCACTAGCTGCCAGCATTTGTATAAGTGAGGGGTAACCAGAATTCCATGAATTTTCTTTTGAAAAATCGAGGATTAAAATTTTAAATTAGATAAATCACTGACCATTCTCTAGCAAAATAACGGAACCTCTATTTTTAATGAGAAAAGGAGGACGAGATATTTCTGTTTAAATTAAAGGTGGAATAAAAAATATAGAAAAAATCTTAACTATAATTAACTTCTGATCCATTCAAATTCAAACTCTTATTCAAAACCACTGCATGCTTCCCATTAGCTATTATATAAAAATTTAGAGGTCTTTTAGTCAAGTCAAGATTGGCAAAATTTGACGTTTTATTCAAAATTTTAATATTTTTCCCTAATTTTGCACCGTCTATTGGAGAGGGGTAAATTAATAAATTTATAGAAAAGAGAAAAATAAATTTTAAAATCATTTTTGAATTTATCTCGTATCTTGATTTTTAAATGATGAAAGAACATGAAAGTAAACGAAGAAGAAAACAGACGAACACAAATCAAGAGAAAGGATCTAAAAACGGAGAGATTAAACAAGCCGATAAACAAGTTAAAAACATCCCTTTATTTACTTGTTTGTAGTTATTTAATTTTTGTTTAATCCGGAAAGTTAATTGATTTTATTTTTTAATATTGTTAGCTGTGGAGTACTAAATGAAACACAGAAACATTCCGGAAAAAAACATTTGTTTATTTCTCTAACAAAACAAAAACATAATCCTGAAGGAACTTATTTATTCTTTCTCTAGCACAACAAAAACACGATCCGGAAAAACATCTCTAACCAGTTTAGTCCATTCCGGAAAAACATACATCTCATGTTAAACAGAAAACAAACATTTTCCGGAAAAACATTTCTCATTCAAAGCATAAACATTTTCCGGAAAGCTTTTTTATTCCTTCTCTAACACACAACAGAAATCTTTTCCGGAAAAACATTTATTTCTCTAACAAAACAAACAAACTATCCGGAAAAACATAAGGTTAAACATGAATCTTTTCCGGAAAAACATTCCTCATTCTCTAACTCAACATTTTCCGGAAAACTTTTTTTATTGCTTCTCTAACACCCCCACAGAAACATAATCCGGAAAAACATTTGTTTATCTCACTCAAACATTGTCTATACTTAAAACTTTTTTCTTTCTATACGAACAAAACAAATTTTGAATGTTTTTTCTCTAATTAATAATTCAAACATTCCGGAAAAACATTTTTCTCTCTACAAAAAACAATCTCCTCGTTATCTATTATCTTTTTATATTTTTAGTAGTCTAATGATGCGCCAGCTTCGATTTCGTTTTATACATCTAGCTATTTTACTTATTTCGATATTTTTCTACACAAAAATGCGAAAGGTTTCGAAAATACAAAATTTTCTTACCGAACAGAGTAAAAGTTTATTTAATAACCAAAACGAATTAAATGATTATAGAGAACAATTTAGGAAGGTAAGGGAGATTTTTTAAGAATCTCTTCAGTAAAACCTCCCTCATTTTCAGACTTTAAACAATATGAATGATAGTAAAACACCAGCAATTCTCTTACTAAATAAGGTAAAAATTGTGGGCATTTTTTCCAAGGACCTTTTGTCCATGGACTTTTTGTCCCAAATCCTTTTGTCAGTAGACCTTTTGTCCAAAATCATTTTGTCCACAGGCCTTTTGACAGTTGGTCTTTTGTCCACTGCCATTTGTCGTTTAAATAATTTAAAATTAATCATTTAATTTACAGTATGCTTTAAACATTTCTCTCAACTTTCTCTGCAATCTTCGTAAATTTCCCGGTGCTGTTGACCATATTGTTGCTGTTGTTTTTGATTCTTATTCTCATCAAATTTTGAAGGAATCATTTACAGATATTGGGGGAATTGTGTATTGGGATATTCCTGCTTTGGTAAATAAATTTTTAAATAAAATTCGACAAAACGGAACATAGGGCAAAATTCGACAAAACGGAACATAGGGTAAAATTCGACAAAACGGAACATAGGGTAAAATTCGACAAAACGGAACATAGGGTAAAATTCGACAAAATGGTACATTGGGTAAACTTCGACAAAACGGTACAAAGTATTAAACACGACAAAAAGTTACTCTTTTCTTTTAAAGGAAGAAAAATTCTCGTCGGGGGATGGACGTTACCAAGTTTTTCAATATTTTCGAGCTAAATTGGTTTCTCTTCTAACTGAGGTTACTGATCAATTTTGGATGGTTCAGGCAGACACAATTTGGAAAGAAAATCTTTTTGAAATTATTGATACGGATAGCCAGGAATTTATTAATGCGGGAATTATTTTTGATAGTGAAGGCTCTGAAGGATTACTACGGTATATGGTAAGAAATTTAAATTTAGAATTGGACATTTGCGGACACCGACATTTGAGAACATAGACAGTTGGGAAAATCGACATTGGGAAGCAACGACGTTTGCGAACATAGACACTCGGAAACATCGACATTAGGGGACTACGACATTTGCGCACATCGGCATTTGTGAATGTCCTTATAGTGAATGTGCGCAAATTTTGTCCGCAAATGTTTCTCACACCTAAAATTTTTTTGTTTTAAAGATAGCTGGAGGATACTTTTTTGTTCGTTCATCAAATTCTACAAAAAGATTCTTTGAATCAGCGGCAGAATTTTTATTAAATAATTTTGCTACTGTAAGTCTTCAATAGAAATTTTAAAAAATATTTAAATTAAAGGACAATAATGTAATGAATCGTTTATGTATTCAAAAAGCATTTGGCGTTGAATGTGGTCAGATAAATTATAGGTAAATTATTTTAAGGTATAGAACTTATAAAATTTTCGACAAAATGGTACATATAGTAAAACTCGACGAAACGGTACTTAGTGTTAAGCTCGACAAAATGGATCTTAGGGTAAAATTTGACAAAACAGTACATAGGGTAAAACTCGACAGAGTGGTACAAAGGGTAAAAATCGACAAAATGGTACATAGGGTAAAACTCGACAGAATGGTACAAAGGGTAAAAATCGACAAAATGGTACAAAGGGTAAAAATCGACAAACTGGTACAAAGGGTAAAAATCGACAAAATGGTAAAGGATAAAAATCGACAAAATGGTACAAAGGGTAAAAATCGACAAAATGGTACAAAGGGTAAAAATCGACAAAATGGTACAAAGGGTAAAAATTGACAAAATGGTACAAAGGGTAAAAATCGACAAAATGGTACATAGGGTAAAAATCGACAAAATGGTAAAGGATAAAAATCGACAAGATGGAACTAAAGCTTAATTAAATTTATTTTTAAGTATAATCTCAAATTGGCGGATGTCTTCAACATTAAAAGAACACTCAGAAGAATCCCCTCCATTATTTCAATTTGACGGGGACGACGGTTCAACTGACAAATTTAACAAAATAAAAAATGAAGGGTATTTATTTGTTGATTTAACAACAAAAAAATGTTTGTCAGATAATTTAAATATTAAAAATCAAGGGAATTCTAGCAAAAATAAATTATTTTTATTATCTTTTATTCACAATATTTTTGAATTTTTTTATTTTCAATTTCCTTCAATTAAATATTTTTTGTTAACTAATCTTTTTCCTTATTATGCTGCCTATTTTTTTATTTAAATTTTAAAATTTTTGTTTTTATTTTTGTTAAATAAAAAAATATTTTTTTTTGAAAATTTTTTAAGCTAAGATTACCGAAAATTGCGGGCAAAAAAAATTTTGCGGACAACATTTGCGGACAAAAAAATTTTTGCGGACGAAACCGAACCCCATTGAAATTGGGAAGAATGTCACAAGATCAAGAGCTAGGAGTAGGTTGTCCGCAAATATTACCCGCAACTATTTCTTCCCCATCTAAACAAAAATTTTAATTTAAAAAATTTATATATATATCAAATCTTTCATCCAAAAAAATTTAAAAAATAAATGGAATGAGATGTGGGCAATTTTTTAAAAAAAAGTTAGCTAAAAAAATATAGCAGTTAACTAATAAAGTAGGATCCAATCCGATCTCTACTAAATATATTTATATAAAAGGGATTGACTAAAACAAACAAAATAGAAAAAATTTAAAATCTCTCTCTAACTTATCACAGAATCGTAAAGTTGATTGAAAGAGGACTTGGGGAAAAATTTTTAAAAAATCTAAAAAAAGAAGGTTGCCGAAGACAAAAGAGAAGCAAGGAAAATAACAAGTTCCCCGGGGATATCTGAGAGAAATTTTTTGAATTAATCGAAAGGAAGGATAAGATATAGAGATTTTAAATTAATATAATAATTTTCACATTATTTTTATAGGCAGATATATAAAAATATTTTAAGGAAAAAATTTTTTTTTAAGTCAAGGCTTTACAAAAAAAAGCAAGGCGCGAATAAGGCACAAAAAAATGCACAATAAATAAAAGAGATTAAATAAAAATTTAAAAAAATTTTTTAAAAAATTTAAAAAATAATGGCCTGTTTTTAAAAAATATATTTTTTTTCTAATTAAAAAAATATAGAATCTTTTTTTTAATATAAAAAACCCTCAGAATATAGAAGTATGCTAAATCCACCCCCACACACACCTAGGTATCAGGGATGGGGGCCGGGTTATCCGAAAACCAATATCCACTCTTGAACTTTTTTAACCCGAAACCCGATTCTAAGAAAATTTTGGAAACCCGACTTTTTCTCAACAAAAACCGCCTTGCTATTATCCATGGGTCTCAAATTCCCCAAATTTTGGGGACTGGCAACAACCCTACTCTCCACAACGATTATTGTTACAACGTTCCTCCAATTCTTCTTCAAAATTTAAGGGAATTTGTTGTTGTCCATTATTATTTGAAGAATGTTGACGTTGATGATGATATTGGGGAAATAATTGTTGCTGTTGCCGTTGTTGTTGTTGCTGAACTCTATGACCTTCTAAAGCTTCTCCTTCAAGATAATTTTGTTCTGGTTTAACATAAGAAAAGGGGAAGTAGGCTGACTTGAAAAAAAAGGGAAAAATTAAAAATAGTAGCTTAATCTTTTTTAAACTCCTAAATCCGATATCCGAACAGAAAATTTCCAGATATCCAGGCCTTTTTCGGATCCTCCTAACCCTACCCCTAAATAAATAAGTATTGTTTAGACAGTTTCCCAAGACTTATTGAGGTTTTTATGCTGAAATAAGGATGTGATCTAAAATGGGGGAGTGCTCTTTTCAGGTTAGAGCGCTCCTTCTCTTTCTCTCTTTTCAATTTTCAAAATTAAATTCTGACAAATTTGTCCAAACCAGTGGAGAAAAAAAAGGGAAGTTGGAGTTTATTACTAAAAAGGACTACTCCCTCTTTTTCACCACCCACCCACTGTCCAACAAAATTATTTCTATTAAAAATAAAAAATATTCAAAAACTTACAGGCCCTCCATTAATCGACCCTTTCCACCAACCCTTATCCTCCCCAATAGTATCCAAAACTTCAATTAAATCTCCAGGGATTAAAGTTAAATATTTTGAAGTATCTGGACGACTAAAAGAACGTTGAGCAATGAATAAAGCGCTTTTTAATGGGGTAGATTTTAATATTACATCAATTTCGAAGCCTTCTTTAATACTGTTGCTTCGATAAAAATTGACTAAATCCTTTAAAAAATAAAGAGGGGAAATTAGTGGAGAAAAATTAAATTCTGAAAAATTTTTAAATATTCTGATTGGAAACAATAAAATCAGAAGCATTTCTTAATCAGAATTATTATTTAAATCAGAACAGAAATAAAATCAGAATAATTAAAAAATTATATTTCTAAAATAAATCAGAACTGGAAATCAGAAAACAGAGAAATCAGAATTCTGATTTCAATCAAAATAAATCAGAAAAACATATTCCAATCAATTAGGAATATTCTGATATTATTAAATTAAATTCTGATATTAATCAGAATATTCAAAAAAAAATCAGAATTTTGATTTTAATAAAAATCAGAAAGGTTGGGTAACAAAAAAATAATTCCCGTCTAAATTAGAAGAATTATTGTCCCAAAATTTAATTAAAATATAATAAATATTTACCAGAACAGAATCAAACAATCTCTCTTCATGTAAGAAATACCTAAAGAAAAAAAACATATTTTCAAAAAAAATTTTTTTAATTTTTTAAAAATATTAAAAAAAAATTTTTTTTTGCGAATAGTCCGCAATTTTTGTCCGCAAAAAAAATTTTTTTTTAATTCCCAAAAATTTTTTTCAAAAATTCCCCAAACTTACTTATTATTTTCTTCATCAAATCCAATTTTTATATGTTTCAATAAATTTCCAATTTGTAAAGACAGCACATATTGTTGATAATTTGTATTCCAACGAATTAAAAATGTTCCTTTTTCTGTTCCCTCCAATAAATTATTGGCTATTTTACGTCCAATTTCACCAAAATACCAAGGATATTCTTCTGGAATATTTTGTCTTTCTAAAGGAATATCTACTGCTTCCATTATTCTACTGAAAATTAGAAAAATATTTTTGATTAAAAATTCTTTGTCCGCAAAATATTTGCAGACAAAAATTTTTTAGTTAAGTGGGATAATAAAAAATTCACAAAATAAGGGGGTCAAAGGTTCGAACCCCGTCAAGGAAAATAAATATTTCTAGTGTTATTTTTAATTTTCTGTTAAAAAATACTTGTTTTTTTCAATTGAAAATTCAAGTAAAAAATTTTTTCTGATCCAAAAACCCCTAAGATAATTTCTCCCAATTTTACTAATTTTTATCCGCAATTTTTGTCCGCAAATATTTTATTTTAAATAAATTTTTAAATCCAAACCTGCTAACAATCATTGGCACTTTTTTGGAATAAATTGAATTAGAAGCCATTGGAGAAGGTAATAAATGTGTTGGTGTATCGTTATCGTCTACAGTTATGACTTCTGATAATGAACAATTTGAGGAACGGCTATAACGCTTTTTCTGAAAGAAAATTTTTTTAAAGAATTTTAAAAGAATTTTTAGATGACATTATAAACAAAAAAGGGGTCACTTTAGTACGTGGGTGCAGGCTTTAATTTACAAATGTTATACCATTCGAAAGAGCTCGTCGAGCTGAGTCGAATGCCACCATAATTAGATCTAGGAAAAATTTCTGGACCGAGATATAGGTCCCTAAAGTTTGAAAAACCATAGGGGGGACCAAGCACTTTTTTGGGGTGAAAAATTCGAAAATGCAAATTATACCTCGTTCGAAAGAGCTCATCGAGCTGAGTCGAAAGACACCAAAATCAACGAAATCCGACTTGATTGGACCGAGATATAAGCCCCCTAAAAACCTAAGATACAAAGGGGCGATTTTTGGAATAAAAAATTTTTTATACAAATAATACCTCATTCGAAAGAGCTCGACGAGCCTGTTTCGAATGAGACCAAAATCACCATGATTAAACAAGATTAGAAAAAGTTATGACACAAAAAAACAAAGAACCTAAACCTATGGGGCGTCGGCGAGGCGCTTGTGCAAAACCCCGCGCTTCGCGCGGGGTTTTGCGGCACGCGCCTCGCGGGGAGTCTACGGGCGATGGGTCTGGGCTCGTAACATAAACCTATTCTTATCTCCCTTGTTCTGGACGTATTTGGAGCCTCTGTATCAGCAAAAATCTCCACAGATGCCATAGGTAAGGAGCTAAAAGAAAAGATCAGAACTTTGTCCAATCAAGTCGGATTTTGTTGATTTTGGTGTCTTTCGACTCAGCTCGATGAGCTCTTTCGAACGAGGTATAATTTGCATTTTCGAATTTTTCACCCCAAAAAAGTGCTTGGTCCCCCCTATGGTTTTTCAAACTTTAGGGACCTATATCTCGGTCCAGAAATTTTTCCTAGATCTAATTTTGGTGGCATTCGACTCAGCTCGACGAGCTCTTTCGAATGGTATAACATTTGTAAATTAAAGCCTGCACCCACGTACTAAAGTACAGCCACAAAAAATGGTAGGGGGTCACTTTAGTACGTGGGTGCAGGCTTTAAATTACAAATGTTATATCATTTGAAAGAGCTAGTCGAGCTGAGTCGAATGCCACCAAAATTAGCTCTAGGAAAAATTTTTGAACCGAGATACAGGCGATTGAAAATCGAAAAACCATAGGGGGGACCAAGCACTTTTTTGGGGTGAAAAATTCGAAAATGCAAATTATAACTCATTCGAAAGAGCTCGTCGAGCTGAGTCGAATGACACCAAAATCACCGTGATTGGACAAGATTAGACAAAGTTATGACACAAAAAAACTACCAACATAAACCTATGGGTCGGCGGCGAGGCGCTTGTGCAAAACCCCGCGCTTCGCGCGGGGTTTTGCGGCACGCGCCTCGCGGGGAGTCTACGGGCGCTGGGTCTGGGCTCGTAACATAAACCTATTCCTATCTCCCTTGCTCTGGACGTATTTGGGGCCTCCGTAGCAGCAAAAATCTCCACAGATGCCATAGGTAAGGAGCTAAAAGAAAAGATCAGAACTTTGTCCAATCAAGTCGGATTTCGTTGATTTTGGTGTCATTCGACTCAGCTCGACGAGCTCTTTCGAATGAGTTATAATTTGCATTTTCGAATTTTTCACCTCAAAAAAGTGCTTGGTCCCCCCTATGGTTTTTCGATTTTCAATCGCCTGTATCTCGGTTCAAAAATTTTTCCTAGAGCTAATTTTGGTGGCATTCGACTCAGCTCGACTAGCTCTTTCAAATGATATAACATTTGTAATTTAAAGCCTGCACCCACGTACTAAAGTACAGCCAATGGTAGAGATTTTTGATGACTTTGGGAAAGAATAAAAAAAAGTCCGCAAGAAAAGTCCGCAAGGAAAGTCCGCAAAAATATATCCGCAAAATATTTTAAGTTTACAGAAAATAAAGAATGTCCAAACAAAAATATTTTTACTTATCAATTTTGCGACAAATAAAAAAAAATAAAGAGCAAAAATAGAACCCTTACAAAATGAATAATTAAATATTTATATAAAAGTTCCCCAGCAAATAGTAAATGAAATTTTTAATGCAGATGTGTTAAATAAATAAATTAGTATATTAGAAAGGAAAAAATGAATAAAAATGAGAGTGTGTGAAAAATGAATTTTTCAGATTACCATTATGTAAATAAATACGAAGGAAAAAAATTTTTTTTGCAGACATTGACCGTTGTCCGCAAACTTTGTCCGCATTTTATTAATAATATAAAATTGTTTTATGGACTTAACAAAAGGGGAATGGTTTAAAGAATTTTCAAAATATCATCCAGTGTCAATAGAAAAAAGTCCGCAAGTTTTTTAACAAAAAATTAAAAAAAAAACCAACAAAATCCAAATTAGGTAAAGTCCTTCCCCCACCTCCATAACAACCTCCATGTCCATTTGTAAAATTTAAAGACAAAATTGTATTATTTATATTTTGTAATTGTTGATTTATATTTAAATTTGAATTATTATTTAAATTAAATGTTTGGGGAAATATTGAAGATAAACGTGAAATTGTTGGTGATACTTCTTGTTGTTGTCTAATTATTATTTTTGCTAAACATTCACATTTTTTTGTACATTCCAAATGAAAATCTTTATTACAACCTGTAAATTTGTGAAAAAAAAATAAATTTGAAAATTGAAAAAAAATTTTTTTGGTAGGGACTCATAATGGTCAATTTTTAATTTTGGACCAGTCTCTCAAAAATTTTCAATTTTTGGTTAGGACTCAAAAGGGTCAATTTTATAAAATAATTTTAAAGACTCTCCGACTCTTAAGATTATTTAATAATTTGAAAAAAAAATTTCTAAAAACCTGAGCAGTGATATCCCTGAAAGAATTTTCCTCTCAAAAGTTTAGAGCACACAGAACAGATAGTTACAGAAGAATAAGTTTTGTAAAGTAAAGAATGGCCTAATGCTGAGGCTTCTTTTGGGTTGCTAATTTCTCTAAAAAAATTTAAAAATTTTAATTAAAATTTTTGCGGACAACTAAAAAATCCGCAATCTTTGTCCGCAAAAATAATCATTCATTATTTAGAGTTGAACGGAAAAATTTTAATAAGATCATATAGTAAGTTGAGTAAAACCATGATCCTAAGGGGAACTTTCCAGTTTAAAAATATATATTGCGGACAAACTTACGGACAAATAAAAATTTTGCGGACAAAAAAAATTTTGGCTGTAGTTTAGTATACCGGAGTTTTAGTTCCGATATAAGACCCGTACCATTCGATTCGTCTCGGCGAGCTGAGTCGAACGGTACCACTCTCCAGGCGCGGAGATGCCTGTGGGCCGAGATATAGGTCCCCGAAAATCGAAAAACCATAGGGGGGACCAAGCACTTTTTTGGGGTGAAAAATTCGAATATGCATATTATACCTCATTCGAAAGAGCTCGTCGAGCTGAGTCGAATGACACCAAAATCAACGAAATCCGACTTGAATGGACCGAGATATAGACCCCTAAAAATCGAAGATTTCAAGGGACAATTTTTGAAATAAAAATTTTTTTATGCAATTAATACCTCATTCGAAAGAGCTCGACGAGCTGAGTCGAATGACATGAAAATCACCGTGATTGAACAAGATTGGACAAAGTTATGATCGTTTGTTTTAGCTCCTTACCTATGGCATCTGTGGAGGTTTTGCTGCTGCTGAGGCAGCCTGGAATTCCCACCTCATTATGATAGGAATAGGACCATGTTGCGAACCCAGACCCAGCGCCCGTAGACTCCCCGCGAGGCGCGTGCCGCAAAACCCCGCGCGAAGCGCGGGGTTTTGCACAAGCGCCTCGCCTACGCCCCATAGGTTTACGTTGACCATTTTGAACCTTTTTATCTTGGCTCAAAATCAAGATATCGAGCTGATTTTGGTGTCATTCGACTCAGTTCGAGGAGCTCTTTCGAATGTTGTATAATTTGCATATTCGAATTTTTCACCCTAAAAAAGTGCTTGGTCCCCCCTATGGTTTTTCGATTTTCGGGGACCTATATCTCGGCACACAGGCATCTCCGCGCCTGGAGAGTGGTACCGTTCGACTCAGCTCGCCGAGACGAATCGAATGGTACGGGTCTTATATCGGAACTAAAACTCCGGTATACTAAACTATATCCAAAATTTTTTTGCGGACAAAAAAATTTTTTACGGACACTTCCCAAAATTAATCAAAAAATTCAATTTACATTGCTTTTTTAATCATTTGTTTCCAATTATTCAAATCATTTAAATTTTTAAAAATAAATTGAATTAATAAATTAGTCGAATTAATAGCTTCATTACTAATTCCTCCAAAGAAAGTCGACGAATTTCTTCTTTTATTACAATTTAATTTTCTTTTTTCGATTATAAAAGAATTGCTATAATTATTTAAATCAAATAAATTGCTTGTCAATTTTCGAGATATTGAATTATATTTATTTAAAGTTGAAGTTGTGGAGGACAAGTCGTTTGATTCAATTAAATCAAAATCAGAAAGAAAATAAAAATTTTTGGATTTGTATGTTCCTGCCTAAAAATGAGAACAAAAATTTTTTTGAAAATTTTTGCGGACAATATTTGCGGACAAATTAAAATTTTTCGGACAAATTTCAGTATAAGATACCCCTTTGAAACAGAAAATCTCAAAATCTCGTCTCTTATAATATGGGGTATCTTAATTGGGGAATATTCTTTTAAGAAGCTTATCCCACACAAAGGGCAAGCTTAATAAGCCAAACTTCACTAAAATTATTCTTTCTTCAGCTTAAAAGTCCTTCATTACTCCCTTCATTAGCCTTAACAAATTTTAAAAACTTTAAAATGAGAAAGGGAATAAAGTTCCTACCCTAGAAAACGGAAATTAAAATTATAAAAAATTTAAAAATTAATTTATTAAAAGAAAACCTCTCTTTTAGCAAAAAGTATCATACTCTCAAACAGAAAAACACTTCGTTGTTTTGCTTTTGAGGATGTTCCATTTTCTGTAATTGCAATTTTTAATGTTCCATCAAACATAAAACGTCCATAATGCAATAAATTCTAAAAAATAAAAAATAAATTTTTTCCAAACAATCCGCAATTTTTGTCCGCAAAAATTTTTTTATAAACTACTTGCGAAGAACAAGCGAAAAATTAAATTTCCTATTGCCATATTTAATTCTTAATTTGATAAAGTTAAAAAAAGTTGATATTTTACGGACAAAAATTACAGACAAGAACTTCAACACGAAAAGTTTATAAATTTTTAAATTGCGGACTGTCTGCAAATATTGTCCGCAAAATTTTTATTTGATAAAATTTGCATACTCCACAAATAAATTTCGCTGACAGTCCCCAAAAAAAATTTTTTTTTAAATAAATGCGGACAATCCGCAAATAGTTATCCGCAAAATATTTTTAATTAATAAAAAAAATCCAAACCACATCCAAATCACAAATACTTCTCTCAATAGTATTAATACACCCAATAATTTCTTGATCTCTTTTCATTTCATTTACATAAACAGCAACATCCTTCATTACCTCATAAGCTTCGTTTAAAAAAGATTTTTCAGTCAAATCAGAAGTGTTTTTAAATAAATTCTTTAAAGAAAAAAAAATTAATTTTTAGAATAAAAATTTCCAAAAAAAACCTCTAAAATTAAATGATATTTTGTAATTCTTTGAAATGGTAAAATTAAAAAATCACGCAATTTAAATTGAAGATTTTTGCCTAATTCCTTTAATAAAAAAAAATTTTTTTTTGCGGACAAAACTCTAATATACTTTTTCTACTAACCTCAAACCTTCTAATCCTGAAATAACCCCGCAGTCTTCGACAAGATAAAATCTTCGATAAAACCGAATTTTTATCGGCCAAATGTAAAATGAAAGAGGTTAAAAAAAATTTCTTTAAAAATTTCTAGGACCTTTCCCAAAAACCACATAAAAATCTTTAAAAAACCTCAACAATTCTTTTATAATTAAAATCAACTCTTTCCAATTCTTCAATTCTACGAGAAGACGAACCCAATTGTGAACAAAATAAGCCATAAATTGTAAAATTCATTTTATACCTTTAAAAATAAATTTTTTAAATTTTCAAATAAATTTTTGAAAAAGTCCGCAAAGAATTTTTAAACAAAAAATCCTCAAAAAATTATTGCGGACAAAAAAAGTCCGCAAAAATCTTGCGGACAAAAATTTAGAAAATAATTTTTAAATTCAAAAACAAACTTGAAAAACACTTGAGCAACCCAATTTTTATCCAAAACTTCATCTCCACCTTCTTTTACCAATCCAAGACATTTTAATATAGCCTCAGTCAATTCAGGCAAAAATTTTCTGTGTAACCCCAAAATTTCAAAAATATTTATAAATATTGTCAAAAAATCGCTGCTTTGAAGGTGGAAACGTAAAGGATTGTAAAATCTGTCAATTATTGTTTGTATTCCATCTAAATAGCTAATTTCTGTATCTAACAATTCTTTTAGGCAATGATCCCTGTTGTTGGTTGGGGTAAATTCTAAGTAGTTCTAAAAAATATTTAAATAAATTTTGCGGACTTTTTAAAAAATGGACAGTTGGTTCAATAATACAGATAAATTTTAAAATGTTTGGGGGCAAATGCTCTCAGGTAGACATTTTTGCAAACATTTCTTTTGAAAAAGTGGACAATTGGTCCAACCAAGATCGACTGACATGAGTCAGAGCCAAGCACTCGGCTATTCTTTGCCCGCTCCAAACAAATTTTAGCACGGATTTTCTTCTTGATAAATACCCACTAGTATCTGTCCAAGGCTGCGGAATTCAAAAATTAATTCAGGTCCCTGACTTTAAAAGAATCTCAAGGTCCCATAATTAAAAATCCTCAAAAAATTTTAAAAAATTCCAAAAAAAACTTCATACCAAAGGCAAACATCTATTTCTCGGTATTTTTTGAGAACATATAGATTCGTATATTTCTTGTCCAGTCCTTTCCTCTTCTTCTTCCCTTTGTTTATTAATTACTGAATAATTATCAAATTCTGTATATTGTTGTTGCTGCTGTTGTTCATATTGTTCTCTCAAATTTAAATAAATATCGTCATCAGGTTCTTCTCGATTTGGTAATTTTGAAGGAAGAATTGTTTCTTCTGGGAAGGGCCTAAAATTATTTTTAAAAAAATTTTCTGCTTAAAATGTTGCTTCAGAAAAAAATATTTCAGAAGCATGCTCCAATACAGAAACATGCTTCAGAAAAAACTCTTTGGTGAAGCATGCTTTTGAATTTTCAGAAGTAATGAAACATGCTTCAAAAAATACCATAGAAACATGTTACAGAAAAAATTTTCTGAAGCAAAAAAAGCTAAAGCATGCTTCACGTTCACGTTTCAAAAAACAAAATTTTTTAAAACGCACTTCACAGACTCCCCGAAAAACAAAAAAAAACAAACTTTAATCCCAACTGCCTTGATTTTTGACTTCTAGAAAGTTGCGACAAAAGTCTAAGAACTGCAGGGAAATTTTGCAATTCCAACAAATCATCTTCACTAAAAACTTCATTTATTGAAAAATGATCACGGCAGGCTTTAAGAAATAGAGCAATATTTTTTGAGCAAACAAACTGAAAAAAAATATTTTTAGCTGAATAAATGTTAAAGGTAATTTTAGAGAAATTAAGAAAAATTATGAGTAAAAAGTCATTCTAGATAAATAGACATTTGGTCCACCAGCTCAGAAATATTAATGGGTAGAGGTTAGACTGCGCCTAGGCCTCAACTCGAAAATTGTTCTGTTGAACTCGACCACAACCCTTCCCTTTAAGTCAGGGAACCCCCAGAAACTTTACTATGGTTACAATCGAAACACCCGTAGCCTATACTTTATAGACCCCTAAACTAGCTTAATCAGTTTTCCTATTCTAAATAAAACTACCCTCAAAAACCCCCAAAATTTAAATTCAAAAATACATGTGACTGTTGATATTGAGACAATATTTCATGTGAATAAATACAGTTTGGACACAATTTAATAGCCAAATTACACAAAAGAATTCCATCTCTCAAAATGAAAGCAAAATCGGATAATTTGTCAAATTCAGCTTCTGGGGCCAACACTCCTGTTGATTTTATCCATTTTATACATTGCTGCCAAAGCTCATTTTCTCTATTATTACTACAAGGCATTTCTGAAAAAAAAAGAAAAAAATTTCGAAAAAATCCTAAAAATTCAAGAAAAAACTGAAAAGTAGCAAACGACCTTTCGTACATTCACTTTTTGATATTTTACATTTCAACATTTGACAAAATAAAAATGTCAAATAAAAAAATTTCAAAACACCTAAAAGCTGAAATATACAAATGATTATCCGACAAAATACCACGTAGTGAAAAAATGTCACAAAGTGTGAAGTTGACAAAATGCCCAACCGTTCGAAATAAAACAAAATGTCACACTGCGTAAAATACGACAAAATGACATCTCGTGTAAAATGGACAAAATTCCATGTAGTGTAAAATATGACAAATCGCCACAATCTTTTGTCATATACAAAAAGAAAAATTATTTTAAAAAATCTGCAAGAAAATTTTGCAGAATGCAGAAATATGCAAATTATTTTAAAAAATAAAAAAATCAGAATTTTATTTATATAAAATCAGAAATAAAATTTTAAAAATAGAATAAAAATTAGTCAAATTTTTAATTGAGAGAGAATAATTATTAAGTAGAAGATACTCCGCTTTCTTTTCTCACAGGTTGTTGCTGACAACTTGTTCCATTTAAGCTATCACTATCAAATAATTTATACCACCCAACAATATTATTTCCTCCTCCTCCCAATTGTAATTCTTCCAAAGCAATTTGAATTACTCCCATAAATATTTTACGTTCCAAACGTCCAAAATCCCCAATTACAGTTATTTGTAGCATTTTATTTCTCAAATTTTCGTTGAAAATTAATTTTTGACGAAAGCTTGGAGAGGCAGAACGTGTTCTTGAAGGCTGTGTTTTTGCTTTTGCTACACAATTTTTTCCTTCCATTAAATAGGCTTTAACATATGAAGCTGTGGAAAAATTTTTTTATTTGCTTAACTAGAGGAACCCCCTTTTGAAAAATTTTCAAAAATTTTTCAAAAAAAAATTCATAAAATTTCAAAAAAAATTTTCAAAAAATTCACTCACCAGGAGCACCTCTAGGCCCAATCTTCAATTCTCTAGCCTCCCTAATATCCAAAACCAATCCAGTTCCCTGTTCAATAGATAAACCAATCAACAATTCCCCCATTGGTATAGCACCAAATGCTTGGCGCCCAACAACTTGTCCTGGGCCAAGATTTTCCATAAAAGAACCGAGTGGTCTGTCAGGCAAAATAGGAAGCCAACTGAAATTTTTATTTATTTTGCTGAGTCTTTCAAATTTATTTACTTATCAGAACTGTCAGTAGATTCTTTACTATTTTGTTTTATAAGCTCGGGCGGGGCTAATGCTGTATTTGATGTTGTTGTCGAGACTGTTGTTGTTGCCCCTCCTTCTCCAGGAATACCAACCTCTTCAGAACGTGCAAAGCCTAGCCTTTTGTTTGCATCTGAAAAAAATTTCTTGAGATGTCGCGAAATGCGAAACACGAAATATAATTTCGTGTTTCGCATTTAGCTAGATGAGATTTTACCATTAGGTCCATTCCTTCCAGGCATTAATCTTGTCATTAAAGACTTTTTTCTGTCCTTCATCTCCTTAGCCGTCATTGAAGCTAAATTTCCTAATTGTTGTTGCTGCTGTTGTTCAATAAATCTCTCATCTTCTTCATAATCTATAATATCACCTCCTCCATTTCCATAATTTTTTGTATCTTCATTTGAACTTTGACTTTGTTGTTTTAATTGTTGTTGTTGAATTCTTTGGATTTGTTGTTGTTGTCGAAGTAAAGCTCTAAAAAAATTTATTAAACTTGAAGCAAAGTTTTATTAAAAGTTTAGAAGCAAAAACGGAAAGGGAAAGAAAAATTCCGGAAAGAATATATAAGAAACCGAAAAACACAATCCGGAAAAAATAAAAGAAACACACTTCGGAAAACATTATCAGGAAAAAACACGCTCCGGAAAATTACGGAAAAATTAAGGGAAACCGGAAAAACATAATCCTGAAAATTAATAATAAAAATAAAGAAAAATCCGGAAAATTGATAATAAAAATATAGAAGAATCCGGAAAAATATATCGTAGCAATAGAACAGTCCGGAAAATGCTTCAATTTGCTTCAACTTTTAAACTAATCCGGAAAACTACCTATTTTGCATACTCTGAGCAGAATTAACACTTAAAGTTTCTGCAGAACAATCAGAGCCATATTCACCACCTCCTCCTCCAATTAAACTTCCGCCACATTCTTGTTCTTTTAATTCTTGTTGCCGTGTTGTTTTACGACTATTGTTATTATTTTGTTTCAAATCTTGATATCCTTCTCTTTCTTCAATAAAAGCTGAATCCTGGCTATTATTAACCCCCGAAGAATGACGTTGCTCCCATTCAACTACTGAAAATATAAAATGTTAAAATATAAAAGGGAGGCAGGAATTAAAAAATTGAAGCACGAAGAACAAATGAAGCAAAAACAAAAACTGTTAAAGTTTCAGCTTTTAATTTTTGCTTCACTTTTCGTTTAAGCAAATAACAAAAAACTGAAACAAAAACGAAAACTGAAGCAAAAACAAAAAGTGAAGCAAAACCAAAAACTGAAGCAAAAACGATGTTTCAACTTTTGCTTCAGCTTCGCAATCTTCCCAACTTACTATTCCTAAGCGCTGTAGCTGATTGAGGCCTTCTATCCCGAACATTGTTGTGTTGTTGCTGTCTATCTCCATGACGATGTTGATGATGTCTATGTTCCCTATCTCTACGTCTATGTTCTCTACTATGTTCCCTTTCTTTACGTCTTCTTCCAATTTCCCATTCTTGCTCTTGATCTGATAAACAAATATTTTTTCGATGTTTTGAATTTCTTCCAAAATTTCTTCCTTCATCCCAAAAATCTTCATCGTCTCCATAATAATTATGCCTCCCTCTCCTAAAGGCTTCTGAATGTATTGGAAAATCAGAATTATAAGAACGATGACGAGAACGTGAAGAATGAAGCTAAAAAAAGAATTTAGACTTGAAGCAAAGTCTGGCTTGCCAAATATTTTGTCCCTCAATTGTATATTGCTGCTTAGTCTCTTTGTATGATAAGGAGCCCCGGAATTTTCCGGAAAACACGTTTTCAAAGTTTTTCCGGATTCCCGATCAGACACAAAGGACCAGAAAATACAAAAACCAACCGGCAAATCATGAACAGAAAGTGAATTAGTTGCTTTATTATTGCTTTCCCATTCCCTATTAGAAATATTCCCTCTATCCGAAGGGCCAAATGAAGCAGAAGCATTTTGGGGAAGTGTTCGATAAGGAAAATTCATTTGTGAACGACTACGTTGTTGGCCGGCTGGAGGGGTTAGTGAGGAAGAATACCTTCTTTGTTGGTATCGAAGTCTCTATAAAAAAATTTTTAAATTCAATTAATCAAGTCCCTAACTATCTACCACTCTAATAGGATTATCATCATCCATATCAAGCAAAGTATAAACATGTGGTTGATTATTTAATGGAGCTTGACTCAAATCAATTAGTGCCTCTCCCAAAAACGAGTGCGATTCGAAAGCGTCATAATCCCAAAGAGTGACCTGAAAATTTTTTTAAATCCGATAATAAATTTCTCTCTTTCACCTCCAAAACACGACTAGCCAATTCATTCTCATCCAAATCTTCATAGAAAAAGTGTTCCTCCCACACTGGACTTTGCGTTCCTGTAATCACTTTACTTTGCCTTCGACTTCTTTCACTTTAAATTTAAAGAATAATTAAATTAAAATTAATTATTTTTCACCTTCTATCCGGTAATAAAAATAATTTAATATAAGGATTTCTATCATTTTCATTTGGACGTGGTAATAAATCATAGGCACGACTTAGAGAAATAATTAATTCTCGTTTTTGTGGTAAATATAAAAGAGCCATCTAAATGTTTTTATTAAAAATCAGAATTTAAACAAAACACACCTCTAATCGACCACATATTCCAGAAACATTATCAGAATTAAATTGGGAAGGAGAAAAATAAAAAGGTGTAGAATCAACTAAAACATGCTTTAATTATATTTAAAGTAAAACACAGAAAATTAAACAAAACAAATAAATTAAAAATACAATGTTTTTGGATTTAAATGTTTACAATGTTTTGTTTGTCCTTGTGTTTTTGTTTTGGGTGTATTACTAATTAAAAACATGTTTTGTTTGTGTTTTTGTCTTTTTCCAATTCTGGTTTTGTTTTTTTTTGTGTTTTCACGTGTTTTTGAACATGTTTAGTTGTTGTGTTTTAAGTTTTATTTTAATTCTGTTTCGTGTATTTTCTCACTTGTTTATTCTATTCTGGTTTTGTTTTTTATGTGTTTTACTCGTTTTTATGTTTTTAATTTATTCTGGTTATTTTCATTGTTTTAATTTAGGTATTCTAGTCTTGTTTTAAATAAACTTACAAAAGCCCGTTAAAGCATCATTATATGGTTGTTGTTGTTGTAGCACAAAAGGAGAAGCAACCCGTGAATAAAAACAATGTTTTTGTAGTTGTTGAATATTACTAGAAGCACCACCACTAATAAAAGGCGTAGCAGCAGAAATTAAAGATTGTGAGTGTGGAATATTTTTATTTATTAAAAATTGTTGTTGCTGTTGTTCTAATAATCTTCTTCTACCCAAATTTAAAAAATCATCTCCATCACCGGTTAGCGGGCGAGAAACAATTAATTCTAATTGTGTGTCTGCTTTGCTAGTTTGAACTATTGTATAAACTGTCTGAAAAATTTTTAAATTTTTTAAAGATAATTTTTGGAGAGAAAAACACCTCTGGGCTTGCATTCTGAAGTTGATGGCCATTCCATTCTAGCACTTCATCGCCTGAATTTTTATAGCTTTAAGGACCTTTTAAAATCTGACCCTTTTCAAATGTGACCATTTTAAAAAATGGCCTATTTTTAATTTGACCTATTTTAAATCTGACCATTTTTGACCCTTTTAAAGAAATTTTAAAAAATGCCTACCAGCTCTTAGCTGCCCCACAGTATCAGCAATAGAACCAGGCCTAACACGAGTAACAAAAGCTCCAAGCCTTCCACTCATCGGATCCCTACAACCAACAACTTTCAGCCCAAAATCAAGAATATTGCTGCTAGTTGAAGTTGCAGGAACAAGTCTATTTAACAATAAATGCCCAATTAATTTGCGTTGATCTGTTGACGGTTTCCACGAAACTGATGGATTCTTTAAGGGAAAGGGGGAAAGTTTTTTTGATTTAAAAAAACACAAACAGAAAGATAGCTTCTAATTCGATTAGCCAAAAGAACATTATCTGGGACAACTGTTTTTGAATGTATAGCAGACATGGAGCCGGTACTCATCGTTGCATGTCTTTGGCCAAATAGAGGTAAAGTAGTAGAATTACCTGAAAATATTATTTTTTTGATAATTCGACATTTTGAGAATTTGACATTTCGAAATTTCGACATTTTTTTAAATAAAAGTATTTAATATTTAAATATAAAATTCAGTCAATGAATGAACATAAAAATATGTGGGCATTTTTTCATTAATTTTTTTTGTTTTTTCAATTGAATAGAAATGCCGTTACTTAATGTAAAGCGCCTCTATTATTTACTTGCATTTTTCTTTAGTCGACGACGACCCACACATTTTTATTCCTTAAAAGCTTATATTATAGAACTACTTCTTATCTTATTTTCTCTTTTTTACTTAAAGCTTTGTGGATTATTCGCGCTTAATTGAACTTGTGTGGGGGAAGAAAGAGATGAAAGAAGTCTAAAAAAAGGTCTCGGGTCAAATCTGGAATTTTCCTTTTTACTTGGTTTGAAACAAAATTGTTTGCTTGGAAAATGTTTAGAAAAGAAACACAATTCTATAAATGTTTTGAAGAGTAATTAAAAATTTTTGTTTTTGTGTTTGTGAAAAACACAAAAAAACACATAAACACCCAACCCACCTTTTGTAGATACTGTGTTCCTCCTAGCATTTGGATGAGCGTTTTCATAAATATACCGCAACATTTCTAAAAAATACAAAAATACGTATGTTTTAACATTTGTTTAAGTTTGTGTTGTCAAGTTTTAATGTGTTTTATTTGTATTTTTTTACAAAAGAATGTTTTGATTAAAACAGCTTTTGATTAAAACAAAGTTATTAACGTGTAAAAATATAAAAACACAAAAAACAAATGTTTCTTAAACAAACATATTTTAAATGTTTTGTTGGTTTTGTCATGTTTTTATTGTATTTTCAAAAACAAATGTTTAATTAAAATACAAAAGTGTGTTTTACCTTTTTCCGAAAAGTCAGGCTCTTCTTTTTTAAGGTTTGTCTGTTCAAGTTGAAGTGAAGTACTCTGCGGTAAACAATGTTGTTGTTGTTGTAATGTTTGTTGGTGTTTTATTTGTTGTTTTATTTGCCTATCAATGTGTTTTTGTTTTGGAGAACTAATCTGCTCATCAGAAGACGAAGGGCAAGAAGAATGTATTTGTTGTTGTTGTTGTCTATTTGTTATTGTCATTTTGTTTCGACGTGTTTTTAACAAAGGTAAAGAATTATTGGGGCTGTCATTATTATTTGGGATTAAATTGGTGGATATTTTGGAAGAAGGTGAAGAAGGCTGTTGTTGTCGAATAGAAGAAGCGCCGCTATTTTGGTTAGGCAATGCTGAAGCTAAAATATTATTGTCGTTAGCTGTTGTTATTTGGCCTAAAAATAAAGAAAGAAGAAAATGTGTCAAGACTAATAAAAGAAAAAAAAGGCTAATTGAAAATGGCAAGAAAAAAAAAAGCTAAAAAATGCAAATTTAAAAGAAAATATCCCAAATGAGAGAATATCCTAATTTTCGGTTTTTAATAATTTAAGGCTAATTTTAGATAAAAATGTTCAAAAAAATTTTTTTACCTCCTTCAGTCCGCATAATTCGTGGAGACTGTTTTAAAGATTGGGGATGATCTGAAGAAGCAAAGTTCAAGGAATTTTGTTGTTGATTTAAGGCTGATTCGTTTAAACGTGCTTGGCCGGAAGTTGAAGGCCGTTGTTGTAATTGTATAGGTGATGTTGTGGGTTGTTGGGAAAGACTGGAATTGGGATTTTATAGAATTATAGAAAAATACAAAAAATTAAAATTGAAAAAACACAGAAAAATAAACTTTAATTCAAACAAACATTGGGAGTTGTAAAAGGTAAAAACAGAAAATACATAACTTAGAAACACAACACAAAATACAAAAACTTGAAAGAAAAACAAAACAAAAATGCAATAACAAATATACAAAAACTTAAATCAAAACAAATAAACTATACAAAAACACAAAAACATTAAAATCAAAACAAATAAAAACACAAAAACAGAAGAACAAAACAAAAAGTAAAATAAACATAAAAACAATACCTTTGTTGTTGTTGTAAGTTATGTTGTTGTGTTTGTTGCCTAGGTAGAGCGTTACCAACTTTGTTTGAAACTTGTTTTTGTAATGTTTTTCTAACATTTTCTTTTTCTCTGTTATTGTTTTCCTCATCTAAAGAATTCTGAACATTAAAACTTTGTTGTTTAAAACTCTTGTTGTTGTTGTGTTCTCTTTGTTGTTTAATACTTTTGCGTGTTTGACCGTTCCATTTAGATGTTTCATTAGATGTTTTTGGTAATTCCTCTGTTGTTCCATTTATTATAGGTTGTTGTTTCATGTTTTTCTCATCTGGTTGCTCTATTGTTTGTTGTCTTTTTAGTGTGTTTTGACGGGTAAGAGAATTTCGTTTTTGTTGTTGTGACGATAAACTTTGTTTTCTCTGTAATTTTTCATTTTGTTGTGTTGTTTTTGTATGTTCGGAAATTGAAAAATCTGAAGACTTTTGTGGTAATTGATGTTGTTGTGTTGTTTGCTCTTGAAAAACATTGTCATTTAAATGTGTTTGTTGTTGTTGTTGTTGGAACCATTTCCCTGTTCTAGCCAAAATTTGTTGTCTAATGAAATTAGTAGAAATTAGTAAAGTTTTTTTTAATTTTTTAACCTTTTCTGACAAAGAGAACAAGCCCAAATATTCTTGTTTTTGCTTGTTGTTTTGCCTCCACAACGAGCACAGGATCGCAATTGACAGTAAAAACACTAGAAAAAAAATAATTTTTTTTATTAAATGCTCCAATAAAAATTTTTTTCCTTTTCTTTCACCTTATGCCCAATCCCATCAGCAAATTTAGTTTTTTGACAAATTTGGCAAATAGCGTCATCTTGTGTCCCAATTAATTTTTGAGCATTTTCTTTACGTTCTTGAATTTGTCGTTCAATATCCCAAAGTTCTTGATTCCCTTTTTGAGCAATTTCTTCTTCTTTTCTTTCCTCATCTTTTTGTCTTTGTAATACTTGCAAAATTATTTGGCGTTCTTCTTCGCTTAAATGTGACAAATCTGGGGCTCCAATATCGAGAGAATCTCCCCCTTGTTGTGGAGATGGGGAGAATGGGGATGGTAAAGATGATACAGGCACCATTGTTATGAAAAGTCTTGAAAACAATTTACATAAAAATTATTTGGGTGTGTCGATGTCGTTTCATTTTTGTGTGAATATTAAAATAAGCTTTATTAGAGCATAATTATTGCTTTAATTAAAAAATTAATTAATTAATTATGCAAAATTCCGGAAAAGACAACATTTTCGTGAACAAATAAAATAAAAAGGAATAAACCGGAAAATACAAACCATTCCGGAAAAGCCTACATTTCAGGAACAAATAAAAATTATATTAACCGGAAAAAACTTTCCGGAATAGAGGTTGTTAAACAAACAATTCTGGAATAAAATAATCGAAAATACTATTTTCCGGAAAATAAATACAATTTTCCGGAATGCATAAATATCCAATATAAATAATAAAAAGGCTTTTAAATAGGCAACTATGCTTCTAAGGTAAATAAAACCCCAATAAATATAGGAAGGATATAATGGATTTTGAAAAAGAGCAAACAAAAGGATGATTTAATGCCCTTAAGGTGAGTTAAAAAGGAAATATTAAAATATTATTTTTTTATTAAAAAGCAAATACCCATAAATATTAAATATTAAAAAAATAGACAAACGAATGGAATAAACGGAAAAATAGAAAAAAATGATAAAAAGAATGTTCATCTGCCAATTTTATTTAAAAATACCCCAGTCATTTTTGCCTTTTTCTCTATAACCTTTTTATAGAATTTTACAAAGTTTGTTTTTTTTGTTGTTGCCCTTTGGGTTAGCTGTTGTCGTTTTTCCGTTTCTTACACGTTCACAGAAAAAGGCATTCTTGATTAAATTTCCTATGGACCATAAAAATTTATTTTACCCCAACTTTTAGGGAGGAGAGACGTTATTAATTTTGGGATGAATATTGGAAGAATTAAAAAATTAAAGCCAAGTCAACTAGAAAAATTAAAAACACAAAGAAAACACAAAATATAAAAATACAATTGAACATATAATTTTGTATTTTCCGGAAACACATATCAAGACAAAGTTAGCATTCCGAACAAATTCATGTAGAAACACATTTTCCGTAAAACATCAGTTTATTGGAAAACAATTCCGGAATGTTTAAGAAAAAAATAATCGACAAACATTTTACGGAGAACAATAAAAATAAAACAAAAACATCATTTTCCGGAAGAACATTAAAACATTTCCGGAAAATGTTTTTGCTAAAATTTGTTCGGAAAACAATTCAGTAATGGTGTTTGAAAGAAAATACTTGGAAAAACATGAAAAATACAAAATTCTAAACATAACAAAAACAAAACACAAGAAACAAAAACATGAGAAAATATTCATATTAAATGTTTCAAACATTCACACAAACATTTTTAAGGGAAAATACAAACATCAGAAATATTTTCAAGGAAAACATTTTTAAGCCAAAAAGATAGGCAAAGAAGCATTAAAGACTAAAAATGGATAATTACCAATTTTAATGCTAAATTTTGCTGCAGGCAAAATTTGGAGCTAATATTAGAGAAAGAAAAAAAGCTTAAAAATTAAAAAAAGGATTGGGGGCGAAAATGACGGAGAAATGA
This sequence comes from Meloidogyne arenaria, assembly GCA_036172955.1. Taxonomy (NCBI): domain Eukaryota; kingdom Metazoa; phylum Nematoda; class Chromadorea; order Rhabditida; family Meloidogynidae; genus Meloidogyne; species Meloidogyne arenaria. Next base: position 228,639 of record JARQAB010000003.1, read on the forward strand.
AAAAGAAAGGGGTGAACATTCTTCTCCCTCCTCTCCTCAACCACCAACCAGCCTCCCCCCCCCCCTCTTTTTTTACCCACCAAACAAACACAACCTCTCCTCTATAAAACTACTAGCTACTATAGTATTCCATCACAAAACACTTCCGCCTCTCGTTTTGCTCTCCCCTCTCGTTTCGTCCCCCCTTCAAACATTGCTTCTTCCTTTTTGGCACTATAATCCCCCCCTCTCCCTTTGTGGCACACACCAACTAGAGCCAGCCAGTATTTGAAATCGATTTTTTCTAGAGCAATTCCCGCATGGCTAACAACAACAACGACAAAAAAACAGACAGATAGACCTATATACTTATATGGCACTCCACACACTTTTATATATGGCTATTTTCTATAAAGCGAAAAATGAGGGCATAAAAAGTGTACTGGCACTAAAAAAATATAGGAGAGAGAATTTTTGAAAAAAGGCAAAAAAAATTATGCGCGAAACCCGAGTAATTCAGAGATGATGGAGGGAACCTTCTCCCTCTCCTCAGGATTCTTTGATAGTTTTGATAAATCCCAAAAGCTTGTAAACTGTCAAAATAATTTTTTTCATGGAATTGCGCACATCCTTTTTTAACAATAATGGGGCTATATTTCCCCCTTTAAATTTCCCCTTCTCTCTCTCTCCTATGTTTACCTCCCTTTTTTTGTATTACCCCATTTATCTTGGCCACTTTTCTCCCTTTTTTTGTGTCTCCCACAAACTAAACGGCAGCTACCGGAAAGGTTTTTTGCTATTAAAAAAAGAGAGGAGAGGTATATTTTCTTTTAAAGTTTCTGCTTCATTCCGGATGAATGAATAATATACCAAAAAGGATATGCATGGAAGAATAAAAAAGAGAAAAAGAGAACGTTCCAGGGATAGATTTGTGGTACATATAGGTTTAGAGGTATTGGGGGAAAGGAACATAAGCTAGCCTCTCTCCCTCAGAAAAAAATTTTTTTGCCAAAACTTGTTAAAAAATTTAAGAATTTTTTAAAAAATCGAATCAAAAGGAATAAAAAATTTAAAAAAATAAAAAAATAAAGAAAAAATAGAAATTTTTTACGATGCTTGATCAATTTGATTCATTTCATAATAAAGACCTTTATTAGCCATTAATTCTTGATGGGTGCCTAAATTTATTTTTTTTGTTATCCCCTTTTAAAAGATTAAATAATTGCCTTGTTCATGAATACGGCCTTCAACTAAAACAATAATTCTGTCAGCCGATCGGATGGATGAAAGGCGGTGTGAGACTTAAGCAAAAAATACATATATTTTTATAAAAGATACTAAACAAAGACGGGTACCTTTTCCCGAAAATTTAAAGATTTCCGGAATTATAATAAATAAAAAAAATTTCCGTAAAATAAAAATTAAAATAAAATAGGGGAAAAACTCGAGAACAAATAAGATAAATAAATTGCTTTTACCGGAAAAGGTAAATTATGTATTTCCGGAATAATAAATAAATAGTTTTCCGGAAAAAATAAAACAAACTCAGGAAAATTCCGGAAAGATTCGAGACCAATAAAAATCCATATTTTCCGGAAAGTTATTATTTCAGAAATAATAAATTAGTTTTCCGGAAAAATTCGACAACTAAAAAAATTTTCCGGAAATTATTATTAAAACATATTCCAAACATATTCCGGAAAACACAAAACAAATATTATATTTTTTCCGGCAAAAACACATTCAAAAACAAACAAAAACACAAAAACAAATAAAACACAAAAACATATACCCACCTTGGATACACGTACAGTGTTGACTAGCTCTATCCAGCGCGCTTTGTACAGCCTTCAAAAAAATTTTTTTAATTAAATTAAATATTTTAAAGTTAATACCCTTTCACTAGCAGAATCTAAAGCAGCTGTAGCTTCATCCAAAAGTAAAATTACAGGTTTTCTAATTATAGCACGTGCAATAGCTATTCTCTGTTTTTGTCCCCCACTTAATTGACCACCAAATTCACCAACTTCAGTTTCATATCCTTTAGGTAATGATTCAATAAAATCATCTAAATTAATGTTGGAAGAATTAATCTTATTCAAAAAAAAGAATTTTAATTTACGAATATTTGCAAGTTTAGCAGCTTCCTGAACTCTATCTAAACCTGCTTCATCATCTGGGAGACCAAAAGCAATCTTTAAAAAAAAAATTTTTTTATTTAAAAATTTTGTCTTAAATCGAGGGTAAATCCATTTTCAGGAATGTATCCTAAATATTTAAAAAAAAATCCGGAAATATTCCAGATATCCCTTATGAGCTTAAAAAGTCTCGTACCTTATAATGAGCTGTGTCTTAAATAAATGAGTATCCCCAGGAGCAACCACCTAACCAATAATTAACCAAACGTGTCTTAAATTGGAGGGTAAATTCCAATTTTAGGGGTATCTTATAAGCGAGCTTCAAATATAATTTAACAATAATCCTCACATTTTCCCTTATTGTAAAAGAAAATAAAGTAGGTTCTTGTCCAACAGAAACAATAACTCTATGAAGATATTGAGCATTTATTTGACGTAAATTATATCCATCAAGCAATACTTGCCCTCTTGTTGGAGAATACATTCTTTGCATTAAAGCCATTAAAGTACTTTTTCCACAACCTGAAGGGCCAACAATTGCTAATGTTTCTCCTGATTTTACTTCAAAACTAATATTTTTGAGAATTGGAACAATTGGTCTAGAAGGGTAGCGAAATTCGACACGATGTAAACGAAGACGGCCTTCAAATTTCTGTAAAATATTTAAATGAAAAATTAGAGTGGAAATGAGTTGTATTTTCCGGAAAGAGTTGGATTTTCAATAAATATTTTTAAAAGAGAAAAATCCGGAAAACATTCCAATTTTTTAATATTTCCAGAAACATATAATATTCCGGAAATTAAAAAAAATTTCCGTATAGTATATATAAATAAATTCCGGAGACAAAAATATTTTCCGGAAACTTTTAAAAATATCCCGGAAATTAACAAACATTTCCCACAAATAAATTCCGGAGAGATTAATTACTTTCCGAAACATACAAATAATGTCCCAGAAAAGTATAAACAATTTTTCGGAAACCTACAAACATTTCCGGAAAATTAAATTATTAAATAAATTTTTTTTAAAAATTAACCGGACGGAATCCTTCATCACTCAAATTGTCCATATCTGCTGCAGGTTCAATCAAAACATTAAGAATTCCTTCAGCAGCAGTCCTAGCCTTTTTTAAATCGGAAACTGAAGCAACCAATAAAGAAAGATAATTTGCACCAAACTTAAAAATTTTTAAAGGATTTAAATACAAAAAATAATTAATAAAAAACCTGTGTTAATAAAACAACTCTGAGATAATCAAAAGGACTGAAAAAAAAAGAAAATATTAACAAACAAAAAAAACATGAAAAAAAAATAGAAGCAAACATTGAACAAACAAAACACATCCAACAATTTAGTAAAAGAGAAATTCTCAAACAGTTCAGAAAATATATAAACATTTCTGGAAAAAAACATGCAAACATTTTTCGGAAACATAAATATCCATTAACATTTCCCACAAAAACATGTAAACATTTTTCTGTTGGGAAGATAGACATTCAAAATATAAATGACAATTCATACATTGGCATTCTGTTATATTTATTTCCCGCCTATTTTCCATTCTCATTTTCCCTCTATTTAAGCTGTTCCCAAATACCCCATTTTTGTTCAGTTCTCTGTTCACTCGTAATTTATTTAGCGCTTTATTCTTCCACCTTTATTTATATTGATTTGACTTAATAAATATTTTGACTGTTTGTCAAAGTTTCTTTTGTTGTAACGAGTACACAACATTTTCGATCAATAATAAAACAAAAAACATGATAAACACAAAAACAATCAAAACATAGAAAAACAAATAAAACAAACAATTCATTTGTTTTGTGTTTTCACAAAACAAATGAAAACACAACAAAAACACCATAACACAAATAAAACATCACAAATAAATAAAACACTAAAAACACAACATTAATACATAAAATAAAACAAACATAAACAAAACATTAAATAAAACATGAATAAAACAAAATACAGACAAAACACAAACAACAAAACAACCAGAACATAAAACAAAACAACAAAAACACCAAAACATAAACAAACAAATAAAACAAACAAACAAGACGCAAAAACAACCAAAACACACATAAAACAAAATACAAACAAACCATAAAAATAAACTAACCCAATTTCATTTGCCAACATCATCATTTCACCAATATGTAAAGTAATGGCACTGTTAAAAAAATTAAAAATATTTAAAAAAATTAAAAAAAAAATCAAACCAAAGAATATAAGTAAAAGAAAATTGACAAGCAAAAACAAAAGCAGAAATAATTGATTGACGTCTCATAGATTTTTTAAGAGGTCTGAGAGCATCACAAAAAATTCGATGAAAGTGTGATTGGAGAGAATAAGCTTTGATTGTTGGCATGTTTGTGAGGAATATACTTGTGTACTTTTTTAAAGGAAAAAAAATTTTTTTTGAATTTTCTTTATTGGAGCCAAAAATTTTCTAATTTGACTTAAGTTTCGAATGTTGGACCAAACAACAGTCTCTTCATATCCCCAGTCTACTCCTTGTTTATCCCAATTCTCCACATATAAAATAAACTTTTAGACACCCAAACCTCCCTCCTCCACCCTCTTTGTTAACCCACCCCCCCCCCCCACCCTCCAAAAATCTCTCAGGTAATCCAACCTCCCCCTTATTCCAATGATATTTCACTCTTATCCACCCATATCCCTCAGAAAAAATTTTTTAAACAAAAAAAAAACACAAACTGTAGCAGCCTTTTTCTCTTCTTCAGCCATTTGTCGCTGTCGTTTACTAGTTTCACGTACTTCCACAATACGTACAAAAAAGAATGCTGGGAATTGAAAACCACAGAGTAAGGCTAACTAGAAAAGACAAAAAATTAATGAAACAAAAATTATTTTTTAAAAAAACCTTCCAATTTAAAAACAATGCAATAGTTATAGAAACAAAAGCGCATACAAGTGAAGGTAATAACATATCCAATTTTGAACCGAGAATCTAAAAATAAATAAAAAAAATTTTTAAAGAAGCTGTGATAAGAGGGGGAAATTAGAATAATATAAAGAGTTGGTTACAGAGCAGGAATTAAAGAATATTGTCGAGCAGGGATGTTATAAGGTAGAAAAAAAGTCGGGGAATTTTGGGGTAAATCTTGGGAGCGATATTGTCAAAGTCAAGTGTTATACCAATTAGGCTCTAAATGGGCAATCTACCTTTCCTTATAAATGAAGTAAATCGACCAGAAACCTTATACCAGAAAATAACAAGATTGGATGGAACATGACCCAGAGAGCGCTACCCAATTCCTTCTTACCCCTTTTTTCTTTTAAAAAAATAAAGAAAAAAGCTATCAGATTTCTAGACCCTCTTCAAAAACATTTTAAATGTACACAGCCAAATATACCCCAATTTTATATTTAATTATAAATATACCCTGTTTAAACTTGCAGTGTCTGAAATTAATCTGTGAACAAGTCGACCAGGCGTATTCTCTTTAAAATTAAAAAAAAGGAAAATTAAAAATAAATTTGACTAACTGTCCTCGTCAAAATAAGCAACTCCGTGACGCAGTAATTGTCTAAACATTTGAAGCCGCATATGCGTACAAAAACCATGGCCATAAAGAGCAACGGAAAGTCTCTAAAAATTATTTTTGAATAATTAATTTAAGAAAAATTTTTGAAGACATTTAAACCCAAAAAAATTTCAAAAGATTTTTTGAAAAAAAAAATAATTTTTTTGACAAACCCCAACAGCTTCAAACATTGTTTTGACAATAATAATCTTTAAAAATAATTTTAGAAGAAAATTAAAGAAAAAATCCAAACCGCAACGTAAATACAAGCAACAATAAAAACTTTTTCGGAAAGTTGTTCTGCAGGGACTATGGAAATCTAGAAAAATATAGGTAATTTATTTTTGAAATAGAAACAAAAAAAAGAAACCTCAAGAAGTGAGGCAACCTCAAAACAAACTAATAAAAATAGGGCTCCTCTTAAAACTGTAATAGGAATAGCCAACGCCAAGTGAACATGCCCTCCTTTAAAATCGCGAATCAGGCGCCAAACTGCTCTCAAATTTGTGTGTTTTCCAGGCAACTTTAAAAATAAATTTTATATAGTTAGTCCCCAAGGAGATCAGCGAACTGACTATTCTATACAGGGAATGTTGGGGAAAGATTCCAGGGACAGAAATATCGGGACAACCCAGGGATGACATAGGTTACCCGAAATTGGATATCCAAAACCTCGAACCGACATTTTTATCAACCCGTGACATTCCTGGACAAACCCCCCAAACTTATCAAAAAATACCGAAAAATCCTCCTCCGTATAACTTTTAACTTCTTCCTCAACTTCCGGAGCAACTTCCATAACGTTTGGTTTAGAACGAAGCATTGACCTTTTCTTGGACAAAACTGGCAAAGCTTTTAATTTCTCTCGATCCATACTCAAAACTGAATAGGATTTTCCAATGCTCATTTTTTTGTTAGCTCCAACTGAAGATCGAGTCCACGCCTGGCGTTTAGCCAACAAGGAGTCCTTTAAAAACAAATTTATTTAGTATTGTCCACGGTCAGTAAATTCATCCCAGTGGCGTCTCAAAAGAGAAGAATAAGAGCACCTAAGCCACCATAGGAAAAATTAACCGGTTGTGAACAACCTTACAAAGTTGGGTAAACTTGACGCTTACGGGCCCTGTTTTTCCTTCCCAAGTTTTTTTTCCTATCAATGTAAAGAATGGTCAGACTTTCCTTCGCTTTCCAATTCCCCTCTGTATTTTGCCAACAAATTAATTCTTATTCTGTTTTGGGAGGAAGGAAGAAGTCTGATCCAGACTAGGACATGGATACGAATACAGATATTGTAAAAATGACTGCGGATATCCGTCTGCATCCGCCGTAAATATCCGGATACGGATACCAAGATCAGTATCCGTGTCCTAGTCTGGTCTGATTATTCTTTTCGGAGAAGAAAAAATGAAGCCCGTAAACGCCAATTCTACCAAATGTTTTCCTTTCACTATTAAAAATTTAAAAAAATAAACCATAAATCCAGGCTGGTCAGCAGGTCCAATACTAAACTTTCCTCCTAAAGTTGAATCTCTTCTAGTTCCAGTAATAGATTTTAATTCAGTCAAGCGATCCTGAGCGGGAGGAGGAGGTCTTTTAGGTTCCACCAATGTAGCCAACTTTTGATCCAGAAACATTCGGGTAAATTGACCGTTTGAACTAGATTAAATTTAAAAAGAAATTTGAAATAAAAAATACTTTGAGAGCAACTCTTGAGGACTGCCTTGTTCAACTATTCTTCCTTCTTCCAGCACTATAATGCGATCCTACAAATTTAATTTTGTTTAAAGTACTTCAAGGTAGGATTGTTCAAAACAAGTTCTTTTTGCCTGTGGTGACTCAGATGGGGAATAGAAAGAGCATCTGAGCCCCCATAGGCAAAGATTAACCTGTCGTGAACAACCCTGCATCAAATTATGAAGAAATTCAACTTACAGCCTTCCTTATTGTACTCAATCTGTGTGCGATAGTAATTGTACTAACACCACGAATTGCTGCATCAATAGCCTTCTGAACTTCCCCTTCGTGTTTTGTATCCAATGCGGAGGTAGCTTCATCAAAAATCATTAAGGAACTGCAAAAATAAAAGTTTGGGACCAAATGTCCACTTTGGGACCAAATGTCTAATCTTACGGATTTCGAATAACAGCTCGACAAATAGCCACCCGTTGCTTCTGTCCTCCACTTAGTTGAACTCCTCGATCACCTACTCGAGTTCGCATTCCATCTGGGAGGGCACTGATAAATGACCAACTTTCTGCCCGCCTAGCTGCGTCGTTCACATCGCCTTGGGAGGCGCCCAAAAGTCCGTATCTAATGTTGTCTGCAATTGTTCCATCAAAGAGAACGGGTTCCTGACTATTGATTGACTGTTTAGAATGAGAAAAAGTTGAAAGAAAAGGTCAGACCTGACTAAACCAATTTGAGCTCGAACGATATCTAAAATTGAAATCGCGACCATATTTCACCAAAAACACATTTTGCCAATAAGGCTAAAATTACTCGTTTTGCCAACGGAGCCTTATTGACAAAATACGGGTTTTTAGCCTTATTGGCAAAATGTGCTATTGGCGAAATATGTAAAGATAATTAATAAGAGATTATAATCAGTGTCTCGTTACCTGGATCCATGTCTCTTAAATTAACACCATCCATACTAACAGTTCCACTACACGGATCATAAAAACGCAAAATTAATGCTGTTATTGTCGACTTTCCAGAACCGCTAGCTCCCACAATTGCTAAATGCTAAATAAATTTTTTTTGAAAATTTGAAAATTGCGGATAGGCCGTTTCAGTTCCCTAAATCTGCCCAGGCCGTTTCATCACAAGGAAAAAAGGAATGTTTCAGTGCGAGTTTTTACCTCGCCAGCGGCCACTTCAAAGCTAAAAATTATTTTGTATTTATTTTTACAAATTGCGAATTATTTACAAACCTAAGCCCTTTGATGACCTCAACGTCCGGTCGCGAAGGATAGCTAAAGTTGGAAATTAATGTAGAAAAAATTACAAATTGTAAAAGAATAAAAATAAACTTAAATTTACAAAAATAAACTTGGAATAAACTTGAATTGTAAAATAAACTTGAATTAAAATAAGTTTTACAATAAAGTTTCCTACAATTTGTAATTTTTTATTTAGGTTTATTTTATAGCAAAAATAAACTTGAATTGTAAAATTACCTACCTAAAATGCACATCTTTAAAACTAATCGCTCCCCTCCCAATAGTTTGATTTGTATTTTCTTTAGGCTGTAGTTTTTCAAGTGGGGCCATTTTTGCTGGGACGATCCTTCTCGTTAACCTTTTCTGATTTTAATAGACATTAAAATAAATTAATTTTAGATTTATTTTCCAACCAAAAGTGTACTCCTCTTTGCGGGTATATCTCTCTCAATCATTGGGGCTTCCTTCAGTATCGTCTGCATTTCCTTCGCACTTCGTTTTGCAGTTGAAACGCCGTTTAAATGGAATCCAATACTGACAGATTGAGCACACAAAAATAGCATATTTATTGCCAACTTTAAAGAGAGAAGAGAGTTCCTCATAGGAGAAAATTTTAGAAAAAAATTAACTCACAGCCCCTAAACGCCCAGGATTCTCATTTCCAGACCTCCAAACTCCAAAACACAAAGCGGCGGTGAATATTAATTCTGTGAAGAGTACTTGGGCGAGTGAATTGTAAACTGAAGAGGCCCTGAGACGCTCTTCAGTAATCTTTTTGTGCTCCAAACTTAGACGTTCATATCTATTTGTAAAATTGTAAAAAAGTTTTACAATTTGTAATTAACTTTCCAATGCTTTGTCGCTGGGCTCCAAAAGCAATTACAGTGCGAATACAACTTTAAATAAAACTTGAAAAAGTTTGTAATATTTAAAGTTTATTTTTAAATTCAAGTTTATTTTTCTATTCAAGTTTATTTTATAGGAATAAATAAACTTGAATTAAAATAAGTTTTACAACTCGTTCTACAATTAATTTATAATTCTGTTGCAATTCAAGTTTATTTTTATAACAAATAAAATAAATAAACTTTAATTTAAAGTTTATTTTTTTAACTAATTTTAACCAAATATAAATACAATTCAAGTTCAAAGTTTATTTTTTACAATAAATTCAAGTTTATTTTTCTATTAAGTTTTATTTTCTTATTTTTATATTTATAAAAGTTAATAAAATTTTTACGACATTTTACCTAAAAGTTTCATGGACCAAATTTGTTATTTTTGTTTGTAACTGTGTTTCGGTCTCCATTGTTTTGCAAAACCACTAAAAAAAGTAATAAAAAAGAGGGATGTTCAGCGAACTTACTCGACTAAATACAAGTCTTGTACAGATTAACAGTGGAATCGCTAGTAAAATGAATGCAGTCACTTGCCAATGTATATACAAACAAACAGAAACTTCAATTATGTATAATAGAATTAGATTTGAGATTGAACTTGAAACTTACTTGTAACAGCCATATAACAAATACTATAAAATTACAATTTGTAATTAAAGTTTATTTTTGTCTAGAGATTATTTTTACAATTCAAGTTTTATTTACATGTTTTGACAATTTTAATTTCCTAATATTTATTTTTTACAATTCAAGTTTATTTGTAATTATTTTTACAATTTACGGAAATTTATCTTTCATTTGTAATTCAAGTTTATTTATCTAGACCAAGTTTCAAGTTTATTTTTTTTACAATAATTTCAAGTTTATTTTTCTGTTTTTACAATTCACTTGTAGTTTCCTAATATTTATTTTTTACAATTCAAGTTTATTTTTCATTAAGAAATTCAAATTTATTTTTCTACAATTCTAAATTTAAGTTTATATTTAAAATTGTAAACTTACATAAAAAAGCACATAGGTAAATGGTCAGCCATTCCTTGATAAATACAATCAGCCTGACTAAATAAAGTTTATTCTTAGGAGGTTTATTTGTTTATTTACTCATTGAGAACAGAAGCGACTTGCCCAGAATGCCTAGATTCAAGCCAGGCAATGTCCATATGCAAAAGTTTGCGAATATATGCTTTTTTGGCTCTAAAGACTTGGCGAATTGCTGAGATTTCCCATACTAGTCTCTAAATATTTTTGAGTAAATATTCAAATTTCCTTCAAGTTTTCTTCATTTACCTGTATAAAGGCTGCACAAAATGTAGCTACAGACAATGTAAGCATTGCATAAAAAACGGGCGTGGCAGAATCCTGGAAGCGCTTATCAATTTCCTTTTGACGCTTCCCCCACAATGCAAGGTTTGTTTCGTTTGGGGAAAGCCCCAAGTCTGAAAGCCTCAAAAGTTCTGAGGAACGATTTAAACGAAATTCTTCTCTTCGGATAGCTAAATTATTTGGAGATGATTAAACAAATAAATAATTCAACTTGCCATAAGTCATAAAATTTCCCATGAAAAACCAAAGGAATGGAGGGAGAATAGCTTGAACAAGTGCCATCAACAACCCCAAGGTTATAAGCTATAATAAACTTGTTTTATAACAATTTTGTAATTAATTGAGGAAATGCTTTAATTCAAGTTTAATTTAATTACAATTCAAGTTTATTTTACAATTTAAGTTTATAAACTTTCTTTCAAGTTTATTTTTGTAATTCATGTTTATTTAACGCTAATTCAAGTTTAATTTAATATTTAAGTTTATTTTATATAATTCAAGTTTGTAAACCTTTCTCAAGTTAATTTTTACATTTCAAGTTTATTTTCATTTGAATTCAAGTTTTAATGTTTATAAACTTGTAATTCAAGTTTTATTTAATAATTCAAGTTTGCAAATTTTTTTCAAGTTTATTTCTATTAAATTACCAACCTGATAGTCGACTGGGTCTGCAAAACGGTAAATATCAAGTAAGGAAGCAGATTCAGCTTCATTTTCCTTCTGTTTTTTAATTTCTTTAAATTTTTCTGGCTTTCCCATAACAAAACTTAAAAATCTCTTTTGTAGTTTAAATAAAAATCAAAATTTCACAGTTTATTTTCAATAATTTCTTCCGTTTATTAAAAAATTCTTTGAAAAATTTAAAAAAATTTTAAATTTAAAATTTAAAAAAATTCCTTTATGAATCAATTAGTAAGTGAAATAAAATATAAGTAAATTTAGTAGATGATTGAAAATGACCAAAAAGAAGGGAGAGAGTTGCGCCCCACATAGAGAGGAAAATAAAAGAAAATAATAGGTAGAAGATTTACAAAACAAACTTGAAAAAAAAATTAAATTAAATTATATAATTAAATCACATGAAAATCGCGTTTGAATAAAAAAAAATTGCGGCGCGGTTTAAGTAAAAATAGGTGAATTGTTTTGTGAACAAAAAAATGTTTGGAAGAAAAAAAGTTTTTGACTAAAATAAATAAATGAATGATGGCCTTGATAGGTAAAAATGATCTGTGCGCGAAACTGATATTATTAGAGTTTATTGGGAGCGTATATAAAATGATAAGACAAAAGACAATCAATGAGTGAAGATAGAGACTGTTAGTTGTTATTAATTAATTGCAAGTTTATTTTTGTAATAATTGTAATTCAGGTTTATTTATCTATTCTTTTCAGGTTTGTATTTTCGCCAAGTTTATTATTTTCAAGTTTGTATTTTTTTCAAGTTTATTTATTTTGTATTTTCTTTTTGTGTTTTTCAACTTAATTACAATTTGTAAAAATAAACTTTAAATGTATTTTTTTAAATAAACTTAAATTACAAATTGTAAAATTCAAGTTTATTTATTTTTCAAGTTTGAATTTTCTTTAAGTTTATTTTGACAAATTGTATTTTTAAGTTTGTTTGTATTTTGCATTTGTGTTTTTAATATATTTACTGTTTAATTTGTAATTCTTTACTTTTGTATTTAGTTCCGTTTTACAATTTGTAATTCAAGTTTATTAAGTTGAAATTCATTTTGTAATTAAAAAATAAGTTGTAAAAAATGAAAAAAGGGTAGCAGGTTGAGAGTTAATGACTGGTGGACAGTCGATAAATCAAAAACTTTATTGTTTAAACGCGTCTGGTATGGGAAAGGAACGCGCGGAATGTAGTTTCTCCCACCCAACCCAAAAATGGCCATATGTTAAACAGGTTTAAAATAATGATTGGTTTATGATGATTGGGAGGTCATGAAATTGAAAATTTTCTGATATATTCTGATTTTTTAGAAATTAATCTTGATTTTTATAATTATGGCTTTTAAAGTTGTCTGATTTTTTACAATTATGTAAATTATTAAATAAAGTAATTTTTACAAATTGTAATTTAAGTTTATTTTTCCAAGTCTACTTTTACAAATTGTAATTAGGTTATATATTTTTAAGTACAAAAATCAAGTTTATTTTTATATTTTGTAACTCAATTTGCAAATTGTAATTCAGGCTAATTTTTCACAAATTTACAATTTGTAATTCAAGTTTATTTTTTTTTACAAATTGTAATTATGTCTCAAAAGACTAATTTCTTACAAATTGTAATTTTTAATAATTCTGATTTACAAATTGTAAATTAATAATATCCAAGTTTTTAAATTTTTTCTCACCATTTTCACTTTTGTTTACTCATTTCTAATCCTCCCCCCTTATTTTCTTCATAACTGAGGGCAAGTGTTTTGTTTTATATTTTACAACAGAAGAAGCAATCTCTCGGTTTTACCCTCAGTTATTTCCCTCTCCCTTCCCTCATCTGCTCTGACAATGAAAAGCAATTTTTCATTTTTGGCGCGGGTTGAATTGTCAATCTGAAAGGAAGAAAGGGGTTGAATTTATTGGAGAATTACTCTAAAATTAGAAACAAAATAAATTCAAAAATGGCTGACGTAAATGTTTAAATTTTAAGGGGAATTTCAATTCTTTAAATTTCAGCTTGAGTAAATTTCAGAATAAAATTTCTGATTTTATTCTGATTTTAAATTTTATTCTATAATTTTGTTCTGATTTTAAAATTCTGATTTTTTTCTGATTTTTCTGTTTCGAATTTTGTTCTGATTTTTATTCTGATTTTAAATTTCATTTTATGACTCTGTTCTGATTTTAAAAATCAGAATTTTGTTCTGATTTTATTCTGATTCAGAATTTAAAATTTACCCAACTATATTTCGGGTAAAAACCTATGGGAAGACTCTTCTCACAATCAGTTTAAAAAAAGCAAAAGGCGTGTGAAGACTTTTTAAGGATTAAAAACATCGAAAGGCGCCAAACGGGGAGGAAGACAACAAGAAGTGAAAGAAGACAAATGGCCGAATTTTTGGAGGAAATTTTTGGGGGAATTTTTGGCTGTTTGGAGGCGACAGCCGGTTAAGCTGGGTATTTACTATTTTTCTCACTTCCCCAGCCAACATCTTTTTTTAAAAATAATTCTTCACTTTAAAAACAAAAAAAGGCTAAATGAAAGTTCAAAAATGACCAACAATATAGTACAAAAATTATTCTGATTTTGAATATTTTATTCTGATTTTAAGTTGTTATTCTGATTTTCCTTTTCTGATTTTATTCTGATTTTAAATTCAATTATTTGTTTCTTTTCTGGTTTTATATGATTTGTTCTGATCTAAAAATTCTGATTTTGCTCTGATTTTTAATTCTGATTTTATTCTGATTTTGAAATTCTGGTTTTATTCTGATTTTAAGTTCCAGTTTATAATTCTGTTCTGATTTGAATTTTCTTATTTTATTCTGATTTTTCTGATTAAAATTTTGTTCTGGTTTTTTATTCTGATTTTGAAATTCTGGTTTTGTCTTAATTTAATTCTGATTTTTCTGTTTACAAATTTTATTCTGATTTAAAAATTTTAAGTTCCACTTTCCTCCTAGCAACTTTTTACTAAATATACTCCCCGCCTTCTCATAATTCTCAATTCATTAATTTAAAAAATTCTCAGAGAATACATAAGTGCGCGAGTTAAGAAGATTAATAAATCATTAACTGTCGTTTCCTCCTTATATAAATTTTTGACCTTTGACCAAATGCCATTCATATACTTAATTTTACATATTTTTTAATTTTCTTTCTCCTTTTTTATTTAGAATTTTATTTTTATAAATTCTGTTCTGACTTTAAAATTCTGATTTTTGTTACCTAATTTGTTCTGATTCTAAATTTCTGATTTTGTTCTGATTCTTATTTTCTGATTTTTTATTTTCTGATCTTATTCTGTTCTGGTTTTTAAATTCTGATTTTGTTCTGATTTTAAAATTCTGATTCTTAATTCTTGTTTTTATTCTGATTTTATTCTATAATTCTATTCTTGTTTTTTAATTGATTATTAATTAATTAATTAATTAACGACTATTATTAGTCTATTTAATGCCCTACTTAAAAATTTTTATAAAGACAAATGACCAATTTTATGGTTGTTTTCATACGGCGATTTAAAAGCGATAATCAAACAAACACTTAAAAAAATTGCTGCGGCTGCCATTTTTCATTTTTTTTAATTTTCAATTTTATTACCACCCCAAAAGTGATTATAAATAAATTGTCGGGAGAGCAGAAAAAAAGTAAATTAATTGAAGGCGAAGCAATTTACTCCCCTCTAAACACATCGATTAACTACTTTATTAACTAAAACAACTTGCAAGCAGTTTAAGCAAGTAATCGCCTCCTTTCTCTCACTCCTTTATGGTCAACCCTAAATTCTCTTTAAAATAGATCAACGCTGATTGGGGAAATTCTGAAAAAAACTTTAAAAAATCAGAACAAAAATTGGAGGTTGATTCACAACGTGTGTCTGGTGTTGTTCTGATTTTTGTTTCTGGTTTTTAATTTTTATTCTGTTCTGATTTTTTAATTTTTTTCTGATTTTATTTTCTGATTTTGTTCTGATTTTTAATTCTGATTTTCAATTCTGCTTTTTTGTTCTGATTTTTAATTCTGATTTATTCTACTCTGGTTCTGTTCTGATCATTGCTGATACTATTCTGATTTTTATTCTGATTTAATTCTGATTTTTCGATATTCTGGGCAAAATTTCTTCTCACCCCTTTCTTCATTTTACCCGTTACGTACATATCAGCACATCCATCTGTCCTCTCATAATATTTATTTAATGGTTTTTAGCCCCCTTTTTCTTCTTGTTTTTCGTCTTGTTAAATAATAAAATGATCTCTTTCTAACAAATCATATCCAAAAATTATTTGTTAAAAATTAATTGGCTATTAATTATTTTTGGTTGTTCAATGATCAAATATCAGTTCATGTTAGTCTTTTCTTTCTTTTCTTATTTTTCTGTTTACGAATTTTGTTCTGATTTTTAATTTCTGCCTCTGTTCTGATTTTATTCTGGTTCTGATTGTATTATGATTTTGCTCTGCTTTTAAATTTCTGATTTTATTTTCTGATTTTGTTCTGATTTTAAAATTCTGATTCTAAATTTTCCGTTCTGATTTTTATTCTGGGTTTGTTTTTGTTCTGGTTCTTAATTTATGATTTTATTTTCTGATTTTGTTCTGATTTTTAAATTCTAATTTTATACAGGGTTCTGATTTTTAATTGCTGATTTTATTCTGATTTTAAAATTCTGACTTTTACCCTTACTTTTTCTTCTTTAAAATTAAATTTTTTAGTCTTATGCCTTTCTTCCTCTACTATTTATTCTCTTATTAACTAAAAATTTAATGGAAAATCATCACTATTATTATAACAATAATCACCAACAATTATGGCAACATCCTCAAGCAGTTCACCACCACCAACAATTATATGACCCATCATTTGAGGAAGGACATTTTGCCTCTTTGTCTACTTCTTTCCCTTCCTCTCATAATTATTATTATTCTTCCCTTCCTGGTTGCAGCACCCCAATTCCTCCTATGGCCTCCCCTGAAAGAATGGACGCTGCTGTTGTAATTCCTCACCCTCCGCCTATTCTTCCTCCTCATCATCCCCACCAACATTTGACTCAATCTAAAAATAATGCTTTTACTCTTCCATTAATGGACGAGGAACGACAAAAAGAAAGCAGTTTTTTATCGAATTTTCAGTAGGAAAATTTTTTTGATTTTAAAAAAAAAATTTTCAGAATTTTTCTGATTTTTTTTTAAATTTTCAGAATTTTTTAGAAATCAGAATTTTTCTGGTTTCTGATTTTTCTGAATTTTTTCAAAATTAGATTTTGTTCTGATTTTTGAAGATTTTCAGAATTTTCTTATTTTTAAAGGTTTTCATACAAAAATCAGAATTTTGTTCTGATTTCTGATTTTCAAAAATTTTCTCCTCAGACCTCCTTCACACTCACACAACATTCCATCAATGACTGATACAACAATGGAAAACATTCCATGGTCACCTAATTATTATTCTCCCGATCCTCATGCTTTTCATCCTCATCAAATGCCTCCAGAATCTGTCCCTCCTCGCCATTCCTCATTTTCTGCTTTAAATGACTTTCAAAAAAGAGGAGAAACACCTAAAAACAACAACATTATTCCTTCAACTTCCCAACAACAACAACCCCAAACACCCCTTCAATATTCACAAGACCAACAACAACGACTTAGAGAACAACGTAGAGCAATGTATTCTCAAAATAAAGTTCAGTATTGGCAACAATTTAGTCAGATGTCGATTCAAGATAGTGGGGTTCATTCAATGAGTCATTCAACGGTTGGGGAAAGATTAAATTAATAGCCAAAAATAATTAATTGTTTCTATTAGGCCCCGTCAGTAATGTCTTCTATTCACCCAGCCTCGTGTATGTCTAATGTCTCTTCTCTGCCGGATGATTTTTCTGGGTTGAAAGAACATCCATACTTTCAGGCAAGTTGTGTTTTTCTCTCTGATACAATTATTTTTCCGGAAACTTTATTTATTTTCCGGAAAAGAAAAAACCATAATATATTTTTCCGGAATCTATTTTCCGGAAATGTACCTTTTCCGGAAAACTGTCTATTTCTGAACTTTCCGGAAACTATTTTCTATGATACACTTATTTTTCCGGAAAGGTTTAAAAATAAATTTATTTTTCCGGAAAAGAAATCTATTTTCCGGAAATAACATCCGGAATAGTTTCTGAAACAATATACCTTTTCCGGAGAATTGTCTATTTCTGGAATTTCCGGAAACTATTTTCTACGATACACTTATTTTTCCGGAAAGGTTTAAAAATAAATTTATTTTTCCGGAAAAAAAATATATTTTCCGGAAATATTTATGTCTTCCGGAATATTGCCTCTCTAAATATGATAGTATATATTTACTTTTCCGGAAGATCCTCTATTTTCCGGAAATTTATATTCTTTATTTATTTTTCTCTGTTTCAGCATATCCCTAACACTTTTAATCATGAAGAGCCTGAAAAAATGAGGCAGGTACTCCCTGAATTAATACCACTTATCAATGACGAGTCTGTAGACATTGTTAAACGTGCACTTGTAAATATTTAATTATTATCCAATTAATTAAAAAAAATAAATTTTATAGACAATACTTATTAGTGTTGCTAAAAAGGATAAAGAATTTTGTACATTACGTTCTCAAATAGATACTAGACCTTTAATTGTTGAAAAGAGGGTAGTGGAGGAATTGTTGAGAACTTTGCGTACCCACAAAAAGGATAAGGCAATTAAATTTATTTTATTAAAAAATTAATTTATTTAATTTAAGCAAGTTACCCTTTATGTTCTCAAAGCTTTATATTTTATTTCTGATAATGACCCTAGTGGGCGTGACTTATTTGTTAAAACATTAAATGCTCATGGAACTGATTGTCTTGAGGAATTGGTTCATTGCATTGGGTAGGTTTATTTTTAAATTCAAGTTTATTTAATTAATTCAAGTTTAAATATTTGTATTTTTTCAAGCTTTATTTTCAAGTTTATGTATTTTTTTGTGTTTTAGTTTAGTTCTAAGTTTATATGTGTTTTCAAGTTTGTATTTTTGTTTCTAAAATTTATTTTGTATTTTTCAAGTTTTAATTTTTGTATTTATTTTTAAGTTTGTATTTTTGATTGTTTCTCTCAAGTTTATTTTTTGTGTTTTTAAGTTTAGTTTTAAGTTTTTCTATGTTTTTAAGTGTGTTTTTCAGACTTATTTTTGTATTTTTTTAGGTTTATCTAAGTTTGTAGTGTTTTTAATTTTGTATTTTTTATTTGTTTGGCTAAGTTTATTTTTTGTATTTTTTCAAGTTTATTTTTGTATTTTTAATTTTACCTACTTAATTCAAGTTTTTAATATTTATTTATTTTTAGCATCCAAGACCCTTCTTGCTATAAATTTGCCTTTCTTCTCCTACACAATTTAATGACTGATATTCGGATTGGCCGGAAAGTTATTGCTTACATGTGTGAAATGAGAATATTAACAAAAGTTTTGAGTTGGTTATCTGACAAAAATGAGAAATTTTTAAGTATTGTGACTGACATAATTTACATGCTTTTAAATAAAAATACTGAACAAATGGTGAGGAATTTTGTATTTTTTTGAATTTACAAAATTAGCCTAAAAATACCTAAATTGAAATTAAAATTCAAACTTAAAACACAAACAAGCTTAATCGCGAAGAAATACAAAAAATAAACTTGAGAGAAACAATTGGAAAATACAAACTTGAAATAAATTAATCGAAAACACTTTAAAACAAGACTAAACCTAAAACTTGAAAAAATAAACTTGAGAGAAACAATTGGAAAATACAAACTTGAAATAAATTAATCGAAAACACTTTAAAACAAGACTAAACCTAAAACTTGAAAAAATAAACTTGAGACAACAAAAATACAAACATACTAAAATACAAACTTATATAAACTTAAAAACACATAAAACACAAAACTTGGAAAAATACAAAAAATTAAACTTGAAATAAATTATTTAAATTTTTTCAGGCTTTCTTTATTGGTTTAAACGGACATGAAAAACTTGTTAATATTCTTGCTAATTCCCACCAAGAAAATTTACTTTATAGAGCAGTTAAATTACTTAATAGAGTTGTACAAATAGTAATTCCTTCCTTAATTTTCTTTAAAATTCTCAATAAATTTTAAGGATCCAAACAAAATAGTTTCAGCCGGCTTATTGGAAGCAGCACAAAAACACTTGGATCACGCCAGTCAACGGATGTTAAGACAACTTTTGGATTGTATAAAGTTTGTAAGTCATGTGCCTTCTGGAGACCGTGATATCCATTTATTATTACAAAAATTGCTTCAACTGCTTGGTAGGGGAGATTTTCTAGACTAAGAACCCCCAAAAATACCCATTTTCAGGCACAAACGATATGAAAGTTAAAGAATGCTGTACAGACATTTTAGCAAATTTATCAGCTAACAATACTAGCAATAAAGAATTTTTGGTCGATAAAGGAGCAGTTTTTGGCCTATTCCAACTTTTACAAGAAATGGAGGCATTAAACGAAGCATTGGGGCAAAATACTCAAAGACAAAATATTCAAGAAACGGCTCTCTCACTTTTACGTTCTCTCTCTTCCGGAAATGTCTGTTCCGGAAAAGCAAAACAACAAATAATTAAAAAAGAAATACATAAGAAAATATTGTTGGAAAGGATGAGGAATAAGCAGAGAAATTGGCCTTTACTTAAAAAGACATTTGCAGTGAGTTGAATTAGAAAATACAAACTTTTTCCGGAATAAATATATAAATTATTTTCCGGAAATATTTATATTCGAAAAATACAAATAATTTCCGTAAGGTTGGTGTTTTTAGGATATAATTACATAAATAAACTTTTTCCGGATTATTGTATTTTCCGTTTTTATAAAAGTAAAACACAAAACTTTTCTGGAAAATATATCAAAAATACAAAACTTTCCGGAAAATAAATAGAAAAACACAAAACTTTTCCGGAAAATATATCGAAAATACAATTAATTCTTCCGGAAATATTTCTGGAAAAGTACAACCTTTCCTTTATGTATTATTGTATTTTCCGGATTCAGGTTTATTTTATAATACGAAAAACAAAAACTTTTTCCGGAAAATATAATATCAAAAATACAAAATAATTTTTTCCGGAAAACACAACCCATTATATTAAATCTTATTTAACAGTTACTCCAATATATTGCTCAAGAAGAAAATCTTTTAAAAGAATTTCGTTTTGCAATGTCTTTTCCTCCAAATTTTCCTCAATTGCCAGATGCTCCACTTTTATTAAAACCTGAATATTGTTCTTTTGTTAGTCAAATAGTGGTTATATTAACTGAAGGGTTAAATTCGCTTCCACAAAGTTGGGAATTGTGTCAAAAATGTTTGGATTTGCTTGGTTTATTGGCTGGTGATGAAGGATTGTTAGGGGAAATATTCTCAGAATTATCTGCCCGTTGGATTCGTCTTTCAGAATTTCAGCCTAAACTACTTGCTCCTCAAGTTATTCTTCGTTTCTTTGAACAACTCGCTCCTACAGCAATAGCTTTACTTGCCCAAATTGCCCGTATTCCGGAAGCTGCTATATTTATTGGGAAGGATAGACCCACATTGGATACTTTGAGGAAATGGGCAATTAATAACAACGATGTAAACTCGGCTCGTTTTGCTGGGTGTGTATTACAGTTGGTTGATTCTGCTAATGGAAAACAACAACAAAATGCTTCCGGAAAAAGAGTACAAATTGGTGGGGAGGAGAGTTGGAAGCAACAACAGGGTAAGTTTTATTTGTTTTGGTTTTAAAATTCATTGTATTTTCCGGAAAAGTTTACTAGGTTAGAGTAGCAACATTTTCCGGAATATATAGAAAATACAAAATTTTCCGGAATCTCTATGAGAGTTATTTTCCGGAAAATATATCAAAAATACAATTATTTTTCTGGAAATGTTTCTGGGAAGATACAACTTTTTTCCGGTTTGAGATCGTATAATTGAAAATACAAACTTTCCGGAATATAAATTAAAATTACAAACTTTCCGGAAACAATTTAAATTATTTTCCGGTAAGCTTATATTTTTATACAACTTCTTTCCGGATTTAAATTAAATCGGAAAACACACATACTTTTCCGGAATTTATTTAAAATATAAAACTTTTCCGGAATTTCATTACTATTTTAAACTATACAGGACAACAACAACAACAATCTCATGCAGTTAATGAGAAAAAATCTTTTCCAGATACGGAAATGGATTTTTCTATGGGTAAATTTATACTAATTTTATACCTACTTGTTTAAACTATTTTTTTAGCACCTTCATCATCTACCACCGAACTTTTACCTTGTTCCCCCAGCAATTTTCTTCTCCAACCAGACCATTCTAAGGATATACTAAAGGTGTTTTTTAAAATTCTAAAAGAATAATTTTAATTATATAACCGGAAAAGATCTTTCCGGAAACGTTCTATAAAATTATTTTCCGGAATGTTTATATTTTCATGCAACTTTTTTCCGGTACATATCCGGAAAATACAAAACTTTTCCGGAAACACTTTAAATTATTTTTCCGGAATGTCTTGTATTTTTATTTGATTATATCCGGAAACTTTTCCGGAAATTTATCTAAAACACATATAAAACTTTTCCGGAAGAGTATAATATTAAATAATTCCCGGAAATAAAAAATTTAATTTAATTTTAGCAACAACAGCCTCCAACCGATTGTTTAGCGTCAACTTTATCTTCATTCGACTCTGACGATGTTAATAATCTTTCTGATTTTGGTACTTTAGTAGGTACTTTTTGCCCTAGTTCTTCTCCAGTCTGGGGGGATATTGATTTTGGATAAATATTTTTTTTTAATTTTTTAATTTTATTGTAAAAAATAATTTTTTATTGCTCATTTTTAAATAATTTTTAAAAAATAATTCTGATAAAATTTTTAATTTATTTTTTTTAATTTTTTTTATCGTTATGTCGTTGATATATTTTATTCACATTTCTTATCTCATTTGTTTAATATCCAGATTCTGTTTTTGGTATCGAACAGTGATCTGTATTTTAAGTAAGATATATATATAATTCTGATTTTTTTCTGATTTAAAAATCAGAATTCTGAAAAAAATTAATCAGGATTCTGATTAGTTGGTTTATGAAAATCAGAATTCTGATTTTTTTCTGATTTTCTGACTCGGATCGTAATTCTGATTTATTCTGATTTTGATTTAAACTAGAATTCTGATTCTTCATTTCCAGAATTCTGATTTAAAAATCAGAATTTAATCCTTAAGCTATACCACAACTAGCGTCCAATCCAGGCACTCCATCAGATCCATCCTCTCCTATCTGTCCAGGTTGACCTTTGGGTCCTTTCTGTCCAATCTCTCCAATTTCACCTTTTATTAGGGGATATTTTAATTTATTTTAAAATTAAATTTACCAAGTTCTCCTCTAACTCCAGGGTTTCCAAAACTTCCAGGCGCGCCAGGCCGTCCTTTAAGTCCTGGAGGGCCGGGAAGACCTGGCTCCCCTGGAGGGCCATTTATTACTTGAATCTAAAAACGAAATGATTTTTTGTATTTTTAACGTGATCGAGTGTTGATAAAAATTTTTTCCGTTTAATTTTACACGCAAAAATACAAAAATAAAATACCTGCCTTTTTATGTCATTTTTTAATATTTTTTTTTATTTTTAGCCCTATTTTTGTATTTATTTTCCCACACCTTTTCTTTCTCGTTTTCCACTGTTTATTTAATTATCTACGTTATTAAGGGAGAATAAACCGGCACCAAGTCATATGAAAAAAAAAATATTTTAAAAATTAGTTTACATACGAGATAATATAATTTTACATAAGTATAGGTAAGAAATTTTATTCATTGCGTGCATTTCTTTTCTTTATTTTTTTAATATTGAAATTTTAATTTTTTGCCTGTCTGAACTCAATTTTTATTTTTATATTTCTCTATTTGTATTTATTTCCGGAAAGTTCTACATACATATTTAATTTTATAAAGTTTCCGGAAAAAGTTTATTTCCGGAAATAGTTTATTTAATTATTCCCTTTTATTTTGTATTTTCCGGAAATTATTTCCGGAAAGTTATATTTATTTTTAGTTTCCGGAATGTTGTATTTTCTTTCCGGAAAATATAGTCTCCCCTATTTTTTATCTCTCTCTTCCCTACTCTGTCACACCCCATCTTTATTAGAGTGCAAAAACAACTTACACTTCCCGCAGTTCCTCTAAGACCTGCCTGTCCTGGTAATCCTGGGAGGCCTAAAATATTCAAAAAAAATTTTTTTACCAAAATTTAGTTTAATTACCTGCATTTCCTCTCTCCCCTACTTTTCCAGGCAAACCGCGCATTCCTGCTTTTCCGTTCTTTCCAGGTATTCCTCTCCTTCCTGGAACACCTTTCGGGCCAGGATCTCCGCTTGGACCGGGAGAGGAGGGTGTGCATATAAAACACCTATTTTTATTTTTTTTTAAAGTCGTCTCAATAAATTAAACCAAACCAGTCTATTTGGAAAGGAACTGGAGGCGGGGATGGCATTCCTGGAGAGCCTGCTTGTCCTTGCTTTCCATCAATACCTTTAAAAGTATTTAAAAATAGGATTAAAAATACACCACAACATTAATAAACTCTTTAATTCTCTTTAATTCTTCCCTTTAAAACATGTGCCAACTCTTCCTTCTACTATAAAATCAATTTTGTATTTTTTTTTATTTTAATGTATTTTCCGGAAATATTTGTTAATACATATTTTACGATTTCCGGATGTGTTATTTTCCGGAAAATTTTTAGGTGAATTCAATTAGGTATCTTCCGGAAAAGTAATTTTATTATTTATTTTCCGGAATGCTCAGAGTATTTCCGGAAAGAATATTTTATTTATTATTTTCCGGAAAAGTTTTGTGTTTTTCCGGAATTTTTGTATTTTCTATTTTTATTAATTTGTGTTTTCTTTAATTCCTTAAAAATTCTCTTACCGTCTTCTCCCGGTTCCCCAGGTAATCCAATACTTCCAACTTGCCCCCTTCCACAACTGCAACATTGACCAGATTCTTGATTCCTTCTAACCCTGTTAGAACTATAGTGCAATTGTTCTTCATATTTTAGTTCTTGGGATAACAAATTTATTCTATTTTGACAAAAATTGCTGTGATCCTGTTTCCGGAAAAATTACTTTAGTTTACTAATGTTTTTGTATTTTCCGGAAGAGGTTTATCTAATTATTTCCTTAATTTTTTGTATTTTCCGGAAAAGTTATTGTCTATTTTTATACTTTTTCCGTCTGTATTTATTTCCGGAAAGTTCTACCTATTTTTAATTTTATAGTTTCCGGAAATTTATATTGTCTTTTTCCGGAAAAAGTTTATTTTTTAATTTCCCTTCCTTTATTTTGTATTTTCCGGAACTGTATTTATTTTTTATTTCCGGAAAGTTATGTTTATTTTTAGAGTTTCCGGAAGGTTGTATTTTTCTTCCGGAAATTATATTAAGTAAAATACACAACTTTTGCTTCCGATTGCGTTGATTGCACTTTTAAAAATAAAAAGGGTATAGCGAGAACAACACTTGCTAGCGACACTGTACTTAAAGCAATAGTGCTAATAGCCAACTATAAAAATTGAAAAATATTTTCAAAAATATTTTTAAAAACCTACAAAACGTATTTTCGATGCTTCTTTAATAAGTTGCTCGCGATATAATTTTTGTTGGTGAATCTCTGCCATAATTTTTAGCTTTTATCTCCCCCACAAAAGCAGCAATCGACTGATAAATGAAATCTTTTATTGTTAAAGACCAAAGCAATTGTGCATTAACTGGCCATTAAAAATCTGGTTTTGTGGTAGACATGATTTAATTGTTAGGTGATTTACCGGGCGTTTATAGAAAAAAATTAAGAGGTCGTTTTTTAGTTTTGAAAAGTTGTTAGGGTGTCTGTTGTTCTAAGTGATGTTACATACTTTCCGGAAATAATATTATTTTTCTCTTTCTTTTCCGGAAATTTTCTCTAATGTATACATTAGTCCAACTTTTCCGGAAACAATATTTTATAATTTTTCTCTAACAAATAAGTCAGTAAAACTTTTCCGGAAATATACTTTCTTTGCATAAGTTAATACTTTTCCGGAAACAACACATTTTTTCTAACTCTAAATAAATTTCCGGAAATAATATAATTTCCGGAAGCATTGTAAAAATAATTTTTTAATTAATAAAACTTTTCCGGAAACAATGAATACCAACTTTCCGGAAGCATTATATTTAATAATTTATTTTTAACCTATACACAAATTAAAACTTCCGGAAAATACACACACACGTAAAACTTATATTTTTTATTTTTTATTATTTTCCAAGTTTAAGCTTAAAAATAATTGGATATTATTTAAGATAATCTCTCTTGTTTATTCAAGCATTAATCCTCCGCGCATCTCTTTTCGTTAATTAAAAATACAAATTAAAAGTCTTTTGCCAAATTATACCCTTGAGAATTGCCAAATCGATTTTACAAACTCTCTCCCCCTGTTAATTCCCTTTCCCATAAAAATTATTTTTTTCTGCATCGACAAGTACGCATTGACACGACGAACACGAAAGAAAGGCACTCTCTCTCCCAATAATTCAGTCATCCATATTTTTAATATTTTTGTCACACCATCATGATCTCGACCATAACTACCACAAAAACTTTTTTCTCATTTCCTAATTTCATTTTGCTCAGGTATTAATCAATTTTTTGTTTTTTTTTTGATCACGCGTTTTAAATAAACAACAACAACAATTAATTTTAATTAGAGAAAAAGAGTAAAGTTAAAACTATAAAAGATTTCCGGAAACTATACCGGAACGATTAATAAATTTTTAATTTATAATTATAAACATTCCGGAAATTACATAAATATTCACCTTTGAATTAAAACATTTCCGGAAATGATAGAGGGAAAAATAAAACACAAACTATTCGATTTCCGGAAGCGATATACTAAAACACGTTTACCTTATAAACTTTCCGGATAACAAACTTTCCGGAAATGATATATAAAAAATAAAACACAGACTATTGACTTTCCGGAAAAATACAAACATTTCCGGAAACGATGTATTTATAATTAACACACATACTCTAATGTATTTATTTGTGTTTTTTTGTGTTTTTTCATTTCCGGAAAATGCTCTTGAAGAATAAAATAAATGTATTTTACTCTAATTATTTTCCAAAATACTTTTTTGTATTTTTTTGTATTTTATAGCAATTTAATAAATAACAAATTACAATTGAATTTCGGTACATTTAACCCCACGCGTTTCCCACTCACCCATTCATTATTTTATTTTTACATGCATTCTTTCCCCTCAAAAATATTTTTTTCTTATCACCCAAAAATTATTTTTAAATTGGCAGTTTATATTTTTTAATTTTAATTCTCGCGTGACTATTCACAAAACAATGTAATTTTTGGTTAAAAAAGGATTTAAAAATTTGTTTATTACAGACATTATACAGCTATATATTCAATTTTAAAATGTAAAAAAAAATAAGTTGAGAGTGTTAAATATTCTTAAAAACTTCAAAGAGGAGACGCCGATAAATGTTAAAGAGTATTAAAACGGACGCCCTATTATTTTAGGTTAGGCCTAAATATCAACATTATAAAAATAAACACGGGAAAATACAAAATTGTATTTTCCGGAAAGTTTAGAATTATTTTTAAGGCATATAAATGAATATATACTTTTCCGGAAAAATCAGAATTAATTATGTATTTTCCGGAAAGTATTTTAAATAAACTTTCCGGAAGGAATAGAATGCATGTATTTTTCTTCATTTTGTATTTTTTACATTTGTGTTTTCCGGAAAAATCTCAGAATTAATTATTTTCCGGAAAATATTTAAAATATAATTTCCGGAAGGAATGTATTTTTCTTTTTGTATTTTCTTGTATTTTCTTCGTGTATTTTTCTTTTTGTATTTTATCATTTGTATTTTCCGGAAAATTATAATTAATATATTCAAGTATTTTCTCGGAGTAATACTTATTTTCCGGAAACCCCATACTCTATTTGTATTTTTCTTCCGGAAAAACACAATACTTGTATGTATTTTCCCTTGTTCACTAACCGATTTTTTATCGATCTTCTGGGTAATTGTTTCCTATTAAAGCCTCTAGTAAAGTACACACTATTTTTACATAAGGCAACAAGTCAAATATGTAATATTAGAATCAAGTATATCTTTCCTATTTCTTCCCTTTAATGTTAAATTTAGTTAAAAATAGTCGAAATTAATTTTTTTATTTTTTTATTTTTTCAAGCTTTAGCCTATATTTAATTTCAACAGTCTTATTAAATTTTTTATGGAATAAATTCATCTTTTTCTTCTTCAAAATAATTAGAATAACAAATTAAACAAAAAATGGATGACGATGAGAAGAAATCTGGAACAAGGTTTATTTTCATTTCTATTATTAAAATTTTTTTTAATTTAGGGTCTTCAAGAAAACCTCTCCAAATGGAAAAGTATTCATTTTTTATTGATTTTTAATTTTAATTAAATTCTTTAAGATAACTACATACCTAGGGAAACGCGATTTTTTGGATAGAGGAGATAGCGTTGATTTGATTGGTATTTTTTATTTTTCTAGAGGTTTTTGGGGGTTTTAAATATTATAAAATATTTTTTAGACCTTAATTTAGTCTATTTTTGCTCAAAAAGCTAATTAAATTTAATATAAAATTGATATCCTTCATTGGGGTTCGAACCCACACCCCTTTCTTGTGGAACCCAAAATTATCCCACTACACCAAAGAAATCAATATTTCCTGACAAAATGGTCCTAATCGATGCTGACAAGTGTCTGAATCTAGTAAATCTAATATTAGATTGATTTCCCTCGGACGGGTTCGAACCTGCATCCCCTTTCTCGTTGAAAATCAAAATTATCCCACTACACCAAGGATATCAGTATTTTTCAGACGGAATGGTCCTAATCGATGACGAATACATCAAAGCATCGAAAAAAGTTTCAGTTCAATTATTAGCAGCTTTTCGTTATGGCCGTGAAGATTTGGATGTTTTAGGCCTTACATTTCGCAAAGATTTGATCTCACAAAATTTCCAAGTTTTGAATTTTTTAAAATTTAATAAAAAATTTTTTAAAAAGATTTTTCCACCAAATCCACTTCCAAATAATCGGCCTATGACAAGGCTACAGGAACGCTTAAAGAAAAAATTGGGAAACAATGCTTTCCCCTTTTGGTTTGAAATTCCGCCGAATTCTGCTTCTTCTGTTACTTTACAGGTTTTTTTGTTTTTATTTGGTTCTATTTTGATGTTTTTGTTGTTTCTGATTTTTAGTTTTTATTAGTGTTTTAATTTAATTCTGATGTGTTTGTTTTTGATGTTTATTCTAAATTCTGGTTGTTTTGGTTTGCTTGTGTTTCTGATTTTGTGTTTTTATTAAATTCTGTTTTTGTGTTTGTTTTAAGTTCTGATTTGTTTATTCTTGTTTTTATTAAATTCTGGTCTTATGTTCATTCTAAATTCTGATTGTTTGTTTTTCTGATTTTGTTTTTATGTTTATTTTGAGTTTTGATTGTGTTTTTATTTAGTTCTGATTCTTTATGTTTTTATTAAATTCTGATTTGGGTCGTTACCTGTTTGTTGTAAACTCAAAATTATCCCACTACACCAGAAATTTTTTTTCTGATTTTTGTATTTTTTCGTGTTTTTTCTTTTCTTTCAACTTTAAATTTTATTTTCTTAAATTTTCTTTTTTTTCTAGCCAGCTCAAGGCGACACGGGTAAACCTTGTGGAGTTGATTATGAAGTCAAAACAATTGTTGGTGGGGGGGATTCACAAGAGAAACCGAAAAAACAGTTTTATTTATTAAAATAATTTTTTTTTTAATTTTTTATTTAAAAGTAATTCTGTTCGTCTTGCCATTCGAAAGCTCACTTATTCTCCACAAATTGAAAGGCCTCAACCAATGATTGATGTAACTAAGGAATTTATTATAAGTCCTGGGGGACTTCATTTGGAAGCATCTCTGGATAAGGAGGTTTGAACTTTTAAAATTTGGGTAGAATTGATCAGAATTAATTAATATAGGCCAGAAAAATACTGGAAAGGTATCAGAATTGACAAGAAAACTATCAAAATTAATCAGAATAAGCCAGAATTGGGCAGAAAAGTTACCAGAATTGGCCCAGAAATTGTCATAATAGGTTGGAAAGATACCAGAATTGACCAGAGGGTTCCCGAATTTACCCTAAAATTTGCTTGATAAATCAGAAAAATATCAGAATTTTCCCATAAAGTGTCGAGATAAATCAGAAAAATACCAGAATTGACCTTAAAATCGTCTGAATTAACCACAATGTTAACAGAATTTGTCCTTAAATACCAAAACAGTTTCTAAAAAATATTAAGATCATTTATAAAATAAATTTGATCATTTTTCAGATGTATTATCACGGAGAATCAATTAACGTAAACGTCCACGTTCAAAACAATAGCAACAAAACAGTCAAGAAAATAAAAGTTTCAGTCAATCAAATTGCCGATATTTGTATATTTACTACTGCTCAATATACTTGTGATGTTGACAAAATTGAATCTTGGTTTCTTTTTTAAATTTTTTTTTGAAATTTTTTTTTATTTTTAGTGAAGGATTCCCTGTTGGACCGGGGTCAACACTTTCCAAAATTTACACACTTTGTCCTTTATTAGCCAAAAATAAAGATAAAAGAGGACTTGCTTTAGATGGACAATTAAAACATGAAGATACAAATCTTGCCTCTTCTACTACCTATGCAACTCTTTCAGTTTGTTCTTTTTTTATTTTTTTTAATTATTAGTGGGTTATTAAGTTTGACTCTTCTTCCGAAAAATCTATTCTTTATTTAAACTTTTCCATTTTTTCTGCTGATTGTAGTTTGAGGGGCGAGAGAGAAGTCTGTGCCTGAACTAGTTTTCCATCCACTTTAAATTTTGTCTAGAAATAGTTTTAGATATGGGTCTGGTCTATGTCTAGGAAAATATCTCTCTCTAGTCTCTCGTTTTGGATTTCTTATAATTAGAATATCTTTTGGTCCTCTCCTTTGTTGCAAAGACTCGTGTCGGGGGTTCGGGTCGAAAAAAGTCCTAACAAGTAAAAGACACTTTGTCCCTCATAAAGTCTTTTAATCATTTTATATTCTATTTTTGTTTATTATTTTAGCATTCAGTTCGAGAAAATCTTGGAATAATAGTTCAATATAAAGTAAAAATACGTTTATTAATTGCTGGAGCATTAGGAGGAGAATTGGCTGCAGAATTACCTTTTACTTTAACACATCCAAAACCTTCAATTGAAAATGAAAATAATTTGTTGAGAACAATTACAAGTCCAAGACAATTAAATGATAATAATGGAAGTGGGGGAGGATTGGAACAGTTAAAAAGTGGGGGAGAAGGACAACAAAATAATATTGATAATACAGACCAAACAACAACGGCTGATGTTGATCTCATTCAGTTTGACAGGTTTTTAAGTAGTATAAGAAGAATTTGGGGTTTTTATTTTATAATTAGTGTGATGTTCGTTGTTCCTAAATACGGTTGCCGTTTTCGAGCCGACTTTCGAATCATTTTTTCGGACCTCGTTTTTATCAGGCCGGTTCGATCGAGTCGTTTTCGGGCCAAAATTCGATCCCGACGTTCACCGGGCTGGCAACCCTAAACCTAACCAAATGTAAAGGATCTTTTTTGGTGGTCATTTCGAATATCCGAAGATTTTCTAGGAACCAACAATCTTAAAAACCAAAAAATTCATTGACAAATGAGTTATGGATATATAGAACCCGAAATAGCTAAAAGTTTTTTATGATCTTGAAGAAATTCTTTTTGTGGGCCCATCTTTCAAAAAATTGTAACTTTTCTCAGAATTTCTAAAAAAAAATTTTTTTCTTTTTCAGTTTTGATGATGATGATGATTTGGTTTTTGAAGATTTTGCTCGTAATAGAGCTCGTGGTACTGAATTGATGGCTCAAAATGAAAATGATTGAAAGGTGTTCAAGTCTCTTATAATTTTTTTCTGATAAAAAAAATGCATGGAAAAAATTTTGCAGCAACTACAACAACAACAGGAAAACACGCAAGCTAAAAATATTTTTGTATTAAAAAAAAAATTTTTTTTGAATTTTTTTGAATTTAAAAGGGAAGGAGGTGTGTGATTAATTAATTTCCTATTTTTTGATTTTTTTAGTTACCCAAAAAATTTTTAATATTTGTCGATTCACAGAATTACTTGACTTTAAATAAATAGTTGCTGGACCTCTCCCCCATCTTTTTGAATTTTTATTTAGAAAAAAATTTTTTTTTCTATAGGAATTTTAATTTTTCTTGTGTCAACCTTGGTTAAAGTTTATATATAATAAATCACACACACATCTCTTCCTTTTAAT
Organism: Meloidogyne arenaria; assembly: GCA_036172955.1. Classification (NCBI taxonomy): domain Eukaryota; kingdom Metazoa; phylum Nematoda; class Chromadorea; order Rhabditida; family Meloidogynidae; genus Meloidogyne; species Meloidogyne arenaria. The sequence continues at coordinate 260,579 of JARQAB010000003.1, forward strand.
ATATAAAAATAAATCATTTATTTTTTTTCAATTTGTCTTTTCTTCTTCTTCAATTTTATTTTTCTTCCTTTCTGCCTATCTTTTTATTTTATTTTACACAAACAAAAATTTTTCTTTTTTTAATTTTTTTTCTGTGTCTCCCCATATCTTTTTTTCAAAAACAAGTTTTTTTTAAATCTATCACCAATATTTTTTTAAAATAATAATTAAATATACAAATATATTTTTTAGAAAAAATGCTAATCGATTTTTAATCGGTTTTGATATTTTTTTAAATTTATTTTATTATTTTTAATATTTAATTATACCTTATAAATGTTTTCCGGAAAATTTTAAAAAAATACAAAAATTTATATTCTGATTTTTGTATTTTCCGGAAAATACAATGATTATTTTACTTTTCCGGAAAGAAATATATAATTTTTGTATTTTCCGGAAAGGGGTAATAATTATTTTATTTTGTATTTTCCGGAAAATAATTTTTATTTTTCCGGAAAGTTTATTTTTTCCGGAACTGTTTTTAATAATTATATTTTATATAAAGTTGTATTTTTCCGGAAAATAAATATATTATATTTTCCGGAAACGTTTATAATATTCCTTTGTATTTTCCGGAAAACATACAGCTTTTCTGATATTTAATTAATATATTTTAAAATGCAAAAGAGAATGTCTTCATCATTATCAACATTTATTCAAGTGCCTCCAAATTCTGATTTTACAATTTACAATTTGCCTTATGGAGTTTTCTCTACTTTGGATAATGTAAAAGAGAAAATTAAAATTAAAAAAAAATTAAAATTATTTTTGAAGCAAAAGAAAAGAATTGGTGTGGCTATTGGAGATGAAATTTTGGATTTGTCTGCGATTTTGCATTTATTTGAAGGTCCTTTGCTGTCTAAAAATTTGAATGTTTTTAAAGAGGTTTTTTAATTAATTTATTATTTTCGGAAATGCATATTTGTGTTTCTGGAAGTATTTGTATTTTTTGAATAATTATAAAAATTTTCCGGAATATTTATAAATTATTTGTATTTTCCGGATATGTATATATAGTAGTTTCCGGAATCTTTTTAATAATTTATTATTTTCCGGAAGTACTTGTATTCCGGAAATAATTTTTATATTTTTCAGAAGAAATATTCTATTTTCCGGAAATTATAAAAATTTTCCGGAAGGATTTTAAATTATTTGTATTTTCCGAACCATAAGATAATTATAGTTTCCGGAAGTTTTTGTATTTTTCTTTCCGGAATATTTTATATTTTCCGGAAAACACATTAAAAATAAATTTTAATTTTTTTGGGAGTCTTTAAATGCTTTTATGGCACTTGGACGTCAAGCATGGCTAGAAGCAAGGGAAACAATACAATCAATCCTGTCTGATACAAATACTGTTCTGAGGGATGATGTTAATTTGAGGTTTTTAAATTTTTTTTTAAATTTGTGTTCCGGAAATTTTGAATTTTTTGAATTTTCCGGAAAAAATGATTTTTGGCTTGGGTTTCCGTTGGCTTTTTTGAACCATAACTTTTTTACTTCTCTTCTGATATAAATGGTTCTTGTACCATTCTATAGCTCTGGATATGGGGATTCTTTTTCCTAGTTGGACCAATCCAATCAGAAAATCCTTTAAAAAGTTATAGCCGGATAGGCTCGCCCAATCGTGATTTTCTATCTTTATACAGGTGTATCTTTTTTTCTGGCGATTTTATCGGATTGGTTCTAACTGAAAAAAGAATCCGAATTCTAACAGCTTTCGATTGGTACAAAAACGATTCTGAACGGATCATAAATAAAAAAGTTATAGGTGAAAATAGATCAAAAATCACGATTGCGCACACTTATTCGGCTATAACTTCCTACTGGATATTTCTATCAGATCTGTCCTTATAGAGAAAAGATTGGGGACACTCAGAGCTTTCGATTAATACAAAAATTATTTGGAACGGATTATTTTTAAAAGTCTTAATTTTTCTTAATTTTATAGAAAACTTGCTTTTGTTAACAGAAGCAAAGCTACAATGCACTTACCAGCAACTATAGGCGACTATACAGATTTTTATTCTTCTATTCATCATGCAACAAATGTTGGTATAATGTTTAGAGGGAAGGATAATGCTCTTCTTGAAAATTGGTAGGTATAAGAGTTTTGCTTCAATATTATATTTTTTGCTTCGCTTTCCGGACAAGTTTCCTTTATTGTATGTATTTTCCTGAAGAATATACTATTTATTTTTTTCCGGATCAGAATTTATTTTTCCTGAATGAATATAACTCTCAATCAGAATTTATTCTTTTTTCCGGATTTCAATTTATTTATTTTCCGGAAAGAAGCATTAATTTTAGAAGCAAAGGAGCATTTTAAACTGAGGCTTGCTTCAAAAAATTTTTTGGAGCAAGCATGTTTCAATTAACTCCAAGCCTCAAGCATTTGCTTCAAAAAAATTTTTTTTAGAAATGAAGCATGTTTCAAGTAACTTCAAGCTTCCAGTTTTTGCTTCAATGTTTCCGAAATGTTTTTTTTTTAAATTTTCAGGAAGCATCTTCCCGTTGGCTACCATGGAAGAGCTTCAAGTATTGTTGTTTCTGGAGTCCCTGTTCGTCGTCCATGGGGACAAGTAAAAGCAGATGAAGCAAAAGAACCCGAATTTGTTGCAAGTAAATTAATGGATTTTGAATTGGAAATGGCTTTTTTTGTTGGTGGAAAAGAAAATGAATTGGGGAAACCTATACCTATTGATAATATTGAAGAACATATTTTTGGAATGGTTTTGATGAATGATTGGAGCGGTGGGGAATTTTTTTTAATTAAAAAAAAAAGAATTAAAATGAAGCTTGCTTCAGTTTTCCGGAAAGGTTTCCTTTCTGTATGTGTTTTCCGGAAAGAAATAAAATTATTATTTATTTTTCCGGAAGGAGTATGACTCTAAATTTATTTTTTTTCCGGAACATACTATTTTCCGGAAGGAATATAGCTCTATATATCTTTCCGGAAAAGAATTTATTTATTTTTTCTGAAAGAATATAATTCTGAATTCCGGCGAAATAAATCTATGGTTATATTATTTCCGGAAAAATTATAATTAATTTATTTTTACTCGTTGTGTTTTCCGGAAAATACATTAATAAAGTTTCTGAAACAAATAATTATTATTTGAAGCATTCTTCATTTTTTAAACATTTTTTGAAGCAAATCTCTTTCCAAGAGATATTTATACTTAAATTTTTTTTAAAATTTAAAGCTAGAGATATACAAAAATGGGAATATATTCCACTTGGACCTTTCCTCAGCAAAAGTTTTGCTACAAATATATCACCATGGATTGTAACAATGGAAGCTCTTAAACCTTTTATTGTTGCTAATACAAAACAAGATCCACCTCCAATGAAGCATTTACATCATTCTGATGATTTTAATTTTGATATTGAATTGGCTGTTTCTATTAAACGTGAGAGTTTTTTTGACTTTTTGAGAACATTATTTATTTATTTTTCCTTCCGGTTTTTGTCATTTTTCCGGAAGGGATATAACTCTGAATTTATTTTTCCGGAAAGATTATAATTACTTTGTTTTTGTGTTTTCCGGAAGGGATATAACTCTGAATTTATTTTCCGGAAAGATTTTAATTTATTTATTTTTGTGTTTTCCGGAAAATTCTTTAATTTTTTTTTTCGATTTTTAGCTAAAGAGAGTAATGTAGACTACACTCTTTCCAAAACAAATTTTAAATATTTATATTGGACAATAAAACAACAATTGGCCCATCATGCAAGTAATGGATGTAATATACGCCCAGGAGATTTAATGGGTTCTGGAACAATTAGTGGACCGGTAAAAATTAAATACAAAAATTAAAATTCTGATATTTTAGACACCCGATTCTTTGGGATGTTTATTAGAACTTTCTTGGCGTGGTCAAAATCCAGTTAAATTGGGTGATAGTGGACAAACTAGAAAGTTTTTGGTTGATGGAGATGAAGTGACTATAAAAGGTAGAGAAAATATAAATCTAGTAACTATAATTTGTGTTTTCCGGAAGACCAGAATATAAAACCAGAATTAATTTTCCGGAAGTATATTCAGTCTTTAATTTAATATATTTTCCGGAAAATTCCGGAATATATTTATATATATATATATATTTATATATTTTCCGAAAATATATTTATATTTATTTCCGGATATATATTTCTGGTAAGTTTACTTAATATTATTTCCGGAAAATTATAACTACCGAGAAACCGGATTTGTTTTCCTGGAATATACTCATACGTTTCCGTAAGGTTATATAAATAATATATTTCCGGAAAGTTTATATTGTATATTTCCTGATAAGTTATGGTTATATATTTCCGGAAAGTCTTTAATTTTATATATTTTCCGGAAAACTATTCTGCTTTATTGTTTCCGGAAGTTATATACTTTAGAAAAGATGAACACACGAGTCTATTTTTACATTTGTATTTTCAGGTTTTTGTTACGATAAGAAGACAAATATCAGAGTTGGTTTTGGAGAATGCCGTTCTATGCTTTTGCCTGCCTTATAAACAAATTGAGAAAATCTAATTTAATTAAATTGGCTGTGATAGATAAAAAATTACTTAATTTACCTGAAAATTCTATTTAACCTGTTTCTATGTCCTAATTTATAAATTTGATATTTGCTATTGGTGATCTTTTGGATTTTTTTAAAAATTTTAATTTTTCAAAAAATCGATACTAATCGATAAAATCAATACTAATCGATATATCGATTTTTTAAAAATTGTAAAAATTTTAATTTTTCAAAAAATCGATACTAATCGATAAAATCAATACTAATCGATATATCGATTTTTTAAAAATTGTAAAAATTTTAATTTTTCAAAAAATCGATACTAATCGATAAAATCAATACTAATCGATATATCGATTTTTTAAAAATTGTAAAAATTTTAATTTTTCAAAAAATCGATACTAATCGATAAAATCAATACTAATCGATATATTCACTCCTCAAATTATTCCACAAAAATTTATTTATTTAAAAAATAAAAATGACAACCGATATTCTAAAAATTAAACATAATAAGTGGGGGAAACAATTAGATCAGTGAGTATTTGTAGCTGATCTTCTGTAAATTCGAGCTTGTGCTCATGCCATTCGTCTTGATGTGTGCGCTAAAAATCAAATTATTTTATTAATTTATGTTTAAACATTTTCTCTAAAAAATAGACAAATAAAAAATAAAAACACGCTAAGCGGATTCGAACCTTCAACCACCAGCCCCATAAACCCAACCCACTAACCAATACACCACAAGGGAATATGTGTGTTCTTATTTGTTATAAATAATATTCTTAATGTTTTTCCGGAAAAATCAGAATTTAATTAAAACATTTTCCGCAAAGACCAGAATTTAATCAGAACATTCTCCGAAAATATCAGAATTTATTTACAACATTTTCCGGAAAACTCAGAATTGAATCAAAACAAATTATAATTACTTTCCGGAAAACTACAAATAAACAAAAAACCACACCTTAAACTCAGAAAGTGCCCGTTTCACAGTTCCATAAATTGGTTGAGGCTCGGTTGCATGTTTGCACAAATGCATCAACACTTTTGGCAGAAAAGAAGGGACAGAATAGGGAAAGGCCAAAACAATTGAAGCTAAAGCTAGCACTCCACTGTGTCTTTCGATTGATTGTTTGGGGGAAGAAGCGAGGGTTTCTGCACTTTTAACAAGTTGTTCATCTACAGAAATAATTCCAGCTCGAACTAAAAATATTTTTAAATTGGATTTTAATCGAAAATAAATTTGTTTAAAAAATTCCCTACCCAATCCACTCAAAGTTTCAGCACTCGCTTCACGAACTTCAAAACGCCCATCAACCAAAAGCTTGAGAAGCAAGGACTTCAAAAAATCAAAAGTTCCATTTTTAGCCCGTAGAATAAAAAGATTGGTGAATACAAAGACTTGTAAAAATCTGAGAAGCCTGGAAAAAAAGTAACAAATTTCTTGACCAAATAAAAAAAAGTCTTTTACGTTATTTTTGCTTTCCACGACCCTTTCTCTTGTATAGTTTGGCAGACTTCAAATAGCACATTTATTTGATCGTTGGAAATAATAGAAAGGCCCATATTTTGTATAATATGTGTAATACAACTTGCTTGGAGTTCTTCATCTCTAAAAAAATAAATTTTAATTAAAATAAGTCTACATTTCTTCTTAAAACACTCATAAAATTTTTTTCGAAAGGTATGAAAGTAGATGTGATCCTTGACACCCCCGAACTTGCTTTATTCCGTTGAACTCATTTTTTAGTTGAGTTCAAATGATAATGGTCTCAGGTGAAAAAAAGGAAGCCCCCAAGATGTCAATTAGCCTAGTCCTTGCAATATTTTCTCAATCTCTACTTCCAAACCTTTCAAAAAAACTTTTCTAATTAAAAACCCCTCACGTTTTATCATTCGCATAATGTGTAAATAAAGGCAAAAGCTTCATTGAACTTGTATCCAAATGTGTCCCATACATTGATTTGAGAGAATAGAGGAAGGAAATTAACGTTAAGAAGTGAAGCTTTTCTTTTTTGAATTCATCCTTTCCATTTAATAATATTGAAGTTGAATCAACATGTTTCATTGAAGAATCATTGTTTTTGTTGTTGTTGTTATTTTGTGATTGAATTGAATTTATTGCTTCATTCCACAGAGGTTCAAGCTTTCCATTAATTTCATCAATAACTTGACTAATTTTTAAATATTTAAATTTCTCGTCAAGTTCAGGGTAGTAAAAAGCATCTTTATGATAGAAAAATGCACAAGTAGCAAGACAACTTTAAAAAAGAAATTTTTTAAAATTCAAAAAATTTTTTAAAATTTTCGAAAAAAATTTTTCTTCAAACCTTCCAGCACGCTGACGAACATTTTGGAATGTATTATCAGTTAATTTAATACAATAATTAGCTAAACGTTTCCATTCAAAAGGTATAAGCCATTCAAATTCATTTAAAGCAGATTGGAGAAGATAAATTCTTCTGAAAATAATTTTTTTTAGGATTTTTAAAAATTAAAAAAAAATTAAAATTTTCTCTCACGTTTTAATTTGGCTACTAATATCTGTTGGTTTATTAATTAATTGGAAAAGTAATTCGATTAGCCATCCAATTTGACGAGGCTCACAACTACCACACTAAAAAATAATAAATGTAAAAATACTATGGAAAATTATATTAATTTTGAATTAATAAAGCAATGGAGAACGAAAGGACTCGAACCTTTAACTATTATAAAAGCAAGTTTAGGACACTAACCACTACACCACAAGTAATTAATATTTTTGATGTTTCCGGAAAAATCAGAATTTAAACAAAACATTTTCAGAATTTAATTAAAACGTCTTCCGAAAAAATCAGATCAGAATTTGTTTAAAACATTCTTTGGGAAAAATCAGAATTTAATTAAAACATGTTTCCATAAAAACATAACGGAAAACCAGAATTTAATCAAAACATTTTCTGAAAAGATCAGAATTTAGTTCAAACATTTCCGGAAACAATCAGAATTTAAACAAAACATTCACCGGAAAAATCAAAATTTAATTAAAAAACAAAACAAACAATTGTTGCGATACATGTTCCCCAATATTTTTCATTTTCTTGAGGCACTTCCAACAAAGTTGTTTCCAATCTGGGTATCAACAGTTTCAAAATTTTTTCCCGTTTTTCAAATTTCCACAATTTAGACCCACAAATCATTCCAGCAGTTATCTCAGCTGCTAATCTTTGACTACTTTCCTTTAAATGAATTTAAAATATTAATCTTAAAGATAACCACAATATTTTTTACCTTATTATCTACAAGTAGAGGATCCAAAATAGCAATAAAATCGTCCAACAGATAATCATTAAATGTTCGGAAAATACGCTGAAAAATAAAAAATTAAAATAGGGCTTGATTGAGTATTTTAATTGTTTTTCAGAAAAACCAGAATTTAAATAGAACATTATTATTACTAGTATTTTCCGGAAAATCAGAATTTAATTACAACACATTCCGGAAAAACAGAAATGTACTTTCGGTTTATATTCGGTTTCCGGAAAAACATGGAATATTATTACAAATATTTTCCGGAGAAACAATAAATTTAAACATTATCCGGAAAAACCAGAATATGAAAAAAACAATGTTTTACCGAAATGTTTTTTCCGGAAAAATAAAAATTAAATAAAACATTAAAACTCACATTAAACAAGGAGAAATGAACAGCATCAAATTCCTTATCTTCTTTCTTGAAATAAAAGAAATGTTTAAAATAATAATAAAAAATCAACCTCATCCTCCAAAGAATAAAGACTAGCAAATTTATTCAAAAATTCTGTATCTTTAAATATTCCAATTATTGATTGTTCAAGTTGACTAAATTGGGAATATTCACGATTTGACCAGTCTTGATGTAATGGAGACGCATAAACTCTGAATTCCTTAGGCCATGTATAAAAGCCCCAGTGCGGTTTCTATAAAATTAAATTTTTTTAATTAATAAATATAAATGTTTTCTAGAAGATCAGAGCTTAATTAAAACATTTTCACGAAAACATGATTTAAAACAATCCGGAAAAAATCAGAATCTTATTCACACAAAATATTAAATGTAGTTTCCGGAAATCCAGAATTTAATAAGATGTTTTACAAAAATCAGACTTCAATTAAAACAATTTTCGGAATTTTAATTATAAATTGATAAAAAAAAATTCCTCACATGGTGAAATTCAGAATTATCCCATTGTTTTTGACCAGAAGGTAATTTATCCGCATCATAAAGGAGAAAACTTTAAAAAATTGAAATTTTAAAAATTAATTTATTAATTTACCTATTATCCTTTCTAACTCCAAATTTAATAGGCCACTTAGCACCAATTCCATTATTTTCTCCTCCTTCCTTCAAATTAATACTTTTAACAATTTTTATAGCCTTCTGCCTATTGATTTTAAACCAAGAAGCACAAAAACTTGTTGCCAATTTTCTTGTTTTGATTGAATCAGATATTAATAACTGGAAGAAATGGAGAATAATATCGGATTGTAATGTTGTATCCCGGCGCAATAAGAGACTTAAAAGTGTTTGGGCAAAGTCGACATGACGCCAATGTAAAGCTTTGTTGCAACATATTTGGCAGAGACTTGAAGCTACATTATTATATGTTCTGAAAAATTTAAAAATAAGAGAGGTGTTGTAATTGTTTTTAATTAATCAGAATTATTAAAAATCTTTTCAGGAAAAAACCAGAATATAAATAGAACATATTTGCAAGTTTCCGGAATTTAATGAACAGAAATTATTTTTAACATTTTCGGAATTTTATTTAAAACATTAAATACTCCCAGTAAAAACCAGAATTTAAATAAAACAAATTTTTAACCTTTTATTTTTAGCATTGATTTCTGCTTCTCTTTTGCTTGATCCTTGTATTAATTCTTTAGAAATTAACGGTAATGCTTTGTGAATATTCCCTTCATAATCTTCAAGTAAAGCATCAGCATATTTGAAAATGTTGTCAGGGAACTTGAAAAAAAATTTTTTTAGAATTTAAAGTCAGAAAGATTAAAAAAATTTTACGTACAAAAATTGTGTATAATGAAAATTTAGGAGGAAGAAAGTCCCGAAACATAAAAAGTCGAAGGAGGGCGACCCCAAAAAAGTTTCAAGAAAATTTTCAAAAAATTAACCAACCTTAAATTCAATTTGAAAAGATGTATGGTTGGTTATAATCAAATCTTGCACATAATCGAAGAGAGCAACTATCGATTGTTTACTTGGATCAGGCGATTCTGCTAAACATAGAGCTGGCCAAATCTTTTCTATGACCTCCCAATCCTGAAAAATTAGAAAATTTTTGAAAAAGTCTTAATAAAGAATACTTGTCTAGTAAGAATAGATGCTTGTTTTCCATTTGCTAAAACATATAAAGCACCCTAAAAAAATTTTTAAAATAATTTTTGAGTAAAATTAAAAAATATGCCAGCAAATTTTTTTTAATTTGCAGACAAAAAATTTGCGGATAAAAAGTGCGGACAGAAAAAAAAATTAAAAAATTACCTTAAATTGTTCATAATTTGTAGTTTTCTCTCTATTCTCAAGTAATTGAACCAAATTATCAATAAATAATTTGTAAGAATAAGACCACCATGTAAATGAACCATCAAGCACTTTTTGAGCTGTTTGTCGTACTAGAGCATATGTTGATGTTGAAAAGCGGAAAGCTAATTGAAGGGCCTCTAAATGTGTTGTTGTTAAGCCTACTAGAGGTCTATGAACCAATCTTTTCTGAAAAAAAATTTTTAATAAAAGAAATAAAATTGGTAGAGATAAGGGAACATAACAAGTAGGCTGAAGGGAACACACGAAAAATATTTCCAAAAAAGTTTTAAATAAAAAAATAAAAGTGGTAGAGGGAAAGGAACATAACAAGTAGGCTGAAGGGAACACACGAAAAATATTTCCAAAAAAGTTTTAAATAAAAAAATAAAAGTGGTAGAGGGAAAGGAACATAACAAGTAGGCTGAAAGGAACACACGAAAAATATTTTCAAAAATTTATTTTAATAAAAAATCAAATTGGTAGAGATAAGGAAACATTTAAGACTAGTCCAAAAATATTTCCCGACCCAAAAAATAAGAAAAGAAAAATCCAAACCGTATGCATTAATGAAATACTCCCTTCCATAATTGATTCAATTGTTTGAGGAAATCCACGTAATGGATCATTTAATAATTTTTTAGTCATTTGGAATGAAGAAGCTTGGTATTGATGGCTGGTCTAAAAAAAGTAAATAACTTATAAAAAAATTAAAAAAAATTTTAGACCGAATTAGATCCTCGTTCATGTGTTAAAGTTCGAATTATGTGTAGAATCTAGTTAAATTAAAAATTTTAAAAAAATTCCAAAACCCTTAAAAAACCTCAATAGAAGATTTTGTATCATTTTCTCTTTCATCTAACAATTTTTCTCCAATTTGTTTAACAATTTTGAATAGAAATGTTCGATAATTACTTCCATCGGCTGCTGTGATTTCTTAATTAAAAAATTTAAAAAATTATAATAAAAAATAAAATAGTTGAAGGAGACTAACAAAAATTTCGTGATTATCCTGAGGAAAGGAGGAGAGGAAAGGAGAGCCTCTAGTTAATTTAAACTAAAAAAGAAAAATCTTTCCTATCGCGAAACAAAAAATCTTAGCAAATTCCTACTCAAAATCCCCCAAAAAATCTTAAAAAACAAACTTTTAACATTTGGAGGAACAGTAACAACATCCAATTCAACATTTGGAACAGCCATTGGAATAAGATGTAATACTTGTCCATCATAAAAGGGTAACAAATCAGCACAAGCAACTAGAGCATGATGAGCAATTTTAAGGATTCTCAATATTTCTTTGCTGAAAAAGAAGGGAAAAATGTAAAAAAATATTTGCGGACAAATTTTAATTTTTGCGGACAATGTCCGCATCCCAAAATTTTTTGAATTTGAAAAAATAAAATACTCTGTTGTGTCTTTAAAATTGGCCAAAAGTTGTTGCAATGGTTTTGTTAAAAATTGATCAACCAATTTTGTAGCATAATCAACTTCTTCATCTGTTGGGATGTGCCAATTCAGAGTCCAATCTTCCTTATTTACTGGTTCAGCCCAATGCTATAAAAATTAAATTGTTAAATTTAAGCAAAAATTTTGTCCGCAAATTTTTTGCGGACGACAAGAAGATTTGCGGACAGAAATTTTGTCCGCAAGCATTTTGCGGACACAAAAAAATTTGCGGACAAAAAAAAGATTTGCGGACAAAATTTGGTAAATGTATAGAATACCGACCACAAAGGAATATGGGCAAATTATATAACAATCGAAAGAGCTCGTCGAGACGAGTCGAATGACACCAAAATTATTTGGGGCTTGCAACTTTGGGCAGAAATATATAGCTCGAAATGGTCAAAAACCGTAGGGGGGACCAAGCTCAATTTAGTGATAAAGAATTCGAAAATCTAAATAATAGATCTTTCGAAAGAGCTCCTCGAGCTGAGTCGAACGACATCAAAATCAGCGAAATCCGACTTGATTTGACAAAGTTATGAGCATTGTATGAGCATTTGCTCTTTCGATTGATATATAATTTTCCCATATTTCTTTGTGGTCGGTATTCTATACATTTTCCCAAAATTTTTGTGTCTGCAAATATTTTGCGGACAAAAAAATTCCTAAAATTATACCCTTATAGGAAGAAATTTATCAAAGGATTGCTCATAACGTGTACGCAAACAGCTTGGAATTGGATAAGTTGAACATATACAATGTAAAACATTTTGAGCAAAAACCGCGACCAACTGGAAAAAGAATTATTAAAAATTTTATTTTTAAAATTAAAAAAAACCTTAAAAATATTTGGAGATTTAAACTTCAAAATTTTTCCAATAAACGAATCAATTAAACTTTTATTTTCCATAATTATATGCCCAGGAGAATTGCGGACAAGTTCAGCAGCAAAAGTTATATACCAAATTAAAGCTCGATCGACTTCCTCTTCTAGCTCAGAACCGGCTGAATAAATTAGAATTTAAAAATAATTTATAAAAAAATTAATTAAAAACCGTGATAATGTTCCTCAAACTTTTTAACAGCAAAATTGAAAAAACGAGGAAATTGAACTTCTGGGTGGTTCTAAAAAATTAATTTTTATAAATAAATTTTTTTATAATTTAAAATAAGCATACTCCAACTATTGACCCGGCCATTTTTGTAATTGCATCCATTGCTGGTTTTGAATTAAACAGGTGTTCATTGACAAAATTGAAGAATTGTTCAGTGATGTGCTAAATTTTTTTTTCAAGTTTAAAAATTTATTAGACACCTAAAAGCAGAAAAAACTTTATTTCGTGTTTTAAGCCATTTAAATGGGGAAAATAAATCAAGAAACCACGAACGGATTCGAACCATGGTGGTCACATTGACGCGCACAAGGCACAAACCAATTGGTCAAAGACACCGACAAGGCAAAGTATTAATCATTCTCTTATAAAATCGTTATTCTTAATTTATTAATAACACAAGAATAAAACCCTCCAACTTTCCTCATTATAAATAAAAAAAATTAAAAAAAAATTTCTTACATTGTAAAAAGCAGAGCTACAATTTCTCACTAACGACCGGAAAACAAGTAGAACACCCTTTTCCATCACCATTTCTTCCATATTTTTTCCAGCACTTTTAGTTGATGTCAAATCTTGTCTGTCACTAACACTACTTCCAAGTAGTACAATCATTGAAAATATTTTCCTCATTAATTCTTCAACAAATAATTCAAAAGAAGCCGTTTCTGAACACAATTCTTCTTCTTCTGGTGTCAAATCTTTGCAATCTAGTGGAGCTTGAGAACAGTCCACGACTGGGACTAACATCATAAAAATGGCTAATATCTAAAAAAACAAGTATTGAGCAAAATTTTAAGGACATTTACTATAAAAGAGGGGTTGCGGATTTTGTCCGCATTTTTTTTTTGCGGACATAATTTTAGCTGTAAACTATGCTGAAATGCTGATACAAAAAGCGTATTTTCTCGGAAATAAGTCAGGGATTGGTTTATTAACCTGAGCAGGATTTTGGATACAACATAATCCAAGCCCAAAAAAAATTTACGAAGCTAAAAAATGCCTAGTTTCCCAGATAAGTAAACCCATAAAACAATCGAAAATAAAAAAAAAAAACAAACCTGAAATACAAGTCCACATTTTGCAGCATCATTAATATCCAATCCAGGCAACAAATTATTCATCAAAATTATGGCATGTCTTCGATAAGATTTTGTATTAGCTTCAAAATCCTCCAAACTTTTAACAGGCAAACGTTGAACATTTGTGCCAGGTTCTGGTAGACGATCACGTGCAATAACCACGCAGACACGTGAGAGGATTTGAAGAGATTGTGTCAAGCGGTGAGGCTCTGTCAAGGTTTGCAACGAAGGGTAGACTCTAAAAAAAAATTTTGGAAGATGACAATTGATCCCAAAAATTTTAAATTCCCTTATAATCCAACAAATAAACTTACAAATCCAAAACAAAAGGCACAATGATTCCAGGAGAAAGGAAAGCTAATAGCCGAATAATCGACGGAACGGAATCATCGCTTTGTTTCGCAAAAGCTGCATATTCTAAACAAGGCAAAATCGATTTGACAAAATTCTCAATTTGAACATCTGTTATTTTTATGTTTTCAGGAATCTAAAAAATTTGTAAAAAATTTTAAAAATTTAATTTTTTAACTCAACCTGATTCACAAATTTTTTAGCATGAAAACGCTCTCGAGAAACTCTGTTGAGGAATGATAGAACCAATTTATGAAGAAAATTCAATAAATTTTTTGTGTGTTGTCCGGTATTAGATGGATGGAAATAACTTTCAAGAGAAAGGAAAAGTTGCGAGAAGCACTCTTGAATTCTGAAAAAATGAGAAAAATTAAAGGGTCGACTTCGAAAGGTGACAATTAATCCCATACCCAATTGTTCCGAAAATGCGGATTTTGTCCGCATTATTTTTGCGGACAGGACCCAAACTTGAAATTAAACAAAAAGAAAAAAATACTTGTTTTCAGCCATTCCGAAAGAATAGGCGAAGATCTGTGCAAGTGCAGAAAATTCATTAGAACCATTATTTGCTGCAACTATTCTATCCACTCCAATCTCAATTTTAAGAGACGACAACAGAAAAGTAAACAATTCATTGAAATAAGGAGAAAAGTCGAAATAGCCAGGACTGTCCTTGGCCAGTCTATAAAGTTAAAAATAAATAAAATCCACATTTTTTAAGTAGATGACAATTGATCCCAAAAATTTTTTAAAAAAAACCTTGCAAATAAAAGCAAAATATTTAGACGCTCCAAAGTTCCTGGGCTTGTTAAAAAATACAAAAGTTCATCTATCCACAACTTTGCACCAAATTTATCGTTTTCCTCCTTTGTTAGACAAGTTGGTAAAAATATTGATAAAATTTTTAATCCTCTCATTGAACTGTCATCCCACGGGCAAAAATAGGGTCGGACCTTTAAAATAATTTTAAATTAAATTCAATAAAGATTGACTCAAAAATGATCTAAAAAACCTCGTCAAGAATTTCCTGAGTAGCAGAATCATCAAAAAATCGATTGCACTGGATTATAGTTGACCCCAAAATCTTCTTCAAATCTTCTGGAATAAGAAACACCCCGTCCTAAAAAAGAAGCTAATTTAGAATTAAAAATAAATTGGAAAGAAACCTCTTCCAGATTTTTGTAAACAACTTGGACGTACAAATCATAAAGAGGACGCCAGTCAAAGTTAACATCTCCACGTGAAATTATTGACTTACGGCTAAAATTTTTTAAATTTTTAGAAGGTTTAAAGAAATTTAGAAATTATTTTAATAATTTTAAATTTTTAATAAAGAGCTAACTACAGTTCATATTAGTATTTTTAGTATCATAAAGAAAAAAAATAAGAAAAGTCCGCAAGTTTTGTCCGCAAAAAAAGTTTTGTCCGCAAAAATATTTTGCTTCTTCATTCAAAAACGATTGAATTATTTGGATTTAAAAGATGCTTTTTAGACTATTCTAAGCGTTTTAAATTCCTAGAAAACCCCGGAGACTTTAAAAACTATAAAGTTTCAGGTAACCAAGATCCATACAAAAATTCCTCAATTAATTAAAAATACTTTAAAAAATATTTACGAACGATAAAAGCACTCCAATAGAACAACACAAAACTTTGACGGCACGGAAATCCAAATCCTTCATAATAAGCGCATTGTAAAGCAGATTTAGCATATTCACATGGTCCATTTTTGTGAAGCGGAAGGAATGGAGTTTGATGAATCTGTTGAAATATACAAAAATATTTGGGAAACCAAAGCGAGGTCTATTCGAATTTTATGAAAAAATTCGTTTTTAAGAGAGAAAGAAGCCAATATGGAGGAGAACCAAAAAAAGTAAAATTCAAAACCTGTCCAATTCATACACCCAAATAAGCAATCCAGGTCTAGCATCCCTCATCAACACAGAATAACCCATGCCTGATTTTATATTAGAAAAGTAGTGATCTGCTTCCTTCTCCAATTCTGCTTGGTAGGGAAGTAAACGGTGCTGCCAGATGATACGTTGGAATTGAACATTTTCTAAATGTTATAAAGTTGAAAAAAACTGAGAGGATCATATGAGACACGGATCCTTCATTGATTTTATTTTTCCTTAGCGCACAAAGGGCCTCAATTACCCTTTTGAAGTTTTCTCCGTTCAAGGACAAATTTCCTCAACATTTATGACTAGGCACAAGAGAAAAATAAAAAAAATTTACAGATGACAGTTGATCCCAAATATAAAATTCCCTTATAACTCAACAAAAAGACCTAAAAATCCAAAACTAATAGCCGAAAAAATTGCCGGCACGGAATCATCTCTTTGTTAACCCTCTGTTATATCCTTTTTAAGAAATCTTTTAAGAAACCTTGAGAGTCAGCAATTTCCGTATCAGAATCTTCATTATCCATAATATCGTCAAATATATCAGCTACTTCAGACAAACAATCAGTGTCTTCTTCAAAATCACTTTCGTCTGAATAAATCGATTCACTTGAAGAATCCACTTTTAATTTTTTTTAAATTAACTGATTTTCTGAAAAATTAAAAGAAATAAAATATATTAAGTAAAATAAATATGAGAAGAAAAAAATTTTTTTGTAAGCAAAATTAAGTGTGTGTGAATAAATTTATGATGACTTTTATATTTTTCTAAAATGAAATTTAGAGGAAAAAGAAAAAAGGCAAAACTAGAATAACACCAGAGAATGAATATTAAGGCGTAAATTTAAAAATTTAAAAGCATTTAGGACACATGCTAAAATATCTGAGCGGGGTAGTCAGTTTTTGGAAAAACTTGGGAGTATCCAGAATCGAATCCTCGGCCTGCTTCAGAACAGAGGAACTCTGTCTCTCTCTCCCCTAATCAAGGAACCTAAACTTTCAACTAATATATTAACCTAAATTAAACATAAATTGAAGCAAAATGAGGCTTAGAAGAAAAACTCAAATGCTGGAATATAAAATGTTTATATAGGGGCTAGGATTGTCGGAAAGAAGATAAAAAAAGGTGATGAAATATAAGTTTGAGGAACAAAGAAATATTTGAAAGATGTAATGAGGCAAGTTTTGGAAGGCAAAAATGGATTGAAAAACAAAATAAAAAATATTTTATGGATTATAACATGACATTATACAAAAACAACAAGTTAAAAATCGAATTTATTCAAAATAAAATTTAAAAATTTCAGAAAAATAAAAATATTTAAAACTAAAATCGAAAGAAAACCCTAGAAATTCAAAATTTCCACGTCCAGAAAAAAATGTCCGGTAATCACATTAAAATGACATAACGTGAGTTTCAGTCTGAATTATTTGGGGAATTTTTTTCTGAAACTCCAAATTATTTCCACCCTTCAAACACAGGACAACATACAAAAAATTTTTTTGAATTTTCTTCACAACTTGGTGCACCGTCTTCTCCCTTAAGGCAGCACCGTTTACTCCCTTACCAAGCAGAATTGGAGAAAGAGGCTGACAATTACTTTTCTAATATAAAATCAGGCTTGGGTTATTCTGTGCTGATGCGGGATGCAAGACCCGGATTGCTTATCTGGGAGTATGAATTGGACAGGTTTTGAATTTTATTTTTTGTTCTCCATATTGGCTTCTTTTTCTCCCAAAAATTTCTTTAATAGACCTTCGTTAATTCCAAATTTAATTGACCATTTAAAACTTATTCCATTATTTTCCCCTCCGTTTATCAGATTAATATTTTTAACAATTTTCTTAGCCTTCTGCCTATTAATTTTAAACCAAGAGGCGCAAAAACTTGTAGCCAATTTTCTTGTTTTAATTGAATCAGATATTAATAATTGAAAGAAGTGGAGAACAATGTTTGATTCTAACATAATGTCTCGACGTAATAAAAGTCGCAATAAGTTATGAGCAAAATAGAGTTGCCTCCAGTGGATTTCGTTGTTACAACAAATATTAAACAGATTTGATCAGATCATACCATTGTATACCGACGCAATACTAGCTTGGGCTTTAACTCAGCTTTAAGTCTCTTATTGCGTCGGTATACAATGGTATGATCTGATCAAATCTGTTTAATATTTGTTGTAACAACGAAATCCACTGGAGGCAACTCTATTTTGCTCATAACTTATTGCGACTTTTATTACGTCGAGACATTATGTTAGAATCAAACATTGTTCTCCACTTCTTTCAATTATTAATATCTGATTCAATTAAAACAAGAAAATTGGCTACAAGTTTTTGCGCCTCTTGGTTTAAAATTAATAGGCAGAAGGCTAAGAAAATTGTTAAAAATATTAATCTGATAAACGGAGGGGAAAATAATGGAATAAGTTTTAAATGGTCAATTAAATTTGGAATTAACGAAGGTCTATTAAAGAAATTTTTGGGAGAAAAAGAAGCCAATATGGAGAACAAAAAATAAAATTCAAAACCTGTCCAATTCATACTCCCAGATAAGCAATCCGGGTCTTGCATCCCGCATCAGCACAGAATAACCCAAGCCTGATTTTATATTAGAAAAGTAATTGTCAGCCTCTTTCTCCAATTCTGCTTGGTAAGGGAGTAAACGGTGCTGCCTTAAGGGAGAAGACGGTGCACCAAGTTGTGAAGAAAATTCAAAAAAATTTTTTGTATGTTGTCCTGTGTTTGAAGGGTAAAAATAATTTGGGGTTCTAGACAAAAATTCCCCAAAAAATTCAAACTTAAACTCATGTTATGTGCATGTAAATTACAATAAAAGGGCCAGTGACCAAGTGCCCTATATGTTTTTCTTTCGACACTTCCATTCAACAAAAATAAAATTAAAAAAAAACTTTGTCGTCTTTTAAAATCAGCCAAAAGTTGTTGCAAAGGTTTTGTTAAAAATTGATCAACCAATTTTGTAGCATATTCAACTTCCTCATCTGTTGGGATGTGCCAATTTAAAGTCTGCTGCAAAAGTTATATACCAAATTAAGGCTCGATCAACTTTCTCTTCTAGCTCAGAACCGGCTGAATAAATTAAAATTTAAAATAAATTCTAAAAAATTAATAAAAACCGTGATAATGTTCCTCAAACTTTTTAACAGCAAAATTGAAAAAACGAGGAAATTGAACTTCTGGGTGGTTCTAAAAATTAATTTTTTTAAAATAAAATTCATAAAAGCATACTCCAATTATTGACCCAGCCATTTTTGTAATTGCATCCATTGCTGGTTTTGAATTAAACAGGTGTTCATTAACAAAATTGAAAAATTGTCCGGAAATGTGCTGAGAAGTAGAGAGTAAGTTGATGTAGAAAAACGAAAAGCTAATTGAAGAGCTTCCAAATGTGTTGGTGTTAAGGGACAGACAAAGTTTTTTTATTGTGCAAGAATAATTAAATATTTAAGGCTTTTATACTAAAGTTTTAGGACAGTGTGTCTAATAAAACAAAACGCCAAACAAAGTTATAAAATAGGCGTTATTTAAATATAAATAGAATAAACCGGAATTAATTGTATTTTCCGGAAGCATTTTCCGGAGAGTTTAATATAACTATAGTGTTATTATATTTTCCGGAAAACTCATTCCGGAAAGTTGTGTTAATTAGTTCCGGATACTTTAATATATTTTTTTCCGGATACTTAATATACTTTCCGGAAAACTCATTCCGGAAAGTTGTGTTAATTAGTTATATATTCCGGAAGAATTAAATAGAATCTGTATTATTGTATTTTCCGGAAACTTTTAATATCAACTATAAATTAAACAATTCCGGAAAAATCAGAATTTAATGTATTTTTATTGTATTTTAGTAAAATCAATATAATGTATTTACTCTTTATTTCTCGTTTCTTGATCGCCCTTTAAAATTTGGAGATTCCTATCTTTAATTAAATTTTTATTCCTTTTAAATTCTCTCTTTTCTATACAAATCACAGTCAAATTGATATTTATCCGCAACTCTTTTTGGAGGAAAACTTGTATTTTTAATTTAATTTATTCCTTCTTTAAATTAATTTTTAAAAATGCCCCAAGTTGTGAAACGTATTTCTCCAGAGATTGAGACGCTTTCAACAATTGAAGGACTTAAGTTGATTAAACAAAAGGTTGATTAAATAATGTTTTATAGAAATTAAATCAGAATTAAAAAATCAGAAAAAATCAGAATAAAAATTAGAATTTAAAAATCAGAATTTAAAAATCAGAACAATTAAAAAATCAGAACAAAAATATCAGAATTAAAAATCAGAATATAAAAACCAGAATTTAAGAATCAGAACAATTTAAAAAATCAGAAAAAATCAGAATTTAAAAACCAGAACAACAGAAGAACAGAATACCAGAAAAATATTTGTATTTCCGGAACATTTTTTCCGGAAAGCTGTGTAATTAAAAAATGTGTTTTTTCCTGAAAACCCCATTTTTCCTGTATTTTCTCCCCTTACAACTTTTCTATAGGTATTTCCCGATGAAAGAGGCTTCTTCAGTGAATCTTACAATGCTCGTGAGTGGAAAGAGGCTTTAGGGTTTGATGAGCGTTTTCTGCAAGATAACCACTCCTATTCAAAATTTGGAGTCATTCGAGGGTTACACGCACAAAAAGGGATGGGAAAACTTGTTTCTGTACTTGCCGGCTCGATTTTTGGTTAAAAAATAATTTTTAAAAATCAGGAAAAATTAAAAAAATAAGTAAATAGATGTTGCAATAGATGCACGTTTGGGCTCTCCAACTTTTGGTAAATGGCATGGTATTGTGCTCGATGCTAAAGAAAAGACTTCTTTTTGGATCCCTGATGGTTAATAAATTTAAGAGAAATATTTGAAATTATTTTGTTTAAATTTTTAATCTTTTAAAGGATTTTTACATGGTTTTCAGGCAAGTTAAATTTAAATTAAGATTTTCCGGAAGTCTTAAAATATGATCGGAATTATATTTAAATTTTCCGGAAAATTTATATATCAGAATTTTATTTTCCGGAAAAATTATATAAAACCAGAATTAGTATATTTTTCCGGAAAACTTGTATTTCCGGAAAATTATATTTAAATAAACATTTTCCGGAAAACAAATATTAATCCATTTTCCGGAAAACCTTAGTATTTCTATAATTATTTTATTTCCGGAAAATTAAAGTGAAGGATGAATTATAGTATTTTCCGGAAAACATTTTAAATTATATAGAATGTCTATTTTCCGGAAAAATTAAAAACAAAAATTATAGTATTTTCCGGAACACTATTATTCTGTTGTATTTTTATTTGTTTCTTGTTTAAGTGTATTTCTGAGGAGGGTGCTCACGTGGTTTACAAAGTCAGTAATTAATTTAAAAATAAATTTAGAAATATTCTGATTTTAGTGTACTTCTGAGTATGATAAAGAAAAGGAATTTGGCGTTGACCCTTTTGATGAGCAGGTATTTACTCGACCTTGTAACCTTTAAAAGAATTTTTAAATTAAAGATAGGCATTGTTTGGCCTGTAGTAGACAAGTCAAAATGGGTGGTCAGTGAACGTGATCGAGTAAAAATTTAAAAAAAAATAAATTTAAAAATTAATTTATTAAATTTAGAAACATCCATCATTGAGCACTCTAAATGGAGTAAATAAATAAACAAAAATAATAATTTAGAGGTCACTTGATTTTCATTCTTTAGCCTCACAAAAGTGTAATTGAGTTAAAAATAATTTTTAAGTGGTGATTGAGTAAATATTTTTTTATTTGTTTTGTTTTTCTAAACTAATTAATGTTTTATTCCAAGTTTATTTAAAACATTTAAATATTCCAACTTGTTTGTCAAACATTAATTTAACTTGTTCAAGTTTTGAAAAATATTTCCAACTTGTTTCTCACTACAATAACAATAAATATTAAAACAAACTTGTTTCCCAACACCAAATGTTTCTCACAAACATTCTAACTTGTTTTCCCACACTTAAAAACATTTTCTACCAATTTTTAAATGTTAAACTTGTTGCCAAACAAATAAACATTCCAACTTGTTTTACAAACATTTGAACTTTCCCAAACACAATAGAACTTATGTTCGCTTAAAAACATTTTCAGAATTTCCCTCAACATTTTAAAATTATAAAAACACAATTAAAAATACAATTGTAAAAAAAGTTTTTATAATTAATTGCAACTTGTTGTTTCTTTTTGGATTATCAAGAAAAGAAAAGAAAAATGTTGTGAGTAAAGAATAGGCTGCTTTTTAACGCCAACCGGTCCACACACATAAAAGGTATATTTTTGATTAAAAAAAGTCCGGGACGGACAGTAACACGTAAAAATAACGTTGTATTTGGGATTAATTATTTTTCTTTTATTTTTATTTTTTTCTTGCTTGGGAAAATAGGAAAATCTTCAATTTTTCTTAGCAAAAAAATTAAAAAAATTCCAACACCCTTAAAAATAATTTTATTTAATTTTTAGGTAAGAACCCCAAAAATTCCCTAGGACAAAATTAAATTTTTAATAAAAAAATTTAATTTTGTCTCCATAAAAGCGGAAATAGGCAATATAAACTAGACAATAAAAAGATTAAAAAATGGGTGAATGAATAAATGGATCACAACACATCGCCGAAATTATATTTTTAGCTTAAAGCCGATTTGGTGGACAGAGTTTTTGGGAGGGGATCGATTCGAAAAGCAAAGAAAATAAAATAAAAGGAAATCAGCTTTTATTTTATAATAATGCACTCTTTTAGGAAAATACACAATCGCACAACTTTGTTATCAGACAAAAATAGGATGTTTGTTTAAGTGTTTTTGTGTTTTGTTTAGACAAAACATCAAACCTTTTTTTCTCTCATTTTAATTCAAGTTTAATATTATTTGCTAAACATCAAAACATTGTTTCCCCAACATGTTTTTCCTCAACATGTTTTTCCCAACATGTTTCTCTATTTGTTTCCCCAACATGTTTTTCCCCAACATCAACATGTTTCCCTATGTGTTTTTCCCCAATTTGTTCCCAAACACAATAAATAATTACAACTTTTTTCCAAACATTTATGAATATAAACATTTTCAAGTTGTTCCCAAACTATTAAATATTCCAACTTGTTTGGCACCACCCAAACATATCAAAACTCAGTAAAAACATTATTTTCTTTAAAACATTAAACAAATTTTCTGTATAAATATTTCCAGCATGTTTTTCACATAATACAATGTTTTCAACTTGTTTCCCAAACATTTAAATTATTTATTTATTAAAATGTTTTAACAGACAAAAATGACTACAGTAAAAGACTCAATATTCGACCTTGGCCAATTTCAAATTCCCCGACCAAAATGTATCGGGATGGAATTTGTTACAATTCGTGGGACACATTCAGGGTTTTATAGAAGTATTAATAAAAATATAGCCCAAAAGTATGGACTTCAGCAACAAAAATTTGAAGTTCCAACAGCTAAACGACCAAGTATTCCCGAAGAATGGACTAAAAACAACGAGGAAAGTGTGAATAAAATAAAAAATAAAAAAGAGAATAATAATGGAAGCATTCCGGAAGAACCAGAAAATGTTTTGGAACCTTTGCCAGATTATGAAGTTGAAGGAAACGAGGGGAAGAAAGAGGGGATGGTTACTGTGGAAATTGAAATGAGGTAAGAATAAAATTTAAAAATTTGATTTTTGAATTTTTGAAATATTTCTTAAAAATAAAAAAAATTTTTCAAGGAAAGATGCTATCGCCGTTAATAAGAGTGAATTGTCGCCCCCTCTTAAAGAAGATAGAATCGCCTTGTGTAAACAACAATTAAAACAATGATGAAAACAAGACAAATTGAAAATATGAAAATAAAAATTTTGAAAATTAAATTTAAATTGATGCAATTTTTAAATTAATCCCATAAATAATTTAAATAAAAAAGTAATTAAAAATATATATCTATTTATCCAATAAAATCATTGATTTTAATAAGTAGGTAAAAAATATGTTTTGAAGGCTAAAAACAAATTAAGTAAAACAAACAATAATATAAATTGGCAGTGTTTGTGTTTGGCATGTTTTTATTAGAAATGAACATTTATCACAAACTAGAGTAATTTAACTATGTTTAATTCTATATGTATGCAACATTTAATAAACTAAAACAAAGTTTCGAACATTCACTCAAACATGTTTTTGTTTTGTTCATTCAAACTTGTTTTGTTCGTTAGAAACCTTTATTAAGGAATGTTTAAATGTTGATGTTTGAATGAATGTCTCAAACATTTTAAAAATGGTTTTAATGTTTCTGAATGTTTGAATGAATGTTTTAAACATCCTTAAATGTTTATGTTTCTAAATGTTTGTAAAATGTAAAACAATGAATGTTTATTGCTATTATTTAATCATGTTTTTCTCATAAAAACATTTAATTTCAAGTTTATTTATTTGCTGTCTAGTCTTATTGCTATAGTTTATAAACTTAAGTTTGTAAAACAAGTTTTATTTTAAAAGTTTATTTGTTTTTGTTGTTTTGACGATGAGAATCAACAACATTATTATTAAGTTTTGTTCGCAAAATACTGAAAAAACATTTGATTTGTAAAATCCAATAAAATTACTGATTTATTGATGAACGTGAAGGAGCGTTTTCTCTCCGGCATAGACCATCTCGTATCAATTGTTCTCTAATCTCAGACTGTCTAACAATCCCCAAACGGGTTCTATAATCCCTAATGGCTGCAACTAGTGGACTTTCTTGCCTTCCTTCTTTGGCGTCCTTTGGTCTGACAGATCCGGTTGTTCGGTATCTTTGCAAAATTTTAGAAACACAGCTATGTGTAATACACAAACATCTAAAAATCAAATAATTATGGAAATTCGAATTTTTATTTTTTACTTGGAGATATCACAGATTTTCCATCCCGATTTGTGAAGGTCTACAATTTGTTGTCTTTCACTCATGGATAAAGGCAATCCAGGGGAGTATGTTCTTCCTAACTGATTAACACCTGAGAGTTAAAAATGGTCAAAAAACAAAAATGGTCAATTTAAAGGACCATAATATTCTCTCCCTTAATCTTACCCGAACTTCTACTAGCAGAAGAATCAATTTGACCAACATTAATGGCATCTAGAGAAGGTTCACAAGTGTTTGCCGATAACCCACTTAAGGGCATTAACTGTTCACATTCATTTAATCTTTGTATTTGAGGGGATCCTTCGGATGAAGAAGAATGAGTGGAACCTGAAGGACTCTGTCCTGCTGATGGTAAAGCAAAACAACAAATGTCTGATGTTTGGTTTGTCTTTAAAGGGAAAAGAGAAATGTTGTGTTGAATGTTTGAATGTTTTTGTTTATAATTGTAAAACATGTTTGTTTCTATTTAATTATGTTTTTCTTAACAAAAACATTTAATTTCAAGTTTATTAATTCCAAGTTTATTTATTTATAAACTTAAGTTTGTAAAATAAGTTTTATTTAAAGTTTATTTGTTGTATTAAAAACTTAAGTTTGCTAAACATGTTTTTTTATTCCCTGGTTATCTATTTAATATTTGTTTATAAACTTAGGTTTGTAAAACAAGTTTTATTAATTCCAAGTGTATTTGTTTTACAATTTTAAGTTTACAAATTGTAAAACTTTAAAAACCTTAAAACTCAAAGAAGGCAAAGAAAACCGCCTCTCTTCGTTGGATAAAGGTAACAAAGGTTGGAGTGTTGTATAATAATGCGGAGGGGAATAACGGTCATTCAAGGAGGGAAGTAGGCACGTTTGTGTTGTTGTATTATTAACTAATTCTCCTTTTAAAGGACTCAGGTACATGCTGACTGGCTCTAGTGATGTAAAACAATTCTTTCTGCCCTTCAATTCACCCTGAAAAAATTTTTTTATTTTTTTGACTTGAAAAAAAATTTAATTTTGACCAAAGAACTTGAAAAATAAGCAAAATAATTAATTAATTACTGTAAAATATTTATAAATTCCTGTTTTCCTCTCAAAAATTATAAGCAAAATATAATTTATATATTTTATTTCCTGCTGTGGTTTACTACAAAAAAATAAAAACCTCTATCTTTACTCTTATTAAACTTTTCTCATTCTTTCATTAATTTTTTAGTCTCAAATTGTAAAAACAAATAAACAGTGCAAAACACAACATTCTTGCTGACGAACTTTTTTTTTTATTATTTTTGAAAAAAAGTTGGAAATCATAAAACATGGGGTGTGTGCAATAAAACTTGAAATAACGGCTGTTTTACAAACTTTGTTTGTTTTGTAAGCTAAGCGCATGTTTTGTAAAACTTAGCGCCTGTTTTACAAACTTTGTTCTGTAAGGTTAGGCATGTTTTGTAAAAACGCATGTTTTGTTTGTTTTAGAAACTTAATGTTTGGTTCATATAAAAAAACTTTTGATGTTTCTAATATAAAAATGTTGGTAAGTTTATAAAAAGAAAAAATAAAACTTAAAACTTGTTGCGCGCAAAAACAAAATTGTAAAACTTGAAAAAACTTTTTCTTGCGCATAGACATTTTTCAAAAGGGGAATACATGTTTTTGATGTTTCTAATTGTCTATGTTTGTTGTTTTACAATTTAATAAACAAAAATGCTGTAAATTAAAAAAAGGGAGAGGGAAAAAATGTTGTTTTTGTTTTTACAACTTGCCGAATTGTGTAAGTGTTTTTCTCTTTGAATACCCTTTTTGAGTGATTAATGGCCATTTTTGGGAGGTTTTAATAATTTTTAGGCAAAATTACTAAAATGTTTTTTTATACTTTTAGAAGGAATAAATAAATAAAATTAATTAATGGCTGGCAAAAATGAGAAAATTAAGAGTGTAAAAAGAAGGGCAAAAATTAAGAGTAAAATGACCGTTTTTCAATTTAGAGGAAGGGAAGCCTATATTATTAAGCATAAAAAATTTTTAAAAATTTAGAAAAATTTTTTTAAATTTTTCCCCAACCTTCATCCAAGCGGTGAAATCTCGTTCTAAACTTTCAGGTGTAGAAGTATCAATAATTGGTGGGGATTCTATAAAATAATTATTTGAAAGGGAGAAACTAGAAGAAGAAATTGGTGACAATAAATTTTTGTTGTCGGGTTCGGGTTCAATTTTTATTTGACGTAATAGAGGTGGCGGTTGTTGTTGACCAACGGGCATGGACTACCACTAGTCTTTAATAACTAATGTTTACATTAAAACTTGTTAAGTTTAAAACTTAAGTTTATAATAAACAAAGAGTAAAACAAATTGGTAAACCTAAAAACATAATCTTAAGTTTGCAAAATTTAAATAAACTTGGAATACAACTTAACGCCTGCTGATATATAAAACTTAGAAACTTAATTTTGTAAAAGTTTATATAAACTTGATTTTAGCAAAAAACGCTTGTTGAACAAAACAACTAGGCAAACAATGTTTTTAAAAATTTTAAAACATGTTTTGTTTTTAAAAACAATGTTTTTAAAAACAAAACAAACAAACATATAAAAACAAGTTTTAAAAACAAAACAAGCAACTAAAACAATGTTCATTTAAAATAAAACTTAACGCCTGCTTCAAAACACAACTTGACCAACTTAACGCCTAAAAAGAAGAGAAAATGAAGTGGCACAATTTCAAAAGAAAATAAAAATAAATTTAGTAAGAGGACTTTAACTAAAATAAGACGGGAATATTTATATTTTATTAAAATGAAGAAAAGTTGGGTAAAAATTATAAAAAGCAAAAAATAAAGGCGGCAATAGAGAGAAAAGAGAGAAGGGGGAAAAGGAGAAGGGAAGGGGAAAGAAGGTTTCCGCGCAGGCAAATTAATGTTTCTGTTTTACTGCAGAAAAATGCTGTTGTGGTTTGAAGACTAAAAAATGATGGCCCCATATAAATATATATTTATGAGAGAAATATATATATAAGAAAAAAAATTTTTTCAGAAAAAAATTTTTTTACTAGACCGGTTTTCGAGGAAAAAATTCTTAAAAATCCCGCAATGAACGGATACTTTTTTTAATTAATTTAAAATTAATTCTTTTTCTTTTTACATTTTTTAGCAAGTAAAATTGATCTTTATTTCTATTGCCAAATTTACGTAAGGGGTAATTTTGATGATTGAAAGGGAAAATAAAAACTTAAAAAATAATATTGGAGGTAAAAACTTATTTAAGTTTAGACTTAAAAATATAAACTTAATTTTATTTAAATAAACAAGGAAAAACAAGTTGGTAAACCTGAAACAAAGTTTGTGATAATAAAATGATAATATATATTTAAGTTTGTGATAATATAAAACTTGAAAAATTTAAGTTTGTAAATGTTGATATAAACTTCTTTTGTAATTAAAACTTAGCGCTTGCTGAACAACAAATAGTAGGTTAAACAAGTTGGTAAACTTAAAAACATTAGGTAGACTTAAAAAGTTGGTATAAATTATTTTTAAAAAACTTAAAAATTAAAAATTGTTCATGCTTGTAATAATGTAAAACTTGAGTTTGCAAATTTAAATAAAAATTGAAACTTTTGAAAAAAACATTTAATCGAAACACAATATTAGATTAAAAATTAAATTTGCAACAAAAGAGAAAAATAAAAAAATTAATTTATTTAAACTTTAACAAAATTGCAATTAGTATTTATCTTTATGCCCTCAGGCATTATTTTAATTCTTAAATTAAAACGAATTGTAAAAGTTTAAATTATTTTTGAACATTGTTACTTATAGTTTAATTAAAGGAAAAAAACAAGTTGGAAACCCTAAAAAGTTGGTGAACTTAAAAATTAAAACTTGAACTTAAGTTTGTAATTTTCTAAACATTTTGTATTTAATACTCTTAGACTTGGGGTAATATTATAATGAGAGTTAATTTTAAAAGATTTTTTAAAAAATATTTTTCTTAAAAATTTCTTAAAAATTGACTCAATAATTTTGAAAAATAATAGTAAGATTGAAGCTTTAGCCACGTGAAAAAATAAAAAAATAATTTTTTGGATTGCGCGATCAAAAGGAAAAAAATAAAAGAAAAGTGTAAAAGCTTAAGAGGAAGAAAAAAAATAAGGAGAGGGGGAGAATTATTTAATAAATATATCCTTATAATAATTCTTAAATTGCATCATTTGCTCAAAAACTTGTTAATTTCTGGGCTTATTCACTAAAAAAGAAAAATTTTTTTGGATGTTTTTGGGGGAAAATTTAAAAAAATAAGAAAATTGATAATAAGGGGAGAAGAAAATAATAATAAAAATAAAAATATTTTTAAGGTGCTAATTTAAATTTATTTTGGCCGTCATTATTTAAAAGAGACGAAACGATATAAAATGAAATATGGAGGAAGAAAAATTTTTTTGAGTTTTTTTTTGAGTTTTTTTTTGAATTTTTAAAGTTTTTTTGAAGAAAACTACGTAAAATATGCTGATTTTTGTTAGTTTTTCGCCCACAGATTTTTTAAAGAGGAAAATAATTTTACCATTCAAAGACCATTTTGTAGAGAATTTTAAGCTTTATCTAATGGTCTTTAAATTAAATTAATTGGGTTAACCCTCGCTGAGTTATGCTGCTTGAAGTAAGCCTATACCTAATGAACTCAGGTCAAATATTCTTCAATAACTTTTTTATTTAGAAATTTAAAATTTTTATTTCAATCAGGTTTTGTAGAGAATTTAATGGGCTATCTAAAAATAAAAAAATTTTTGCCAAAAAAATTTTCCAAAAAGTTATGGGGCTAAAACTCAATTTTCGTCCTCTCAGTAAGAATCACAACAGAGAACAACGAAGCAAAAAAAAATATTTTTTTTTCTTCAATTTATTTTCAACTTTCTCAAAAGCCAACCACAACTCTTAAAAAATAATCACATGATTTTTTATAAAATGGGCTACTTTAGTAAATTAATTTTCTAGAAAAGTGCGCGGAAATTGCAGGTAAAAATAAATTGCTTTAAAGGAAAGTAAGGGAAAAAAGCTTTCAATTAATTCGACGCCTAGAGATTCAATAAAGTAAAGGCCAGAAAAAACAGGATTGGAAAGTTAAAAGATGGGGGATTATAAAAATGTTGAAAAATATTTTGATAAATACCTGGGAACGGGTTGAGAAAAAAGTCGTGTTGGATTTAGATTTAAAAGTTCGGGTTTTGGGTGCCCCGTCACATACCTGATAGTATACAGAACAATGTTAGGGAGACATGTGGACATATAGGGACGGACATATTGGGATATTTTAATCTAACACCTGATTTCGGGACCTACGGCCACTGGGTCTTAGATAGTACATTGTCCCATTGAAGGATGTTTTTGAAGTTGGTTATCTTTCTCATAGCAAGGGGCTCCCCCAGCAATAATATCTCCCAAAGTTTCAGTTGGTGTGGTTCTGATGTGCTTGACTCTTCCAAAATAAAATAACAGAATTTAAGAAAATCTGAATTAAAAATTAGAGAGAAGATAACACTCGCTTAGAGTGTGAAAGTTTGATAATTCCCCTTGTGTTCCTTTCCTATCCCCATCAAAAAATCGAGAACAACCTAAAGAGAAGGATGAAGGAGAAAAAACATTCATAAAATTAACTCAAATTTTTTTAATTTTAACCTTGAAGCAACAAATCTAAAAAGTAAAAGTGCTTGAAAAGGAAGGAGGAGAGTATAATCCAAAGCATGGAAAAATAAAAAAATACAAGAAATTTGGGTTAATCCTCTCCATTTTCCCTTTTTTTAATTGTTTGGGAATGTATAAAACAATTGGAGGGATTGGGGAAAACAAGCTTCTACTCTAAACTTTTCTCTAATTTTTATCGAAGAAATTTTTAAAGCGCATAATTGGTCGAGAATGAGAGGTGAGGGATGTTCTGATCGAGTTAAAAATTGGAATTAAAAATAAATCAGAACAAAAATCATTCCCAGAGGGAAAGGAAAATACTTGAAAAGGAAGAAAAAAATTAAAATTATCATAAATATGTAAAGATAAGAATAGAAATCAGAATAAAAAATCAGAACAAAAAAATCAGAATAAAGAAACCTAACGGAAAATAGTCAACGAATCTCGATTAAATCAAGTTTGCAAACCTTGTAAAGCCAGAAAAAAATTTCTGAGGTTATCTTATTTGGTAACTGATAATTAAATCCTGACCGGACTTTGGTTAACCGTAAGTTTCAACTTATTTTTTGCCTCTCAGACTTAATAAAGACGGTAAATAAAGGTTTAAATTTTTAATGTCCTTTCTCAAAGAATGCACTTTCACAGAGATTAAGGAGGGAAAATATAAATAAATTATTAGAGGATTATAGCCTCCCCGCAACAAAAAATATATTTATTTATTTATTGTGCACAGCAGCGGTTTTTGATCGAGAGATGGGTAGGAAATGACGAGTTGGGCCGAAATTATATAAAAAAAAGGAGCCGACGGAAGCTATAAAAGGGATAAAGAAGATATTTAGAAAATCAAGGGAAAATTTAGTAATAAATAAATAAATATAAGGGGGAAGAGAAAATGATTGGAAGAAAATATATCGAAGAGAAAAACAGGTTTAATTAAAAATGAAAAATATTAAAGATTATTATTTTTGCCTAGTAATGAGAAGAAAAGTTTTTTGCTGCATTTTGTACACTTAAGTTTATAATAGTTAATATAAAACTTAAATTTGTAATTATATTAAACATTTTCCGGAAATGATTTCCGGAAAAAAGAAAATATTTTTAGTTAGGAGAATAATTAATAGTTTTCCGGAAAATGAAAATAATATCTAGTATTTTGGAAATAAATTAAAATTTCCGGAAAATATTAGAAGTTTCCGGAGAATAAGTTAAACATTTTCCGGAAAATGTTTTCCGGAAAAAAGAGACAGTATTTTTAGTATTAGGAGAATAATTAAAACATTTTCCGGAAAATATTTAAAAATTCCGGGAGACATTTTCCGGAAAAATAAGACAATATTTTTAGTATTCCGGAAATAATTATAAGTTTTCCGGAAACTAATTTTAAAATTCCGGAAACTAATTAAACCCTTCTGTAAATTAATTAAGCTTTCCGGAAAAGAGTAAAACATTCCGGAAAATGTTTTTCTAAAAAAACGATCCGGAAAATAATTGAGCTGTCCAGAAAAGAAGTAAAATATTCCGGAAAATATTAAAGTTCTTCCGGAAAATAATTAAAATAATCCGGAAAAAGACTATTTAATTTATCCAGAAAATGTTTGCAGTATTTCTAAAACCTTGACAAAATATTTATTTAAATTCAAATTTATTCTTGTATATTTTAATTAAATCTAGAAAAAATCTTAGAAAATAGCAGAGAATGTTCTTTTGAGTTAAACAAGATAAAATAAAAATATCGTTTTCCAATTTCCTTATCAAACACTTTTAACTGTTGCATAAATCCAATGACATCTCAAAGAAAAAAATTATTTAAATAATTTTATTTTTAATTACCCAATCATGCCTTTTTTGCTACCATGTAAAGCATCATTTAATTCTTTTATGGACAATTTATTTATGGGACGGTCAAAAATACGTGCAGCTATAACCAATGGGATTTCCTAAAAACAATTTTTTGTATTTCCGGATTAAAATTTTCAGATTTTTTAATGAAATTTTTTCCGGAAAATCTTTCCGGAAAAAAATTTTTCTGAAATTTTTTCATGAAAAAATTCTGTGAAAAATTTCCGGAAAGAAAATTTCCGGAAAAATTTTTCTTCCGGAAAAAATTTTTTTCTTCTCACCCCTCCAGAACGTGCTCTGCTACTGATGAAAATATCCCACAATTGCTCTGCTCTACTCGAATTCTAACATTGTAAAAATAAATAAAATTATAAATTTATTACAATTTGAGTAAATTGAAGCATTTGCCTGGTCGAGAAAAGGTAGAAGCTCTTCTTTTGTTGGAAGGCATACACGCAATGAAAGGTCATCGTATGTTCCGGCTGGCAATCCTTAAATTTAATTTTTAATGAATATTTTTGAACCACAATATAATATTCCGGAAATGAAAATAAAACCGGAAAGGTATTTAGTAGTTCCGGAAAATTAATTAAGAGAGATAATATATTTCCGGAAAAGAACTAAATTCCGGAAAATACGTAATATTTTATTTTCCTGAAAGTTTAGTTCTTTTCCGGAAATAGTATATTTGATTTTCCGGAAAATAGAATACTCGTTCAGGAAAATAATAACATTTCCGGAAAATAAAATATTCGTTCCGGAAAAATATGTGAATATTATAAAATATTTTTTCCGGAAATTTTTTTTTTATTTTTCCGGAAAGTTTAAAAAGAATAATAACAAAATCTCTTGCCTTGAGCACTGCATTCAGCAGGTTTGTTTCCTTTGAAAATTTGAATAAAGCTTTTGAGTGATCCTCCCATAGTTTTACAAATATCACAATGGACACTGAAAACATTAAAACAAATAAAAATAATTCAAAAAATTTTAACTCACCAAGAGCCTATTCCCCCACAATTGTCTTTGTCTGGATTAACACAGCGTTCAGGCTTGCCGTGAATACCAATTCTTGTCTCAACATGGACATAATATTTTTTGGAGCCGTCCAAGCCTGGCTGGTTTACCTAAACAGGGAAAAATTAAAAATAAGCCTCTTCTCAGTCAAATACCTCCACTTTTCCTCCACTCATTTGGAAACATTTATGACCTGCACTGTCTGTTTCCTCCTTAAAATTGACTCCTGTAGACTTGTAACTTGGAAACTTTATGAGCATATTGTTCTTGTTTGGGCCTGTATTTTAGTAAAAAAAAATTCGTTTTTAAGTAGTCTAATCCAAACCGGAAGAAGGAGAACAAGGAAAATGTCTTTCAATTTTAACGGCTATATCGGCCTCTACAAAAGAAGGTAAGAGACCGGTTGATATATTGAACAATAAAATTGTTTGTAGGAATATCAGCCGATTAAAAGCCATTTTTGTTCTCCGTTTTGGAGAGAATTGTGGTGAGGTGTTAGCAGGATTCTCAGTTGTAAAAATAATGCTTTTCCTTTTTCCTTCCTGTTTCATTTTTCTATATAATGTGAATTGGAATAATAATTTTTTATTGGGGAAATAGTATGGAAAATTATGAGGGTGAATTATTATAGTATAAGTGTTTTATTTTATCAAGTTTATAAACTTAAGTTTATAAATTTAATGTTGTTTGTTAAACATTTTCCGGAAACAGTGTGTAGTTTGTTTTTAAACATTGTTTCCGGAAACTTAAGTTTGTCAAATATTTTAATACAAAACTTAAGTTTATTAAACATTTTCCGGAAAAGTTTTCCGGAAACGATGTGTAAAAGAAAAATTTAATTAATTTAATATTTCCGGAAAATAATTAAAACATTCCGGAAGCAAATATAATGTTTTCCGGAATTACATACAACATATATAGAATTTCTATTATATTTTAAACAATAATTAAAAGGTTCTAGTATGTTGCGCTAAAAGAATGATGAATAAAACAATAAAAAGTCTGTTAAAATTAACAAAGCAAGAGGCAATTGTATTTTTTTGCCTATGCAATTTTGTTTTTAAAATCACTGTGAGCAACAAAAATAACAGAAAAATAAAAATATTGTGAAAGAACAAAAATTTTTACATGTATTTTTGTGATGGAACTCCTTTCTTAGAGTAATGAGGTTTTTATAAAAAATAAAATGCACACAAAAAATATCCAAAACCTTGAAACTAATGTAAAAAAGAGTTGTGTATGTGTGTGTAATAATGTAGAAAATTGCGCAGAAATGATAGAGAAGGGAAACAACTTTTTTTTGTGTGTGATTGGAAAGGCGAGGGAAAAATTAATTGACGTCGACGTCGATCTACCTATTTTATGGAGGTTTGTATGGAGAGGTAGAAATGACATGACTATTTAAAAGGCAAGAGTAAAACTTAATTGAAGGAATAAGGAAGGTATTCACAATTGGGAGGGTTTTTAGAATTGTTTTTTATCTTCCAGCCGATGCATTCTTTAAATTCTTGAACTATAGACGTATTATTGCCGACGTCCTCTATTGTGATTGACGTCATTTATTAGAAAGAAATTTGTTGATGAGCATTTTTTGACGAGCTTTTTGCCACCTCTCAGCTCTTGAGTGTTTTGCCAAGCTTATTTCATCGCGATCTTTTTGACGAGCTTTTTGCCACCTTACAGCTCCTGAGCTGTTAGCCAAGCTTATTTAATCCTTTTCAGTTTTAACCTTTCCTGCTCTCTCCCTATAACCTTTAACAACAATTTTAGTTTAATTCATACATATTTAATATGTAGTTGATATTATTTGTATATAATACAAAGATTAATTAATAAAAAAAGATCACACGGGAACTCTTTTTAAAAAAGTTGCTGCGCAATCAAAATAATGAATCTTTGTCTTTCCCCCGCTTTTATACTATTGACAGTCGAATAAAAAATAGAACCTAAAAAGTGTCATTTATAAAATTAATGATGGACGAGGAAAAGTTAATGGGAAGGTCAAACCTCCCAGACGTGTATAATAGAGTTTGAGAAGTGAAGAAAAAATAATAAAACGATACTCTAATAGATCCTTCCTACAGAAAGATACTTCCTATCTCAGGATAAATCTAGGATATAAAATTTATAAAATTAAGACGAGCTTTTTGCCACCTTTTAGATACGAGTTTGGTGACGAGCTTTTTGCCCCCTCAGAAGCAACGAGCGTTTTGCAAAGCCGAATTTTTTGCCCCCTATTAAAAGACGAGCTTTTTGCCCCCAGAAATATTTGAATTAAAATTTAAACATTTAAAGATCAACTAGAAAATTTTAGGTTGTCCTAAATATATAAAAATATAAAAAAAACCAAATTCAATGTTCACGACGTCGCAAAATTGCTAATAAATATAAAAATATTTATGGAAGAAAATCTATTCGATTTTTCTGCACCACCACAATCTCCTTTTTAGCTAACAACATCTCCCTTCATCTATGTTTAAATAGACCGGTTTATTATACAAAAATCTCTCAAAATCATATAAAATAAGGGGAAACAGAAAGAAAGAAAGAAGGAAGAAGGAAGAGAAGGGAGTTTGTGGAGAAGCGGGGGGATATTAAATTGTGGAAGAATAACGTTAAAGATTTGTTGTATGAATGATATCAAAAATTAGTAGTATGCTGAATCCTTAGCTATAAACTAAATTCCCCGATAATCATTTGCTTTATAATATATAATATATTTTTAATCTTCTTACCTTTTTTTTCATAAATATTAATCTCATACATTTATTTTAATAGAAACAATGTTTGTCAATGTTTCTAGAGTTTAATAATGTTTTACAAATTTAATTTTAAGTCATGTTTTTGTATTTGTTTATATTCAAGTTTGTATTGTTTGTTAAGTTTGTTGGACTAATGTTTTTGTTTGGTTTCCATTCATGTTAAAGTTTGTTATGTTTAACTTGTTGTTGGCTTTCAAGTTTGTCGTAGTCTTGTGTTTTGTTCGTTTTACTCGAATAAATGTTCATTGTTTGTTTGTTTTTATTTCAAGTTTATAATGTTTGTTTGTTTTCAAGTTTGTGTTTTGTTCGTTTTACTTTGTTTTTGTTGTTGTGTTTGAATGTTTAATTCATGTTTGTTTTTCAAGTTTGTGAATTCATTATTATTAAATGTTGTTTGTCTTCAAGTTTGCTTTGTTGGATAATTACAATGTTTTTTGTTTGTTTCGTTGTTCTATTATTCTTGTTTTTACTAAAGTTTGTTTTGTTTAAGGTTGGTTTTAAATTAAATGAGCCGGCAAAAACATTCAACAACACAATCTTGGCTACATTTTTATTCTTCCCAATTTTATATTTATTTTTATTTATTTGCCTCAATATTTTTGATATTTCCTTCAATTCAATTGAAGTTTGACAATGACGAGTTTGAATTAAATTTACAATTGATAAAGCACCAACCCTGTGCTTTTAGACAAGACAAAAGCAAATGGGAAAGAAAAGTAGAGTTTGAAGGGGGGAATGAAAAGGAAGGGCCGAAACTAATACCTAGACCGAATGAGACTAATGTAACTTTTAAAAATTTTTTTTGAAATCAGTTTTATTTAGTGTTATTCAATTGGTGGTAAAGTTACTGTTTATAGTGAATTTAAAGGAGAATTCAGCATTTATTTGGAATTGCGTAGTTCAGCAAATAAAAAGGTAAATTAATTGCTAATTGTTGCCTACAAAATATAAAAACTTGAATTTTTAAACTCGCCTTAAACAAACTTTTTAAACTTGAAAATAAAACAAGATTAAACATTGTATGGAAAACAAAACACAAAAACATCCCTTAAAAATTTTAAACAAAAACTAATTAAATTTTGTTAAACTTAAAACACAAACATTACAAACTTGTTTAAACTTTTCAGTACAAACTTAAACTACAAACTTAAAAACAAAGTTTGTTAAAATGTTTGTTTGTTTACCAAACATACACTAAAGAAACAACAAATGTTTTAAAGGATGTTTTTTTAATGTTTTTAAACATTTTTATAATGTTTTTAAATGTTTAATTCTTTTCAAAGTTTTTTAATGTTTCTCTAAGTGTTTTAATGTTTTTAAAATGTTTCTTACTTTATCAATTTTTAAGCAAGTCCCCGAACAATGCAATAACCGTAGAGAAGACGGGTGTGGAGGATTTGGTTCATGGTAATTTTTTAAAGTCTCTATTTAATTTTAATTAATTTTTTAGTCTTTATTGTGATGCTTGTCAAACACTCGAAACAAACAAAGAACTCAAAGCACAACTTTTACTAGATGGAAAGCCTATCAGTTGTGGGGAAGGGGTTAAACCTGGGATATATGAAAATATGGAATTGGCTTTTTGTCTCCCAAATGCTGATGAAATGTTGAAAAGTCAGGGATTGACTAAAGAAACGTTTAAGAGTTTAATACAATCTGAGGTAATTGAATTAAAAAAATATTTTTTCTTTAATATTTAAAATAAAAGGATGGAGGAAACAATGTTCATTCACTTGGTGTTTTTGCTACAATTTATGTTTTTGATAGGTAAGGGGAATTAAATATAAACTTTGTTTTTTGTTTTTACAAAAACAAGTTTTACAAATGTAAACATAAAACTTAGAAGCTAAAACTTGAAACTTGAACTTAAAGAAATAATAAAACTTGTTTTACAAAACTTGTTTTACAATTGTAAATTTTAAAAACTTGAAATATATTGTTTTTACAAATTAAAGTTTATAGTAATTGTAAACTTAAGTAAACTTAAAACTTGAATTATAAAGCAGAAATTATAAAACTTTGTTTCTACTAATTAAATTTACAATTGTAAACATAAAACTTAAAACTTAGATTTAAAAAAGTATGAATTTTACAAATTAAGTTTTACAATTGTAAAAAAATTAAAGCAAGAACTTAAAAACTTGAATTTAAAGGAAAATAATGTTTAGAAAACTTAAATTACAATTGTAAACTTAAAACTTATATTTAAACTTGAAACTTAAAGTAAACCTTATTTTCTACAAATTAAAGTTTACAAATTGTAAAAACTTAAAAACTTTAATTTATTTTTAAAGGGATGTAAGAAAATTAATGCAGACACAACAAAAAGTTGAGAATGTTTACAGAAAGTCTAAAAAATCGCTTTTTAAAGATGAACCTCTCCCTCCCGACGTGTAAGTAGAAAAATAAATTAAAAAAATTTTTTTTTATAATTTTCAAGTTATTGGTCACTACCTTTTAATAGTTTAATTAAAGAACAGAGAGCATTTGTTGTTTGTCACAAAATATTTGGAAATGTACAGATACGTACACAACCTATATCTTAACACTTGGTCAAATAATTCTTTTATTTTTTTGTATAAAATTGAAGTTAAAACAAAAAAAATTTTCAAAAATTTATTGAGTTAAAATAAATTATTTTTCAATAAAGAAAAATATTGAAAACAATAAATGAAATTGTTTGGAAGCAGAAAACTACCTGGAACCTGCCTACCCACGATGCTAAATTCAACACTAAATTTTTATAATTTTCGCCAATGTCCTTAAGAAACCCTTAAATCAAATAAATTAAAAAATCTTATCTCAAGGTATCCCAAAAAAATAAGCAAAGATTTGTACATCAGAAGTTGCCAATTTAACAGTTATATAAATTGGTTGAGGCTCAGTTGCATGTTTGCATAGGTGCATCAACACTTTTGGCAAAAATGACGGAACAGAATCTGGAAAGGCTAAAACAATAGAAGCTAAAGCTAGTACACCACTGTCTCTTTCAAGTGTTTGTTTGGGAGAAGAAGCTAGGGTTTCTGCGCTTTTAACAATTTGTTCGTCCATAGAAATAATTCCAGCTCGAACTAAAAAATTCCCTACCCAATCCACTCAAAGTTTCAGCACACGCTTCACGAACTTCAAAACTACAATCAACCAAAAGTTTGAGAAGTAACGATGGGGTCGCTATAGTATAGGTCCACCGAGATCGGAACTCAAAGTATATACCATTCGATTCGTCTCGCCGAGCTGAGTTCAAATATGCAAGAATTTTCTGCCGGAGACGAAAACTCGCAGAGATACAGACGATTGAAAATCGAAAAACCATAGGGGGGACCAAGCACTTTTTTGGGGTGAAAAATTCGAATATGCAAATGATAGCTCATTCGAAAGAGCTCCTCAAGCTGAGTCGAATGACACCAAGATCAACAAAATCCGACTTGATTGGACCGAGATATAGGCACCTAAAAACCGAAGATCCAAAGGGCCGATTTTTGGAATAAAAAATTTTTTATACAAATAATACCTCATTCGAAAGAGCTCGACGAGCTGAGTCGAAAGACACCAAAATCACCGTGATTGGACAAGATTAGACAAAGTTATGACACAAAAAACAAAAAACCTAAACCTATGGAGCGTCGGCGAGGCGCTTGTGCAAAACCCCGCGCTTCGCGCGGGGTTTTGCGGCACGCGCCTCGCGGGGAGTCTACGGGCGCTGGGTCTGGGCTCGTAACATAAACCTATTCCTATCTCCCTTGCTCTGGACGTATTTGGGGCCTCCGTAGCAGCAAAAATCACCACAGATGCCATAGGTAAGGAGCTAAAAGAAAAGATCATAACTTTGTCCAATCAAGTCAGATTTCGTTGATTTTGGTGTCATTCGACTCAGCTCGAGGAGCTCTTTCGAATGAGTTATAATTTGCATATTCGAATTTTTTACCCCAAAAAAGTGCTTGGTCCCCCCCCCCCCCCATGGTTTTTCGATTTTCAATCGTCTGTATCTCTGCGAGTTTTCGTCTCCGGCAGAAAATTCTTGCATATTTGAACTCAGTTCGGCGAGACGAATCGAATGGTATATACTTTGAGTTCCGATCTCGGTGGACCTATACTATAGTACAGCCGTAACGATCGTAATAGATCTAAAGTTCCATTGTGAAATTGTAAAATGAAAAGATTTGTAAAAGCAAATACTTGTAAAAATCTGAGAAGCCTGAAAGTTTATAAAATTTAAAAGGAACTAAATATTAACTAAAAATTAACGTTATTTTTGCTTTCCAGAACCCTTTCTTTTTCAGGCTTCTCAGATTTTTACAAGTATTTGCTTTTACAAATCTTTTCATTTTACAATTTCACAATGGAACTTTAGATCTATTACGATCGTTACTTCTCAAACTTTTGGTTGATTGTAGTTTTGAAGTTCGTGAAGCGTGTGCTGAAACTTTGAGTGGATTGGGTAGGGAATTTTTTAGTTCGAGCTGGAATTATTTCTGTTGATGAACAACTTGTTAAAAGTGCAGAAACCCTCGCTTCTTCCCCCAAACAATCAATCGAAAGACACAGTGGAGTGCTAGCTTTAGCTTCAATTGTTTTGGCCTTTCCCTATTCTGTCCCTTCTTTTCTGCCAAAAGTGTTGATGCATTTGTGCAAACATGCAACCGAGCCTCAACCAATTTATGGAACTGTGAAACGGGCACTTTCTGAGTTTAAGGTGTGGTTTTTTGTTTATTTGTAGTTTTCCGGAAAGTAATTATAATTTGTTTTGATTCAATTCTGAGTTTTCCGGAAAATGTTGTAAATAAATTCTGATATTTTCGGAGAATGTTCTGATTAAATTCTGGTCTTTGCGGAAAATGTTTTAATTAAATTCTGATTTTTCCGGAAAAACATTAAGAATATTATTTATAACAAATAAGAACACACATATTCCCTTGTGGTGTATTGGTTAGTGGGTTGGGTTTATGGGGCTGGTGGTTGAAGGTTCGAATCCGCTTAGCGTGTTTTTATTTTTTATTTGTCTATTTTTTAGAGAAAATGTTTAAACATAAATTAATAAAATAATTTGATTTTTAGCGCACACATCAAGACGAATGGCATGAGCACAAGCTCGAATTTACAGAAGATCAGCTACAAATACTCACTGATCTAATTGTTTCCCCCACTTATTATGTTTAATTTTTAGAATATCGGTTGTCATTTTTATTTTTTAAATAAATAAATTTTTTGTGGAATAATTTGAGGAGTGAATATATCGATTAGTATTGATTTTATCGATTAGTATCGATTTTTTGAAAAATTAAAATTTTTACAATTTTTAAAAAATCGATATATCGATTAGTATTGATTTTATCGATTAGTATCGATTTTTTGAAAAATTAAAATTTTTACAATTTTTAAAAAATCGATATATCGATTAGTATTGATTTTATCGATTAGTATCGATTTTTTGAAAAATTAAAATTTTTACAATTTTTAAAAAATCGATATATCGATTAGTATTGATTTTATCGATTAGTATCGATTTTTTGAAAAATTAAAATTTTTAAAAAAATCCAAAAGATCACCAATAGCAAATATCAAATTTATAAATTAGGACATAGAAACAGGTTAAATAGAATTTTCAGGTAAATTAAGTAATTTTTTATCTATCACAGCCAATTTAATTAAATTAGATTTTCTCAATTTGTTTATAAGGCAGGCAAAAGCATAGAACGGCATTCTCCAAAACCAACTCTGATATTTGTCTTCTTATCGTAACAAAAACCTGAAAATACAAATGTAAAAATAGACTCGTGACAATTGAAGCTAAAGCTAGCACTCCACTGTGTCTTTCGATTGATTGTTTGGGGGAAGAAGCGAGGGTTTCTGCACTTTTAACAAGTTGTTCATCAACAGAAATAATTCCAGCTCGAACTAAAAAATTCCCTACCCAATCCACTCAAAGTTTCAGCACACGCTTCACGAACTTCAAAACTACAATCAACCAAAAGTTTGAGAAGTAACGATCGTAATAGATCTAAAGTTCCATTGTGAAATTGTAAAATGAAAAGATTTGTAAAAGCAAATACTTGTAAAAATCTGAGAAGCCTGAAAAAGAAAGGGTTCTGGAAAGCAAAAATAACGTTAATTTTTAGTTAATATTTAGTTCCTTTTAAATTTTATAAACTTTCAGGCTTCTCAGATTTTTACAAGTATTTGCTTTTACAAATCTTTTCATTTTACAATTTCACAATGGAACTTTAGATCTATTACGATCGTTACGGCTGTACTATAGTATAGGTCCACCGAGATCGGAACTCAAAGTATATACCATTCGATTCGTCTCGCCGAACTGAGTTCAAATATGCAAGAATTTTCTGCCGGAGACGAAAACTCGCAGAGATACAGACGATTGAAAATCGAAAAACCATGGGGGGGGGGGGGACCAAGCACTTTTTTGGGGTAAAAAATTCGAATATGCAAATTATAACTCATTCGAAAGAGCTCCTCGAGCTGAGTCGAATGACACCAAAATCAACGAAATCTGACTTGATTGGACAAAGTTATGATCTTTTCTTTTAGCTCCTTACCTATGGCATCTGTGGTGATTTTTGCTGCTACGGAGGCCCCAAATACGTCCAGAGCAAGGGAGATAGGAATAGGTTTATGTTACGAGCCCAGACCCAGCGCCCGTAGACTCCCCGCGAGGCGCGTGCCGCAAAACCCCGCGCGAAGCGCGGGGTTTTGCACAAGCGCCTCGCCGACGCTCCATAGGTTTAGGTTTTTTGTTTTTTGTGTCATAACTTTGTCTAATCTTGTCCAATCACGGTGATTTTGGTGTCTTTCGACTCAGCTCGTCGAGCTCTTTCGAATGAGGTATTATTTGTATAAAAAATTTTTTATTCCAAAAATCGGCCCTTTGGATCTTCGGTTTTTAGGTGCCTATATCTCGGTCCAATCAAGTCGGATTTTGTTGATCTTGGTGTCATTCGACTCAGCTTGAGGAGCTCTTTCGAATGAGCTATCATTTGCATATTCGAATTTTTCACCCCAAAAAAGTGCTTGGTCCCCCCTATGGTTTTTCGATTTTCAATCGTCTGTATCTCTGCGAGTTTTCGTCTCCGGCAGAAAATTCTTGCATATTTGAACTCAGCTCGGCGAGACGAATCGAATGGTATATACTTTGAGTTCCGATCTCGGTGGACCTATACTATAGCGACCCCATCGTTACTTCTCAAACTTTTGGTTGATTGTAGTTTTGAAGTTCGTGAAGCGTGTGCTGAAACTTTGAGTGGATTGGGTAGGGAATTTTTTAGTTCGAGCTGGAATTATTTCTATGGACGAACAAATTGTTAAAAGCGCAGAAACCCTAGCTTCTTCTCCCAAACAAACACTTGAAAGAGACAGTGGTGTACTAGCTTTAGCTTCAATTGTTTTGGCCTTTCCCTATTCTGTCCCTTCTTTTCTGCCAAAAGTGTTGATGCACCTATGCAAACATGCAACTGAGCCTCAACCAATTTATATAACTGTTAAATTGGCAACTTCTGATGTACAAATCTTTGCTTATTTTTTTGGGATAACTTGAGATAAGATTTTTTAATTTATTTGATTTAAGGGTTTCTTAAGGACATTGGGGAAAATTATAAAAATAAAATGAATTATCCTAAAAACTCCAAATTGATCCAAAAATCTTTAGGTTTTTTGAACGCTTAAGGTTTCCTATTTTAAGAAATAGATATGAAATTACCCTTTACACTTCTATAAGCCAACCAAATTCCAAACAAAATGATGAAATTCCAATCAAAAAAAATTTTTAAAGGCAAAAATATGTCAAACTTGTGTGCAATTTCACGTTCAAGCCATTCGATAAATTAAATGAAGTCCAGAATCAGTTTCCACCTTGAAAAAATTTTTTTTTATTCAAAAAACTTCAAAAAAATTTCCCTTACAATGTCAGACATTTCCCCAACTTTCAAATCAAAAGAAGCATCTTCAAAAGGTTTTTGCATTTGCTTTCGACCAAAAAATCCCAAATCCCCTTCCCTCTTTGCAGAACTACAATCACTATATTCTTTTGCAATTTTTTT
This sequence comes from Meloidogyne arenaria, assembly GCA_036172955.1. Lineage (NCBI taxonomy): Eukaryota > Metazoa > Nematoda > Chromadorea > Rhabditida > Meloidogynidae > Meloidogyne > Meloidogyne arenaria. The sequence continues at coordinate 304,843 of JARQAB010000003.1, forward strand.
GAAACGCGAAAATTTTCCTCCTCCATCTTCTGATAATTTTAACAATTCGTCACGATAAGCTAAAAATTAAAAAAAATTTTGTGGAAAAGATTGAAAAAATAAGCAACCTAAACATTCTATTCTTTTTATTAATTTATCCCAAAAAGCTTCTAGAGAAATTTCTGAAGAAAAACCTTTGGGTATGAACTGAATGAAAATGAAGGCAGTGACCAAAAAATGTTTCTTAAAGACTAAGGCTGTCGGCTCAACAAATTTCTTGATTAATCGAAACATAACTGACAAACAGACTCAAAAAACTTCGTTTCAGTTAAAACTGACAAGGAAAAAAATTCAATCACAAATTCATGAAAGATGGGCAAAGGATACCTATCCTAACTTGAGGGGAACGAAAGTTGGAATCAGTCAATCACCCACCCCCAACTTGAACCCCACACAATTTTTTGCCAAAACATTTAAATGAAAAACCTTCAAGAGTAGTTTTCGCATCTTCCTTAGATCGAATAATCTTTTCACTTCTCCAACTGCTAGGATTTCTCGAGCCTTCGTGTTTGACCAAAATATGGAAACATCTAACTTTTGTTGGTTCTTTAGCAAGTTCTTGAGCATCTTTAATTGGTCTATCCCATTGACTTTTTTGTGTTAAAACGTTGAAATAATATTCACGGTCTGAAAAAAATTTAAGTTAATAAAGAGTAATTCCCAAGCCCCCCCCCCCCCCATTTTTTCCTTAAGATTTACAAAAGATTCTGTGATATACAACCAGTCAATATACTTAAGGGGTCAGACAATCATTAGAATATACCAGAGAAAAATTTGAAATTAGAGGAAGAAAATCTGGCTACTCTACTCATCTCCAGAAAAAATAGAGTCCATCTTACAAGACTAACTCTTTAGAGGACAATACCTGGTGAGCAAAAGACTCTCAATCTCTGTGGAGTTTATCTTGTGAGTTAACCCAAGAACAGAAAAGTGAGAGGAATTAAACTTAAAATTATCCCAAAAATGTTCAATTTAAACAAAGAAACCTGAAGATCTACTTAAACGTTTCTCCCATCCTTTAGGTAAAGGAGGTTCACCAGCCTCATCTTCATTTTCTGTAGTTGACAGTTTTCGTTTTTTTATTTGTTCGTTTGCAGACATTTTTTGAAATTCCAAAAATAATTTAAATTTTATCTAGAATAAAAACAAAATAAAATGAAAAAAAATCGAAAGAATAAAAAGGCCATATTTTGCCAATAAGGCTAAAAATCGACATTTTGTCAATAAGGCCGCGTTGACAAAATGTAAGTTTTCAGCCTTATTGGCAAAATATGTTTTGGCAAAATATACGCATTGACGCTTAATTTCTTTCTCTAACCTCCTCTCCCCTACTATTTCTTCTCAAAAGGATAAAATGTCTCTTTAAAAAATAAAATGAAAATTCAAAATATGTACTGGACAAAATGCCCATAAGAGCAAAATTTGACATAATGTCAACAAGGCTGGCAATTAAACTCGTAAATGCTTTAAAAATTCTATTTTTATTTTTAAAACTTTTTTTGGCAAGTTTAGATTAAAAAGGGTTAATAACAAGTAGATTATTAGAATTATTAATTTAATCAATATATCTTTTTTTCAAAAAAATTTTTTTATTTTTTCTAATGTTTAATAGCTTCCCCATCAGCCATATTATTTTCACTTTTCAGTAAACGTTCTGCTTGTTGCTTATCAATAGATAGAGTCATTTTTCTGTGTTGTTCTTCTTCCTCTCTAGCATAAGTACTGACATAACCTCCTCTTTTAATTTGCATCATTGTATGAGGTCCCAAACGAACGTTGATTTTTGCGCCCATCTAGAGGGGTATTTTTAGTGATTTTCCCTCTAAATCAGTCAAATCTCGACAACACGTACTTTCTTTATTACGGCAGTCCAGAGGGACGGTACAGGGACGGGGGGTGGGGGGGGGGTGTTTTAATGAGGTTTGACCTCTCGATATCACGTCGCTTCCACTAAGACGTCGGGTCAGTTCGGTCACAGAAGGTGACGTATTATCTAGATTCGACTGACATTTTCTCTTCTTTACCTTTTCAAAAACAGTCAAATCGTCCTTTTTTGTGATACAATACCAATTGATTATTGTAAAAGAAATTAACTGGAAAATATTATTTTTTTTAAACTTTCTTGGAAAACGCACAAAAACGACGACTGCAAAAATTAGGGCCGCTACCACGGGTCCCATCATATCAATAGCATCAAATTCTTGTTTAGGCATTTTATTTGGCGTTTAGGCTCTAGGAATTAAATTAGAATATTACACGAGTTTTTATTAAAATTATAGAAGTTTCCGGAATTTTCCTTAGCCAGTAAATATAGTATTCCGGAAAGAATGTATTTTCCGGGAATAATAAAATTCCGGAAAATATAATTTCCGGAAAGGAAATAAAAATAAATTTCCGGAAATTAAATTTTTCGGGTAAATATTTCCGGAAAGAATATATTTATTTTATTTTTTACGGAAGAATATATTAGCCGGAAAGAATAAATTTCCGGAAAGAAAATAAAAATTAAACATATTTCCGGAATCTTCAAGAGAATAACATTTTAAGTTCCGGAAAACAAGCTTTCAGATAATAAATAAAATCAATCCGGAAGGAAATAGCAAGTTTTCCGGAAAATCGCCACCTAAAATAAATTTAAAGGTATAAACAAATACCCACTTTTATTTTTAATAATATGTTCAACACTTTCTTTTCAATCTCTTTACACAAATGCATTTATAAATCGATTTTACTACCACTTTTGACTGGTTGTTGACAGCCACTAAAACTATGGACAGAGCACTCTCAAATTTTAATCTGTCGCCAATAAAAAAAACTTGTTTTTTTCATTTTTTATCTTTTTTTTTGAATTTTTAACATTTAAAATCTCTTAAAATTTTTAAATTTCCAGTCAATTATTTTTAAAAATTAAAAATTGAATGATTCCAAGAATTGTAACAGCAAAAATGATGTATTCAACTGTTGATAGTACATTACAAGGAGGACCAGTTACTGCAACTCTCAAAAATAAATTGACAGAATTTTTTAAGGTCCTTTTTAAAATTAAAAAATCAAGGGAAAATAAAAATAATTTAGGGTTTCAGGAAGATTTTCTGAAAAAGGAATGATTTCCGGAATCATCAAAAATAAGTCGGATTTTCGAAATGAATAAATAAAATTTTGGAGCGAGAAAATAAAATTCCAGAAATAAGATCAGGAAAAGATTCCGGAAAGAAAATCCGGAATAAATTTCAGGAAAGTATTTTGCGAAAAAAAATCCAGAATATTCCGGAAATAAAACCACAAAGTATTCCGGAAGGGATTAAAATTCCGGAACATGAAAATAAATTTCCGGAATGTTTTGGAATAAATATATTTTTCCGGAATGTTCTAATTATATAATTTTTGTAGCCTCAACATATCCAAGTTGAATGCGAAAGCCAATTCCATAATGTCCCCAAAGGAACTGAAAAACATTTTCGTGTCCAAATATGTTCTGACAAATTTGAGGGTTTAACACAAATTCAGAGGCAAAGAATGATAAACAAAATTTTGGCTGAAGAATTAAAAAATCAGACAATTCATGCTTTAAGAATTGAAGCAAAAACTCCAAATGAGTGGGATGGGAAAGAACAAGAAAAGGCTCCTCGTTGTTTGGGAGGTGGAAAGTCTGTAAAATTAAATTAGAATTTATGTTGTTTTTATTTATTTTTGGTTGTTTTTGGATTTTGTTTATTTTTGACAAAAATAAAAAAATTAAATTTCAATAAAAAGTAGTCCGACCTTTTCTTAGGGGTTGAAACAAATGTTTTCCGGGATTTAAATTGATAATCTTGTGTTTTTCCGGAAAAAGTTTATAACAGTAATTGTTTTCCGGAATATGTTTTTCAAAATTAATTATTTTTCCGGAACGTGTTTTTAAAAAATTCTGATTTTTCCGGAACGTGTTTTTAAAAAATTCTGGTTTTTCTGAACGTGTTCGTAAAAAATTCTGATTTTTCCTGAACATGTTTTTAAAAAATTCTGATTTTTCCGGAACATGTTAGGATTTTTGTTGTTTTTATTAGATAAAACACAAACATGTTTCTTCTCTCAAAAACATGTTTTTTCTCTCAAACTAGATAAAACACAAAACAAGGAAAATAGAACTAATCAAACAAACAAAAAACACTAGACTGCCCTCATCCCTCCCTCTCCTTTTTCTTTCCAAGTTTCTTCCGGCATTTTAGTTACTCTCTATTCTATTAGTACACAAATTCCCAAATAGCGTGCTAAATAGCATGCAAACTATACAAGATTTTTTTGGTGGAAAAAATTTTAGTAGGAAAGATTATTCTTCTTTTCATTTGCCCTTCTTTTTAAAGATTTCTTGAACTAAAAAAATTTTTTTCCCTTCTTTAAGTCTTAACTGTAAATTCTTCACAAAATTCATCAAAAATACACCTCAAAAGCATCAAAAATATCCATTCACTATACCCTTAAAAAATGTCCTCAATCAGCAACACAGCCCGCTCTGGAAATGTTCTTGTACTGCTCGATCTCTACACCTCAGGGTTTGCTTCATCCTCCGCCTCCCCAACAATTCCAATGCTTACCTCACTTACAATGCATACACTTTATGCAATTTCTTTGTTAATTTATTCAATAAACTCGTTATTTAATTGGTTATATCTTTACAACCTTTTGCAAGGATTTTTGACTTCCTTTTCCCTTCATTTTTGGGTTGTTCTTGTTTTGGTAGTTGCTACTGTTTCTGGTTCTATGTTGATTATTTTACTTGTGGTTAGTTTAAAAACATTTGTTTTCTTGTTTAAAACAATTTTGTTTTTCCGGGAGAAGTTTATAGAAATATAACCTCCCGAACATTTTCTTGAAACATGTTTTAAACATGTTTTTCCTGAACATGTTTTTAGAAAATTCTGCTTTTTTCAGAATGTTTTTAAAAAATTCTGATTTTTCCTGAACATGTTTTTTAAAAAATTCTGATTTTGTTTTCCGAAATTTAAAACAAACAAATTTTTCTGGAAAACTATTTTTAAGATCATTATTTACATATTCCTGAACTTTTTTCCAAAGCTTTTGTTTTAGAATAATCAACCTTTCCGGAAAATGTTTTTAACAAATTCTGATTTTTCTGGAACATGTTTCTTTCCCTTCAAAAACATGTTACTAAATGTTATTCTGATTATAATTTTAATTAGATGCTTTGTGTAGAAAATGCCTTTGTTCATCGCTTGGATGTTGCTGAACACAAAAATGGATTAGCCTTTATTTGGGAGGTATTTTCAAAAATTTCAAAAAATCTTCAAGAATTTTAAAATTCAATTTAAACAAAATAAAGGCATTTTCTGAATGGCTACAAGGCTTCAACAACTTTCGTGTTGGTTTTCTCTTCATGGCACTTCATGATGTTCCCATTTCATTAGCCAATTTTTTCTTATTAAGTGCTTGTCGTTGCGGTGGACCACAAGTTAGTGAGAAGAAACAAATATTTTCCAGAATTTAAAATAATAAACTTAAGCTTTCCGGAAAAAGTTTATAAAAATATTTGATTTCCGGAAGATGTTTTCCAAAATAAATTGCTTTTCCGGAACATGTTTTTAAAGAATTCTGATTTTCCCAAACATGTTTTTTAAAAATTCTGATTTTCCAGAAAATGTTTCTTTCCTTTCGAAAACATGTTTATTTCATATTCTGATTAATAATTCTGATGTTTATTTAATAAAGGTGTTGCGATGGCCATTATTCCTGTCTGTGTTTGGAACAACATTATCTCTAATTTGGAGGCTTGTTCTCTTATATTTTGCTTACTCTCGCCTTTTGTTTCCTTCTAAAAATTCCAACAATTCTGGTTTTCCTTCGCGTACTCAATCATTTAGAAATCAAATACTAAACGAACAAAACATTCAAAATTCTCTAGAAACAACGAATAATAATAACAACATTTCTGACGAACATTGCCCCATTCAGTTATCTTCTGCCTTGTTTTACGGAACAACAAAACAAGAGGGATGTTTTTGCTTTAAATGTAAAACAAAACAGAAAACAATTTATTTGTATGAACAAGACCCTGGAGAAAAAAGATTTTTGAGTGTTTGTTGCGGGTTTTGGTTGAGCTGTTTCTTCTTTAGGGTAATTTTTTGGTAAAAAATTTTCAAAAAATTTTTAAAAAATTTTTAAAGGTCATCGGATTACTTTTTTCCCTCATTCGCCGAATTCTCTGCATTTTTACTTCATTAATTTTATTCACTGGATATTTATTACTTGGTTGTACTCCTTGCCTTTATTTTTACTTTTGCCGTGCTAACAGTCTTTCTAAGCGTGATAATTTGGCTAAATCACTTGTTAGGCGTTGCTCTATGTATTTTTCAAAAATTTTTTAAATTTTGAATATTTTTAAAAATATTTTAGTGCCTTCCACTATTTTGTTTTGTTGACGTCTCTAATTTTTAGTATTGGGCTTATCTCTACAAATTTAATTTTATTATCCTCTGTTCATTTGTTTGGTCCAAATAATTGGCCTCCCGAAATTAGTAGAGTAAGCTTTTATCAAAAATTCCCTCATTTCCCATTTTTCTTCCTAGCTTTGTCTTTCAATCGACCAAAATCGTCAATTAATCCACCCTATTTTATTGCCTGAACAAACTTCGCTTTCATTACCTTTTTCATCAACATTAAATAATAAATTGCCGTCGCAATGTAAATCTTTGTGGGATTATCCCCATCCTTTACCTTTAACTTCAAAATGGACACTGGGAATGTCTAGAAGGATTCCAAGCCAATGGCAAGCTCGAATACCTTTGAAAATTGATGGAAGTCTTATGCTTGCTGTTAGTTGTTTATATTAAGAATTACAGAAAAATATTAAATTTTCCGGAATTTAAAATAAGAAACCTAAGTTTTTCCGGAATGTTTATAAAAATAGTTTGGACTTCCGGAACATGTTTTTGTTTTCAGGAATTAAAATAATAAATTTAAGAGTTTCCGGAAACTTATTTTTGGAATAATTATTTATTCCGGAAAATGTGTTTAAAAGTTTCTGACTTTCCGGAAAATGTTTTTAAAAAATTCTGATTTTCCGGAAAATGTTTTTAAAAAATTCTGATTTTTCCGGAAAATGTTTTTAAAAAATTCTGATTTTTCCGGAAAATGTTTTTAAAAAATTCTGATTTTTCCGGAAAATGTTTTTAAAAATTCTGATTTTTCCGGAAAATGTTTATTCCTTTAAAAAACATGTTTTTCTCCCTTCCTCAGGTCAGTACCCACTTCATTTCCAACTACACTCAACAACGCTCTCCCCAACATTTTATTTTTTATGATTACGCCCTTCTTAAATTCGGTTCAAACTCAACAAAACCTATCGAATGCAACAGACAGAAATATTCTGGATGGTTGTTTGCTAGCAGCAAATCTGTTCAATTAGGATTCCCCTATTTTCTGGCCTGTTCTCCCAGTATTTATTTTAGAAAGGCGGCTTTAATTGACTGTAATACTTTGACTAGAAGATTATAAATAATTCACAAAAAATTTAAAGATTTTTGTATAAAATTATTTTAGAGGTGAAAGACATTTTCTAAAAAAAAATTTTTTTATTAAATTCTTCGAGACCCGGATTTTCTCTTTTATTTTCTCATTTTTTGCTTCCTTTTTCTCAAAAAATTATTTCTCTTTGGCTTAATCAAGTATTTGTTGCTCCGGAATTCTGTCTGTTCAATACCGGTTGTTAAAGGAGGAAAATTGGAGGAGCAAGGGTAGGAGGGTTGTGTTGATATGTTGAGTTAGGGTGTCATGGCTGTCCTTTTTTAAAGCCTACAAAACAATAAAAATAATTTTTTTACTTTTAGAAAAAATTTTTTAAGGTAAAAAAGGACCATAAATGAAGGGGTTGAGCAGGGTATTGAGAAGAACACAAATACGCATCTAGAAAAAATTTTTTTTAATTTTTTCGAAAAAAATATTTTCTCTCACCAATTCCAAATGTACAGAAATTGTAATTTGCAAGTCTCGTGAGAAAAAGGTAGCTAATGCCAAAACTTTGGAAAAAATTAATTTTGTTTTTAATTAATAAAAACCATTATAAGGTAGCCAACATATCAAATATGCAGCTATTACATGAATAGTTGTTTGAAATATGCGGGAACGCATTTCTAGTCGCCAGGCTGGTACTTCTACAATTATTGAAGAAAAAGTTTTTAAAATTCTATTATAAAACATTTTCCGGAAAAGTTTAAAACATCTTTCCGGAAGTTTAAAAACATTCCTTTCTTAAAAAGAACGATATGTGTTCCGGAAAAGGGAAAACATTTTTATTTTAAAAAGAACAATATGCCGGGAAGGGAAAAACATTTTTATTTTAAAAACATCGATCTGAACATTTTCCGGAAGAATTACAACTTTCGAAAGAATAAACTTTCCGGAAGTTTCCCTAATCCCATTCTCTTACTAAGTTTTTTTGATGGTTGAGCACAAAGAAGGTTAGCATTAGCTAACGTCGAATCACCCCCACTTAATTGGCATGCTGGAGAAACAGAAGATTCTAAAGTTGTGCTAGGCCAAATACTCGAACTGAAACAAATTATTTAAATAACTACTCATTAATTTCAATTTACTTTTCATTACACATGTTTGGGACAACTAAAAGTGTGCTGTTGTAATTTTCGTTGTTTTTACTAATGCTGCTTCGATTTAAATGTACGCTATTTAAAGGGTGTTGGTCACAAGAAGGCCTAGAAAACACGGAGGATGGTGCTCCAGCTCCTGTAGTTGTGGTAGAATAAAGTGAAGCAGCTGAAGGACGAGCTGTGCTAGGCCTTAGGGAGTACAAAAACAAGAATAAAACAATGTAAACATAAGCAGCGAGAATTGCGAGAAAGGGCAGCCAAAATACGGTGAGTAAATGAAGCAATGTGTAAATCTTTTCTCCGGTGAAGCTTTCCTTTAATGGGGGTTTTATTATTTTCCGGAAAACAAGTTTGTTTGTATTTAAGTTTCCGAAACATTTTACGAATGTTTAAATTGATAGAAATAATGTTCAAATTTCTCTAAAACATGTTTTTCCGGAATTGCTTAAAACATTCTCCGGAATTGTTTATAAAATATTCTCAGAACACCAAACATTTTCCGGAAAGTTTATGAATATTTTCCGGACAATTAAAATATTCCGGAATGTTTGCAAAAACAGCTTTTCAAAACAACAAACATTTACTGGAAACTTGTATACAAACATTTTCCGGAATATTCCCAACAGAAAACTCACAGTCGGTTCGCCCCCCTGAATGTATTCAACAGCACGTATTTTATGCCAAATAGTAGTGCATTGAGACCTAGAAATCTATTTTTTATGGAACCGTTTTTGTATTTATTACCAAGTTCTCATATCTATTGTAGTCCACACAAACCATTGAGGAACTGAAACTAGAGCAGCACCAACATAAGAAAGTAGAATTAGACGCTGAAAGATTATGATGGTGAGTCGCTGAAGCGGGATATAAATGAATGGACCGGCCCCTAAAATAAATTTATTTACCTTAACAAAACGTATTTGTCTGGAAGCAACAGCACCAGCCATTTTGCCTGTTTTTTCCATTCTCATAAGTCCGTAAACTGTTCTAAGCCGGTCTAAGGCAATGCTGAGAACGCCAAAGGACATTAAATGGAAGCAAAAATCCCTGGAGAAATTTAAAACGAAATTTCGAGAAAAGTACGAAATTTCGTAAAATACCAGCTGTACTGCATTGCCTTGCAAAGAAACTCTCCGGCACTCCAAGTATAACCAACTAACCAAGCAATATGTGAGGGACAGTAACATAGGATGACTAGCAAGTCAACAACAGTTAAATGAAGCTTTAACCAGAGAAAATTTGTTCGAGTGACTTCTTGCTACAAAATGGGGAAAATTATAAATTGAAGTTTGTTAAAAGATTGAACAGAAACAACGTTAAACTTTCTAAAACATGTTTTTCCGGAAAAGTTTATAAAACATTTTTCGGAAGAAACAATTTTTCCGGAAACATTTATAAAACAAAAACATTTTAAAAACATTTTCCGGAAATGTTTCAAAACATTTTTCATAACACCATATGTTTTCCGGAAAAGTTAATAAAACATGTTTTATAAAACATTCCTATAAAACATTCAAACATTTTCCGGAAAGTGTTTACAAAACATTCCGGACTAAATTTAAAAAAAAACAAATTACCCTCGAAATTCTTGAGGAACATTTTCTTGGATTAAGAAAGGACGAACTAGTCCCTCCAAGTTGTTTGCTGAGGGCAACAGCATTTAAAGGAAGACCAAAAATTAAAAGCAATCCTAAAAGTAATAATTCAACCCAATCTGCTGCCAACTTTAATTTTAAAATTAAAAAAATTAATTTTTTAATAAAAGCACCATTTCCGGCCTAGCAATCCCCCCTTGTTCGTCAAGTTCGAAAGCATTACTTTGCTGTTGTTGTTGAGTATTAATGTTGTTGTAGATAGTATTGCTGGTGTTATTAATGTTTTCTATTGTTATTTCATTCATATCATTTTTTAAGTTTTATTATGTAATGGCTAGAAAATTAAAAAATATTTTTAATTTGCTTCAATTTTTTTTGAAAATTTTTTAGGTCCTAAAAACACTGCTGAAACATTTACTTAAAAACATCTTATAACCATGTTTTTAAATTTAAAAACACAAACAATTCTTTTAAGACAAAAGAAACATATTCCGGAAAACATCTAAACATGTTTTTCTATTTTATACTCTCTTAACTGTTTAACGAACATTTGTATGTTTGACGAACATTTTCGAAAAACATTTTCGAAAAAATAAATTTAAATGTTCATTTTATTCTGGTTGAATAAAAATAGGCATGTTTCTAAAACAAGTTTTTTTAATTAAAGTTTTAATTAGTTTTCTGGTTGTTGTTCTCTTAAACTTGATAATTAAATATATTCTTAAAATGAGAAATTTAATAAAAACAAAAAACAATAAAAATATTTATTTTATTTTATGGGTGTGAGAATAAAAGAATAATTAAAGTTTGACAATGTGTGGGGTTGCTTTTATTGTTCTTCCTTATTTATGCCTTGGGCGTTAAACAGCTTTTTATTTCTTTTAAGTAAAAAATGTTTTTTATATTTTGAAAGTAACCAAAAATATAAATATTTTTTTCTAATTTTTATGAGGGGTGTGAGAGAAAATTTTAAATAAATTGTGTTTAAATGTTCTGGGGGTGGTCTGTTCTCGCACAGTTTGTTATAAATAAAATAAGACTGGGAGAAAAAAAATATGGCATTTTGGAAGTAAATGAAGCCTTAATATGGCATTATTTGAAAAATGAAATTTTAATTTAAGAAATTTTCTTAAGAATTAATTAAAATAAGACAGACAAAAAATTTAAAAAAGGCATTAAAATGTTAATGTCTTAATAAAATGTTTTGTTTGCCATATATTCTTTCCGGAAACCTAAAAAAGAAATGGAGGATTAATCAAAACTTTTTTTAAAACAAGTAAGTTTTTATGTTGTTTTAATATTTTCCGTAATGTTTAGACAAATATTTTCTTGGGAAAACAAAGCAAAAAACAATCTAAAAATGTTTTAAGGAAAATGTTTTGGAGAATGTTTTAAAAATGTTTTAAGGAAAATGTTTTGGAAAATGTTTTAAAAATGTTTTAAGGAAAATGTTTTGGAAAATGTTTGGATGTTCCGGAAAATGTTTTAAGGAAAATGTTTTGGAGAATGTTCCGGAAAATGTTTTAAGGAAAATGTTTTTAAAAATGTTTTGATGGAAATTTTAAAAAAACATTTTGTTTAATCTTCATCAAAACATTTTCCGGAAGAATATTTAGTAAAGAAAACATTTGTTGGAATATTGATATAAAACATTTTCCTGAAAACATTATAAAAGTATCCGAATAAAAAAGAATAATACAAGTACTAAATTGAGAAGCGGACATAAAATAAAATTTAAAAGAAACATTTAAAATTTTCTACCACGTATTAAAAATAAAAAAGATTATATAAAATGAGTATTTACGTGTATAAATTTCTTTTTATGGAAAATAAAGGGAATTTTAAGGCTTTACAGTTTATTTAAACAACAGTTGTTTTATGAAGCCTTTTTTGGGATTAACGAAAGATTAAATAAAAGTGAGATTGAAATTTTGAAATTCGTATACCTATACTTAATTAAATATTTTTAGAAAAATTTTTTGTGTAGTCTTTCTAGAAAAAAAATAATTTTATCTCTCACTCTCGATCGTCTACGCAACATTATATAACAACTTTTCCGGAAACTTTTTCCGGATTATGTTTTCAGTTTATTCTTTAAGTGTTTTTAAGTGTTTCTAAACAATAATTCCGGAAATAATTTTTTCCGGGAAAAATTCTGGAAACAATGTTTTTAACAAAACGTTTTCTGATGTTTTGCGAACAATGTTTTGACGAACATTTTCCGGAAAGAAACAAACATTTTAAAATACAGATATGCCTGTGTTCGTTATATTAACAAAGAAAACATCGTATGTTTTTATGAAATGTTTCAGATAATACAAAGTTTGTGTACATGTTTCTATTGTTAATAATTATTATTATGTTTTGCTCTTATTGCAGTCAAGTGTAAACTTTATCATGCTTGGGGGATTTTTTTTTAATTTTAGAATGGCATATAGAATGAATTTTAGATTAAGTTGATTATTGAGATATTGTATTTTTTTAAAAATTAAAAAAATTTGTTAGATGACAAATTTAAAGCTATATTTTATTTATATTTTTCCTCCTATTTTTAAAAATAAACTTTATTTTTATTGCAGTCATCTTCTACTACTAATAATAATTCCTCCTTCTTCCAACGTTTTTCTCCCATTTTATCCATTAAAAAAGCAGCGTGTGTGGCATTTAAAAAAGGCTAAAAAGCCTTATGAAAAATGTGGTAAATATGGAATGGGTGGAAAGAGCAATTAAGCTAAGTTTAGACATACTTGAGTCTATGGGGTTTGGCTTTAGAATAAATTAGCTAATTGAGTTTAGGTATTTTTTTATTTTTGCATAGAGGAGAAAATTTAGTGCGGAAAAAAATTATAAATAAAAATATTAAAGTGAAAAAATGAAAAATAAGAGGAAGAAGGAAATGTCTCTAGAGAAAATTGTCAAGTTTCGCTTAGTTTTTTAACCATAACTTTTTTTCTAGGCCAAAAAAAATTTAGATTTAAAGTGTATCTTGTAGCAAATTTAATTCTCTATTAAATGACATCAAAACGATTTTTGAAAATTTTTTGGTTGAAAAGTTAAAAATTTTTGCGTGAAGATGGTCACCCACTCTATAAACTTGAGGTAGTGTTAGATTTTTGTTTATAACTAATTTTGTATAAACTATAAAAATTCTAGTTTTGATTGTATTTTGTAGAGAATTTAATTGCCTATTTAATGATATCAAAAGATTTTTAAGTAAAAAATTTATCACCTGTTCTAGAAATTTTTAGAGGGTAGAAAGCAGCTGATATTGGTACAGAATAGTTTAAAAAAGTAGAAATTTTTTTTAATTTTGGAAAAATAGAGGGAAATAAAAATAAGTAAATAACATCACTCTAAGACTAATTTGCAAGTAAAAAATAGAAAGAAAAGGTTTGGACGAATATTTAATTAAGTAGACCAAAAACCACGAAGCTTGTATTTGGAAGAATTTGCTTAAATGAGAGAGGATTATTTTTTATAAAGTTCAAAACATAAAAGATCAAAATTTAATTCACAAAAACATTTTAGTTTTATGTTTGTAAAAGAAACGTAGAGGTTGTTTTGTTGATGTTTTGTTGTTATTTTCGGAAACTTCCAAAAACATGTTTGTGGAAACATTTAATAAACATGTTTGTTCGAAAGAATGTTGGAAACTTTTGTTTATGGAAACTTTTCCGGAAAACATTTGTAGTTTTTCTTGTGTCTAAAACATGATCCTTTATGTTTCATATAGATAATTGAGCAATATTTTTTGACTCCATTTTCTTAAAATTAGCTTTAGTTTCCTCAAAATTTATTTGAAACATTTGATGAAAAAGTGATGTAAATAAAATAAAATTTTAAAAAAGGAAGAAAAAGAAAATGGGGGAGGATATTAAATAAAGGAAAAAGACGGCAACATTATTGAGGATATTTAATTAAACTCACTTCTCACTCAATTTGATAGACAGCAAATGAATAGTATTAATTAATATTGAAAAGTGTAAAAAGAGAATGTTTCTATTTATGGGTATATAAACATTGTAGATGTTTGAAGCATTTTATTAAATGGATGTTTAGGACATTTCCGGAAAATATATTGGATGTTCTTAGTATTTAATTAAAAATGTTTGTGGCTTTGTTTCCGGAAAGTTTTGTACAGCAATTAAAACTTGTTGGAAACATGTTGGGAACATGTTTATGTTGGGAACATGTTTATGTTGGGAAAATGTTTATGTTGAGAACATGTCTGTGTCGGGAACATGTTTATGTTGGGAACATGTTTCATTTAAACATTTCCGGAAAACAATTTGTAGCTTAATGCTTTATGTGGAAGTAATTTTGCTTTAACAAATGATGCTTTAAAACACATTAAAAATGTTCATTTATATTCTACATAGTATTTTAAAAGGCCAAGGAACAAAGCTGTTTCATTTATCCATTAAAATAGCCTCTTAAAAACATTTTTATATCCTTTCAGGAATTTTCCGGAAGTGTCTCAAATAAACATTTTAATACACTAAAAAGTATACTTTAGCGTTTGTGTTGCTTATTGCGTGATAAATAAATTTTAGTGGAAAAAATTTTCTAAAATTTTTGTTAATTTGATATGTGGGCATTTTAAGGACCTTTTAAAACACTTCTTTTTTACTATTTTTAATTGAAGCTTTTAAAATTTAAAATAAAAAAATTTAAGTAAAAAAAGTAAATTTTTGTTGCCTTTGTTTTTATTTACAAAGAAAACTTTTTTTTTGAAATTTTCAAAATAGATAGACGATCAAATTTCTTATTTCTTAAGAAACTAAAATAAATTTTAAAAAAATAATTAGATTTTCAAAGAGAGTTTAAATTGATGTCATGATAAAATTGTAGTTTCACCATGGTTGTTTGTGCCAAACTTGAATAATATTTTTCCAAAAATTCTCAAATTTTTACGAGTGTTAGATAAGACTCTTGGAGATGCCTGTGCAAAATTTCATATCCTCATCTTCGCTTCTGGCCGAGTTATAAAGCTACGCGCAAGCGACATTGAGCGTCTTCACGCCTATGTCACTCCAACATTTTCTTAATTTTTCTTCTTAATTAGATTTTCTCCAAAATTTCTCAAATTTTTAGGAGTGATAGGTAAGACCCTTGTAGATGTTGTTGCAAAATTTCAAGACATTACTACACCTATAGCCGAGTTATAACGCTGCGCGCAAGTGTCATTCACGTCTATAACGCTCCTACCAATTTTATTATTATAATTTTCTTCCTAATTAGAATTTTTTAATTTTTATTTTATTAAAAAAATTTTAGAATTTTTTAATTTTTATTTTTTTAATTTACTAAACTATTAGATACATTTAACTTGACTCAATTAACGTTAGATCCTCTAGATTATACCAGTTGATCCGATTGTTTTAAACACATTTATTTGTTGCTCTTTTATTATTTTATTTGTTTTCAACCACATTTCATTTACATATATTTGTTTCAACATTTAACGCCTGAATGGCAGATAAATTATTATTATTATTTAATATTTTTATTCTTCCTCTTATTCTCTTTTCTAATTTTCCACTTATTTTTCCTCATAATAAAATCCCAAAAACAATACAAAAAAAGACAATCAAAGCAATTAACCAAAACAACGGGAGGGAGAAGAACTGCAAACAAAAGCCCAAAAATAGCATAAATAAAAATAAATATAAAAAGTGTTGAAGAGGTATAAAAAGAGCAAAGTGAGGAAAAAATAGAAGAAATAAAAATAAGAATATACAAAAAAGACGGAACAGAAAAAATTTTTTTGTAGGCGTTGAACAATAGGTAGAAGACAAGGGGGGAACTGGCAGAAGTGAAAAGAGAAGGAAGGAGAGAAGAAAAACTGGTTTGGAAAGATGAACAAAAAAATAACAAGCAGTTGCAGTATATTTATATAAAAAAGCATTGTTTTGATGAAAATATGGGGGAGTTTTGGGAACAATTAAAGAAAAAATTTTTGGGTGCCCTGTATGCACTCAAATACATTACCTGCCTACTTTAGACTTTAAAAGTCTAACTTATATTTTAATCTAGACAATTTTTGCATGATTAAACGTGTCTCTTCAAGCTGCGTCGAATGATATCTAAATCGTCTTCCTAAGACATTTTTAAGTTGAGTTACGACGACGAGCTTTTTGCCACCACTTAAAGCAACATAAATTTACTAAGCTCCTCAAAATTTTTTTATCCTTATTGTAAAATTTAGAGTTTTATCTCATTTTGTAGCTAATTTAATTCTCTATCTATTGGTATCAAAATATTTCCAAAAAGTTTACTCGTTCTAAAGATATCAGGCTTAGACTCAACCAATACCCATTTTATCTCTTTTGTTTCTCTCCCTTTCTTTATTTGCCTCTCCCCCAATTTTCTTCCTCAATTGTTTGCTTCCAGAAATAGTAGCTGAAACAAGTTTTTTAGTAAATTTTCTTCTTTTTTTCTTCCCTCTTAAAAATTTTGCTTCGCTTTCGCTCATCATCGTTTGATCGCTGTTGAGAGAGAGAAACAAACACCCACCGCCTTTTTAAAAAATGTTGTTTAGCGAAAAACAGTGGAAAACTGGCCCTCTCACACCTGATATGTATTTAAATTATATATTTACTTAAATACAGTGCAGAAAATTTTTTTGATTAATCCAAAAGATCAAAAAATTTTGGGGAGCTTAGCAATCTATGTTGCTTTAAGTGGTGCCAAAAAGCTCGTTCTAAGAAACTTTTTTCTTGATTTCCCAATAATCTTTTTATTAATATTTATAATTCCCCGGTTTCCCTCCCCGGTTTCCCTTGCTGTTTGTAATGAAAAAAATTTAGTCAGAATTCAGAAAAAAATTTTTTCAGATTTTTTGGGGCCTAATCTGGTTCATTTTAATTGACGTAAATATGGTTCATTTAAATATAATATAGATAATTTTAGAATAAAATTAACTAAAAACTAAATTTCATTCTCAACGTGGAAATTTGCAAAAAAAATTTAAATTAAAAAAAAATTTGCTTTTTATAAACCACAAAAATTGCTTCTCCACGTATTAAATGATGTGAATGATTATGATGCTGATTAATTTTTCAAAAAAAAAATTTTTTATTTACACGTCTCAAAAATTTAATTTAAATAATCCTTCATTTTCAATCTTTTATGCTTCTAAATTTTAATTTCCTTCTTAAAGATAAGCAAGCTTTAATTTCGAGTCTCTAAACACACTAAAATATTTCCTAATGTTTTAAGTTCTAATTTAAAATGTTTGGAATGTTTTAAACATAATGTTTTGTTCGTTTGGAATGTTTGGTAAAACAAGTTTTACAAAGGAGAAAATGTTGTAATAAATGTTTGTGATGTTTAAATGTTTGTGAAAGAATGTTGGAGGTTGTAAAGAGTTGACAAAAACAAACTTTTTTTACAAACTTCCAACATTTTCTACCAGACATTTATTACAACTTTTTCTCATTACAACTTACACACTTGTTTTTAAACTTTAAAACATTATATAAACGAGGTTTTGTTTGTTTGGAAACAAACAAACATACGCTTGTTTTGTTTGTTTGGAAGCAAATGTTTTAATATGTTTTAATATGCAAATGTTTTAACATGCGAAAATGTTTTTGGAATTATTTTTGAATGTTTTGATGTTTGAATGTTTCTAATATTTTAATGTTTTTGTTATTTGAATGTTTGGGAGGCCAAGTTTAAATCATTTATATCCAATAGCGTTGATATTCAGGGTTACCTTTAAAAACAGTAGAAACAAACAACATTTTCTTCTTCTATCAACTAAATCCCCCTTGCTACTTTTTTTCTTTGTCATATCGTCCTTTTCACTTGAAATCAACAAAACAGAAAAACCGGTATTTTTATTTCTCCCCTCTTTTTTATCCCACAAACTTTTTCTCTCTTCTCCTCGCGTTTTGTTGTTGATATTATTTATAAAAATAAATTCCTGTTTTGTTGTTGTTGTTGTGTTCTTCAATGACTGGTTTTGTTTTTATATATTTATTTATATATATATGTATATATTTATTTTTCCTTTTTATTTAACACACACACACAACACTTTTCAAACAAACACTTTACTTTTCTACTTTAACAACCAAAACAACAACATCCTCAAAAACATGTTTTTGGGAAAATATTATTATAATTAAGTTGTGCGCAAAAACATTTTCTCTTCTGGGAGACTTTTAGGGGTTGATAGCGCTTGCGCGATCGCTTATAAGATTGTTAGTTGAAAAGTTAGGGATCTGAACTTTTGGAAGATTATCTCCAATAGTCTTATCTAGAATCTCTAAAAATTTCAGAATTTTTGGTTTATTATTTGCTAAGTTATGGTTCAAGGCTTTTTTGGGAGTGTGACATTTTCAGGGCTTGTTAGTGCTTGCGCGATTGCTTATAAAACTGTTAGTTGAGCACTTAGGGACTTGAAATTTTGCAAGGATATTCATAATTGTCTTATCTAACTTCTATAAAAAATTCAGAATTTTTGGTTTATTTTTAGGAATGATATGGACGAAAATGTTTGTACAGTCAGAAAATGTTTACCTCTTGCTAGTTTTTTACCCATAACTTTTGTTATACTCAACCAAAAATTCTTAAATTTTTAATGGACTTAGTTAACACTCTTAGGGACATCAGTACAAAATTTGAGAATTTTATCTTGTCATTTGGCATAATTATAACCAAAATGCTACAACGCAACTTTAAGTATTTTTGGCGTTTTCCCTCATTAAACTTTTTTTGCGCACATTTCCCCAAAGATAATTTCTAAACAAGAAACTTGTTTTTATCGGCCCAGAGGCAGCCTGCCAACACACATATAATAACAGCTGCTTATACATGATTATAACAAGCAGAAAAAAAATGCTGAAAGGAGTAGTTAGCAAGCAGTCTCATCCTGCCCCCCCTCATTTTCTCTCTCTCAATAAATAATAAAAATAATAATAAAGCTTGAATAGCGAAAGCTGTTTTGATTAATTTTTAGTTCATTTTTGGGGAGATTTTTTAGATTTTTTTTTATTAAAAATCTATTTTTTTTGTTTTCCCCTAACACTAATTTAAATTATTTTTGTATTTTAAATTTTTATTTTTACGTCTCACTTAATTGTATACATATTTATTTTAATAATTAACGCAAACCTGTTAATTTATTTTTTACCTCATTTACCATTATTTTGGTTTGTTTTAAATATTGTTAGTTATGTTGTGTTGGAAAAGAAATTTGTTTTGTATGTTTCACATGTTTCTCTCAGTTATATCCCTTTGAGAAAACACGTTTAAAGGATTCTCACAACATTGTTTACAAACCAATGTTTTTTCGTTTATCAAAACATTTCTTTTATAAACATTTTTTTCATAATAAAAACATCCTTCAAAACATCTAAACTTAAGCCTCCAAACAAAAACATTGAAACATTAAATTAGAATAACTTGTTTTGTACTAAACATTTATTACAAAATTTATTAAAACTTCTTCCCTTTTATAAACTTATTCTTCCAATAAAACATTTGAAAAATAATGTTTTTAAGATTGCGATTTTTACCAACTTTTTTACAAACATTTATTAAAACATTTTTCTCTTTTGTAAAACTTATTCTTCCAAACATTCAAAACATTATTTTTAAAACATTCAAAACATTCAAACAACCTACAAAACATGTTTGTTTTTATTAATCTTATTTGTTCAAAACATTTCCTTCTTTTAAAAACATGTTTGATGTTTTGTTGAATGTTTCTCACTTTGTTTTTCTCTCTGTTTCTCCCCCACAATGTTTTATTAATTTATTTTTCCTTTGTTTGTGTTTTGAATTGTTTTTATTAGTTTTCAAAACATCCACGTAAACTCCTAAATTCTTTGTTTTGTTGAGAAAGTAAATAAACACCCTTTATTCTTTCCCTTAGTAATCTTCCCAAAAAATAAGGAAGAAAATTTATTTTTATTTACTGGTCACGATTTTTATTTTTTTATTTATTAAAAAGCTGTTTGAATTAGTCAAGAGAGATTTTGGATTGAAAAAAAATAAGGGAAGAGATTTCCGTTGAATTTTGTGGAGAAGAGAAAGAAAGAACAACGCCCTTTTGGTTACACAACAATCTGCGCTAGTTTTGTGTGTTATTTTGACCTATACTTTGTGTGTGCTTCTTCCCTTAATCTCCGCACGTATTTTTTAAAAGGGATTTGATATATCCAAAAGGTCAACGTTTAAAACAACAATTAAAAAATATGCAATGATATTTAGCAGAGTGCTTCAGAAGCAACAAAGTGTTTCTAAAAGTTGCTTCTGCTTCAAAGATTGCTTCAACAATTTAAAATTGATTCTGAAACATGTTTCTTTAAGTTTAGTGTGTTCTGAAAGTTGCTTCTATATTTCTAAGATTTGCTAAATATTCTTGAAGCATGCTTCTATAATTCTGAAGCATACACTTAAACTTCTGAAGCATGCTTCCATACGTTCAATCGTTCTTTTATACTTTTGAAGCATGCTTCTATACATGTGAAGCATGTCTCCATACTTCTGAACATGTTTCCATACCCTTTTTAAGCTTCATTCTTGCTTCATTTTTACCTTGTCTTGCTTCAAATTTTTGTTTTTTGCTTCAAATTGTTTTTTGCTTCAAGCTTTTGTTTGCTTCACTTTTAATTTTGCTTCCACTTTTGCTTCATTCTAAAAATATTTTTTGGGGATCTTGATCTTATGGGTATCCCTATTTATCCTCTTATATAATTTTGACGAGGAAGGGAAGATTTGCTTTTGATGGACAAAGAGAAGCAAATTTAGAAGGGGGAAGGGGTGTTTATTTGGGTAGTTAGTAGTGCTAACTAAAAAAGAGGGTCATTCGTCAAAGAGAAAATCCAAAGAGAGAAGAATCTTCTCTTTTTTCTCGTAACTAGCTACTTTTTGAAGATTGAAAAAAAAAATTTTTTTTCGGAAAAAAAATTAAAATGACTGCCCCAATTTTTATTCCTCCGCGGCGCTCTGATGACCCAAATATTTTTTTTTCGGTTGCGCAAAAAGTTTTTTTTTCAATTTTTTCTTGTGGGGCAATTGCCCTTATTTTTCGTTTATTAAAAAATTAAAATAAATGCCTTCAGAAAAAAAAACTAGTTGAAAAATTCTGTGCTTTTCTCATCTTTCATTTTATTTTTATATTTTTCTGTGTCATCTCTTTTTGGTAGAAAATTTATTTTTATTTATAATTTTTAATTTTAGAAAAATTTTAGTGGGAAGCTCACGTCATCCATCTCCTTTCAGGGCTCTTACGACCCCCTCAAGGTCCCAAGGATGTTTCTGGCCTTCTTCAGCATTCCCTCCTGTCAGTTCCCCTCCTATTGGAAGCTCTCTAAAACGTCATTCCTCTCATTTGTCAGGTCTCCTTTACATCCCATTCCAACATCCTTCCCTCTTTCCAAACCCTCTCAATTCGGTCCCACGGCTGTTTCTGGCCCTCTTCGGCATTCCCTCCAATGTCACTTCCCCTTCTATTGGGAGCTCTCTATAACGTGTCCACACTTGGGACGCTTGGGACGCTTAGAGGAGTGAACGTCCTTAAAGAGAGTTTTCACTGTGAAGGAGACACTATCCGCTCAACTCGGTCCGGAGGATGTTTTTGGTCTGCTTTGAAGTCCCAACTCTTTCCGTCACTTTCCTTCTTACGTCAGTAACTTCCGTTCTTAGGTTCCTTCTTAGTCTCTATTTTTATAAAGGAGAGCAGTTTTATCCATCTAGGACGTTCAGTGCCAACAGGACAACTCAAGAATGGGTGACTTATTTAAAATAAAATTTAAGGACCTTTTAAAATAATTTTTTTCTGATAAATTTAAAAGGTTGTGTGGGGGTTATTTTAAATGTTGTGAGGGATTTTTTGATTAAAACACCTTCTCAAATGACTAGTAATTTTGTGTAGTCATTTTTACTTGAATCATTTAATTTTTTAAAAAATTTCAAAATTTATTTAAACAGCTGCAAAACCTTTTATTTTATTTATTTTTTAGTTTATTTTAAGGTTTGTACTTCTCCCCCCAACATTAATATTTTTTTCTAAATTTTTTTCCAACACCAATCATCATACATAATATTATGCCCCCTTTAAAATTTAGAAAATTTTAGAAGAAAAAAAATTTTTTTGAGAAAAATCCAGTTCTCCAAAAATTATTTTTATTTTATTATTTTTTTTGCCATTTTTCTTTAATTTATTTTTAATTTTTTTTTTATTTTTTTAAATTTATTTGCAACCTATATATTTTTTAATTTAGCAAAATTGTTGGGAGGAAATTGTTGGATTTTTTGGATTTTTAAATAATTTTTTTAATATTCCTAAAAAATTTTAGAAGGATTGCTTTCTTTTTCATTATCCTTATTTTTGATATTTTGAAAAAAAAAATTTTTTTAAATTTATTTTTTAAATTTTTTCTTGTGGGGGAAATTAAGGTGTAGGAGGAAATTAAAGGGGAAATTAAGGTGTATTAATAATTTTAAAATTTTTTTAAAAAATGTTCTACTTAAAAATCACTCTTTTTACTGTTCTTTAGACTTGTAAAAATACAACAAATAAATAAATAAAATTTTTTGGCGCAAAAATGTATTTAAAAAATTGTATTTTTGTTGGTTCGTGCCAGTCTCTACCGGGCCAGTTTTTCACCTTTTTTTTTTAATTTTTTTCTCTCTTAATTTTCTCCTTTCCTCCGTGACGCGACGACCTTCGCAATATTTTATAAAATATATTTTTAGTTGTGTAGCCCTGCGACGAGAGCAACAAACACAATTTTTAACAACTACCTTTAAAGAGGCCTAGTCCAGAAGATCACCACTACAGTACACTTTATTTTAGTGGTGATATTTTGGGTGGGGGCGTTTTTTGGCTGTTTTAGGGGTAAATTGTGTACATGTTAAAGGGGAAATTTTATGAAAATTGGAAAGGTTAAAAAGGCCTTTTAAAAAACTGGTTTTTCAAAAAAAATATTTTTTAGAGAAAATGTTATAAAATATTTTTGTTCTGTTCAAAAAGAGTGTTGCAGCGGTAAAGTTTCTCTCCCTTTGGGGGAGTTAATGGAACAAACAAAGAGGGAAAAAATTTTTTAAAAGGGAAAAACAGGTTTTGAACTTGTAAGAGAATTCAAAAAAAGAAAAAAAAATTTTTTTAATCAGGCTGATAATTTTTGTGTTTATTTGGGTGTGATATTTGGGTGCTCATTTGGCTGATTAATTAAGGGAAATTAAATTAAATAGGGGGAGATTTGAAAAAAAAATTTTTTAAGAGAAGGGGAAAATGGAGTTGCAATATTCTAGTTGTCTATTATCAAAAATCAGAATATTCTGATTCCTGGATAAAAAAAGGGAAGGGTTGGAAAGAGGGAATGGAAAAGATAAGGGAAATGAGGAGGTTGTTCTGATATTAAAAATCAGAATTTGGAAGTCAGAATTTTAAAAATAAAAGTCAGAATATTCTGATATTGATCAGTACACAAGACTAACATGAAATCAGAACACCAGAAAAAATCAGAATTCTGATAGTCTGATGGCGTTTGTGACCAAATGAGTGTTTCTCCTCTTGTGGGCATTTTGTCGTTTCTAGTTGATTTTCTTGTTAGTGATATTTTGGGGGTTTTTAAAGACAATAGGGAAAGGATTTTTTAAACCTCAAGGATATAAGATTTGTAAAACTGTATACCTATTCGTTTTTATAATTAAATGAGAATTAATAAAATTTAAAAAAAGTGAAGAGAAATTAAAAATATTTTCAATCTCGACCAGTTTTTTCAAAAAAATTTTTTCACCTTTATTTAAAAAATAAATTCATCTCTCTAATTTCCTCATTTTACAAAATTTCCAGTTTTAAAAAGAGACTAGAGAGGTGTTCGTTAAATAAAATTTAAAAAGAAATACATATTTAATTTTCTGCTTATAGTAGTTGGGGGCGTTGGGGAAGGAGAGATAGACAACCCTAGATCCCGACCTTATAAAATGGTCAAATTGAAACATAGAAACGTGAAATTTTGTAGGGATGTTGTCAAGAGAGTTAGTTACCTTGTCTAAAAATTTGAGAATTTCTGGTTTTGTATTTCTCAAGTTATGGCTGAAAAACTACCGAGAGGTCGAAAAACTCGTTTTCTGACCTTCCCACATATTTTCACCCACAACTTCTGAAATAATAAATCAAAAATTCTGAAATTTTCAGACAAGGTAAATAACCCTTTTGAGTATATCCATGCAAAATTTCAAGACTCTAAGTGCTCTTTTGGCTATTTTATAGACCCGCGCCGAAACGGCTGCGCCCCTTAGATTTCCCTCTATAAATCCCTCAAAATTGCTTTTTTTCTAAACAAAAAATTTTTTTCCTTAATTTATTCAAAATTTATACTATTTGCATTTTAATGCCTTAATTTAAGTGAGGGCCAAAATTATTTTTAAAAATATATTTTTATATTTGCAAAATGATTTGCCGGACAGAAGCACGAAAAATGCAAATTCAGTGAGAATACATTTTTATGTAAATAGGTTACTGTAAAAGGACCCAGAAGATCAACTAGAGAAAGGAGCAAGGAAGGATTATTCTGGTTTAAGTATGAATTTAAAACCAGAACAGAAATCAGAATTTAAAATCTGAATTTAAAAATCAGAATTTATAATCAGAATTTTTGGGTCAGAATTTAAAAATCAGAACAGAAACCAGAATATTCTGATATGACCAGAACACAAGCCTAACATAAAATCAGAATGTCAGAACAAAAATCAAAATACTGAGAAAGAGTCTGGGGGGGGGTGTTTTTGACCAAATAAGTGTTTTTACTCTCGTGGGCATTTTGTCATTTCTAGTTGATCTTCTTTTTAATGATCTTTTGGATATACTAAAGGCAATAGGTGACCTTTCATTATTTGATATTTAGGGTTCTTTAAGACTTAAACTACTTTGAGTGTTTGGGGGAGAGAGGCAAGTTGTTTTAGTATTGTTAAAAAAAGGTAGGGGGCCTTATGAATTATTCATGAGGTGACGGCGTTTTTCTTTTTTTTTCCTCTAAATTGCATATATTTTTAATATTCTCTCCCTCATATTCTCTCTCATTTTTTTTTATTTTTTAAAAATTCCCGTCCAAAAAAAATATTAATTATTCATTGGGCCTAGTGTTTGTATTTGTTGTTTTGTTGAGAGTGTAGTAGTGTTGACTGACCGGGTGAATGAATAAAATGTGAGTGAATAAATAATGAGTGAATGACTGAGAGAGGCAAAAATTGTATATATTATTGAATGCATTGTTGTATTAGCTTTTTATAGCATTTTTGTTTTTAAAGGCGCTTTTACGAACATGTTTTTATAAAAAATAAACTTGGAATTGCAAAATTGTAAAACAAAGTTTAATTTGTAAAAATAAACTTTAAATAAACTTGAATTATGAAATTAAACTTGAAATTCTATTTTAGTTGTAAAATAAACTTGAATTACAAACAAGTTTATTTAATTAATTAAGCCTTGTTTTACAATTAAAGTTTAATTCTAAGAATAAACTTGAATTTAATTGTAAAAACAAACTTGATTGTAAAAATAAACTTTAAATAAACTTTAATTGTAAAACAAGTTTATTTTTTAATTAAACATTGTTTTACAATTAATTTTTACAATTAAAGTTGTTTGTAAAAATAAACTTGAATTGTAAAAACATTATTTTTACCCTTATAAAATTCCAACTTGTTTTACAACAAAACATACTTGTAATTTAATTAATATTAATTCCAACACAAACTTTCTCATTACAAAAATAAACCTTTTAATTGTAAAAACAACTTTAAATAAACTTTAATTTGTAAAATAAACTTGAATTGCAAAATATAAAGTTGTAATCAAAAACTACGTGATAATAAATAATTATTTTCCTTTTTTTATTATTTATTTCATTTAAACTTTCCAATCTTTCTCTCTCCAAATTGGAATTAATGAGAAAAAAACCCGTTCGCGCTCTCACTTGATTTTTCTCCTCGTCCCTTTCCGGCGTCCTTTACACATACCTAGTTGAAGATCTTGATGCTTTTGCAATGATGACCTTGGTGCTTGTCTGCAGCTGGCTCCAACCCAGCATTTGAAAGAGTGACTGTGAGAAGTTCCACGCACTCTTTTGCACATTTTTTTACCCCATCCAAATGCCGCGCATCTTTTTTTTATTTTATGCACCAGGCCGGGCCGTTGAGATTCCTTTATTTTTCTATGTTTGAATTATTTTTGTGTATTCCAAGTTTATTTTTGCATTCCAAGTTTATTTTTGTGTATTCCAAGTTTATTTTTATATTCAAGTTTATTTTTAAGTTTATTTTTACATTCCAGGTTTATTTTCTGTATTCCAAGTTTATTTTTATATTTCAAGTTTTAAAGTTTAATTTTTCTTTTTCAAGTTTATTTTCTATATTCCAAGTTTATTTTTTGTATTTTGATCTCTGGCGTTTCTATTGCCACAAAACTTTTTTGGCGCACACTCACTCCAATATTAAATATTTCCATGTACTTTTTTTCTATTTTAAAATGTCCCTCCTATTTTTCCCTCATGATTTTTTCCCTCATTTATCTTCTTGTTTACTTAAACTTTCTTTTTTAGATACTTTTATTTTCTTCAATTTAAAATTAATTAATACAACTACAAAAATAAAAAAATGCAGTCAATTTCTGCAAATGAACTAGCTGCTCTAAACAACTTGCAGCAAGCTGCAGCAGCCGCTGCAAATGTAGTTGGAGGAGTTTCTAATTCTGTTGTGTCTTCTCTCGGAGGGCCTCCTCCCGTTTCCAGTCAATCTGTTGGGGTTAATAAAAGAATCCCTGGAGGAGTCACTGGAGGGGTACCTTCATCTGTCCACAACAACTACAACAACAACTTGCAGCAATTGAATGGAGGAGGGATTTCACTACCTCACCAAGCCTCTACAGGCAACTTAGCAGCAGTATCGTCTGCTACCAATTCTCTATTAATGCGCTTTACTAAAAGCAATTGTTTTCTCTGTGATCTGCCGAGAATGCCCTGGGCTATTGTGCATGATTATGCTGAGTCTGTATGCAGGGGATGTGTAAATTATGAAGGGGCTGAGAAGTGAGTTTGAAACGGTGCTGGGTATGGCTTAGGAAGCTTGCTACAACCCCCTCCCTCCGACTAACATTCCTTCCAATGGAACTCTTAAAGCTAGCTTCGGACCCAGAGCCACAAAACATCCAATACCCAGCACTGGTTGAGTACAGGGGGATTCCTTTTTTTAATCTTTTTTATTCTCTACAGAATCGAAGCTGTTATTGAAAATGCCCGTCGTTTGAAACAAGTACATGCAGCTCTATCTTCTGGCCTTATAAGTGGTGCCCCTTCTAGCTCTACAGCAGCCCCATCCCTTCCTTTGGAACTCTTAAATGCAACAAATATCCATCAAAACAAAACCTCAAACCAATCTAATGGCCATAACAACACTAATACAGCTACATCAACAACAACGGCAGCAGTTTCTGCTTCAGCAGCTGCTAATGGGTTAAACAACCGTTTTAGTCCTCGTAGTTTAAATGGTCCTCAACAGCAACAAAACGTTCAAGTTCAGCAAAATGGAACTTCCCCGTTAAACTTGGTTGCTGCACACTTAAATGGAAACAACAATATACCCGCAAATCTGCTAGAAAGCATTCAACAACAGCAACAACAGAGAGCTTTGCTAAATGGGGGGAATGGAAGAGCTTTAATGGGACCAGTGTTGGATGAGGTAGTATAGCTAGAGAAAAAATAAACTTGAATTAAAAAAATAAACTTGGAATGCTGTAAAAATAAGGGAGCTATGAAAATAAACTTGAGGAGTATAAAAAGTAAGCCTGAATATAATATAATAAACTTGGAAACAAAAATAAAACTAGAATATGTAGCAAGAATAAACTTGAAATGCAATAAATAAACTTAGGGTATATTAAATAAACTTGAAAAGGAAAAAATAAACTTGACAGAGGAAAAACAAACTTAGAATATAAAATCAACTTGGAATACTAAAATAAACTTGAAAATACATTAATTAAACTTGAATTTAAAAAATAAACTTAGAATACTTATAAAATAAACTTGAATATAATATAATAAACTTGGAATCACAATTTTAGTTACAACTACACCAACTACGCGCAATTTACCCCTTTTTCAATGCCCATCAATTATTCCCAATGAATTCAGCAGCTGCCCTAACTGGATTAGCTGCAAGTTTATTACCTTCATCAAATCAAAATGGAGTTAGTTCAATAAATGGGCGTAAAAGAGAATTAGAAAATGAAGGGCCGAAAGAAACAGTTTCAAATAAAGTCCAAAGAGGGGATGCCCAAAGCAGCACTTCAATATCCCCAACTTCAACTAACAGTCCTGAACAGACTCTACACCATCCCCACCAACAGAACGAACACAACAGTAAACGTCGTTCCCTCTTCCAAGGAATAAATTCTTCAAATAATTCTTTGGCTATGGCTGCAGCTCAACAGGCAGCAGCAGCTCAACTTGCCGCTGCTGCCCAACAACAACAGCAACAACAAACTTTGCGTTGTACAGGCTGTCAGGAACGACTGGAAGATACACACTTTGTCCAATGCCCATCTGTTAATGGACACAAATTTTGCTTCCCGTGTTCAAGGAAAAGTATTAAAAGGCAATGGAATTCACAGGTATTTTGGACGTAACTTTAATTTAATTAAAAATATTAAGGATGTTCACTGCCCTTCTGGTGAAAAATGCCCTCTAGCCAACTCCAGTCAGCCTTGGACTTTTATGTTACAGGAGATTCAGACGGTGTGTTTATAAATACAATAAAATAAACCTGGACTATAAAAATAAACCTGAGCTATAAAAATAAACTTGTAATACAATAATTAAGCTTTAATATAATAATTAAACTTGGGAATATTAAATAAATTTGTAATACTAAAAATAAACTTGGACTATAAAAAATAAACTTGGAATACAATAAACTTTATATTTATATTCTCAAGTTTATTTTAGTATTTCAAGTTTATTTTTTCTTTTCCAAGTTTATTTAATATATTCCAAAGAAACACAATAATTAAACCTGAAGCACAATTAAACTTGAATTAAATTAGATATTGGGAAGCGATGAATACGATGCTTTTCAACAAGATCGCGAACGAATTGGTTTATTCACTCCCAATGTCAATTCTGTGGTAAAATCATTTTTATAAATATTTTTAAAATTAAATTTAAATTAAAGCCTGGAAGAGAGGCAAGCAATAATGGAGAAGCAAGTGGACAACAAAACTCTTCCGACATCCAAGTTGTAATAATTTAAATTTTATTGGGTGTGCGCAAATTTTTTGGCGTTTTATAAAAAAAAATTTTTTTTTAATTAAAAAAATATTTTTAAATTAAAAAAAAATATTTTTTAAAATTAAAGATGAACGGCCCAAAGTGTGCAAAAGAACGATCACCAGCTAGTGAAGCTTCGCCTGGGGATAATAACACAAATAATATATCTGTTAGTAATGGACTATGAAAAATTGAGAGGGAGAAGAGGAAAATCGTTATTTTAAAAGCAATATTTTTAAATAAAAATATACCCAAAAAATTAAAGGGAAGTTTCCCAATTTTTGTACAAAAAATAATTTAATAATGCCCCCTTTCCCTCTTAAAATAATTAAATATTGGCCCAAAATTGGAAGGTTTTAAAGTCTTTTTTTCCCAAAAATTAATAAAAATTTGTTGTCTATATTTAACACTAAAATTAAAAAAAAAATTTTATTTCCCCCAAAATTCCAATTTTTTTAATATCCATATTGAATTTAAAAAAATTTGATTTACTTTAAAAAATAAATTTTGTTTGTTAAATTATTTTTAAAAATTATTAAAAATGTTAAAAATATGGCCACAGACATTTGCGGACAAAAATGACGGTCTTAATGGAATTGGATCGAAGTTAGACTCTTCCCAATATCATCTAACTGTCAGCCCTCAAATAGAAGATAAATTCTATTTAAATTACCTAAATGTCTTATAATGAAACTGACTCCAGTGTCTGTCCGCAAATTTTTGTTCGCAAATGTCGCAACATTTTAAGGCAATGTTTTCCAAAAATTCGGATTTGCTTCCAGCCTTCTTTTAAAATTTGTATACCATTCAGTTACACTTTTAGCAGGAACATATTCCTCATATTGGGTAGTGTTGGGTTTGGGGAAGGAAACAGCAAATGAATGCATAAAATTGACAAAGTTGCGCAACATTTTCTCTGGGAATAGAGCTAGGGAAGATAACTAGAAAATAAACTTGAATTATTTAAAAATAAACTTGAGCTATAAAAATAGAAAAAATAAACTTGGAAAAAATACAGAAAAATACAAAACTTAAACTTGGAAAAACACAAAATAACCCCAAAAATCAAATAAACTTGGAGAAAATACAAAAAAAATACAGGAATTAAAATTATAAACTTAAAAATACAAAATACCCCAAAAAAATAAACTTGGAGAAAATACAAAAAATAAATAAACTTAATGTAAAATACAATTTAAATAAGAAAAAATACAAACTTGTTCATTAGTTGAAGTTTCTTCATTTTCATTTCTTCTCAAAATTTCAATCATTGGTTCAACTTTAACGCCTAAAAAAATTTTTTTTAATTTTTATTTTTAAATAATTTAAAAAACCTATTAATGCACTATGAACTGCCGAATTATTGAAAAAATTTTTATTTATATTGGAAGCATTGAAAGAAAAATTTTGAGGATTTTGTTGTTGAGTAATTTTAGTTAGCTTTAGAAAATAATAAATTTAATTTAAAAAAAAATTTTGGCGTCGAAAGTTTGGCGCCGAAAATTTCAACAATTAAAAAAATTAAAAAAATTTTTTTTGAAAGATGACATTTGATCCCATCATCAAAAAAATTTTTTAAACTTAATTTAAAAAATAAAAATTTAAAACCTGTCCAATTTTAAATAAAGCACTAGGCTTCTCATTGCTAATAAATCCAAGGTAATTCCACTGTCTTTCCCCTCCATCAGTTGGTGTCCAACTCATGTAAACTAATTTTAAAAAAATTTATTTTTAATAATTTAAAGAATAAAAATAAAAAATACAACTGACTGGATCCTCCATAATTGGCAGGAAGAGGTGAAAGTCCGGTAAGGAAAATCACAAGATGGTTTATACTAAAAAAATTTTTTTTGGAAATTAAAAAAAATTGGCCTACGGAAAATTTAACATTTCGAAATTGTCGTCAGATTTCGATATTTGGACTAGTAAAGGGTCCAAATAAATGTCAAATTCAATATTGGCACCCTCAAAACCTCGTGTTACTAATTTTACAGACTTTTTGAAAATTATTTTTGAAGATGACATTTGGTCCCAAACACGTTTCTTTAGACAAATGAACCCAAAAGTGACTAAAATGTCCAATTTATGGCTGTTGACCCCGAAAGAACCCCTTGCTACTTATTTCAGATTTTTTAAAAATTTTTAAAAGGTGACATTTGGTCCCAAGTAAAAAAATTAAAAATTATCACAAACCTTTCGGCATCCAGTATTTCAATCATATATTCCATTTCTTTAAGAGCAGTAAAATCAGTCTGAACCATTCTACCAGCTATAATAAGTCCAAAAACAGACATTTTATTTCTTCTATTTTGGGAAAATCTAAAAATAAAATTTTTAAAATAATTAGAAAACTTAAAAGAAAAAGTAAAAGAAATGTAAAAAGATAGTGTGTTGCCAAGAGAGACAATTCCGGAACAGACAGAAAATTAATTTAGAAAAAAAATTAATTTAACTGAAAAAATTAATCTCAGACTCTAATTGCACTTCCATTTTCTAGATTTTTCCTGTTAATTTAGACAGTCACAAAAATTAGAGAGTATGTGTTATTAAGAGAGACATTTCCGGAGCAGACGTTAAATTTAATTTCTTTTATTTCTTTGCGTTTTTTTTCAATTTTCCCCAAAATTTACTCCTCGGTCTCTATTATAAATTCTTTTTCCTTTAATTTTTAGAAAAGATGGGAATTACAAATTCTCAAGGAAACGGATGTTTTTCGTTGTTGGGTGATTCAAGGGTTTGGCTTATTTTTGGTTTTATTGTGTCTATTAAATTTATGTTGATCAACAGCTATCATTCTACGGATTTTGAGGTTTTCTTTTAATCTGGTTTTCCTGTACCCAGGCATTTTTTTGCTTTTTTCGTGGTTTTCCTCATGCTCAAATTGCGGGCAATAAAGGTCATTGGTCCAAACCCTCTAGTCTAGAATCTTGGCTCCTATAACTTAAACTACTTCTCGTTGGCTGCCTTCAATGCATCGACTTCCTTAATTATAGGAGGGAGATTCTAATTTTTAACCATGTTTTTCTATCTGGGATCAAATGTCATCTCCCCAAAAATCATAATTTTTCACTTTCTTTTAAAGGTTCATCGTAATTGGATGTCTATAGTCTACAATTTACCTCTCGGTCATTGGTACCATTCACAAATTTCAAAATGGACGTTGGACTATCCTCCTTTCTTTGCTTATTTTGAATGGTTTCTGGCTAAATTAGCTTCTTTAATTGATCCAAATATTTTAACTCTTGGAAAGGAAGCATATTTTTCAACCTCTACACTTTATTTCCAAAGAATTAGTGTTATAATGGCTGATTTTATTTATGTAAGAGAAGGTTTTTTAAAATTATTATGAAAAATTTTTTGCGGACATTTTTTTGTCCGCAAATCATTTTGCGGACTTTTTTGTCCGCAAATCATTTTGCGGACTTTTTTTGTCCGCAAATTTTTTGCGGACTTTTTTTTTGTCTGCAAATTTTTTGCAGACTTTTTTTGTCCGCAAATTTTTTGCGGACAAAATTTTTAAATTAATTATCTTTACTTTTTTTATTTTAAAATCAGTTTCTGGGCTGTGCTAGCGTTTCTTCTTCATTTGTTTCAACAGAATGGGCTGTCGGAGAGAAATTTATGGCTAGAGCAAAATTGTGTCTTTTTACTCTTTTAATGTTAAATCCGGTTAATTTTTTGTTTATATTTTAAATTTATTTTATTTTTAGTCTCTTATAATTTTGGATAATATTCATTTTCAATATAATGGATTTTTGTATGGTTTTCTTCTTTTATCGATTGGGGCAATTGCTAGAGGGGATTTTTTGAAGGTTTTGAATATTTTTTTGTTTATTTTTGGTGTTTCTGATTGTTTTATATTGTCTTGAATTTTTCCTTTTTTTTGAAAATAGTTTTGGGATTTGTCCAAAAATGGAAATTTGAATGGTTAGAACAGACACACAGACAAGGGATAGGTTAGGTTGGGAAAAAAGGATCGCATTTCGGGGAACTTTCTTCGAACCGGTTTCGGATTTAGGGCCGAAAAAGTTCGGATATCTGTCGGCAAGTGCGTAGCCAGGACTTTTGTACTTTTTAAATCGACTCAAGAATGACTTCAAAAATTTTTGTAAATTCTTTAGGGTGCTCTATTTTACGCAATTCTATTAAACTTCAAACATTTATATTTATATTATGCCCCAGCATTTATTATTTTTTATTTGTCTTGGTATCTTTATTGGGAAGAATCTGGAGGGAGAGTATTTTCTTTAATTGCAATTTTGGTTGGAATTTGTTCACTTTCTTTTGGCCCTTTTTTGATTGAAGGAATTGCTGCTTTTAGTTTTAAAGGTTTGCGAGTAACTTTTAATTTGAAAATTTTTGGGGTTTTTTTCTCATTTGATCCATTTTTCCTTTGGGTCAAGCTTTAAAAAATGAGTCTTGAAATTTGAAAAAAAATTTTCTTTGGTTTTCGGTGGCGCTGGTAATGATTATGAAATTTATTTTTGTCTGTTTATAAATGTAAAAATTTATTCTGGGTATTATTTCAAGAGGTCAAATTTAGAAAATTTCTGAGGGCTTTGAAAGTTTTTTAAGGTATTGAAATGAGTTGGTTGTGTTAGTTTTACTATTTTTCTGGTCTTAAGCGAGTCATGAATATCTGTAACGTTTTTTAGAATAAATTTGACAAAATGACATTTTCTATAGGATAAAATTAAATTTATTATTTTTTAGATGGTATTCGTTCTTCATTAGGCCAAATATTATCACGTCTTTTTCCATTCAAAAGAGGATTGACACACGCAAATTGGGCACCAAACTTTTGGGCTTTGTATAATTTTGTTGATGCTGGGTTGGCTAAAATTATTTTTTATTTTTCTGGCAAAGATTGTTCGGCTGGTATGGCTTCAATTTTACTTAAAAAGTGTCCGCCAACATCTGAATTTACAAAAGGAATTGTTGGGGTATTTTTTTTAAATTTATTTTTTATTTTAAAGGTAGGAGGGCGGTGAGTAATAGAATGACATTTTCTAATAAAAATGGTCAGAAATGTCATTTTTATGGCATTTTATGACATACCGTATTTGTGATATTTTTTGACATAATGAAATTTTTATGACACAAATGACATTTTTATGATAAATGTCGTAAATGATAGAGACTTCCAAGACTCTCGGTCTTGTGTCTGACTGTAAAAGACCTTTCTTCGGTTTTTTTCGGTCTCTAGTAAATGGGGTACAAAAAATAGGGGAGGGTAGCAATGGGCTTACGAATGTCCTTAGACTTGTTGTTTTTTTACAAATTAATAAAAAAAATTTCTACAGGAATATTCTCATTCAATTTTGCCTGATATTTCTCCATTAATTACATTAATTATAATTTTCGTTATTTTAATTGCTTCGTTTTGGCGTTTTAAAGATATTGAGGTTTTTTTTAATTTTTTTTGTTTAATTTAATTTTTTTTATTTTAAAGGAATATTCCCATACAGATTTTTTATTAATTTCAATGTTATTGTCTGCCTACCCATTTTTTCTTTTTGGATGGCATGTACACGAAAAGGCTATTTTAATGTTATTTTTTCCGTTGGCTATACTTTCAATTAAAGTTTGTTTTTAATTTTTTGAATTATTTTTTAATTGAAAATTACAAAAAAAACAAATTTTTTTTGAAATTTCTAGAGATTTTTAAAATTTTACAAAGATAGGACTTGGCTCGTATTTTTCTAAATTTAGCCAGTTTTTTCTTTTTATTATATAGTAACATATCTGAATTTATTAGTGTATTAATAGGTATGGTGTGGAGGTTAGTAAGCTAGCCTACACCGTTTTTTCCACGTAGGTTCGATTCCTCTCCTTGCCAAATATTTTCTTTTATTCTTTTTATTTATTTAAAACTTTAATTTTGGTATCTTATAAGTTTAGTTTTGATGAAAAATTTTTCTAGAATTTTTTTTAAAGAATTTTAGTTCCCCAAAAATATAAGACTATTTTTTTAAGAAAATAAAAAATATTTTTCCCCTGGTTTTTGATTAAAATTGGGTATAAATCCGCAAAAAAATGCGGAAAAAAGTCCGCAAAACTTGACTATTTTTTTTCTTCTTTTAAGAAAAAATATTTTTTGCGAATAAAAAGTTGTGGATATTTTTAACATACCAAAAAATAATTTAAATTTATTCTTTTTATTTAAAAAGGATTCTCGTTTTATGGAGCCATTTTCTTTAATGTTTTTAATTTCAACATTTGCTCAATTTAATTTGTTATTTACACCTCTAGAACATTATTTAATTAAAATTAGCTTTATTTTTGGAATTTTTGCTGTTGGAATATTTGTATTTAATTATTTGTGGCATATTAGTCCATCAGAATTAATTAGATGTCCAGTTGCTTTTTTGTTGTTTAGAATGGTTTTATTGGCTGAATTTTATTCTTTAATTGGTCATAAGGTTGGGAGATTTTTTATTTCTGTCAATTTTTGAATTTGCGGACAGATTAATATTTGCGGACGACTTTTTGCGGATTCACAAAATAATTTTTCAAGTATCATTTAATAGTTAACCTCAATGATGTCAACAAAAGAGATTATTTTGTATGTCCGCAATTGTTTGTCCGCAACTTTAAAAATCAGATTCCAAAAAATTCAAACACTTCTATAAATTTTCGAATTTGCGGACAACTTTTTGTGGGTTAACTGATATTTTTGGATTTATATTAGTTTTCCAGGGATTATCTCCATATTTTCAACTAGAATCATTTAATATAGTTGATAGATTGGTTTGTCCGCAAATATCAACCTGTCCGCAAAAGTTGTCCGCAAATAATATTAAATTTTATATTTTTTAAATCCTGCCCAGGATCTCTAATTTCCGTATTTAACAAAGCATTACTTTAATTATTTTTTAAATAGTTATTATTTTCCTCAACCGAATACGATTTTCTTCCAGTTATGGTTACTTCAGTAATTTGTTCTTTAGCTGTTATATACTCTTATGTTGGTATTTTACTTGGTGTTTTTGGAATTGATTTTGGTATAAGAATTGCTAAGATGAAATTGTATAGAAAAGAGGTTTGTATTTCTTAATTAGAAATTTTTTTGTCCGCAAAAGTTGTCCGCAAATTTAATTTTTGCGGACAACTTTTTTGCGGACGAAATTCCATTTTTATTTTTTAGGCAAAAATTCTTTCTTTACCTGAGACGACAGAATTTGATGAACGTTCAATAAGATACATTGCTGGTATTGATCTTTCTGCTTCTACAAATCACCCATCATTTGGGGTTGTTGGATTGACTGTTATGGCTTATCCTAGTATGAAGGTTTTTATATTTTTTTAGTTAAAGATATATTATAGTAGTTAAGAGTTTGGGGGAAAAGTTTGAATTAACACCTAGCAGGTATCGAACTTGCTTTTCAAGAGTAATCCTTGAAGAATTTTTTGTCCGCAAAAGTTGTCCGCAAGTAAAAAACTTTTTGCGGACATTTTTTGCGGATTTTTAAAATAATTTTTCTTTTAAGTAAAAAAATTTTTTTAATTTAAAAGGTTGTTTATTGTGCAGATGAACCCGTTCTTTTAAGTGCATTAGGAGGCGTAATGCCTTATTTACCCGAATATTTTGCTATTAGAGAAGCAAAACCTTTACTTCGTGTAATTCGACGTTATTTAAAAAATTGTCCAAAAATTGATTTGATTTTTGTTGATGCAAATGGAAAATGGCATTCTAGAGGTTTATTTTTTGTTATTTATTATTTGTTTTTAATATTTTTGTGTTTTTTTTTTGTTTAATTTTAAAAAATTTTTATTGTTAGTTTAGTGAGTTTTGCGGATTTTTTCTGCGGACTTTTCCTTTTCTTCGGCGTCTCCTTCAGGAACAATTTTTGTTGTTTAATTTGTAAAGGAAACACTCATCTCTTGTTATTTCCAAATAAATTCTAAAAAATTTAAGGAAAAAAATCCGCAAATATAGTCCGCAAAAACAAAAATTTTAAAAATAAATTTTTATAAAGGTTGTGGTTTGGCATGTCATATTGGTTATGAATTGGGCATTCCTACAATTGGAGTTGCCAAAAAACTTAATGAAGCTCCACTTTTGTATTCTGGATATTGTACACGTGAGGATTTGGCGGAAATTAATTCGGTTAATTTTTAGTTTTTTTGCGGACATTTTTTGCGGATTTTCCCCTTTATCAATAAGTTCTTTTTTGTGTTGGTTATGTGTCGCGGCATATTTTTTAAACAATTAAAGGCCAATATGATACTCAATCATTTTTATCCTATTTTTCGGGTTATCTTATTTGTCCGCAAAATTTGTCCGCAAGTTTTGTCCGCAAATATTTATTTTTAAAAATATATTTTTTTCAGGAAATTTACGAAAAATGTGATGACTCTGAAGGATCAGCAACAATGTTCTACTTAAATTGGAATAAGAAAAATGAAAATAATGATCAAATAAAATTGCCAAGTTTAGCTGTTATCCACACAAAATCATCAAAAAAGGCTTTTTATGTTTCTGTTGGGTTTGGTATTGATTTTATTTCTGCATCAAAAATTGCTTTTAATTGTATTGGGAAGAATTCATATAATGTAAATCCAATTAGATTGGTTTGTTTTGTTTTTTGGATTTTAATTACAAAATTAATGTCCGCAACATTTGTCCGTAAATAATTTTTCTGTAATCCCAGGGATGACTCTTTTAAATGTCCGCAAATTTTGTCCGAAGTTTTCACAATTTATTTTGATAGAAGTTGGTCTTGGATGCTTCTCGTCCCCGTTCGTTTATACGGGGTTTTTTTCTATTCCCCGACCTCCCCCGTGCTCCGAATAATTCTCGATATCGAATAAAAGTTGCGGATTTTTTTTTTGATTGTTGTTAAAAATTATTTCCTTTTAATAAAATAATTACTATTTTTAATTAAGAGCGATCTTCGTTCGACTAAAAGAATTGGAGAAATTTTTGAACATTAAAAGAGAAAAAAAATTAGAAAGTGTGATTATTTTGTGTGATTATTATATAATTCTTTTTTTTCTTTTAAAAAATAAAAAATTCTTTTTTTACATTTTATCCGCAAATGTTTGTCCGCAAGATTTTATTTTTTTAATTAAGTTTCTTTTAATTTTATTTTGCGAATTTATACTTGTAATGATCAGTGAAGACCAAGAAAACAACGATGATTTTGATCAACAACAATGTGTACCATTATTTGTAGCAGCTCCAATGGTTCGATATTCTAAGTTTGTTGAATTTCTTTGATCTTTTAGGGTTTTAGAGCTTTTATTCTGAAAAAGGATATAGGTACGTAGTAGTAGTAGGTCCGTAGTAGTAGGTCCGTGCGTCGGTAATCAAGGGCAGCCAGGGGTGCTACTGTTTGTAGCCTTTAGGTATAGCCCGGTTGTCAACCCTGTCTTAACTAAAAAAATCCCTATTTTGTCCGCAAAAAATTTGCGGACAGATTTTGCAGATTTATTTTTTTTAATCAAAATTTTTTTAAAGATTGCCATTTAGACGACTGGTCAAAAAATATGGCTGTGACATTGTTTATACTCCAATGATTTATGCAGATTGTTTTATTAAATCAGAAAAGTGTAGAGCTGTTGAATTTGTACCAAGTGAAGGAGACATTCCAATTGTACAATTTGCTGCTAAAAATGCTGAAGATTTTGCTGGTGCTGCAGAATTAGTTTATGGGTTGGTTTATTCAAATTTGCTGTTAATTTATTTTAAAATTGTCCGCAAAAATCTTTTTGTCCGCAAGTTTTGTCCGCAAAAAAATTTTTTTTCTGTAAAAATTTTTTTCCTCTTTAGTCATTGTCAAGGAATCGATTTAAATTGTGGTTGTCCAAAAAGAGATGTCCGATCAGAAGGTTTTGGTTCTAAACTTTTGGATGATCCCCAACTAATATTTGATATTGTTAGACAATGTAGAAGAAGAATATCTGATGAAAACTTTTCAATTTCAATAAAAATAAGATTAAAAAAATCGTTGGAAGAAACTGTGGATTTGTGTAGAAAGGTTTATTATTTTTTATTTTAGAAAGTGAAGCATGCTTCAGGTTTTCTGAAACTTGTTTCAGGTTTTCTGAAACTTGCTTCAGGTTTTCTGAAACTTGTTTCAGGTTTTCTGAAACTTGCTTCAGGTTTTCTGAAACTTGCTTCATGTTTTCTGAAACTTGTTTCAGGTTTTCTGAAACTTGTTTCAGGTTTTCTGAAACTTGCTTCAGGTTTTCTGAAACTTGTTTCAGGTTTTCTGAAACTTGCTTCAGGTTTTCTGAAACTTGTTTCAGGTTTTCTGAAACTTGTTTCAGGTTTTCTGAAACTTGCTTCAGGTTTTATGAAACTTGTTTCAGGTTTTCTAAAACTTGCTTCAGGTTTTCTGAAACTTGCTTCAGGTTTTCTGAAACTTGCTTCAGGTTTTATGAAACTTGTTTCAGGTTTTCTAAAACTTGCTTCAGATTTATTGAAGCATTTTTCATAAAACTGCTTCCGATTTTTTAATGTTTCTGAATTAAAAATAATTTAATTTTAGGCAGAATATGCCGGTATTTCACACATTACCGTTCATGCTAGAACTGTTGAACAAAGAAATGAGCCACCCAATTATGATTCGATTGCAACAATTAAACAAGCGTTAAATATCCCGGTATTTGCTAATGGTATTTTTTAGTTTTTAAATGTAAAATTGAAGCTTTCTTATCTTTTGAAGCATGCTTTAATTTTTTCGAAACTTGCTTCAGGTTTGCTGAAGCATGCTTCAAGATCTTTTGTGCAACTTGCTTCTGATTTTTTTGAAACATGCTTCAAGTTTTTTTGAAGCGTGCTTCAAATTTTGAAGATGTTTCAATAAAATTTTTTGCTTCATGTTTCAGATTGTTTTTTAATTTTTAAAATAATTTTAAGGTAACTGTAAAACACGTTTAGAAGCCTTAAACATATCAAAATTAACAAAAGCTGATGGTGTAATGGCCGCAAATGGTTTATTAGAAAATCCAGCTATGTTTAGTGGCTATTTAAAAACACCAAAACAATGTGTTTTAAATTGGTTGGAAATTGAAAATGAAGAAAATTTGTCTTTTGAATATTTTCATCAAATTTTGGTTTTTATGTTGAGGTTAGAGGGAGGGAATTTTTTGAAAATTTTTTTGAAGCATGCTTCAGATTTTTGCAGCATGCTTCAGATGTTTCATAGAACATGAAGCATGCTGCAAAAAATTTGAAACATGCTTCTGATTTTTTTGAAACTTGCTTCAGGTTTTCTTAAGCAGGTTTCAGATTTTTGAAGATGCTTAAAAAAATTTTTTTAATTAAAGGTCCTCATTACCCAAAGAAAAAAGAAATATTTTTAATTGTCTAAAAAATTCAAATGATGTCAGAAATTTTTTAAAAGAATTTTATTTTGATTAATATTTATTTGCTACTTGCTTCACCTTTTATTATTACAATGCAAAAACTTATGCACGGCTTAAACTTGGTAGGTTTATTTTTAAAGTTTAATTTAATTCTTAATTCCGCCTGTTTTTATAATTAAGTTTTAGTTTATTACGCCTGTTTACCAAATATTTTTATTTAATTCAAGTTTATTTTTTACAAATTCCGCCTGTTTTTATTCCGCCTGGTCATGTTATTCTAACAATAAGCTTTAATTAAAGTTTATTTTCTTTCAAGTTTTAAGTTTTATTTTTAAATTCCGCCTGTTTTTACCAAAACAAGTTTATTTTTTCAAGTTTAATTTTTTTCTGATTTTTCAGAATATTATACAAACTTTATTTATTTAAGGTTTTTTTTCTCTAATTCAAGTTTTATTCTTATTCTTCCTTATCTTTTCTTTTTCTTCAAGTTTCTTTTTTACTCTTTCATCATCTCCATTGTTTTGTTATTATTTTTATTTTCTCCCATCATTTTTGGTGGCAGTTTTAATTCTCCAACAAATTTTTCATCATTTTTTGGCATCTTATTTTCTTCAATATTAGGTACATGTGTTGGATGCATTCCTCCCATACCCTAATATTTTTTGCTTTTTTTAAGATAAAGTTGAAGCATGCTACAAATTTTTTTTGAAGCATTTTTTCATGTGCAAAATTATTTTTAAAAATTTATAAAAATCTGAAGCAAATTTTAAAGGTTAATTAGACAGGTTTTGGAACATTTGAAGCATGCTTCATCTTATTTTTTATTAGTAACACATATTTCTAAAATTTAGAAACATGTTTTTAATTATTTTAAGGATGCTTCAACAATCAAAAAATTTTTCTGTTAAACATGAAGCTGTTTTCTTTTTTAGTAAGCATGCTTTGAATCATGTTTCAGGTTTTCAAACGTTTTTTGGACCATAAGCACGTTTCACAAATCTGAAAGCATGTCTTACTTAACTTGAAACGTGCTTCTAAAAATTAGAGAGAAACATTTTTATTAAAACTGAAGCAAAATTTATAGTCTTGCTTCAATAAATCTGAAACATGTTTCTTTCTATTCAAACTTCTTACATTATTATTATTATTAAATTGTTCTTCACCACCACCCATTAACAACATTTCTTCTCCTTTAATAAATAAAAAATTTATTAAAATAACAAATAAATAAATTGTTGGAGTAATTAAAAAAGCCATTCTTTATTTTTTATTTTTTGAAAATTATTTTTTTTTGAATTTAAGACATGAAGAAAATAATAATTTTTTTCTTTCTTTTTATATAGGCCAAAAAATAATTTTTTTTTCAATTTTATTTGTTTTATAGGGCAATTATTTAATAATTATTTTCTTTTTAAATATTATGTCACTTTTATTTGTGTACCTAGGATTTTATTATTGTCTTTTTTTTAATTTTTATTTTCTTTAAAAAAAATTTTTTTCTTAAGAAACCAAATTAAAATCCAAGAGCACATATATTTTTTAATTACTCGAATTTTTAAATTATTTTTTGTACATAATTATTTTTAATTTTTGGGGATTTTTAGATGGTAGATAATTAAATTGCAAATAAAAATCACACACAATTTTTAGATTCCCATAAAAAATTTTATTGCAAAAAAATTAAAATTGGGGGATTTTTTGTCCTTAATTTTTTTGGTTAAAATTTTTTTTAATTTTATTAGCCTAAAAAATTTTTTCATTCCGATTTGTAGCAAATTTAATTTTGTTTTAAAAATATTTTTGATATTTTTGAGTTATTATATATTTGAACTAAACAACATATTCCCTCATTCTCTATTTTAATCAAAAAAATTTTTTTTCTTTTTTTTAATATTTTCTGATGAAATATTAATGAGAAAATGCCAATTTTGTTACAGTTTTTTAGCAAAAAAATTTTTTTTCCAATTTCCATAACTTTTTTTTTGAATTTTTTAATAAAAAAATGGAGTAATCTTTACTTTTAAAAATTTGTGTTTTCTCCTAGAATAGTAAATAGAAATTTAAATATTTTTAGGATACTTGGCAATCTTTTAAATTTTTTCAAAATTTTTTCCCCAAACAAAATTAATTTTTTTAATAAAAAAAATAATTTTTAATTAGTTTTCTTAATTTTTTTAGATAATACTTCTTTTCTAAATAAATATTGTGTTTTTATGGCATTGTTCAAAAATTAAAAATATAAATAATGTCTTCGAATGTATTAAAATTGTGAGGATTTTTATTTCTTTAATTTAAAAGACTTGAACTTCTTTGAATTCTTTTTTGTTAGATTAACTTAAGAAACACCCTCATTAAGACCTCTAGAGACTTCTTTAGAAAAATTTTTTTAGTTCTAAGAAGGGCGCTTTGTCAGGGGACTAAACTAAGTAAGCTTGGGACTAAACTTACTTTGATAAATTCTTTTTTGAATGCTTAATTAAAAAATTTTTTTAATTTTTTTTAATTTCACAGTTGTTATTTTTGTGTTTTTCTTCAATTTCTTGTAAATTTAATAATAATTCCTCCAATAAAATGTCAACAGCAACAACAAAAACTTAAACAAAAATTTCTTTTAATTAATAAAAATAATTTTGAAACTTCTCCAGAAAATATTTTTCAACTTGGAAAAGAATTAAAATATTCAACAGAATGGAAACGTAAAATGCAAATGCTTTTAAGAAGAAATTATTTAATTAAAAGTGCTAGAAAAATGAAAATTAGAGAGAATACGGTGAGTGAATAAATGGAGGGGGGAGGGGAAGAGATCAAAAATAAATCAGAATTTTTTCAGAAACTAATCAGAATTT
This sequence comes from Meloidogyne arenaria, assembly GCA_036172955.1. Classification (NCBI taxonomy): domain Eukaryota; kingdom Metazoa; phylum Nematoda; class Chromadorea; order Rhabditida; family Meloidogynidae; genus Meloidogyne; species Meloidogyne arenaria. The sequence goes on from JARQAB010000003.1 coordinate 348,528, forward strand.
TTCAGAATTAATTCTGAAAATTTTCAGAATTTTTTAAAATAAAAATTGGGATTAAATCGGAATAAAATCAGAGACGTCAAAATTAATCTAATTTAATTCTGAAATAATTCTGATTTAAATCAGAAAAGACATAATTATTTCAGAATTTTTCCGAAATTATTTCAGAATTAAATTAAGTCAATATTTAAAAAATTAAAATACCGTATTTTCTCTAAAATAACCCCCCCCCCTCTAAAATAACCCCCCTCTAGAGGTCGATCGAAAAAAATAACCCCCCCCCCTCTAAAATAACCCCCCCTCTAAAATAGCCCCCCCCCCCCTAAAATATTTAATTATTTTTTTGGCATTGCTATTTTTCAAACCACAGCACGGTTTAATCCCTATATTTCAATAAGATTAGAAATGATTATGGGGGATATCAGGGATTTGGAGGGATATAAGGGGATTCTGATGGATTAAGGGATGGCGGTGGATTAATATTGATTCGGGGATTTGGAGAGATATTAGGTATTAGGTGTGAATTTATGAATTAAAAGAGATAAGTATTAAGAGTATTTTTTCACTTTTATTCAATCAAATGTCCGATATCCTCCCAAGTCCCTGATATCTCAAATCCATTGATTTCCACCTTAATCCAGTCAAATTGGATTTTGAGAGGTCCACTAATAATCTTTTACTTCTTAAATCTCATAATATTCAACTTAATCCTCCAGCATTTCCCTTAATCTCTTAAAATCCATTAATATCCAACGATGTCTACTCCACTAATTCCATCCACTTGATCTCTCGACGAAGGATTAAAGTCATGTCACATTGACTTTAATACCTGAAAATGCCAAGATAGGCATCTTAATCCAATCCCTTTTAATATTATTAAACTTTGGGACTTAACTGAGTTATATAAAAGTGGGATAATAATCTAAAATAAGTTCTTAATTATGTATCCCGAACCTTAAACCAAGTTTTTTATGAATTTACGGACTGAGGAGTACTTGATGAAAGTTTTTGTGCTAGGATTTTCGTTAAGAAACCTTTAGTTTGTGATGAATTCTCTTAAATTTTAGAAAAATATTATTCAAAATTTGGTAAAAAATTTTGGTTTTCAGAAAATTTAGAGATCGAAAAAAATAACCCCCCCCTCTAAAATAACCCCCCTCTAGAGGTCGATCGAAAAAAATAACCCCCGGGGGTTATTTTAGAGAAAATACGGTAATTCTGATTTTTCCCTCTAAATTTTTAACTTAATAACTTTAAATATTTCAGAATGATAAATACAATGAATCTCTAAAGGCTGCAATTAAGAAAATATTGATGGGAATTTATTATTAATTTTTTAAATTAACACAACAAATAATAACATTTTAATATTTTAATAAAATTGGAGCTTGGATTTTTGAAAATTACCCAAAAGATCACCTAGGGGTGTCGTATTATCAAGATTCGACTGTGTCAAAGTATTTTATCAACCTCCGTCTCCCCTCTCAATTCAAATTCAAAAGTATCTCCACTTAAAGGCTTTGTTGGTCTCATTGTAGTTAAAGGCTCTCCCCATTCTCTTGTAGCTGGTGGTGAACTTGACAATATTAAAATTGTTCCAACAAGTAGGGTAGTTGAAAATATTATTAATAGGAGCCTGTCGAGGACAAATGCAACATATGACCAATTTTCTGATACCTTTAAATATTTGACATTATGAAATTGGGCATTTTGAAGTTTACCTTATCGCGTTTTTGTTTTGCTCTAAAATAATCCGCAATAAAATGCACATTGTCCAACATTCTTCTAAGCACATCAGGGCCGAGCCCTCGCATCTGTGCGAGTTGTGAAAGCCTCAATTCCCCCTCAGGGATTGTAGAAGAAACAAAAAATGGACTTGGCCTTCTGGAACCGGCACAGAATGAAGGGGCTTGTGTGTCTGTATTTTATGTGTTTTTGTATTTTCCGGAATTTTAAAATTACCAGATATAGTGGTAGACTCGTCATTCTCTGACTGAGCATCTTCTTCTGGCGGATTCATCAATAAAAGTTTGGGTAATAGACGAATAAACAGGCGATAAATCCATCGAGGCATTGTGTGGAGGGTTCCATCACTTTAAAATTTTTTTTTAAATTTTTTTAAAAAATATTTTAAAAATTATACCGTCTATGAAAATTCAAAGTAACAACAGAAATTGCAATAGAAAAGGAAACTAGAAACATTGTAAAGAGTAAATAACGACCAATTAATGGAATAACCATTGAAGTTGGTGGAATTAATTCAATAAGAATAAGGTAAAATACAGTTAAAGTTACCAATACAGAAACTAAAAATATATAATTTATTCTGGAAAGTACTAAGATGTATTTTTGTATTTTAGAAAAGAATATTAAATTTATAGAAAGGGGAATATTGTATTTTCCGGAAAAGTAGTTAAATAAAAATTATTTTATGTATTTTCCGGAAAGCTAGTTAAATATAAATATTATTTTTGTATTTTCCGGAAAAATAATATTATGCAGCGGAGAGGATTGTATTTTCCGGAATTGTATTTTCCGGAAGTGTTTTCCGGAATAATAATTTGTATTTTTTAAAAATAATTCTTTTCCGGAAACTGAATATAAACAATATTATTTTCCGGAAATTTTTGTATTTTATTTCCGGCATACTTTTTATATTGTATTTTCCGGAAACCTTTAAATAAAATATAAATAAAAAATAAACTCACTAGAATAAGTCATTTTGTGTTCACATGCAGGAATATAAAAAACAAAAACAGTTAAAATTGCTAAAAAATAATTTTTTTTTAATTTTTAAAATTTTCTAACCAAGTAGCATACACGGAATAACTAAATTAACAATAAAAAATAATGTTTTGCGTCGAATGACAAGTCGAAAAGTTATGTCAATGTAAAAATCCTGGAAATTTTAAAAATTTGAGAAGAATTTATTTTTGATATTTTTAAATTTTAAATAAATTACCTGACCACAACAACCAGGATAAAGTTGTTCATGTCTAATAAATAAATAAATACATCTTGTATTTTTTCCGGAAATTTTAATTAAAATTTGTATTAAAAAAGTTTTTGTATTTTCCGGAAAATAATTAATTATAATTTATGTTTGTTTTATATTTTTATGTAATCCATACCTGCTACTACTAACTGACATCAAATCCCATTCAAGACTTCTAAAATTAAAATTATTATTTACTTAAGATTATTTAAATTATACGGATGGTAAGCTGACAGATCCATCCCAATTTTAAGATATTTGTATTCTCTACCATCGGGGTAACTAAGTGCTTGGGGTTTGTCATCTGGGCCTACCTTTAAATTGAAAAATTTTTATTTGATTTTTTCAAAGAAATTTTAAACCTGGTATTTTTCCAGAAAATAGTTTCAGGGAAAATGGCTTCCGGAAAATACAAAAGTTTCCGGAAAAACAATACATATTATTATAACTTCTGGAAAGATAGGAATATACATATATTTGTATTTTCCGGACGTTGTAATATTTAAAGAAAATAATATAATGTGTTTTCTGGAAAATTTAATAACTGTATTTTTTATTTAATTTTTGTATTTCATTTTACACCCCAAAACTAAATTATATTTTAAATAATTTACAGGTATTTGTGATATATTCATCAAAAATCCATTATAAGTCCACCCCCCAAATTTCATTAAACATTCTTGTGTATCAAAAGGGAAATATTCAATTTCAATATTACAAAAAGATTTGTAAATGCTTGGGGGTTTCCAAACAACTAATCCATTAAAATAAATTATAGCGTCAGAAACAATAGAAATGTGAGGTTCTCCATCAGCATTATTATATAAAACTATATCTGGTATCCATATTAAATCTGAGGGAATATGTAGTTTTTTTATTCCACTAAATTTTGATGGGTCCCTTTAAAAATTTTTTTTTAATTTTTTAAAAAAATAAAAAAGGGAAGAAAAGATGTAAAGGCTATTTTAGACATGAGGCCATACTTTTGGTAATAACTTTTTTTATTCCTGTCCGCTTTAAATATTTTTTATATAAACGAAAGGTCTTGATGTGTGAATTATTTTAACTAAAAGGATTGATTTAATCAGACCAATGGAGAAAAATAAGAAAAAAATAAACTTGCCAAACAAATTTGTAATCGTACCATTGCTAAAAAACAAATTTTGTAAAAAATCAAAATAAATTAATTTTGATACCAATTCAAGCCATAAAGAGGTTGTAAGTACTTGATTCACTTCATCCTAAAAATTAATTCAAAATTTTTTTATTTTTAAAAATCAAAATTAATTAAAATCATTAATTAACACAAGTTTATTCACTCTTTTTAACACCTTTTCTTTTACTAAAACTGGATTTCTTTAAATATTGGATTTTTAATATATATTTTATCCTTTAAAAATAAAAGATAAATTTTTAATTTTCTACCAGATAAAAGGAAAAAAAAATTTTACTTTAATCTCGTTTCCTCCAGGAAAAAATTTTTTTTAAAAACACGTTCTAGCGTGTTAAAAAGATAAAAGGAAGAGATTAGATAGCGAAGAAAAGGTCAATTAATTAAAAAATATATATAAAAGAACAACAGTCTGATCACTAGAAACCACAGATCTCTAAAAATATTTTAATAAAAATGACACAAAAACAATGGGAATTTTTTCGAATTTTGGCTATTTCTTCGTGTATTGCTTCATTAGCTAGTGTAATATTATTAGCTGTTTGTATTCCTTTAATTTATATACAAATTGATGAAGAAAATGAATTTATTGGGTTAAAAGCAAAACAATTTAGAGTTAATTTTTTAATTAATTTAAAATTAAAAAAAAATTAATTTTTTAAAGGAAAATTCAGAAAGAATATGGACTAATACTAATTATCAAAATTTGGAGAGAAATAGTGGTGAAAATGAGAGAGAGAAGCGAGCAGTGTTAAATGTTGCAGGAATTTGTTCGGGTAAAAATTATATAGAGAAAAATACAAAAAAATACAAATTTCCGGAAAGAGAAAAATACAGAAAATACAAATTCCGTAAAGGGAAAATACAAAAAAATACAAATTCCGGAAAAGAAGACGTTAATATCAAATAGAATTCCGGAAAGGAAATACAAAAACTGCTTCCGGAAAATAAAATAATATTTTTCCATAATGGAGAAAAATAAAATTGCAAAAGGAAAATACAAAAATACAGGAATTAATTCCTAAAATAAAAATACACAATTCTGAAAACAAAAATAAACTTAAAACACATACAGGATGTAAATCATTGACATGCCCACCCGGCCCGATAGGTCTTCCAGGCCCAGCAGGAGAAGACAACCCTCCAGGTGAACCAGGAATGCCTGGCGAAGCAGGAATTGATGGGTATGATATTGAACTTGGGCCTGAACAAGAACAGAGCTGCGCAATCTGTCCAGCTGGACCGCCTGGGATGAGGTGAATTAATGAGTTACCTTAAATAATTTTCGTTTAAAGAGGAAGTCAAGGCGAAAGAGGGCAGACAGGAATTGGTGGAATGGTAGGGGAAAGTGGGACAGATGCCGAGGCAGGAAGAGAAGGCCCTAGAGGAGATGCAGGTCCTCCAGGCAAACAAGGCCCAAAAGGAAAGAATGGATACCCTGGAAGTATTGGAGATAATGTTATAGCAGGAATAGGGCAGAAGGGCCCAAAAGGCCCTCCTGGCCCTGCTGGTTCAATGGGAATGGTTGGAATGACAGGAAAATCGAATATGCGACAAGGCTTTCCAGGCGTAGCTGGAAGTGTAGGGCAACAAGGGCCACAGGGGCAAAGTGGTGCTGAAGGAGCACAAGGACTAATGGGACTTGTGGGGGAGCCGGGTGAGTATTTGGAGTCAAAAAATAATTTTAGAAAAAAATTTTTTTGAAGGAATGCCTTCAATGTATTGTCCAACAGATTGTGGTGTTTCACACATAAAAGTACCAGAATTTGAAAAAACTGTTGGATATAATACAAAAGAAGAAATAAATAATAAAAATAATATTAAAAAGAAGACAACAAAAAAGAGAAATAATAATAAAGTTTTGGGGACTAACAACTACAAAATTGAAAAAAATGTGGGAAGAAAAAGAGTTAAAATAGTTGAAGAAAGGCATCCTAATGGAGGGTATAATGCGCAGCGTGTTTAAGAGAAGAAAAATACATTGTATTTTCCGGAAAAGAAAGAAAATACAATTGAAGAAACTTTCCGGAAAATACATTTCCGGAAAGTTAATTTTAAAAATACACATGTTCAGATCCGGAAAAATATATTTTCCGGAAAAAAAGAAAATACAATTGAAGAGAAAATAAATAATGATTCCGGAAAAGAAAATACAATTCCGGAAAAATACAAAAAAATACACATGTTCAGATCCGGAAAAATATATTTTCCGGAAAATTAAATAATAAAATAAATACATTCAACACATTTCCGGAAAATAATTAAAAGAAAATCATTTTCAGAAATATTTAGAAAATACAAAAACAGAGAATAAAAAAATTTCCGGAAAAATACAATTAATCTTTGAATTAGACAATTGTGAAGAAGAAAAAAAATTTAAAAAAACCCACCACATCAATAATACGAATTAAACTGGCACCAAATTTGACATCCAAAGGTTGAGTACTGTTTTTAACTGGACGCACATTTTTATTGTAAAAATACCTAAAAAAAGTAAAAATAATAATTAAATAATAAATACAATTAATTTACATTAAATCCTCATAAAGTTGATAATCATAATTGACATTTCTACTGGTTAAGACAGGGGAAGAAAAAATTAGAAGGAGAACTTAAAAATAAAAAAAAATTAAATTTATATAAAATTAAAATTACCTAATAAAATGAAAAGCATGTTAATAATGTCTAAAAGAAAAATAATACCCCTGAAAAGTAAAACACAATTCTGGAAAATACGGAGAAAACTGAAAAATACAATTCCGGAAAGGAAAAACACAAACATTTGAGAATTACGGAAAAGGAAAAACATTCCGGAAGGAAAAATACATTTTATATGAATTCCGGAAGGAAAAACACAATTAATAAAAATGTTTAAAAACACAGTATTTTCCGGAAATAAAATACAATTAATCTATCCGGAAATTAATACTTTAAACTAAAAGTGTATTGATCATAAATAAATAAAATAATAAGAAACAGCTGTCGAAAATAGTTTTTTCTTGATTTTATTTTAATTTTACAGCCAATCTCTTTTTTTTCGATAAATTATTTTAAAAGGAGAGAAAAGTCTTGCAAAAAAAATTTAAAAAAATTTTTTTTATAAATTTTATTTCTCTAAAAAATAGGAGAAAAAAAATATCAAAAAAGTGATATGTAAATTAAATATTAATTTTTAAAAAAATTTAAAAACCATACCTCGAATTATTCTCTAATTAATTAATTTTTAAAAAATACATAAAATTATTGCACAATTTATTTTTTAATCAATTTCTTCTCCTTTATTTGATACATTTTCTGGGTTTGTTGTTTCTGCTTCTTCTTTGTCCATACAATCCTTTACAAAAAAAAATTTTTTTTCGTTATTTTAAACCCAGAAATGCCAAAAAAATTAAAAAACAATTTCAGAATTTTTTAAAATTAATTTTTACCGAAAGTCCAGAACAATATAAAAGCATAACTAAGGCTAAAGCTTGTAACCGGTTATCGACAATATCAAAATCTTCATCATTTTTACAAGGTAAAGAACGCCTTTCACGAGTTACCCGTTCAATCATTGTTTGTACTCTATCAATCTTTTTAAATTTAATTAAATTTTAAATTCATCAAGTATTTTTTTCTAATTAAAAAAATTTTATTATAAGATATCCCTTGGGAATTAAAAAATTCTCTCATAATAAGGAGCCTGTTAAATTGAGGAGTAGCTTTAACCAAAACTCCCCCCCCCCTAGGAACCAACCAAAATTTTAAAAAGCCTATCTTAAATCAAAGTATCATATTTTTTGTATTAGCCTCATGGGGCTCTATTTTTCACCTAGTATCCTTCAAAGTGGAACTTTATTACAACGTGGGGCTCTAATACAAAAAATACGATAAATTTAATTTTTTAAGGTAAATTTAATTTTTGGGTGTAATTTCTAATGGGGGTTTTTAATTTAAAAAAATTTTTTCTTTTACTTGAAAATTAATTTTTAATTTTCTTTCACTAGCTGGTAAATCTCCAAAAACTAATTTTCCTTTAGTTTTAGTTTCACAAATAACTTGGGGATTGTAAGCATTTCCAGGTTCAAAACGTAATTCATCAATATTTATTTCTTTTGGAAAACCTTCCAACGAATTAAAAAAATCACGGTCGAGAACATCCTGTAAAAGTTTTAGAAATCAAAAAAAAATTTTTTTAATATTACCGAAATAGCAATAAATATTTGAGATTCTCCTTGATTATTTTGTAAAGATTGGGATGCTTGTGAAGGTGGTGGTGGAGATTCTGGAGGTTCTGAAAAAATAATTCAAAAATTAAAATTATTTCTAGAATATGTAAATAAAAGGGAAGATAGAATACATAAGTTGGTAATTCTTCGGTTTAGACCCCCCCCCCCCCCATCATTTTTCTGAATGCCTATGCGCATCTGATATCTTGTTATGGATTATCTATCATTTCAAAGAGTTTTTCGAGCTTAGTTATTAAAAGCAAAAAAAAACATTTTTTACCAGTAGACATTCTTGATGTTGATTCAATTTCCTCTCTAGGTGTTGTTGTTGTAATTTCTGGAATATTATTACCTCCTCTTCTTTTTCTAATTCCCCCTCCAACTTGTTTTAAAGTAGACATTGTTGTTTGGAGTTTTTCTGCTATTCTTCTTCTTCTACATCCACTACCTATTTTATTATCTGTATCAGGTAATATATTTGATTGTTGATTTAGTAGAAAATTTGTAGTTGTTAATAAAATTTTTTGTTCTTCTAAAAAATTAAATAAATTAGAAATATTGTTTATAAAATCAAAAAGAATAACTAGGAAAATCAAAAAATATTACAGAAAATCAGAAAATAGATCAAAAGATGAAAAAATCAGAATTAACTCAAAAAAAACAGAAACCAGAAAAAAAAACCCAAAAACAGAATCGAATAAATCAGAACAAGGAAAGTCACAAAAAAATCAAAACTAGATCAGAAAAAAATTAGAATAAATTGAAAATAAAAATCAGAATAACACAGAAAATAAGAAGATGCAAGAAAAATAAGAAAATTAAAAATCAGAATAACTCGAAAAATTCAAAAAAAAATCAAAAAAAAACCAAAAAGAGGTCAGAACGAGGAAAATCCCAATAACTCAAAATTAGATCACAAAAAAAAATTTAGAAAAAAATCAGAATAAATCAAGAAAAAATCTCAACTACCTGAACAATTTGTTGCCTCTTTTCTTGTAGGAGATTCAACATTAAAATCAACCAATTCTTCAAACGCCTCATCATCATTAAAATTTGAAGGATTTATTATTTTATTACAACATTCACAAGCCTTTGCTTTATCCAAACATTTATTATTTGTATGACAAATTATCAAACATTTTTCACAACGACTACCACCTTTTAACCAAATTTTGCCAGAACAAATAAAACAGGAAAAATGTAAACCTTTTTAAAAAATTAAATTAAAATTAAAACTTGTTTTTGTTTGGGGGGAAATTGTAAAAAAAAGTTGGAATTATTTTTACAATTTGTAAAAAAAAGTTTTTAATAAGTTGATTTAAAAAAGGTTGGGAAAAAAGTTGGAAAAATTGTTTTTACAATTGTTTGCAACTTGTTTTTACAAAAAACTTGATTGTAAAACTTGTTGACCAAATTAATCGAACATACCAAACAAGTTTTACAATTGCTTTAAAAATTATAAAAACACAACAACTTGTTTCTTACAGCCTTTTCTAGTTTATAAACTAAAAAACTAAATTGTAAAACTTTTTTGATTACAAATGGGATTCCCAAAACGAGATTCCAAACAAATATTCTGTGAATATTAGAATACCAAAAATAAATAAAAATAAATTTTTGCAGAAAAATTTCAAAATTTAAATTTAAAAAAATTACCATGCTTAGGTTGTAAATTAATCCATTTATGTTCATTATTCAACAAATTTTGTTGTTGTTGTTGATTTAAATTATCTTTTTGTTGTTTTTCTTCTTCCTCTTCTTCCTTTTTTAATAAATCGTTCTGTTGAATTAAAGAATTTGGAAGGCCATCAGGGAAAAATCGAAAACCAAGAATTATATCGCCAAAGCATAAACGTGGATCTTAAAAAAAGAGAGATTTTTTTTAATTTTATTAAAAAATTCTTTAAAATGTAAAAAAAATTTAAAAAATTCCTTTGTTAATTATTTTCTAAAAAAGAATTTTTTTAAATTTGATTTTTCTAATTTAATTTTAAATAAAAAAATTAAAAATTTTTTTTAATTTTTAAAATTAAAAATATAAATTTATTCACATACCAAAACCATTATGTTTAGATAATTCTTCAAATTCTGTTGGAAGAATATTTTCTCTGAAAAATTTTTTTTATTAAAAATAAATTTTAAATAAATTAAAATTAATTGAATTTTCATTTAATTTCTAAAATTTTCTTAATTAAAAAAATTTTTTTCTTAATTCTAAAAAAACCTTTCTTTGGGTCCTTTCAAATAAAAACGTTCTCGATGACTATTTGAAAGAGTCAACTTTAAAAAATAAAATTAAATTATTTAAAAATTATTAAGAAAAAAATTAACCGTGCAATCATCAATAATTCGAGGGACATAAATACTTGTCTAAAAAAGATTTTTTAAAAATTTCAATTGAAAATAAAACTTACAAAACCAACAAGTTCACAAGAATCTTTTTCATTTCCTTCAGCATCAGCACAAACCAACACATTTAAATATAATGACTCATTTTGTAAGGTAAAATGAAGAGATTGTCCCCACAAAGGATCCTTTTTAAAATTAAATTATAAAAAACTAATTAGACAACTTCAGACTAGAAATTGGACCGATTCGTGATCTTAAACAAAAAAAATTTTCAAATATCGATCTCAACCTAACGATGGTTGTCGATTTAGAACTGAACCGAAAAAATAAGGATCTTCATTCATTTTTTTCGATTCGGTTTCTTTATCCAAAGATTAAAATAAAAAATTGAAAAAAAACCTTAGTTAAAGGTATTTGCTTCGTTTTTTGTATATTTACATCTTGGAGAAATGCTTCAGATTTCGCGGTTGTATTAATATTCTTCTCAGCATCATTTAATACATTTTTACCACAAGAAGGGGAAGGAGACCTTTTTTTAAAAAATAAATAAACAACTTTTTGAGAAAAAAATTTTCATAATTTTTTTTCTCCATTTTCGAAGATTTTAAATTAAAACGGCCCACTGAATTAAAATTAAATGACCCAAGGTCTTCAAAATTTTTCTAAATTTTTTAAAATTCAAAAATATGTCAGACGCAAACAGTTAAGTGATTAAAAAAAATTTTTTTAATTTAAAAATTTCTCAGAAAAATTTTCTTATAAAATAAACCTCCAAAAAAACTCACAATTTTTTCTTAAATAATTTATTCTCTTCTCTAGTAGGAGTACACAATCTATCCACATTAAAATGTTCATTAATTTCCATATCATCGTTTACTTCTATTGCTAATTCTGAAGGTTTTCTTCTATTCCATAATTCATTAATTTTTGATCTCCCCGCTTGCCAATGTTTTGCCATTTCGTTTGCTTTTGCCTTTAAATTAACAAAAAAAATTATTTGGATGTTCCCTTCACACTACCCATAGTGCGAAAGGAACATAAATGAATTTTTTAGAAATTTTTTTATTTTTCATATGTTCCCTTCACACTACCCATAGAGTGTAAGGAACATGAAAAAGGCCAAGAAAATGATAGAGAGTAAAAAGTGTAAGCCCAGTTATTAATCGGAAGGTCTCGCAGGTTCGATTCCTGCCCGATGGCTTTTTAATAAATAAATAAAAAAATCAAACAAACATGCAATCTTTCCCTTTTAGATTTCACATTTTCTGGTTTTTTACAACTTGTAATTGAACTTGTATCGTCTACACAAACATCCAAATTTGATTTACAATTTGTATTGTCTTCGTTGTTTTGAACAACATTTTGTAAAATTGTTGATGTTTTTCTTGAATTATTTGTTGTTGTTGGGGTTGGTGATAAACTTGATTCAGATCTTGAACGTCTCAATGTTTTTTTCTTCTTTTTAACACTAGAAAGACGAAAACTTCCTTCATTTCTTTCAAGTTTTCCTCCAACTTGTTTTGCAACACCTTCTTCTTGTTTTTCTTCATTTTTATTTAAAACTTGTTTTGAAACTTTTTCTCCAACTTGTTTCCCAACATTTTCTTCAAATTGTTTTCCAACTTGTTTTTTACAAACTTTTTCCCCAACTTGTTTTACAACTTGTTCTTCAACTTTCTTCCCAACATTTTCTCCAACTTGTTCCCCTATTTTATTTCCAACTTGTTTCCCAACAATTTCCCCAACTTGTTTTGCATGTTGTTTTGCAACTTGTTTTACAATTTGTTTTTCTTGTTCTTCACACTTTTGTTTTTCCTCCTTGTTTGAATTAATGTTGGGACTAGAATAATCAACTGAACCCCTTTTTGTTTGTGAAGAAGGTAAAAGGAGTTCGATAGAGTCCGAAGCAGATTTAAATAAACATTCTAAAAAAAATTAAATTTTTAATTTAAAGAAAATAATTCCCCCCTTACTTCCAATATTTTTTTCTTCCTCTTCCTTTTCTTCTTCATTAAATTCAGGCAAATCCTCAGCTCTAAATTCTAGAGGCTGTGCACCAAGTAAAATAAAATCATCAACAGATTTTGAAGATTTTTGTAAATTTGATGAATTTTTCTCTTCCAATTTTCTTTCCACTAAAATTAATAAATCGCTACATGTTCCAGATAATAATCGAATAGCTTGTCTTTCACTTCTAACAGCTATATTGTTTACAGCAATTAAAATATCTCCAACTTTGAAGCCGCTTTTTTCTGCATTTGAATTGGTTTCGATTTTTTCAACAGAAACGTCTTTTCCATTCTGAAAAAAATTAAATTAAAATTAATTAAATAATTAGACATTTATTTAATTTTCAATAACAGCAACAAGTTTTTACAAATCAGATTAAAAAACATATTTTTACAACCTGCATTTTATTAATTTGTAAAAACTTGTTTTACCCAACTTGTTTTTTTCAAACATTTTCTTACAAAATGTTTTACAATTGTAAAAACATTTTTAAATTCCATTACAAACCTTCATTCCCAACGTCAAACCAATTTTATCATTAATTCCTTTCCTTGAAAAAGACAACATTAAACTTTGTAAATGTAATTCTTCATTTGAAGAGATTTGATTAGTTGTAGTTCCTTTAAGTTTGTTAAATGAAGAGCAACCAAAAGGGCGTTTTTCTAAACGAGAAAAAAAATTTTTTTTTATTATTTTAAGAAATTGAAGTTAAGAGTTGCGGACAAAATTATTAAAATTGGAACAAAAGCGGTCATATCCGTCAGGTACTTGGCCAAGAAAAAGGTTTTTGGAAAAGAAGGGAATCATTTTGAAAATATGAACTTTCTTTTTTTTTAATTTTTAAAACTTAAAAAATTTTTTCTTGAGAATTTTGGAAAGCCGTATATCCAATACAGCAATAGTGACTGCCCGCAAACTCAAAAAATTTTAATTAAAAAAATTTTTCAAACCTAAAAATACTTTACAAAAAAGATGTTGTCCTCCATAACGAAGTGAAATATTTAAACGAGATGAGCATAAAACTGTAACTTCTAAACCCGATCCAGAAAAATGAATGTGATCAAGCGCTTCTTAAAGAGAATTGTTTTTGAAAAATTTTCAAAAAAATTCCAAACCAATATTTGGAGAAATATTAAACAACGGATTTTGAAAAAATGGTCGAAAACGTATTTTATAATTAGGCCAAACATGTTTAAGTTGAACAAGTTTACGAAAAGCTGTTGTAATTAAAGGGATTAAATGTCGAAGATTTCTGCCTTGAAACTTTAAAAAAAATTTTTTTTTGAAAATTTTAAAAAATCCAAAAAGAAACCTGAGAATCAATTTTTAAATTCATTTGAGGATTTTCTACAAAACAAATACTCCAATGAGCAAAAGGTTGTCGAGTTATTGTAAGTCTAGCTTTTCCTTTGAGTTCCAACAACTGAAAAATTTTTTATCATAAGTATATCATCCAAGGCTCTAAATGTGTGGAAGAATTGATTAAATCATTCTACAAAAAGTTAGAGCCAAATAAGGTTCAAAAATTACGATTGGCGTACTTGATGAAATGCAAGTCTTTGTAGGATTTTTTGATTAAAATGGCCCGGATAAGAAAAACAATCCACAAATTTAGAGCATTGGACTGGTACAAAATTATTCAGAATGGATGAAAAATAAAAAGTTATGACCAATCTTTCACCGAAAATCACGAGTGCGTGCCTTAACGAAATACACCTTTTTGTTGATAGATTCCTCCAATAACCCTCAAAATAATCCTCCAAAAACACAAACCTTAACAGATAATTGTGCAAACTTTCCAAAAGCCATTAAAGCATCTACAGACATTTGAAACCCTCCTCTATAATCCAAATTTAACATCAAAACCAATTCATCAAACATATCTGGATCTGACTCATTCAATTTGAATTCTGAGACTTTGATGTCCTTTATCATAGGAGGATGTGTTCCAATTTCCAAATCACGAATTTGAATGTCCTATGGAGAAAGGAAAAAATTTAGACAGGAAATTTCACAATTTTTTTTTTAAATTTTCGATTAAAAAGAAATTGTGATTTTAATTTTCAAGGGGACAAAATTTCTGATATTTCTAAATTTTTAAAAAAGAAATTTTGTGATTTTTCAGAAAAGAAAATTTTTTTAAATTAAATAAAAACTTGAATTATTCTTCCAGCAGTAGAACTTCTAGCTGTTGCATCGTTTAATTCTAATTGAAGTTTTTTGTATAGCCACCTTTAAAATAATTATTTAAACATTTTTAAATAAAAAATTCTGGTATTTTCTGATTTGTTCTGATTTTAAAATTCTTATTAATTCTGATTTTATTCTGACTTCTGAAATTTTTGCTTGTTCTGATTATGAATTTCTGGTTTTTTAAAATCAGAAATTTCTAATGTTAATTTAGAATTCTGGTCCAGAAAATCAGAATTTGTTTTTAAAATTCTGATTTTTTTAAATTTTTAATAACCTTCTAAACTGCCTTGTATCTTTAATTTCTTGAAATAAAAAGTGAAGAAGTAAACTAAATGAAGAACAAGATTCCCATTCTGAACCCCCATTTCCATCTTTTGAAGAGTTCAAAAATGCTTTGATTTCCTAAAATATTTTAATTAAAAAAAGAATTCTGAAAAATTATCAGAATTTTAATTGATTTATTAATTTTGATTTTTTTTTGTTTCTCTGTTCTGATTTTATTTTTCCAATAAAAATTCTGATTTCTCAAAATCAGAATTTTATTTACCTACTGATTTCAAAAAATCTGATTTGCTATTCTGTTAAGATTTTTGTTCTGATTTTACATTTTCTATAAAGATTCTAATTTTTCTAAATCAGAATTTCTGATTTTCTTTTCTGAAGTTTTTGTCATTTTATGTTCTGATTTTTCATAATTTATTTAAATAGACCAAAACTTACAGGAGGAATTCTAGCTTTATCTGCTGCTTGTATTGAACAATTTTTATTATTATTTAAATCTGTTGTTGTTCTTCCAAATATATTAAAGAAATAAATTCCAAATAAAAATAAAATAAATATAATTCCAAAAAAGAATCCACAAATAAAGAGAAAAATCATCTAAAAAAATTTTTTTATTAATTTTTAGAATTAAGAAATAAAATGTTTATTAAAAACATATTTAAAAAAATATATAAAATAATAAATTTATTTTTATCCAGAAAATTTAAAAAAAAAGACAGAAATTTTTTCTGTCTTTTTAAATCAGAATTTCTAATTTTCAAAAAAAAATCTTTAAAATCGGACTACCTAAAATAAGAATTATTTTCTGAAAACCCAGGAAAATTTAGAAATTCTGATTTTAAAAAATCAGAATTTCAAACTAATAAAAAATTTTTTTAGATTCTTTTTACGAGGAGAGATTCTCTTTTTTTGAATTTAAGATGCTTCTAATTGTTGTGTTTGTTGATCAATTATAGAAGTTGATGTTGTTGATGGAATTGTTTGCCTAACTAATTCTTCTAATCGACGTCGGGACCGTTGCTCTTGTTCAAGGCTTTTGGAAAGTTCGGCAACTTGCTAAAAAAATTAATTTTAAAAATCAGAATTTCTAATTCAGAATTTTGGTCAGGAAAAACAGAACTTATCATAAAAATCAGAAATTCTGACTAAAAATCAAGAGTTCTGATTTTCTAGACCATAATTCTGGTATTAGAAAATCAAAAAATCAGATTATTTAAAATCAAAATTTTGGCCTAGAAAACCAGAAGTTCTGATTCTCCAGACCAGAATCGATAATCATAAAATCAGAAGAAATGTTATAAGAAATCAGAATTCTGGTCTAGAAAACCAGAACTTATTTGAAAAACAGAAATTCTGATTTTAAAAAATCAGAATTTCTAATTCCCCAGACGAAAATTCTGATATAAAAAAACAAAAATAAATCAGAAAAAAATATTCTGAAAAATCAGAATTTAAAAAGAAAACCTTTGTTAATGCTGATAAATTGTCTTTTAACGTATAAACAGTATCCACTAAACTTCTTTCTTTTAAAACAATTTGATCTCCTTCCATTTCTTCTACAAAAATTTTTTCATTTTCAGCAACAATTAATTGAGGTCTAGTTAATGTTGTTGTAGCCATTTCGTTTTTGTCTGGATATGAAGCAGCTCTTCTAATTGGGCCTGTAAAAAATCAGAAATAAAATCAGAAATTCTGTTCTGAAAATCAGAAAAAAGATCAGAAATTCTGATATTATTAAATCAGAATTTCTGATTTTTATTCTGATCCTAAAAACAGAAATTCTGATTTTCGTTCTGATTTTAAGAGCAGAATTTCTGTTTTGAGAAATCAGAATAGAATCAGAATTTCTGATCTTAAAAATCAGAATTGACTCAGAAATCAGAACAAAAAACATAATTCTGATTCTAGAAAATCAGAAAGAAACCAGAATTTCTAATCTTAATTAATCAGAACAAAAAATCAAAAATCTCAAAAATCCCTTCACAAACCTCCACCACAAGAATTATAGTTGTGTTGAGATTCTGCAGAATTTCTTTGTTTTTGACGATAATAATGAGGGCAACAATGTTGTTGTTGTTTATATTGATGATTATTTATTGAAGAAGTTGCCAAACAATTACTACTTAAACAATAACCTTCCACTATTTTTAATAATAAAGCGTCTTCTTGTTCTTCTGGGGTTACTAGAAAAAATAAAAAAGTCAGAATTTCTGATCTTTAAAAAATCAGAAAAAGTCTGAATTTCTGATGTTAAAAATCAGAATTCTCAATTTTTCAGAATTAGGAAAAAATCAGAATTTCTGATCTTAAAAAATCAGAAAAAGTCAGAATCCTGATGCTAAAAATCAGAATTCTCAATTTTTCAGAATTAGGGAAGAAATCAGAATTTATCAGAAAAAATCAAAAATTCACTTAAAAATCAGAAATTTTTTCTCTTGCGGACTGGAATTCTTGGACAATTTAAATCTTATAAATAATGGAACAAACTAATTTTGACCTATATTTAAATAAAAATTAAAAAAATACAACTAACATCCTTTCCTCAATTTAATTTGTTGTGAAGTATTGTTATTATCTGAAAACCATTCACTTCTTCTAGGAGGTAAAGGTCTTAAAGATAATCCAGAGAAAGGTCTGCTTTCACGATTTCCACAAATTGAAGAGCCTAAAATTTGAAATTATTTTAATTGATTAATTAATTTCCTAAATTCTTATAAAGTTTTCCTAGACAAATTAACCAAAAAAAATTTTTTTAGAAGTTTTAGAAAAAAATTAATTGTTGTGGTTAAGTTGGTTTGTGTTTGGTTTGGGTAAGGATAAGGACGAAGGTTCGAACACGTTTGGGGTTTTTAAAATATTTCTAAGTGAAGAATCGAATTTTAAAGTGGAAAAAATCATTTTTAAACATTCTAAAACACCCAAAAAATTTTAGAAATCGAAAAACAATTTAAAAACCTGAAAAACATCCCCCATTATTCGACAAATTTTCTGATGTAGAAAGGCCAGAAGTATATCTTTTATTATTATTAAAATTTTCATCATTATTAACATTATTATCAACATCATCAATTCCATCAGGATAAATCATTTCTAATTGATGATTAATTTTTAAATTATTATTTGAATAAATTAAATTTTGTTGATTGTGATGGTCATTGTTGTTTTTTCTTTCCTTATTTCCTTCCTCAAATTTTCTTCCATTTTCTTCAAATGAAGAGAGATTTTTATTTTTTGTCCTAAGTGTTTGATGAGCATTTCTTGAATTTGTTGTTGAGCTTGTTGTTATTGTTGTTATTTTAATATTAATTGAACGTAAAGAATTTAATAAATTAACAAAATCTTTGCTGCTAAAACATTGTAAAGTAAGCAAGTTTTCGCCTGAAAAAAACTACTTTTAAGAATTCTTTTTGTCGATTTGACATCATCCTACTCTTTTTAAACTTTATTTAAATCTGCTTATTATCAATATCTTTCCGAAAAAATTTTTTATAACATTTGAAAAAGTTGGGCATGACAGTATATTAACTATACCTTTATTAAAAAAATATTTTCAAACATCTAATCCTATGACCTAATATTAATAGTAAAATTGACAAAGGAATGCCAATGAATATGTTATGTATAAATCAAAGAAAAAAAAGGCTTTTAAACACGAACATTTTAAGCACTAATGAAAGACAGGGATGCCGGTTCGACCCCGCTAAGGGTTTTTGAATTTTTAAAGGCTCAATAATTACTCTAAAATTATTTTAAAAATTAATAAACACAAACCTTTTTTAACTAATTGTAAAGTATTTCTAACATCAGTTAATTGTGTTATATTTAAATCAATTATTGGAAAATTATAACAAAGAGAATATTGACCAGAAGTTGTTTGCATATCCAATAAAAGTATATTATTTGAAAATATTACTATTGTTCTAAAAAAATTTAATTTTAAATTAAATATTTATAAAAAATGGAGTTTTATATAGAATTAGGAATTTTCAAAAAAAAAATTTTTTTGTGGTTAAGTTGGTTTGTGTTATGTTTCATGAGGAGAAAGACTAAGGTTCGAACACTCTTGAGGTTTTTTGAATTATTTTTAAAGATGCAAAAAAAAATAAATTTTCATAGGCAAATCAATCAACAAAAACCAATTTATTTTTTGGTAAATTAATTTTTGTAGTTAAGTTGGTTTGTATTGGGTTGAGTGAGGAAAAACGACGAAGGTTCGAACCCGTTTAGGGTTTTTAAATTTATTTTTAAATATAGGATCCTATTTAAATGATTTAAAATAATTTCTAAAATATTTACAACGTCCCAGGAATTTTTTAAAACTTATTTTAAGCCTTAAACGCCTCAAAAATTTTTAAAATTAAAAACCTGTCCAACTCCACTGGTGAATTAATTCTTTCCTTTTCTTCCAAATTATTTTTATTATTTCCACCTTCTAAAGACAAACTAACTTTTCCAATATATAACAGTTTTCCCAATTTTGATGATTCATAATTATTTTTTCCTCCAAATTTTTCTTCAAAAAATTTTGTTTGTAAAAAATCTAATTGGGCTTCTCTTTGCTTTCTTAACATTTCACAATCTTCCTTTAAAATTTCTTTTTGAAAAATTAATAAAGTAATTAAAATTTACAAGCAAATCAGAATAGAAAAGAGCAGCTCTTTGCAAATTTCCACGGTCAGGATGATTTTCCTAGAAAAAAATTTTTAGGATCGATTCGAGACAAAAAACACAAACCAATGTATTCCTTTCAATTTCTTGTAAAGTACTTGAATATTTTTGAACATGTCGAAATACTAGACTTAACCCAAGAATAAGAGATTTTAAATCCATCTTTCCATTTTCGAGTAGTTTAGAGACTTTGACACTAAAAGTGAGAAAATTTTAAAAAGGAAAAAAATCAATTTTAGAGAAAGTGCTTTAACATTATCTACTAAAAAAAGAAAAAATGGACAGGAAACGGACCGGAAAAACGGACAGCTACAACCTCCCTCCCCCCTAAAAGAAAGAAGTATTGGTGAACACCCTATTCTAGCTACTCTGAAATTGACTCCCTGGTCGATTATAAAATTCCAAAAATTCCCAAAAACCCTCAAAAAATTCTTTCAAAAAACCTTTGTGTATTAATCTTTTCCAATAAATCACAATATTTTTCACAATAACAACGCAAAATTGAACTTAAACCTGGGGCAACATTTAATAATAAATCTCCAATATATTGATTTGTTATTGGCTTTCTAAAGGAAAAAACTTTTAAAATTTATATTTTACTTTAAATAAACCTCAATTCTTCTTCAAAACGTTTAAAAAAATTCTTTTTAAAATTTATAAATTCTGTCAATTTTAAAATTGAAAAATTGAATAAATCATCTGAAGAGCTTTAAAAAAATTAATGGATTATTAGAGAATCTTTTAAAAAGAAAAAAAAATTTTAAGGAAATATTTTGTGGACAAACACTTTCAATGTTTTTTTTACTTTTTTTTGTCATACTAACAGAATGGTAATTAAAGCTTCCTGGAACTAAACTAGAATATAAATAGATTGGGTTAATCTTGGAGTTTACCTATCAGGGATTCAGTAAATCTGAGGCCAATAACCCCAAAAATGCCAAGACATTATAAAAATAAATACACTATATATTGTAACTGGACTATGCCCCCAACATTCTCTCAGCCATAATTCCATATCTCCAACTTTTCGACCAAGAACGGCCTGGATCCATTCGTATTTAATAGTAATCCCACAAGTTCATTAACAACCCAAAAATTTTCCCCCAAAAATTTCAAAAATAAAACCTCAGCTTTTAAAAAACTCACAATTCTTCCACTTCCTTCATTAAAAATTTAATTGTATCCAACGTCCTTTCAATTATTTCCAATTTTGAATTTTCTTTAATTAAAAATTCTTGCACCAATTGAACACGAAAAGAAGCTTTGCTTATTTCTAATTTTGATAAATCTATTTCTAAACGATTTTTGGTTGTTTTGGCAGATTTTTTGGCGTTTTGTTGGTCATCACAATTTTTGATTAAATTGACAAAATCTGTTGGGAACCAACCAACACGGCCATCTAGAGAGCCTTCCCACCTTTGAAAAAAAAATTTTTAAGACATAGAATTAATAAATAAACACAAAAACAGAAGAAACAGAGGATTTTTACAATTAAAAAAGGCGATGGACCCAAAAGGATTCGAACCCACCACCCTCTAGTCAGTCACTACCCAACTTAGCTACACAATAATTCTATTCAAAAACAGTTAATTTACCTAAAATAAATGTTGCAAGAGGGCAAAAATCAGGAAAAAATTTAAAAAATTAATCTCCTTGAGAATTAATTTTTAGGGAAATAATTTAAATATATAAATTAATAGATTATTTATTTGTAAAAATAAATTTAGTTTATTTTAGTCCGATTTCTCTTCCAAATTTTCAAAAAAAAATTTAAAAAAATTTTTTTAAACCTACCAACCACCATCCAATTGTTGTATAACTGTTATAATATCATTTTTAGAGAAGGAAAGCTTGAAGAAAAAAAGATTATTTTTTTAATTAAAAAATTTAATTCTTTACTTCATCATTATTTCTTCCTTCAAATTTATATTTAGCTACAACTTGTATAGGAGACAATAAATTATTATTTGTATTATTCATTTTTATTGAAGAGAAGAATTATAGGCACTTCAATTTAGCTTAAAAATCAAAGAGAAGTTGAATAAAAGACCTGAAAAGAAAAAAAAATTTTTTTCGGAAAAAATAGACGCCAAAAAATTCTTTAGATCTTTTGTCCTATTCTCTAATAGTTGGTGTTTTCTAAATTTACCATTTTTTTGTTGTTGACACTTTGAAATTTCGTTTTATAAATTTAAATGGACATTTCATTGCCAATTTTTTTATCGCCATCAATTTCTTTCAATTTGTAGGCACATAACTTTTTTAGTTTTCGTCGGATTCGAATAATTTTTATACCATTCGAAAGGTATTGAAATTCTGCATCTTTTTTGTAATTGGACCGAGCTGATCTGAACATTCTAAAAAAAGTTATGGTCCAAAAACTGCTCCTTTGAATCAACCTCTAATCGTCTTTTACCCTAAATTTTTGTCCAAAAATTTGGTTCAGTGGTTCCACCTGTAATCTTTTTTTTACTTACTAATTTTTACGTCATTATTTTTATTCAATTTAATTTTATGAGAACTTTGGGGAGGTAATAAATGGTTAGAAAAATGACGTAGACGCGCGCTCTATTGTAGTCCTTTCCGGTCCTTCTTTTTCCTTATTTTACGATATTTTGTATGCTATCCCGTGGGATTAATTCTAAAAACAACTAGAATTTTGGAAAATACAGAAAAATTGCCTTACAGGAGATCTCTTTTTCCTTTTTTGGGGTCTATATAAAAGTGGCTAGAACGTTTAGATTCTCCCAAGCTCCAGAAGCGGTTCCTTCTGATTTCAGAAAAATTTTTTATTTCCGAGTTCCGACTTTTGAGTCAGTTCCGATTTGCGGCTCTTCCGATACCTCTGGTCAGCTCTCAAAATTTTTATATTGATCTCTTTAGCGCTTTACACCTCTTTTTTTAAATATAATTTTCATTTTATTTTAATTTTCAGAGAGATTAATCTTACGTAAATTTTTTTTCTAACGCTCTAAAAAACCTAATATAATCTACAAATATATAGGCATGAGTGATGCCAAATTACAGTTAGTTTTTCTTTAAAAAATTCCTCAAAATTCTCTTCAATTTTTTAAAGGAAAAAAGATGAAGTAAAAAGTGAAGAAAATATTCCTGTTGCGGTGACACCTAATGGGTCAACTTCTCAACAGATGGATGATGGGTACACCATACAGGTTTATTAAAGTTTTTTAAAAATTATTTTCGAGAAGGTTTTGGGCTTGATACTGGGGAATCGGCTTTTAATCCATGAACAAAAGAGCACAAAAAGTAGCTAGGCTTTAACTTTGGGTAAAACAAAAAATTCAAAGTTTCTGACCCAGCTCGAGCTCTACATTAGCATCGATTTTTAGAAATTGAGTTGAGGAGTCTCTCCCTCTTTAGCTATTTCGAAAGAAATTTTGCTTTAAATTTTGGGTACTCGAGAGCTACAAGATTGTCTAGACAACCCTCTCCTCTGTGCTAAAAATACTTGCTTCTTGCTTCTATTAATTTGTACAAGGGATGGCCTGGTTTTTTGACTTTTTTGACCATGACTTTTTCGATCCGAAACTCTCCCAACTCTCTTTTATCAACCCGTCCCATTCCTGGCTCAACATTCCTTGGCCTCTTCTAACAAAAAACATTTTCCTTTTTTTTCAAGTCAAATACGAATGAAGTCATTGAGTCTTTTGATAATATGAACCTTAAAGAACTTTTGCTTAGAGGAATTTACTCTTTTGGATTTGAAAAACCATCAGCTATCCAACAACGTGCAATTGTTCCTTGTTGTACTGGAAGAGATGTTATTGCCCAAGCACAGTCGGGAACTGGAAAAACTGCAACATTTTCTGTTTCAGTTCTTCAACGTGTTGATGATAAAGATCCAAATGTTCAGGCTTTGGTTATGGCACCAACTCGTGAATTGGCACAGCAGGTTTTTTTGAAAGAAATTTCTTTGAAGGGGTTAAGTAGCTTGGGGTATTTTAATAAAATCATGTTTTTCTGGGGTTTAGCTCGGAATCACCGACCAGGTCTTGTCTCAAAAACCCGGCACCCCCGAGTATATACGACAGATATGACTTAAAGATGAAGAATAGGAGTGGAAGCCTGAAAAATAAATTTAATTTTTTAAAAAAGATTATGCTTGTTATGCGCGCTTTGGGTGAATATTTGGAGGTTAAATTTCATCTTTGTATTGGTGGAACTTCTGTTCAGGTTTTTTATTTTATTTTTTTATCCCAACTTAAATGTTTTCATATAGGACGATCAACGCAAACTTCAAGGAGGAATTCAAGTCATTGTTGGAACACCTGGGCGTGTTAATGACATGATCCAACGAGAATCGCTAAGTAAACTTTAAAAAATTATTTTTTAATTAAAAATTTTCTTCTTTTAGAGACCAAAAACATAAAAATGTTTGTTTTGGACGAAGCTGATGAAATGCTTTCTCGCGGTTTTAAGGATCAAATCTATGATGTTTTTAAGAGTTTGCCTAATGATGTTCAGGTTTTCTTTTTTTCCTTACTTTTTTTGAGATTGGACCAAAGAGAATCGTCCAACGAGAACTGGAAGGGCGTTTTCTGGAAAAAATGCTTTTTTTGGTGTAGTGGGAAAATGTTTTGTTTTGGGTATATAGGGGTCGAGGGTTCGAACCCTTCTAGGGGAAAAATAATGAATAGGCATAACGAATGTTTAATTAGGCGTTCACATGGACTTGTCACCTTAAAAATTTTTTTTAGAATTTTTATAAAAATTTTCAGGTTGTTCTGCTGTCTGCCACCATGCCAAACGATGTTTTGGAAGTCACCAAAAAGTTTATGCGTAATCCAATCCAAATTTTGATTAAAAAGGAAGAACTTACACTTGAGGGAATTCGTCAGTTCTTTATTTATATTGAAAGAGAGGTTTTTTTGATAAAAAATTTTTTTGAGAATTTTTCAAAATTTAAAAGGAATGGAAGTTTGAGACTCTTTGTGACTTGTACGATACGGTGAATATAACTCAAGCTGTGATTTTTGCTAATACACGTAGAAAGGTTGAAGAGTTGGCTCGTAATATGACAAACAAGAAGTTTACAGTTTCTTTTATGGTTTGCAGAAAATTTTTTTTTTAATTTTTTTTCTATTTTTTCCTCCGACACATCTAACAATAAGACCATAACCAAAGGAAAAGTATAGGTTGGGATTCGAAAAGAAAAGTTCTGGATAACCTAATCTGTCACTGGTGTTTGACTAGTCTAAAAATTGCGAGAACCATATTCACCTGTATTTTTTAATTTTTGGTGTAGTGGGATAATGTTTTGTTTTGGGTGTATTGAGGTCATGGGTTCGAACCCTCTCATGGAAATTTCCTTTTATTTTACTAAAATAACCTAAAAGAACCAATTCTCTCTCGTCCCCTTTTTTTAAATTCTTCAAATAATATTTTTTCAGCACGGAGAGATGGAGCAATCTGAACGAGATTTGATTATGCGCGAGTTCCGATCTGGCTCTTCCCGTGTATTAATTACTACCGATTTGTTGGCACGAGGAATTGATGTTCAACAAGTTTCTGTTGTGATAAACTATGATCTGCCTGGAAATCGAGAGAACTATATCCATCGGTATATTTTTCATTTTTTTGGTGTAGTGGGAAAATGTTTGGATTTGGTTGTAAAAGGTCAAGGGTTCGAACCCTTTTGGGGAAATCAATTTTTATTTTCGAAAAACTCACTTAAGGTATAAGAGGCAGTTCTCCTGTCTAACAAAAAAATTATTTCAAGTCCTTAAAAATATTTTTTTCTCAGTATTGGTCGTTCTGGACGTTTCGGACGTAAAGGAGTTGCAATCAATTTCGTCACCAAAAGTGTGAGTTTTTGAAAGAAAAGAATTTTTTTCTAAAATTTTTTAAAAATAAAATCCCCCCTCTTAATAGGATCAACAAATGCTTAAAGAACTTGAGTCATACTATTCAACCCAAATTGAAGAAATGCCGGCTGAAATTGGGGAGTTGATCTAAAAAAATAATAAAGGAGAAGAATATAAAAGAAAAAAAAGGAGAATAAAAAAAATATATAAAAATAAATATATTTTTTTGATATGTATAAGAGAAAAAAAGTGTTTTTTTTTCTATGTTTGGTGACTGTTCTATTGTTTTGTTGATTCAAATTTGGAATAAAAAAATTATAAAAAAATTTTTCCAAAATTAGTCTTTTTTGCGGACTGTCCGCAAATGCAAGTGTGCCTAAAGGCACACTTGCAAAAAAATTATATTTTAATTATTAGGTAAAGCAGCGAACATGGGAAAAATAAGAAAAAACAAGACCAAAGTCGCAAAAATTCTATAAATTGGCCTAATTTGCCGGAAATTAGGATTTAAATAAATTGCTAGAGGCTTTTTTCTACGTAAAGATGGTCTGGTTTTTGGCCCATAAATATTTGAATTTAATTCATTAATAAAACAATTAAAATCAAGATATTAAATATAAATACTACCCATAAATTCTAAAATAGAAAAACACATGCTCAATTTTTCCGGAAAGAAAATAATATCAGAATGTGTGTTTTTAAAAAGAAAACACATCAAATTTATTTAACAGAATTAAAACAAAACACAATCTGAAATTATATTTCTTCCGGAAAAACACACATTCTGAAAATAAATTCTGAAAATAAACTCTTTCCGGAAAAACACACATTATGAAAATAAATTCTGAAATTATATTTCTTCCGGAAAACACACATTCCATTCCACAATATTTTCAAGTTTATTTTTCAGAAAACACAAGTATTTTTATACTTAAAGTATTCTTTCCGGAAAAACACACACATTCTACTTATTTTAGTATTATCTTAAAATATATACGTAAACTATACTAATTTTGTATTTGCTTCATTAGCTTTTTTTTAAAAAATTATTTTTATTTTATTTTTGTCTGCAAGAATAAAAAAATATTCTAGGAATAAAGTACTTTTTTCTCTAGGCATTTCTTCTTTAAAAAAAATTTTTTTTTCAACCAAAAAAAAATTTTTTTTTGTTTTTATCGGATGAATGATTTTTTTTCTTGACGCTAAAGCACGTTTTGTTCATTTCCGGTAAATTTGCTCCTATTTTTTTATTTTTTTTATTAATGCCTGCAACGCCTTATTTTATAAATATACCATTTACCTAAATTATAAAAATATAATTTTTTTTGTTTAAAAAAATTTTTTTCTTTCCTTCTTTTAACCACGCAACACAAGAAAAGAAAATTAAATCGCCATTTTAGGCCAATTAATAATGCTAGGATGCTCACAAAAAAATTTTTTTCGGCATTTAAAATTGTTCCTTATTTTGAGGCCTTATTTAGCCTTTATTTTTTTAATTTTTTGTGGGTTGAAAATGATGTGAGAAAAATAATATCTATAAAAAGGTTAAGGAATATTTCAAGTTTTTTCAGTTACAAAAAATTAACATACAAGAAAAACATTCCGGAATTGACAATAAACAAAAAATGTATTTTCTTTTGACTATAAAACATCATCATTTAAAACAAAAATACAATTAAACTTTTTCCGGAAAAATACATCCTCAATTAAATAAAACACAACAAAATACAACCGGAATTAATTTAAAACACACACTTCCATATACTTTCCGGAAAGAACAAAATACGTATATCAGAGTTATATTCTTTCCGGAAAACACATACATTTTCAAGTTTATTTTTCTATTTTAATAAAATACATTCCTAAAAATTATATTCTTTCCGGAAAATTATAAATAATTTATTCTCCGGTTATAAAAACAAAAACACATTAACCCCAATAGATGAGAAACAAAAATACAACCATTAAATATTAACACTAGTTTTTTTAAAAAAATAATAAAACTAATTCAACTAATATATTATTAAGGCAACTCCTCTTGGGAATTAATTTTTCCTTATTTTGTGGCATAAAAAGGGCATCTGCATCAATTATTATACTTTTGTTTTTGTTTTCTTTTTGACAGTGCCGTTCGTTCTTATTCTCAGAAAAGGGCAAAAAACAGTCAAAATGTTTTTAACAAAAAAATTTTTCATAACTCATTACCAAAAATTTTTTCATTATTATTAATTTGTCATTTAATTATATTTATATAAAACACAACCATACAAATACATTCATTCCGGAAAATAAATTATAATAAACACACAACCAGAAAATATAGAGGTATTAAAGTTTCAGGAATTTATAGAAATAAATTCATTCCGGAAAATATTAAAAAACACAAAAAAACACAACAAAAACACAATCAGTATAATTTCCGGAATTTATAAAGATACAGTCATTCCGGAATATTAATTTTATAAAAATACACACAATCAGAACTTATTCCGGAATTACATTAGAAATACATTCTTCCCGAAAAATAAATTAATAACAACAAAAACACAATTGTTGACATTCTGGTTAAAAATACAAAAATATTGTTCCCAATTTCCGGTCATTCTTTCCTCATATTCCTCTTATTTTTTGACATTTTCATTTTTTAAAAATAATCCGTCAACATTTTTTTTAATTTTAACACACTCCCCCAAAACCTTTTCTTTAATTTATCCACCGACCACCTCCATTATTTAAATATTTTTTGGCAAATTTCCCTAGGGTAATACTTCTCACTTTCATCAAATATTATCTCCTAATAGTCTGCGCAATAATATTATTTTTTAATCATAATTTTCTTTTTTAAATTAAAGGACATTTAAATTCATAATTTATGACACTTTCTTAACACCCACACATACATTTTTGACAAACACTTTTTTCTTTCTTATAACAAAATTCCGGAAAAATACATATCAAAAATACATATTTGACAACTAAAAATAAATAGATGTGTTTTTCCATTCCGGAAAAATAATTTCCGGAAAATATTTATTAATTCAGGAAGAACTCTAAAATAAATTCTGATTTTAATTATAACTTTCAGGAAAAAGTTTATTCATGTTATAAATTCTGGAAGAACTATAAAATAAATTCTGATTTTATTTTTTAATTATTATAATTTTCCGGAAAGCTTGTATTTTTCTTTAAATTCTGAAAAATACGAGTATTTATTTCTCTGGTGATTTACGTATTTTTGCATTATTCTGATTTTATGCTCTATCAAACACTGAAAGACGTAGAAAAACTAATCTACGTAATAAATTTCAATAACCAAAAATACAAAGGACAAATTTATTTTAACAAAAAAAATTATTCAAAAATTTGTCTGTCAATTCCGGAAGGGATATGCATGAGTGGTGGTATCTATTTTCTAATTCCCTTTTCTCATTGTTTTTTTAAAAGAAGGAAGGAATATTTTTATTTTTATTTTCACGCCTTTTAATAATCGCCACCTTACGTATAAATACCTGGCAAATTCTTTAACATTATTCTCATTTTTTGGCAGCCTAAAAAATATAATTTTTCGACACGCGAGAAAAAATAATAGTCCTTTTAGGAACACATTTCTTAAAAATGTGTTTTACAAAAAATACATTCCGGAAAATATTAAAAACACACGAACAAATCAGAATTTAACTTAAATTTTCCGGAAATTTATAGAAACACATTCTTTCCGGAAAAATATTAAAAACACAACAAATAAATTTTTAATTAATTTTAAAGGGTCCTCCGCCGCCGACTCATTTTTTAGAGACAGTCAAAATAAAAATACAAATATAATATATTATATTAAATACAATACACTTTCATTCACTACAATAACACAATGACTTATTTAACAGAAAATTTTGGAATTTTTAGAATGTTTTCAAAAATAATGGTAAATTTAAATTAAAAATTTGAAAAAGAATCAGAATAAAAATTAGAAAAATCAGAATAAAAATTAGAAAAATCAGAATAAAAATTAGAAAAATCAGAACATCAGAATAAAACCCCCAGAAAATATCAGAAAAAAACCCTTTAAAATTTATTCCCTTTTAAAGATTTTATTTGCACTATGCTGTATTTGCCGGCTAGTAAATTGTAGCAACAACAACAACAATATTAACAGTGCCCAACACAATAATTTAAGAATTACACCTATACTTGTTGGAACAGAAAAAGGTAATTCTAAATTTTCTTCGTTTCCTTCGCGAAAAGAAAAGAAAATCAGAAATGAGACCAGAATAATAATCAGAATAATCTGAAAAAAATCAGAACAACCATTGAAATACTAAATCAGAATATCAAAAAAATCAGAACAAAACCAGAATATCATATCAGAAAAATTCAGAACAAAAAACCAGAATATTCAACAAAAAATCAGAATATTGTCAAAACCAGAATAACTCAAATCAGAAAAAATCAGAAAATAATAAATCAGAATAAAAACCAGAATGAATCAGAATACCAGAAAAAAACAGAAAATAACAAATCAGAATTTTTCCTTCATTTACTTTTTTTAATTTTTTCAGAATTATCAACTTTCTTCAATTCCTTTCATCAACATCCAAAAAATACATTAATTAAAAGAGCTTTAGATATGTTAGAAGGAGATGATTTTATTGGAATGCAAAAGAGGAAAAGAGCTTTAGATTTAATGGAAGGAGATGGGTTTGGGGGAGGTTTTGATAGAAAAAGAAGAGCTTTGGATATGATGGAAGGGGATGATTTTATTGGATTGAAGAAAAGGAATATGTTAAGAAAAAGAGCTTTGGATATTTTAGAGGGAGATGATTTTGTTGGAATGCAAAAAAGGTAAAAGGAAGAGAGAGAGAGGAGAAATGAATAAAAATAATCAAAAAATAAACAAAATCAGAAAATTCTCAAAACAACTCTCAAACACAGTCGCGAATAAAATCAGAAAAATGACCAGAAATGGTTCAAAAAAATTCTATTTTTTGACCAGAAAAATGTTAAATAAATCAGAAAATCGAATCAGAATAATCAACCAAAATATCAGAAAAAAAATACATTAAAAAAAAATTTTTTTTTAAGGGCGCTATTAATGTAAAAATTACATCAACATGAACAACAACACACCACTCTAACACAAAAAATTCAAACACACACAAACACACTTCAAAACTTTCAAAAATAAAATAAGAAAGTCTAAATGATCTCACTCTCTAAATATTAAAAATATTTTAAAAAATTGTTTTTTGGATTTTCAAAAAGAGTTCAATTGTCCTAAAAAAATATAATTAATTCAATTAATGTTATTATTATATGCTTGCACTTTTTAAAATAAATATAAATTTTTCTTAAAAAATCATCTTATAATTTTTATTATTTTTTATTAATCCAAAAAAAACTCTTTAAAGATTTACCTAATCAAAAAAATTTTTTTCCCCAAAAATTAGTTAAAAATACAAAATTCCAAAAAAAATTTTTTTTATTATTGCCCCCCCCCCCCCAAAATCAAAAAAAAATTTCTGCTCCCCAAAAAAAATAATAATTTTTAACAAATGAAAAAAAAATTATTTTAATTAAAATTAAAAAAAAGCTACCGACAATTAAATTTTTTGCACAACAAACACATAAACATTGTAATTTTTGATATATTTTTTAGAGAGCCATATAAAAAAATTGTGTGTGTATGAAGTCATTCAAAATTTAAAAAAAATTATTGAAATTTCCTTTGTAGATTTATTTTTTGCTTTGCATCTTCCAGAGTTTTTTAAAGAAAAAAAATTAATTAATTAATTGATATATATATTGGCTGTGAAAATATTATTATTATATTGTCAATAAAAATGCTGTAAAAATACTGTAAAAATAATTAGTATGGACCTCTCGGTTTTAAGAAAAAAAATTAATTTAAGCTGCTCAAAGATATCGAAAGCCAAAAATGTGTGGGGGGTATTTTTAAAATTTAATGGGAATACTTAAAACCGAAGGTTGAAACTACTTATTAGAAATGGCTGCTTGAACTGCTTGAATTTTTTTTTGAACTTGAATTTATTATACTACTTGAACTAGTGTGTTTGTACAAAAATTAAGTTGTACAATAACATGACCGTACTAGTAAAGTTTTTTTTTTAATAAAATTAAAAATTCAAGCATTCAAGAATTAAATTTAAAAATAATATGTAGATATCATAAAAGGACTTTATAAAACTGCGCAACAATTAATATGTAATATATCAATTTTTTGAAAAAAAAAATATATAAAGAATGGCTGGAGAGATTTATAATTAATTAAATTTTAAATTTATATAATAATTATAGCAAGAGGTTAGAAAGAAAAAAAAAATTTTTTTTGAAGAAAAAAAATATCAACAAAAGCTTATATGAATTAATTTTTTATTTAGTAGTAGGCTTTAAAAATGGACGTTAATTTCGTTTATTTATTATTTTTTAAGATTATTTGTTAAAGTTATATGTGTGCTTTTTTGTAAATTTATATATAAAAATGGGCAGTTTAAAAAAACAAAAATTAGTTAGGAGATAAAATTTAAAAAAAAGAGGAGAGAGGTCAAATAAGAACAGAAAAAGAGTATAAAGTCTCTTATAATCGCGTTACCCCCAACAAAGTGCTAAAAAAATTTTTTTTTAATTTTAATAATAGAGTCGACTCATGTGACAGCTTTTGTACTAAACACTCGTGGACATGGATAAAAAAAATAACTGATGAAAAAAAAAATTTTTTTTTATCCGATAAAAAAACGAATTAAAAAAAAAACTGAATCACTAGTCGAAAGAGAGCTATATCTTGAAAAAAAATAAATAGATAATAGAGAGTATCCCAAAAGTAAATCTGGATACCTTTTAGACTCCTAATTCCATTCTTAATTAATCTCTCCCCCTCCCAAAAGAACAACAAAAAAATCTTTTTTTTAAGCAAGAAGTGTGTGTGAGTGTGTATATATGAGAGAAAGTTTATTTTTTTTAATCATAAAATTATTGTTTAAATTTTTTAAATTTTATTTTAAAAAATAAAATATGTATTTAAGCAAAGATCACTGAAAAAAAATTTTTTTTAATAATCAAGTACTTGGGAAATATCTCACAAATTTGGGAAAATACCAACAGCTAAAGGAGGAAATAAAAAGTTAATTCTCTCTTAAAAAATTTTTTATATTGGAGAAAAGAGTTTATTAGTTTGGTTATCGAATTTTTTTTTTTAAAATATTTGGAAATTCTCGGAACCAAATCGAATCTTGATTACAAAAAAAAGGACGAGAATAATTAATTTTTCTAAACAAGTACTTGATTTTATTTAAAAAATTTTTTTTAATAATTGATAAAATGAAAGAAAATTTAAAAAAATTATTTTAAATAATAAAATGAGAATCCAAAACAACCAGAGAGAAAAAAAAATATTTAAATGACCATAAAAATGAAGATATTGAAAAATAAAATAATAAAAATGGCAAAAAAAGTATATTTATATTTCATATATCCTTACTTAAAAAAAATATTTTTTTTTTAATTTTTAAAATTAATGTAAAAAGTGAAAAAAAAAGCAAAAGACGAAAATAAAGAAGAAAAAAATTATTCATTTTTCGAGTAAAATTAAAAACTAAAAAAATAAAATTGAAAGTTGTTGTCCATATTTGAGAGAGTGTCTGTGTGTCAATCAAAAAACTGTTTTCAACATAAAAATTTTCTTGAAAAAATTTTGAGTGTCAGGCAAAGTACATCACCTTTAATGAAGAAAAAAAGTTTTAATAAAATTTTAAAAAGAAATCAAAAAAGAAAACCGAATTAGCATCAGGATGAACCTGTACAGCTCTAGCCATATTACTCAAAGTTGTATCTTCACTAGTGCCAGAAGGTTGACTTCCTTCACCGCTAGAGAAAAAGAAAAAGGAATTTTAATTTGAAAAATTCACCTCAATTTTTTCTTAAAGGAATGAAAACAAAAATAATAAAATATTAAAAATTAAAAAAATCAGGAAAAACCCATGACCAAAAATCTAAACAAAATACAAAATAAAATTGGAAAAAGAAAATGAAATTCAGAAAGCATAACCGTGATCTATTTAAATTTTGGGGGATTTTGGGGAAATCCCCCAAGGCTAATCTTCCCCAAAACCATTCAAACAATCAAAAAAACCTGTCATGTTCTCTATCAACCAAATGATAACGAGCTCTAAAAGCAACCAAATGAGCATAATAAGCAGGCGCCGGTACAGAAACTGAACGTGTACAGCGAACATAAGTATGGCAAAGTTGATAAGTAAGTTGTTGAAGTTCATCGGCAGAAAGATTATTGTCATCCCAGAGAACATGATAATGTGAAGGACGTGAAGTTCCCTTTAAAAGAAAATAAAAAACTTTATAAAAAAATTTTTCTGAGGAATAGAAAGTTCTATTTAAAAAGGAGAGAAGAGGAAAAAATTCTTAAAATAAAACTTTTTTGGTGTAGTGGGAAAGTGTTAGGTTCAGATAATATAGTACCATGGTTCGAACCTCATGGCGGAAATTATTTTTAATCTTAACTAAAAAACAATTAAAATGCCTGTCAATGATAAAAAAAACATATTTATTAATCAAAACAAATAAAACCCCATCTTCATAAAGGAAATTAAGAGGAAATTTAAAAAAATTCCAAAATAAAATTGAAGGGAATAGACGGAAAAAATCCCTTAAAAATAGAAAAAACTGCCTAACACAATCTCTTTTCAATTTAAATAAAAAAAAACCTGAATTCCAGCATGAGAACACAGATAAAAATCAAATTCTGTTGGATGTGTAATACCAACATCAACAGTTGTACCGGGTGGAATATTGAAAGCTTTGCCAACTTGATCCTTTTTATCAACAGCAAAAAGTCTTTGAAAAAAATTTTTATTTTTCATAATTTCAAAAAAATAAACCTTGTATGATGACGCTTTTGTAAAGCAATAAATGTTATTCCTGGTTGGTAACCTCTTTCAAGCATCATACAAGCTTCACGCATTGAACGAAGTTCGCTTTGAAGAACCTTAAAAATAAATTTTTTTTGAAGGAAAGACAACATAACAGTTTCGAGTCACTCTCTATCCAGTAAAAAAAGAAATAATTATCTCTAACAGGCACCGTTGCTGCGACTCGCATTCGATCACAACATAAACCTGATGTGAGACGCCTAGAGGCGCTTCTCTAAAGTTTTCATTTAATACATCTTAAACCCTCACTTACAAATGAACCTCCCCTTTTTCTATACAATCCTAGTAAAAATACAAGAGAAAAAAAATTAAAAAAAAACAAACATTAAGAAATTGTCCTTCACTAACACCATCACGATAAACAATAATTCGAGTAGGTTTAAACCGAGTATTTCGATAAAATTGAATTAACAGTTCTCTAACCATAAATGTAAGTTCAGAAATTATTTCCTTTAAAAATTAAAATTTTTTTTTAATTTTTTAAAAATCACAAACATGTCTGTGTTGTTGTACTCGAACTGTTGCAGCATAACGTGAAGGATGTGCATCCATACTTCCAACAACACCAGCAATTGAAGGCTTACGAGAATCCCCTGCAGGTGGATGTGTTATGTCAGCACCAAGAAATATTATCGGTTCATTAAAAATTCGTGGACGGACGGCAGGAAGTAAAATACTTTAAAAAAGGAAAAAATATTTTTAAATTCATAAAAATTTTGAAAACAAATTCTCGGCTTACAAGGGAACATTCTTTACTGTCACCACGAATTCGGTATTTTTTGGTACCATTCGATAGAGGACAACACCAGCAATTGAAGCTGAGAATTTTCTCGGATGTAGTGAGCATACGTGTGATAAAATTTTGATAGAGAGACAAAGCAGTCGCGATGTCTCGGTGAGCAAAGTCGAAAGGACCCACTCAATATTTCAGGAAATGTTTTTGGACCTAGTTTTGGGTTTCGAAAAATTAAAAATCGTAGAGGGATATGCCATGAAACTTTCAAAAAAAAATTTTTTTAACGTTTAAAGAAAAACCTGTTAACACCACCAAGTTTAACATTCATTTTTAGGCATAAATTTGAAAGAGTTTGTGGAGTTGTTTTTGTAACATTTTTTGCTTGGACACATTGTGTAGCTATACCCAAAACTGTGTCTCCAACACGTTTAACTTCAGCTGGAAAGAAAAAATATTTTTTTTGAAAATTTTCAAGAAAAAAAACCGTAAACAGGAGTCTTGCCAGGAAGTACAACACAAACTAATTGTAATCCAGGAAAATTTTGTTTCAAGTATTTAAACATTGGTTCAACTTGATCAACACCAACAGCATATTTGCAAAAACAGGGTTGACCTTGAATTGGCATTCCTGCATCTGCAGATATTTTTTGTAAATGGCCAGTGAAATTTCTGAAAAATAAAGAGAAAATTTATTCTGGTCTAAATCATGTCCTAAATAGTTAATAATCTGCCCGCTTATTAGTTCAAATAACGGATAGCTAGTCAATCATAATTTTTCACTGGAGTCATACAGCTTTATTGGACACATAAATTACTCAAGAGGTATTTTCTCAACAATGTTATGAATCTCTATTTGTAAAGGAAAATCTTTAAGCTAGTTTAAGTGACTCTATTAATTAGAAAAAAGACAAGATTTGCGGTAATTTACCAGAATCAACGATTACCAAAATACAAGTTACCCAAACCAGATTTCCCCCAACTCCCTAATTTATCACAAAATTATTTTTCAAACAGAAACCTGAGATCATTTTCTTTAACATGATTTTGTTGTGCAAAACAAGCAATTGCCCAAGTTTTAACTTCAATTCCTGTATGAAATTGTTTTCCACGCATATCCCAAACTCCTTGATTTGGTAATGCTGTAGCTTTTGTTCTTCCTCCATACAAAAGTTTTGGGGCATTTAAAACACGTCCTTTAACTTCTGTCATATTCTAAAAAAGAGAAAATATTAAAAAAAATTTCAGAAAATTATAAAAATTAATTTTCCAGATTTGTTAATTTCAAAAAAAATAAATTACAGAATTAATTGAAATTCCAAATTCTTGAGCAAAAGGATCATGAACAATTTCAGCACGTCTAACAAGAGCAGAAATTTCTTTTTCTCTATCTGGAGCATTACGTGCTGTGACCTAAAAAATAAAAAAATTAATTATAGATATATCAGAATTAATTTTTAGAAATCAATGAAGAAACAAACAAAAATACAGCATAGAAATAAAAATACAAATTTTCTAAAAGAAAAATACACAAAATTCTGATTCAAAAACACAGAAATATTCTGATTTGATCTTAAGAAACACTTAAAATTCTGACTTATTGTTGTATTGAAAAATACAGAATTCTGATAAAAATACTAATCCTAGAAAGAAAACACATAAAATTCTGATTTAATAAAAACACATTCTTCTACCAATTAAAAATTAATTGGTAGAAAAATTCTGATTTTCTTTTTAAAAAAATACAAATTCTGACTTAAAATAAAAACACACACAAACACAAATAAATAAACCTTAATCATTGTAGACGTTTGAGTATCAGACAATTTTTTAATGCAGCGTTGTCCAGAAACAATTTCACAAACTTCCAAAGGTAAATAAGTATGTTTTTGTTCTTGGCCAACTTGTAAGCAAGGAAGATGTGGATATTTTAATTGCATGTGATATTTGTCATTAAAATATTTGAGAACAGTACAGTCAATAGATAAACCATTTTCAAGTAATAAAGGGAATCTAAATGGAAAGAAAAAAATATTTTTAATTAAAAAAAATTTAGAAAATTAAGCAATAAAAATGGCGAAAAAATAATGTCGACTAAAACATAGGGTCACATTAACCTTCCTCAATGTTGGAACCATCTTTACCCGTAGTTGGAACTACAACACTTCGTTGTTGGAAGAAACAACAATCCAATTTGTGAAACTACCTTTCCAAGTTTACACAGTTTGGTATTTCGAAAGTAGAGGCAGCAGAGAAGAGTCGAACAAGAATCGACCGGGTTGAGAAAAGTCTTTGGGTTGGGTTAATATGTACAATTTCTCCAGATCGGGTTTCGGGACGAAAAAAATGGACGGAGCTTCGTGTAACAACCCAAAATCACCCTCAAACTCAAGGGGTTGAGAGTGAGGACATACAATTTTCAAGTCCACGTTTTCCTTTACTAAACCTATACCCTCAAATATTAATTAAAAATAATTTAAAAAATAAAAACAAACGTTTGTGATTGAGCTGGTTTTCTAGTAACATTACAAACTCGATATTTTCTTCTCATTTGTCCACAATGTGTAATTTCAATTTTAAGTCCTCTTATTTCTTTTGTAAATTTAACACGTTGAGGATCAGATAAATTTCTTCTATCATTAAGTGCCTGCATTGGTAATTCCAAAACTTCAGCCATAAAATTTATCACAGGCATTTTACGATAAAAGGCAGTTGCAGAAACTTAAAAAAATAAAATAAATTTTTATATGAGAAAAATAAAATTTAAAAATTGAAAAATTGTTCACTCTTTTAAGCCTTATCCATAAAAAAATTCCATAATTAGGTTTAGCCCAGTTTCGGATCGGTTTTTTTAAATTTTTTCTTCAGATGGAGTTTCGGGTCAGAAAAAGCTCGGAGTACGAGTTGGTCAAGCAAATAATAAAAACGCAACTTAAATTGAAGAATACCCCCAACTTAAGGGCAAACTATAAGCGAAATCTAACAGTATTTTTAAAAGAAAACTGCCCCCTAAAATCCAAATAAATAAAGAAATGCTCGGAAGGGTAAGCCTAACCAACACACTTTCTCATTTTCCAACACAAATTTAAAAAAACCGTCAATATTGAGCATCATTTTCCACTGGCTTGGGCGTACACTTTGGTGAAATCCAAACCAAACTTCTCTTCCACCACCAAGTCCACCAAGTTTATCAACACCTTGAGGACCTCCACCTCCTCCGCCACCTCCACCGCCTCCTGGACCACCAGAAACGGTAATGTGTTGAGCGCCTAAAGCTACTGGAGGAGAAGAGAAAAATGAACGACCAACTAAAAAAGTTTTTTGAAAATTTCTCTCAAAAAATTTTTAAAAGAAAACCTGGAGTATATTTCATGCTGGGAAGATGTCGAAGAATGACATCCATTGCTTGCACTGATTCTGGTGGAATTTGTCTAATACGACCAGCCATCGCATCTTCCAAAGCTTGTAAAGAAACACGGCTTACTAACTGAAAAAGCAATATTTAAAAAAATTTTTTAGACCCTTTTTGATAGATAAGCAGAATCCATCATTAGGCATTAGAATGAAATGGAAACTAAAGTCCCTCACACCATCTTAATGAGCTTTACTCGCGGTTTTTTGTTTAATTCATGATTTTACTCATCAAAATGACAAAAACGATCAGGCATGGGATGCCCGGATATGACATCTGGAAAAAAGATTCGGATATGGGCGGATACGGAGATGACGACCATAACGAAAAATATTCATGAAAACTGCAAAATAACCGTGAACATGTCCCTTAAAAACATGCCCATAAAAGATACTTTTACAAAACCATGCAGCAAGAGAAAAAAATCTATTAAAATAAAATAAAAAACCTTTAAAGCAACTCTAAATTTTCTATCAACAGCAGAATCACCAGGCATAACAACATCCAATTCAACTCTTTCCTGTCCAAAAGGCAAAGCTTCTTTTGTATATAAATTCTTTTTTCCATCATATACAGGTTTGAAATTATTAAATAATTTACATGAATCAACCATTGTATTTATGATTTCTCTGTTGACTTTACGAGGGCATTTGTCTGGTCTTTAAAAAAAATTTTTTTTAATAAAAGAAGATAATCAAAACAAAAAAGTAAGGGGAATTTTAGGGACATTTCTTAAGAATTAAAATGTCAAAAAACGTTAGAGACACTCTTCAACAAAGCCTCAAATACATAAAGATCAAACGGGGAGTCCAGGATGTGGTCTGGGTTTTTCTTTGCCTAGAGTGAAGACATAAACCTTTTCTAAAATCCTGGAGTCTCCTGGAGTCCCAGAATCCGACCCTGCTAAATCAATCTGCTTTGAGCCCTTTTCTCAAAAATCACAATCTCTAGCCCCAACCAGCAAAAAAATTAAAATAAAAAAAAACAAACTGAATTTCAACAGCATAAAAATGAACATAACCACCAGAATTAGTAACTTTGAAGTGATTAGCACGCAAAAGAATTGGACGTCCTTCAGTCCCATGATTTGGACGTGGTGGACATTGAAATTGTATAGTTGAAGGAGGCAAAGATAATTGACCCTAAAAACAGAAAAAAATCTTTTTTTTAAGACTCCGACATCATCCAACAATTATTTTTAGGTCTTTACACGACCATGATCGTCCAAAACCTCGTCCCGGAAAGTTAATCACTGACAACCCTTTTCCCCGAAAAAGTTATCGTCAACAGATATCGGACCAACTCTAATTATAACAAAAAAATTTGCGCCAAGGTTTTCCAATTTTTTGGGCAACCTGGAGAACCAATGTTTCCTAATCCATCCCAGGATAATTTCAAAGATAAAAAATATAAAAATTTTTATATTTACATGCTGCACTGGAACTAAAGATCTTTGTTGCTGCTGTTGTTGTCCTATTGGTGGTTGTTGTCCAGGAGGTGGATTTTGAAATCCTCCTCCGCCTCCACTTATTTCTGTTGTAGCAGCCATTGCGATTTGTTGTCCTTGTTGTGAAGAAATTGTTGATGGTTGTTGCTGCTGTGGCTGTTGTTGTTGCGGCTGTTGCTGTGGTTGACGTTCATAAAGCATTGGAGTTGTGGCACTAGTAAATGCAGAACCTCCTCCACCGCCAACACCACCACTACCATGAACCATCTGACTTCCTGAGGATAAAAGGTGTGGTGGCATGAAAAATGAAGATTCAGGATACTGAAAAACGGAAAAGAAAATTAAAAATTCCTACTTCTCCTGAACTTATATCGGTTGAAGTATCCTATTATTTGGGGTCTTCCCTTTGTCCAAGAAGGATGAGAAACGCGAGGTGAGAAACCTCAAGAAGAGCCTTCGCCTTCTTAAATGAAAGAGACTCCATATTAATAACATGTAGCTGCACCCACGTTTAATCTCCAAAATTATGACAGGTTTCGGATTAACTACGAGGAAACCAAACTTAATCTCCTCGAACATACAAAGGAGGATGTAAGAGAAATAAGAAAGGAGGACCCAACAAACTTAAAAAAATCCCCAAAAAAATTTTATCAAACAAACCTGAGGTGGCTGCTGTGAAAAAGGTGGAGCACCTTGTTGCATTGATTGTGAGCCCATAGAAAATTGGGAAGAAACTCCTCCAGTAATGCCTCCACCAAAAGGTCCACCACCAATCATTCCAGTCATTTGTGGGACAAAAGTAGGTGGCATTCCACCAGATTCATTAACCGTTAAGGCTTCTAAAATTGAATAATAAAAATATGGAAAGGCCGAAAATTAATATAATTGATCAAAAATAGGAATCGTAATCATTTTTTATAATTTAAAAAATTCATTTCCCCGAGCGGGTTCGAACCCACGACCTCAAATAAAAGGTAGAGGAAGCAAAAAACATCAATAAAAAATAAGGAGAAACCCGAAAATTAATATAACTTGGTCGAAAACTTGGAATTCTAATCATTTTTGATAATTTTAAAAATCATTCCCCCCAAGCGGGTTCGAACCCACGACCCCCATATATCAAGCATAAAACCCCAAAAATTAAACCTAATATACTCAAAACAGCTTGCTGATCTATAGAAGTCATTTGCTGTTGCTGTTGTTGTTGCTGTGGAATTTGCATTGTTTGATGTTGTTGATGTTAATATGACGAAACTTGTTGTTGCTGGGGTTGTTGGTGTTGCTGTGAACCGCTTATAAATTGTTGAAAAGGATGCTGTGAATATTGTTGTTGTTGCTGTTGGCCTCCTTGTGGCGGAGCTTGAGGCGGCTGCCTATGCTGTTGAGGATCCAGCTTGGCAAACTTTTTAAAAAAAAATTTTAGAAAATAGGCAAAACCCTTCGAAATGATCAAAACAATAAAGGAGCAAAATTAAAGTCAAAGCTTAGGGGTATGGATTTACATTAAAAACAGGGTTAAGAACAGGAGACGGAGGAGAGGGAAGGGTTGTAGATCATTTCAAGTTAACCGACGCTAACCCTCAATAACCCCGACCCGATTTATGTTTTTCGTGCCAGAACACCTTTCGTCTACTTTTTACCGGTAAACCATATACCAAAAAAGGGTCCGGCAAATTGATGGCCTCCTATTTTCGAACTAAAGGAAACGAAAAATCCAAATAAATTCAGAAAAAAAACTAAAAACACTCCTCAAAATTCTTCCTAGACTCTAAAATAATTAAATATCGATCAATAGGATTTAAATAAAATTTTGTTTTGGTTGATCAGGAGAAATGGCTATACAGTCGAAGCGCGATAATATAAGTCACCTTCCAAAACAGAACTGATCAACTGACGTTTTAATGAAAGAGACGTCTTATCTAGTCCTATCTAGGGTCAAATCTTGTTAAAAACACCTCCCTACGGACTGATTTGTGGAGAGACTTAAAAACACCTCCTAGTTAAGGAGAGGGTCCGGGTGAACGTATAATCGAGCTCCGACTGTAAAGTTCAAATATAAAGAGGATTTTTGACTTTACTTATCCCCTTCCTATCCCCTTCCCTTTAAATAAAAAAATAAAAATACTTGAAAGAAATCGGCGAAAACTGGGACGGTTGACTCGTCGTCGTCGTAATAGTAGGAGGTAGCAGCAAGTTTTGTAGTAAAACTGTTGATGTTGTTGTTTTGATTTAATTCAATTATGACGACAAAAAGAAGTGAATATTCTGTTGATGATTAATAAACGAACAAAAATTGAAAAAAAATTTGACAAAAATCCAAAAATACTAAAAGTTTTGGTAGTATTTAAACCTCTCTAAAAAATAATTAAAAAAAAAAAAAGATTTAAAAAAACTACAAAAAATAAATGCCGGCAAAACCCAAAAAGAAAAATAAAGGCATTTAAACGTAAAGGAAAAATTACCCATAAAATCACCCTTATTTAAATAAAGTGACCTTTAGAGTATGGAAATATAAGGGAAAGAAAATTGTCTCTCCACAAAAATGAGACTCTAACAGTCTCAAATAATCTTCTAGTAGAAGACGCCATTTAATAACACAACGAGATAGACATCAATAAATAAAACGTCAGACATTTTTAAATGTTAGACACACATAAAAATAATAGAAAAGGTCAGCCATTAAAATTAGAGAAAAGAAAAAGACTATAGAGAAAGAAGAGATTTAAAAAGAGAAGAGAGAATGAGTTTTACTGCATTAAACTGTGTCTAACAAAGTTGCAAAAAAATTAAAGGGGGGATTAATGCAATATTAATGTAGAAAGTAAGCAGCATTTTTCTTTTACCTTTATTTTTTTCTACATCCATTTTTGGATGGAAAATAGTTAAGTAACAAGAAAAATTAAAAGGGGATTATTTCTAAATAGAGGCATTTTTGAATATTTTTTCGTTGACATTTTTAATGGGTTCAAAGATGAGTATTAAACAAAAAAATTAAAAAAAAAATTTTTAATAAAAAATTCATCCAAGTCCTTGTTTCTCTGAACTAAAAATAAAAATTTTTTTAATTGTTAAAATCATCTAAAAAATTTAAAAAACCAAAATCTCACTCTTTTCATTTTATTTAATTCATTTTCCACCAAAAGGCATCGAACTTTTACCATATTTTTAAAAAATTATTTCTTCTGCCTGCGCCCTAAACCACTCGGCCACACATACTACACTCAACAAACTCAAAACTTTTCACTAAATTCTTAAGAAAATTTAAAAGAAAAACCCTATGTAATCAAAAAAAATCATGTTTAAGCCTCAGATTTCTCAAAATAAATTTGTAAAAAATTTCTAATAGTCTAAAAATACCTAAACTCAAACAAATTTAAAACACTTTTTATTTTTTTTAATTTAATTTTATTCCTTTTTTTAACCAACGAGTCCAAAGGTGACGGCAAAAAATAAAAGACAAACATTATATAAAATGGCTTTTTTGTTTATTTTTTAAAAATTTTTTTATTTTAAAGCCAAGAGAGAAAAATTTAAAAAATTTAGAAGAGTGACCAAAATTCGAAAATAAAATTTTTTTTCAAAGAAAATTTTTCAAAAAATTTCAAAAAAATTCGAAATTTTATGGATATTTTTTTAAACATTTTTCTCTTCGAAAACATATTATATCCAAACAAAAAAAAATTTTTTTAATAGGAGAGAGACATATATGGGGGATACATTTTTTTAAAAAAAAATAATAGAGAGAATGGGGGTCATCGAGAAAATTTTTTAAATTTTATTTTATACTTTCTTGCTCTTCTTCTTATTATTAAATTTTCCCTCTTTTTTTGTTTTCCAACCATTTTTTTTCTTTTTCTTCCTCCTTTTCCTCTTTTGCGCTTAGAAGCATTTACGGTGAACAATAGATGGACCAGATTCGTCATACTCTTG
Source organism: Meloidogyne arenaria (assembly GCA_036172955.1). NCBI lineage: Eukaryota > Metazoa > Nematoda > Chromadorea > Rhabditida > Meloidogynidae > Meloidogyne > Meloidogyne arenaria. The sequence goes on from JARQAB010000003.1 coordinate 392,705, forward strand.
CTTGCTGATCCACCTTGAAAAATTAAAAAATTTTTTCTTAACGTCCAAAAAAATTTTCTTTCGCTTACATTTGCTGGAAGGTAGACAATGAAGCAAGGATAGATCCTCCAATCCAAACAGAGTATTTACGCTCAGGAGGTGCAATAATCTTAATCTTCATTGTTGATGGTGCCAAAGCAGTAATTTCCTTCTGCATACGATCAGCAATGCCTGGATACATGGTTGTACCTCCAGAAAGGACAGTGTTGGCGTAAAGGTCTGAAAAAAAAGAAGGAAAAAATTGAAAAAAGTTAAAAGGATTATTGAAGAGAATTGAATGGAGAAAAACCTAGGCTAAGGGATTGATCCTGTTTCCTGGGACCCGACTCTGAGTTATTCAACCGGCCTTCATGAAGAAAATATAATTCTTCCAAAACTTCTCCCCCTTTAAGATTATCAGGCCCCAAATTTTGCCCAAAAGAAAGCTTCTCAAGTCAAAGGGCACCCAAGCCAAATTATCAAAAAGTTCCATTTTTATACCTTTACGGATGTCAATGTCGCACTTCATGATCGAGTTGTAAGAAGTCTCGTGAATACCTGCAGATTCCATACCCAAGAAAGATGGCTAAATTTGAAAATTTTATTTAAAGGGAAAGGTCAAAGCTTAAGAATAAACCTGGAAGAGAGATTCTGGGCAACGGAAGCGCTCGTTTCCAACAGTAATAACTTGACCGTCAGGCAATTCATAGCTCTTTTCCAAAGAAGAAGACGAAGCAGCTGTAGCCATTTCTTGCTCAAAGTCCAAAGCAACATAGCAAAGCTTCTCTTTGATGTCACGGACAATCTCACGTTCGGCGGTTGTGGTGAAAGAATAACCACGTTCAGTGAGGATCTAAAAATGAACAAATTTTCAGAATTATCCCCAAAAATGAGTTCAACAAACCTTCATCAAGTAGTCGGTCAAATCCCGGCCCGCTAAGTCAAGACGCAAGATTGCGTGTGGCAAAGCATAACCTTCATAGATTGGAACTGTGTGCGTAACACCTGAAAGAAAAAGAAAAAATTTTTTCAAAGGCTTTTAAAAATTTAAAGTGTTTTTACCGTCTCCAGAGTCAAGAACAATTCCAGTAGTACGTCCAGAAGCATACAAAGAAAGAACGGCTTGGATGGCAACATACCTAAAAAAGAATAAAGGTTGTTTGAAAAAAATCTTCTTTCTTTTATAAACTTACATGGCAGGCGTGTTGAATGTCTCAAACATGATTTGAGTCATCTTTTCACGGTTAGCCTTTGGGTTGAGAGGAGCTTCCGTAAGCAACACTGGATGTTCTTCAGGAGCAACACGCAATTCATTATAAAAAGTGTGGTGCCAGATCTTCTCCATGTCGTCCCAGTTGGTAACAATTCCGTGCTCAATCGGGTATTTCAAAGTCAAGATACCTCTTTTGCTTTGAGCTTCATCTCCCACATAAGAATCCTTTTGACCCATTCCAACCATGACGCCCTGATGGCGAGGACGACCGACAATACTTGGAAAAACGGCACGAGGAGCATCATCACCAGCAAATCCAGCCTTTAAAAAACAACAGAACTTTTTTAATCGAAAAAAGGGCATTTTTAACTAACCTTACACATACCACTGCCGTTATCAACAACAAGGGCGGCTACCTCTTCATCCATCTTTATTGTTTATTGATCGTTGGTTTGAAGAAAAATAAAAATATTTAATAAGAGTTATCTCTAAAAAAACAAAAAAAAACTTGTTAAAGATTTAAAGCACAAGTTGAAAAAATAAACGCGAAACGAAAAAATTGAAGATAAGGGAAAATCGTAGAATGGGAGGAAAAAGCGAAAGAAGCAAAACTGGGGAAAAAGCGGAAAATTATGTACTGGGGAAGAAGCAAAAAGGCACTATCTCAAAAATCAAGTAACACAAGAGGTTTTTATGTCAAAATCGGTTTGACTTTTTCAGTTTCCCGAAACCAGCACAAGTCACCAAACGGATTTCAACCCACAAAACGTTCCCCAGACTTTTTCAGTTTCCCGAAACCAGCACAAGTCACCAAACGGATTTCAACCCACAAAACGTTCCCCAGACTTTTTCAGTTTCCCGAAACCAGCACAAGTCACCCAACGGATTTTTCAACCCACAAACGTTCCCCACAACCAAAAATCAAAAAAAAGTTGAGTTTAGAACAGTTAAACCCCCAAAAAGTGATGAAAAAACAATAGTAAAACAAGCGGAAAAAAGGGACGAAATAAATAACAAAAATGTACGAAGAAAAAATGGTCGATAGTTGTTGTGTTGATAGAATTACAAGATAAAACTAGAAAAATCGGTCTCTTTAAATAGTATAAAATTACACTACAAAAAAGTGTAAAAATAGTGCTAAACAATAAGAGAAAAATAAGTGACCAAAAGAAAAGAAAGAGAGAAATTGTATATTAAAAAAATGTATTTTTCTCTAACTTAAAGTTATTTTAACGTTATTTTCTCTATTTTTCATAGTTTGTTCTAGAACATTTTTTGACGAAAACATTTCGCCAAAAATGGGGTAATTTATGCTAAAATTTAACCAATTTGAATGTAGGCTTTGTTCTCTATTCCGGAAAATATTTTCCGGAATTGAATTAAATTTTCTATTCCTTTTCCGGAAAATAGAAAAATAAAATACTTTATTGTTTTCCGGAAAGTGTATATACTATTTTTCTATAATTACACGTCATATAAACTGTTAGTTTTGTTCTCTAATCCGGAAAATACTTTCCGGAAGATAATACTCTATTCTTTCCGGAAATTTTTCTCTAATTATGAGTTAATCATTTAATCCTATTTTTTCCGGAAAAAGAGACAAATAAAATACACTCTATCCTTTTCCGGAAAGTTCTGCTTATTTTTCTCTAATTATAAGGTAAATTAAATGAGACATTTAATCTTTTAATTAAAGTATTTTGCCAAAAAAGGGAAAAATGAATTCATTTAAAGCCAAATTGTTTTTTTTAAAAGCTTGAATATTAAATATAATTTTTAGGTCAATTTCATTATTTTAGAACAATAAAGTTTTTGGTAAAGTAATAATCTTATTTCTAATTGTGTTTATATATTTATACTGATGAGAGAGATAGGGGGGATGGGAGGGGTTGGCCAAAAAAGAAACGAGGATAAAATTAAAAGTAATACATAAAAAGCGATCTAAACCAAACACAACATTTGTTCCCTTTTTTCTCCCCCTTTTTTTTTAATGTTTTTAGCAAGTATTAAGAAGAAGATATTTTAGGTTATTAGTGAGAGAAAAATGAGAGGGCGGTTAAGTTAATAGTTGGTTGATTTGTTGTTTAGTTAGTGTTTAAAGGCGGGAAGAAGAAGAATTTCTCTCTCTTAAACAACATAAGCTTAAAGACACAAGCTTTCCTTTATCTCTCCTATTTTTCTCTTTAAAAAAATTTTTTTTTCTTAAAGCTAGGCTAAAAATCTTTTTGCAATAAGAAAGAGTGAGATGATCCGGTTAGCTCATTTTCTTAGTATTTCCCATATTTTTCCTTTACTTTTCTCTTTGATTTTTTCTTCTTCTTAATCACACACAAACATAAGTCCCGACTCTCCCCCACCAATATATCTCAAAAATTCCAATCCTTTAGGCTTAAAACATTTTTTACTATTAGTACAGCACATAGTAAGCCTCTCTCTCTTACAAGTCAGCAGCTGTCAATGATCTGACCCACAATTTTCTTTCTTCCCCTTCTTTTCCTAGTAAACCTAACAATAAGATAGAGAGCTAAAGAAATAAATATATCAACTTTAAGAGTTTCGAAGAAAAGCCCCCCTCTTCACCAGAAAATCTTCCTCCAAGAAAATCTTCTTTCTTCCTCCCCAAGCTTCTCTCTACTAAACAATTTTTAAAAAATTTTCTTTTCTTCGAAATACTTTTATTTTATCTTCATCCACTTCACGGAACCAAAAAGTAAAAATAAATACAAGACACACACAAAAACAATAAAAAACTAACTAAACACATGTCGCAAATTCTTAGTAGCTCTCCTTAGAGTTAAGCTCAATATACTCATTTTTAGTTTAAAAAGTGTACAACAATCTAAAGCAAAGCAACAATTCAAAAGTGAAGAAGAAAGAAGAAGGGAAAAAAGCGGGGGATGAGATATAGAGGGATAAATTAATGTATAGAAAATTATTTATAAAATAAAGGGGAAGAAAATAAGGAAGAAGAAAGAAGATTTAAGGGAATAAAAAGGAACAATGCTTAAAAAAATCAAAAAAAGAAGATTGTTTCTTAAGTGTGCGTCAAAAAAATTTTTTTCCAAAAATTAATTTTATTTTTTTTTGCGTTCTGATTTTTATTTTCGCTTGTTGGTGCGCACATCCTCATTACACCTGCCTTTATAAGTAGAAAAAAATTTTTTCTTCAAGCACACACAAACACATAAACAATACTACCCCTATCACCACCACCAACACCACTACTTACAAGATATTTTCAACACGTAAATTTCCATTCATTTATTCTTTTGTTATACTAGTATGTATTTAGTAGTAGAGCGATATTTTTGACAAAATTGCCACACACACAAAAATTTATATTTTTTTCCTTTTTTTTCAACAATTCTCTCTCTCACTCTCCCAAGAAATCCACGCAACAATAACAGGCAAAAACAAAAAAAAATACCAATTGGTTTTCTTGTTAAAAAAATTTTTCTTTCTCCAAAAGACTCCTGTTGCCTAATCTTTTTTTTTTTAATTTTATTTTTAGAGATTCTTTCTTATTATAATTCAAGAGCTTTGGCGTTTTTTGCTCACAGATCTGACTGAATTTTTAAAAGAAAAGTGGAAGATGAGGGAAAAATTTAAAAAAAAAAAGTGGATTTGATAAAACAATAAATACAAGGAAAAAGGAAGAAGAAAAGACAGGGCAAGATATGAAAGAAACAGTTGTGAGGAAGGAGGAGGAGGATAATATTTTTTATTTTTTAAGACAAAAAAAAGTTGAGAAAAAAAAATTTTTTTGGGGTGGATAAAAAAATGTGGGAGGAAAATGAAAGGAAAAATTAATTAGAAAAAAAAGTGTCCGGATATTTTCAGAGTAATATTAATAAAATAAAAATAAATTTAGAAGAAGAAATAATCAGAAAACGATTCGGAATATATTTTTTTGAAAAAAGTGGGGGGAAATAAGAAGGAGAAAAAAAATTTTTTAAGATGGATTGCTTTTATGATAAGACTAGAAAAAAATTTTTTTTTATTTTTTAATGCTGATGATGAAGACCTTCCAAGAATGTGTGTGCTTTTTTGAGAGAGAAGGGAAACTGGGGAAGATATGAATAAAATATATGAATAAAATATTTATATTGAATTTGAAGGAAGGAAAAAAAAATTTTTTTCTCGTCTTGTCTTGAATGTTTGTGTGAATATTTATTTATTGTATATTTATGTGTTTGCTTTTTTTGGCCTTTAAACATTTTTTTTATTACACACACTCACCCTATAAGACTTTCATCATCGACAATTTTTTACTATGACTCATTGCGAACGAGAACGCATATTTTAATAAATTAAAGATAAATTAGGTCCAAAAGATCAACATTTAAATGATATGAATTTATTTTCCGGAAATTGTTTATTCTCCGGAAAAATAAACACAAAAATCAGAATATCAGAATTTAAGGAAAATACAAATTTCAGAATTAAAAAAATACAAAGATCAGAATTTACAAAAATACAAATTTCAGAATTAACAGAAAATACAAATTTCAGAATTCTTAGAAAAACACAAATAGCAGACTTAACAGAAAAATACAAATTTCAGAATTAACAGAAAATACAAATTTCAGAATTCTTAGAAAAACACAAATAGCAGAATTAACAGAAAAATACAAATTTCAGAATTAACAGAAAATACAAATTTCAGAATTCTTAGAAAAACACAAATAGCAGACTTAACAGAAAAATACAAATTTCAGAATTAACAGAAAATACAAATTTCAGAATTCTTAGAAAAACACAAATAGCAGAATTAACAGAAAAATACAAATTTCAGAATTAACAGAAAATACAAATTTCAGAATTTACGGAAAAATACAAATGTTAGAATTTACAAAATACAAGATCAGAATAAAGAAGATGACTAACAAATTCTGGAAAAATACAATTTCCGGAAATTGAAGAAAATTAATTTATGTATTTTCCGGAAAACACATTATTATTTGGAAAAATAAAATACTTTTATATTCTGATTGATCTTTTGGATAGACTAAAATATATACAGTCAACAAAATCGCTGTTCATTCCTATCTTTTTCCTTTCTCTCCCAGGAATTTTACTGAATTGCTTTTAAAACATTATAGCAAAATATTAGAGAGCTGATTAATCATTTTCTTTTAAAATTGAAAAACGCATCATTACTACACAAAATGTTTTAAAAGAAAAGGTCAATGAAAATTTTAAAAATGAGAGGGGAAAATTTTGTGTTTTGGACGAATAAAAAAAAATTTTTTTTTGGTGTTTAGAATATTTAAAATATCCAGGGAAACTTAAACTCTTAATTTTCCGGATAGTTAAAATAGTTAATTTTCCGGAAAATTAGGCTTTACAATTTCAGTTAATATTTTTTTCCGGAATATATTTTTCCGGAAAAATGGTATTAAAGCTGACTAATATGTATTATTTTGTTAGAGATTTGATTGCCCTCAAAAAAAATTAAAAAAAAAATAAATTTTAGATAAAACAAGAATATTAACTACTGTCAAAAGGATTTATAAAAAATAGGATTTTTAGGATTTTCACTATTTTAGAAAAAAGTGTAAAATATTAGAGAATCCATAACAACAACAAAAAAGCTTTTCAAACAAAATTTTAGAAGATAATCCGAGTGTCAATTTGCTTGATTAGGATTTAAAATTGTAAAGCCTCTCCTATATTTTTAAAATATAATGTTCATATTAAATAGCCCAAAAGATCAACATTAAAAAATAAATACATTTTAATAACGAATATTATTTTCCGGAAAACACAAATGTTGGAAAAAATTAATATATCCGTAAGAGTTATAGTTTCCGAAAAATACAGAATTTACAACATTTCGGAGAGACCAGAATTTAAAAATTAAATATCAGAAAAATACGGGAAAGAAATTAAAAGTTTTCCGGAAAATATAGTTGTGTTTTAGGAAAATACAGAAAAACACAAGAAAATACAGAAAAACACAAGAATAAAAAGAACGTTAGAGTTTCCGGAAAAGTTATATTTTCCGGAAAATTGATACTACAGTGTATTCAGAATATAACAGTGAACAGTCACAAATACATTAAAATAATTAATTCTAGACAGAACAAAAAAAATTTTTTTTTTGATTTTTAGTCTCTGTAAAACCTAGACTAACTACACTCCCCCAAACCAAAAAATATATATTTTAAAATGTGTTCAGTAAAAATAAAAATATTTTTTTACTGCTTATTTGCGCAGTGGGGGATGTGTTTTTAATAAAAAAGATTGGAGGAAGAAATGAATATATATTGGCTTAGAAAAGATGTTTAAGCGACGCTAAAAGGGAAGAGGAAAATCGAAAATGATGCGCGCATAAAATATATGACACAACACAGTCAAAAACTGAAGGAAAAATGAAGGGAAGAAAATGGTCCCAGAGGAACAAAATGACTTTTAAAAAAATTTTGTGATGAATGGTTGAGATTTGAGAGGCCAAAAAGGAAAGGACAAAACGATATAAGAGAAGAATATAAATAAATGGACTTTGGTCAAAAAAGGGACATTGGGGCGCAAAAATAATTTTGGCATAAATCTTTATATCAAACAAATCAGAAGAGAAAACAGAATTTTTACTTATAAAAAAGAATTTCCGAAAAACACAAGAATTGAAACTCCAGAGAAACCAAAAATTTTAAATTGTTGGATGTAAATCAGAATTCTGAGGAAAAAAAATAAAGAAAGAACTTCCGGAAAAATAAAACAAGAAAATACCAGAATTTAATTTGTATTAAAAATCAGAAACACAAAAATACAAAATAAAAATAAACTTTTTCCGGAAAATTGGGAATTCTCTATAAAAGGAAAAACACAAATAAAATACCAGAATTTAATTTGTATTAAAAACCAGAAACACAAAAAAACACAAACTTTTTCCGGAAAATACAAAATACGACAGTTTCGTCTATTTTAGTTTCGATCTTTTGGATTACTTAATTAAATTAAATATTTATTAGTTGCACTATGTTGGAGATTTTATATAATTTTATAAGAAAATAAAATATATGAAAATGAACGGGGAAATGAAGAGGAGAGACGGATTCTTGTAACAACGGAAGAAGAAAAAAATTTAGGTCAAGAACGATAAATAAAATTGGATGAATAAATGAATTGAAAAAATTTTTTGGGTAGATGAAGGAATGCAAAGAGAGAAATTGATGCCAAAATATTTGGAAAGAATTTTATAGAAGAACCTGTGGTGAGGCAAGGTCATTTTTATGTATATTGTTGTTTTGAGAGTAAAATTGAAGAAAAATAAAATTTTTCTGTCAAATTCTAATTTTTGCGGACAAATTTTGCGGACAAAATTTTTGAGATAAACAGAAAAGAAAAAAATTGGAAAAAATAACATGAAGCCCTGAAAAAACTTTTTAATCTTAAATTTAAATTTTTACGGTGATCTGATAAAAGGAAAGAGGAAGAAGACGCCAAAAGACCAGAAAAGACCCAAAAAAGGTTAACTCCTAGGAAAACCTGAAGATGAAGACGTTCAAACGTTGCCACAGAAGCCTGAAATTAATCAAATAAAATTTTGACTAAACTAAAAAAATAAAAGTTTAAAAAATTTTGTAGAAGTTTTTTAGCCTATTTTAATGCTTTTAAGGAAGAGTTGTATGAATAATTATGAGAAAATGACTCCAAAATAATCTGACAAACGTAAATAAAAATTGCCTAAAGAAAAGCATATTCGAAAAGCTTGAAAGCCTTGTCTACTAAAAGACTAGAAATCGACTGAGGGAGTAGTACCAGACTTGAGATCGATATCTCGTAGATCACGCTAAACGAGATTTTTGTCCGAGATCTCGTCTCTAGTAACAATAGGAGTGTCCAGGCATTGTTTCAGGTGGATTAAAGCTGCCTTGGATTTTTTCAATCTACAGGTTCGGAGTCTAGTTCAAGTCATCAATCAAAAAATATATAGAAAAACACACATTCCCCAAGCTTATAACCCCAAGTGGTAGAGAAAACTTAAAAATAAACCTTTCAAACAATTTCCATACAACAAGCTTAAGTGGCAGGAACAATAAGCTCGCTTGAACGTCATTCATCTTCAGTCAAAAAAATTTAATGAAGCTAAAAATCTTAGAAAATTTAATAAAAATTTAATTTAAAAAAATAAGAAAAAAACGTAGAAGATATGAGTTGAATAAAACAAAGATGTGAAAGAGCCAAGAATAAGTGAAGACATCGAAGACAAACAAAATCAGCACATCACAAGAATTTTTAGAGTTAAAACGCTCAGTGAAGAGGATGTGAAAATTTCATCTAAAAGAGAAAAATTAATTAATTTATATGTAAAAAAGTCAAAAATCAAGGGGCAATTTTCGAAACAGGAAGGAGACTTTTCACTGTCCCCGTGGATTTAATTATATTAAAAAGGATTAAGAGGGATATCTGGGGATTTGGAGGGATTAAAGTTAACATCAGGTGACTTGTATGCGACATCGAGGGAATCGTGCGGACACAGTTGAAGATTAATATCCAATTGACTGCTTCGACTCTTTGAGGAAGGACCCGAAAATGCTCAAAGCGTTCAAAGGAGAATAATACTCTAACGTCCAAATTTAAATTTACGCCTACAGTACTATTTATTTTCTGCGCCAAACTTTGGCAAAATGTTTATGCGCAACTTTGTCCCAAATTGTTTTTTCTTGTCAGAAAATTTCTTCGAGCCTAAGGTGCACCTAGGTGTTTTTTCGTTGTTTTTTTTCGTTGTTTTTTTTGTTTTTCGTGTTTCTTTTTGTGTTTCTTTACTCATTTCGTGTTCCTATCTCTTTCCCTCACTCGCGCGCGGCGAAAAAATTAAATAAAATTTTTAAAAATGAAATTTTATTTTTCAAAATTTAATTGTTTTTTCTTTGTAGTTCCGTCGACTCTCTTCTACAGCTAGTACGGGAGCAGTTTATCCGTTTTTTATTATTATTTTTTAAAAAGTTTTTCAAATATAAGTTTATTTTTTGTTTTTGCAGCTGTGGTGCTCTACTTGGCCTGTTTATGGTGCTCTACATGGTGGCCTGTTCAACATGCTTTGCTCTTCATGTTCTTCATGCTGGTGTGGATGCTTCAACTACTGTTGAGTATATTTTCTAATTTTTTTTCTATTTGAACTCTTTTTTTCATTTTAGTCGTCTGATGTGCTCTTCATGGATGCTGGTGTGGTTTTATTTTTAAAAAAATTTGGGAGGCGGGAGGGCTTCCTTTTTTAAGATAGGTGATGGTGGCTTCTGCTGCTGCTCATGGTGGACAGCCGTGGATGCTTCAATTGCTGTTGAGTATTTTTTCTGATTTTTTTATTTGAACTTTTTTTAACTTCAGGAAGTGCTCAACTCTCTGGATTGTTCAACATTGGACAATGGAAGAAAATGCTTTTTGGTGGTGGTGTGGCGGTGTGGTTTTAATTTTTTTAAATTTTTTTGGGAGGCGGGAGGGCTTCCCTTTTTTAGTTCAGTGCTGGTGTGGTCTACTGGCTCTTTTGCTTTTGGTTGGTGGCCATGCTTCAGTTTGTTTAACCTTATGTTTTTTTAAAAAGAATTGTTCTCAGGTTTTTTTCATTTCAGGTGATGCTCTTCAAATGTTGGTGGCTTTGCTTCTGTTGGTGGCTTTGCTTCTTCAGTTTGTTTTGCCTTATGTTTTTTAAAAAAAGAATAGTCTACAGCCTTTTCTCTTTCAGGTACAAGCTCTTCTACTGTTGCTGCTTTTGGTGGACTTGGTGGTGGTTCTCATTGCTCTTCATGGAAATAGTAAGTTTCCTAAAAATTGAAAATTGCACGCCAAAAATGCGAAGCGCGATCCTCCATTCCCTCCTCTATTCTTATTCGTTTTCTCTTTGTTCGTTTTTTGTGTTTTCATTTTTCTAATCTTTTTTGGATTTTCTTTCAAGAACAGATTTTGTTTAGGCAGCATGGAACTGGAGCAACTGATGGAGAAACAATTGAGGCGAATCACCGATGGAGATCACCAACAGAAAATTTGGTTAGCAAGGTTTTCTAACGATAAAGAATAAAAATAGGCCGGTAGGCTTTTAAAAATATTTTTGACATTTTTCTAGGATAGAGGGGTCACGCTGGTCATTTTTCCAAAATTTAAATTTTTGGCATAATGTTTTGATAAATGACAGTTTATCCCAACACTATTTCTTCATTTTAGAGAAAAATACAAATTAATGGAGTCCTTAATTTTTTTGGTCAAGTGGAAAGATTTTTTGCTTGACTCCTAAAAAGGTCAAAGGTTCGAGTCCATTTGCGAAGAAATATTTTTTCTAGGATTAGTTTTTGATGAAATTTTATTTTTGATTTTTATTTTTTGATAATTTTATTTATTATCTGTTTTTTAGAGTCACAAGGCTATTCAATTTACAAGGTCTCGTCATATTTTGAACTTCGTTGCCTCTTTTCGCTACCTATTCTCCGTATATTTGCTGCCTATGGAAACATTTCAACAACTTCTCAATATTTGGTACTGTGAAGGCGGAGTTTCTTCTTTTACTTTAAGGTTTATTTTTTTAAATATGGGGAAAAATGGTGGAATAACTAGGTCCTTGGAATTGCTATTTTATAGACTTAACTTGGTTTGAATATAGTGATTTCAAACGTTTTTAGGGACTAGACATTCTTAACGGTTATCCGTGAAGTTTTAGCGACTTTTTTTTATTTCTTTCCTATCTTCACATAAAACGAATCTGGCAGTCAGATAATGCGTCAAACATCTCGTCGAGCCTTTAAATTCTTCGGAGAACCCTCCATTTAGAATTAATTACTCAAAGACGATTCTGTCTTTATTGTGGAGACCGAAGACTTTTCCTTTGGAATATTTAGTCGTTTTTACTTAACACTTATTTACAGTGATATAAAGAAGGGAAAAATAAGGAAATAAATTATTATCTCCCTGTAACAAAATAAAAATGTATTGGGATAGTCGTTTCCATGGGGAATTGCTGTTTAGCCTCATCGCATTTAATGCCAGATTTTTCGTCCAAGAAGATATGAAAGAAATAAAAATAGAGCCTCAAAGCTGCCCTTATAACCAATAAGAATATCTAAAATTTGGTTTCCATGGATTCAGTTTGGTTTCCATAGTAATTTTTTTGAAATAAGTGTCCACCCTCCTATTTCTTGCAAAATAAAAATAAATAGAAAAAGCTTCTATTTTCGTTTAAAAAATTTATTTTTATTTTTAGTATATTAAACAACTCCAAATCTTCAAGTTTTATGGCTTTGGTCAAGAAACAAAAGTCTCCTCAAGGCTGGATTGAAACAGTACCGACAGCAGCAGCAATAGAAGAAAATGGTGAAGAGAAGGAAAAAGTAAAACGTCTTGAAGAACTTACTAGTAGTGATAAAAAAATAGAGCAGAGCATTCAGGTTTTTAATTTTTCCTTTTTTTAATCTTCTCTTAAGTATTCTAATCAACATCAACCCGTGACAGTTTTTTTTCAAAAGATTTAGGACTCGAGACTTTCTCGGAAACCTTAGGGGAATAGTATTGGTATCTTGACGCCCACATTTTGACGCCCACACCTGTTTAGCTTCCTAATATCGGAATAGAATAGAAAAAACAAAGTACTGTGTTTCCCATATTCTCCTCCTCCTCCTATAAATGAGGTGTTTCTCGCTTATTTCTTTCCCCTACGAAATCCCCGTCTCATTAACGGTCTGAACCCCCATTATTCATTTATGTTGTGCAAAAGTGGTGATAATGAAAAAACAAAAAGACTTGAAGACAGAAAAGGTCCCTTGTGTATAAACGTCCTTCCATTATTATCAAAAAATTTAAAAAAAATTTCAGATTGGCACAAAATATGTCAATACTCAACTCCATTGGGAAAAACAATTAGAAGATGAAATTACTTCAACAACAGAATTTACAAAATTAAAAGATTTTCAAAATAAGAGACAACTTTTAATTTATACCCCAGCAATACCAACAACTTTTAAAAATGTTAATAAATTTAAAAATTTAATAAAATGGAAAGGTTGTGATGAAAATAAATTTTTAACAACGTTAAAAAATGATGTGGAAATTGGAAAAGTAGAGGTTTTTGTTTAAAAAATTTTTAGGGAAAATTTTTTTGGGGGAAATTTTTCTTGGATTTTGCTTCTTCGTTGACTAACAGTCTTTATGAAAACAAAAGTTTTTTTAATCCGAATAGAGAACAATCTCTTTTCCATCTCGTCTCATTCTACTTTGTGTCACCACTACCTATTCAGTCAACCTTTGGCAGTTGACTGACCTGAGGCCAGCATTGGTTGACACATCTTTTCATCCTTCCTCTTCTCATTCTTTAAAATTTCTTAATATTTTTTCATTTCTACAATTATTTTACATTCCTCACATTTTTTATCATTTTCCCCCCTTCATTTCTTTTCTCAAAAAGTAGTCTAGGAGTCAAAAAAGGAGTCAAGAAAGGCGTCTTCATAAAATATTTTTTTAAAAATTTAAGGACGACAAAATTCAAAATTTAATGGAGAATGGAAAAACTACAGCATCATTAATTTTTAAAAATAATTTATTCCATCAAAATTTAAATAATAAAATTATTTGGAGAAATTCAGTAAAAAGTGATGAATGGTTAAAATTGAGTGAAAATAGGCTTTGGGCTAGTAAACAGCCAACAGGGCTTTGGATTGATTTACAGGTTTTTTTAATAAATTATAGGATCAAGTGTTCTTGTAAAGTTCTCTCATGTATATCCTTTGGTTCAAAAATACCCTCGAAACTAGAGACTGGACTGAAATGCGGAAGATGGCCCTTTAGCTCACATGAGTTGGTATAGGACCTGCTGAAGTTTATTAAGTGATACGGCGCGTATTGTCATTGTGGTCGTGTCTTCTGGTACCGATTTTTCGGATCGATAGGATTTCGGGTCGAAGAAAAAACCTTTTAGGGGATCAAATATTTTTAAACTTCTTTTTAAAGGATCTAGAGTTTGATCATCATTGGCTTTTTACAAAATCAGAATCAGCAGAAAGAGAATTAGTTTCAGCATATGATGCTTGGGTAGAAGTACATCAACAAGTTTTGAATTTAATTAAAAAATGGTTGCTGTTAAGAGAACAAAAAGACGAAGAGAATGGGGAAGAAATGGAAGAAATACTTGAAGAGACAACAAAGTAACTTATTTTATTTTTTTAACAAAAATTGTTGTGACTAGTATAAGGCATGGAGGTTAAGCCAACATTTTAAACGCTTTATTGGGCATGGGTTTAGGATTTATAAGAAAATGTGAAAGCAGCACCTCTAATAGGTCTCTTTCAGTAGTCGATAGTTTTTCAGTCAAAAATCATTATGAATCTTAACTTTAAGAAATAATTGGAGACTCAGAACCTACCTGTTGTTAAACTTTTTTTTACCTCATCTCCTATTCTTGCCTAATATTGGAAAATTTAATAAAGATATTGGTGAGGTATGTACCCCGATTCTTACCCACATACAGTGGGGAGAATGTCACCTGCAATGCCAGCCAACCCCCCAAACCTGACAAGACTTTCAATTTAAAATAAATATTTTTTTATTTTCTATAGAAGAGAGGAGGAACTTAAATTATTATTTAATCAAATTGTTGAACGTCAAACAACTTTAGAACGTTGTAGAGCGGCCTTGGAAAGAGCTTGGGCTAATGCAGATCAAACTAGAGGACGTTTTTCTATGGAAAGAATTAAAGGAAGTATGGAGGTTTTTGAGCAGTAAGTGATTTTTTTATATCAGAATTTAGGAAGATCAGAATTTTTAACATTCAGAATTTAAAAATCAGAATTTCTGAAAAAATTTTTTTGGAAACCAGAATTTTTAAAATCAGAATTAGAAATCAGAATTTTAAGAAATCAGAACTTTTAAGAATCAGAATTAAAAATCAGAACTTTCAAGAGATCAGAATTTTAAAAAATCAGAATTTTTGAAAAATCAGAACTAGTAAAAAATCAGAATTAAAAATCAGAATTTATTTTTTTTCTTTTCAAGGGATTTAAAAGACGAATTACCACAATTGGGCATTTTCTTCCGTTCTCCACTTTTTGTGTTAAGTGAAAAAGAGGTGGCTGAAGAAAAACAACAAAAAGGAAAACTTCCTGAAATAGAGAGGCAAAGGCGCCAAGCTGTTTCTGATTGTCGTTATCAGGTTATCAGAATTATTTTTTAAAAATCAGAATTTAATGGTAAATCAGAAAATTCTGGAAAATCAGAATTTTTTGATTTTCAAAAAAAATTCTGATTTTTTTGAAAATCAGAATTTACAAAAAAAATCGGAATTTTTCTGGTAAATCAGAATTTTTGTAAAATCAGAATTTCTTATTTGTTTGGAAATCAGAATTTCAAAAAAAAATCAGAATTTCCCAAAAAATCAGAATCTCCAAAAAAAATCAGAATTTTTTTAATCAGAATTAATTTAAATTTTTTTCACAGGTTCAAATATTCTTCAACAATTTATTAGTTTGTTCTTCAGAAGAACACAAATTAGAATGGCCATCATTTTCTGTTCCTTTTGGAGAAATTATTTCATTACGTGTTTTTGAAAAGCCTAAACAATTGTCAATTTTATTAAAAGAAAAATTTGGTGGAGGAGGAAATTGGCAATTATTAGCAGAAATTTTTATACCTTTACCTAAAATATTGGAAGGGGAGGAAGAAAATGTTTTGGAAGAAGAGGATGAAGAAATTATTAAAAATAAATGGATGTCAAAAACTGGAATACAATTTGCTAGTACTATTGTTAGGGGAAGGTTTGGCTTTTTAAAAAATAATTTTCGGGAAATTTTTGTTTGAAAAAATAATTTTTTGATACGAAACATCTCACTCGATAATACATCCCCTTGGGGCCGAAAACTATATATTTACAGAAGCGGTGTAAATATATGTAATGACAAGGAACCATCGTTTGCTGTGACTGAGAATTGTAAATGATGATTCCTTGTGCTGGTTAAATTAGCAAGAAGTGAACTAAACTAGAGGAAAAGTTCTAAAAAAAATTTTCAGTTACAAAGGAAGTCTAGGTTGTGGACAAGGAAGTAGTTTACCATTTACTCAAGGACGTCTTTTTTGTTCATTAAAATGGCAAGGATTTGAAGAGGGAAATATTGGAGGGAAAAGAAATTTTCAAAAAATAATTAAAAGAAGAAGAGGAGGAAGAACAAAAACAAAATCTTCAATTTTATATCAACAAAGTATTTTAAGCCCAGAAGAAAATTTACAAAAAGATGTACGCCTGTTAAAGTTAGAGAGGCGTTGGAATAAAGAAAGAGGTGAAGGAAGAGGAGGAGGAGGTTAACTTTAATTAAATATAAAAAACAAAGGGGGAGGGGGTCTCAGAGGTGGTGGGTTGGAATTTTGAGTTCCGATTTTTTACCGTTGTTATTCCCAGGCATTTCCAACTGACTTTTCTGATTTGTGTCTAGAAAAGAAAATGTTCCTATTTTTTTAAGAATAAAAATTTTTTTCCTAGAAGAAAAATTGGAATTTTCAGCTATTTTTAGAGGGACACCAAAATTCTTTATGTTATTAATAAAAATCTAATTTATTTTCAGAGGAAATTAGAAAAATACCAATAAAATATGAAAAAATGAATTTGAAGGAAGAAGTGGAGGAAGAAGAAGAAACTGATTTTACTAAATTGAAGGATGGAAGAAGAAGAAAAATGGAAGAAGAAGAAGAAGAAAATGAATTGGAAAGACATTTGAGACTTGGGAAAGAATTTATTTTAAAATTGAGGTTTCTTTTTTTAAATTTTTTTGAGAGGGGGGAAGGTGTAGGAGAGAGAAATTGATACACTTATCCTCCAACTCATGTCAGACTTAAAAATGTCTAAATTTTTCCGAGTTTTTTTTAATTCGGGGCTTTTCTAAAAAAAATACTATAATTATGAAAGAGTCCCACTGAAGTTTTTTACATGTTCCCGCTGGAAATGAATTTCCCAAATTTGGAGATTATTTAGCCAATATTTGAAAGTAGATTTTTTGCGGACAAAAACTTGCGGACAAAAATTCATGGGCAATTTTTTTCGGACAGACCTTGTCTGCCCTCTGCTCATGATGTTGTAATACCAAAAGGCTGTCGAAAATTTCAAAAAAAAAAATTTTTTTTAATATTTTAAGAGAGAATTTGCGTCAAAGTGGTGAACAACAACGTAAATTAAAAGATTTATCACAATTTGTAAGAGAAGAACCTTTACCAAAATTTTCATTTGGATTACTTACTTCTTTACTTAATGGCCGTCAAGTTGATTTGAGTAGACGTTTAAAACCTTTTAGAGGAGGTGGAGAAGGAGGAAATGTTGGTTTTTTGGAACGTGGATTTAACGTAAGCAAGGGATTTTTTTCTTTAATTTTTAAAGGGGTGATTAAGGAGGGGGGGGGGTTTAGGCTGGACAAAATCTGCAGAGACACACCCATCTAATTTTCAATATTGTGAAAGTCATAATTTTGTGCAGGCCCGTGATCACGATTTTTTCAGGGGGGGGGGCCGAGGGGAGGGAGGGAATTCTGTTTTCTCCCCTACCCCCTGGTTACTAGAATTCCATGTGGCATTCTAATTAGAATTATTTTTTAAAAATTTAGCAAGACAAAAAATCTTTAAACTGGACAAAAATTTTACTAAATATACAAAGTGCAAATGCTGTGCCTCAACGTATAAATGGTGAACCTATGCAAATTTATTTGGTTTGTTCATTAAAGGTCGGTAATTAGTAGAATTCGATGTGTGATCAGATTATTCAGAAATCAAGTTAGAAAATCAGAATTTTTATCAGAATTAAATTTCAGAATTTTAAAATTGAATCAGAATTTTCTGATATTAATCAGGAATTTATAACACACTTTTCAGAATTTAAATCAGAATTTCTGAATAAATCAGAATTTTTATCAGAATTAAATTTCAGAAAAATTTGAAATTTTTATAATTAAAATCAAAATTTAACTTTAATTTTAATTTCTTTTAAAGGGTCAAACCCAAATAACCTCTATAAGTGATGGGCATCAACCCAACTGGCATGAAACTTTAATTTTTGATTTTCAATTAAATGAGGAGGAAGAAGAAACATTTCTGACAGTTGAATTATTTGATAGAGTAATAAAACCTTTTGAGGGGGATGATAGAGAACTAGATATAAGGTGCTTTTTAATTTATTAAAATCGGAATATGTTCTGTTATTTTTTGATTTAATCAGAATTTCTGATTTTCTTTCTCTGGGATTACACTAAATTCTGGTTTTTAAAATCAGAATTTTCTGATTTAACCAGAATAAAACAAAATTATGATTTTCAGAAATTCTGATTTTTTAAACTTTATTTTTTAAAGGCACGAACGTGTAGAGAATCGTTGGCTCGGGTTTGGACAGATTTTATTAAATTCTAAAGCGCTCAATTATTGGACAAACACAAAGTTGGATGGTTATTTATCTTTACAAACACCTCTGTTTTATACTGGATATAAGTGAGAAATTTTATTTAAAGAAATTTTTTTGATTTTTTTTTTAAATCAGAAAAATTCTGAAAAAATTTTAATCATAATTCTGAGAGGCAGAATTAATTCTGATTTTATAACTCATAAAAAATCAGAATTTTATTTTAAAATTTTTTTAAAAGTTTGTCATCAAATCACGAAGAACTTCCTACAACACTTCGTATACGTTTAAGTGTTGAACGTCCATCAATTATTACTGGATTAAGTTCTTCTGAGCAATTACAAGAAAATACGCTTGAAACTGATGTTTGTATATTTTAATAAAATCAGAATAAAATAAAGAAAATTCTGGTGAATCAGAATTTTATTTTTAGCAGAATAACTCATTAAATCAGAATTTACATCTGAAAACCATAATTTTATTTATATCAGAAAATCAGAATTCTGGTCCCCAATCAGAAAAATAAAACCAGAATAATTTTTAAAAATTCTGAAAAAATCAGAATTTATTTTTCAGATAATTACAACAGAATCCCTTAAATTAGAATCAAAATTACGTCAACGTTTTCCAAATAGAAGAATTATTTCTTTGGCTATTAATTCTAGCGGAAAAAGAATTTTAATATGTAAATGTTTGAGGGAATTAAATCCACCAATTCAAATAATTAATTTATTTAATTCTGGACAAAATAAAAATGCGGTTAAATTGGCTTGCAAGATGGTCGCCTTAATTCCGTTAATTAATGAAAGGATGGAAAAATTGAAAGAAACTGTATTACCTATTTGGTTGACTGTTGAAGAGGTAAAGCAGAATGAATCAGAATTTAATATTAATCAGAATTTTTTAAAAATAAAATCAGAACAAAATTGGGAGGATCAGAATTTTATAGGGAAAAAAATCAGAATTTTGATTTTCAAAAATTTTGATTTTCAAAAATTCTGATTTTCAAAAATTTTGATTTTCAAAAATTCTGATTTAAAAAATCAGAATTCTGATTTGTTTTCATTTCTAAATCAGAATTATTTTTATCAGAATTCCGATTTTTAAATAAAAACCAAAATCATAATAAATTAAAAAATTATTAAATAACCAGAATTCTGATTTAAATAATGTAAAGATATTTTTTACTCGACAGGTGATTCGCATTGGTTTTGCCTGTGTAGATGAATTGGCTATAATTTTATGTTGTTGGCTTTTGGGGCTTAAATTAAATTGTTTTATTTTGCTTGGATCAACATTATCTAATGGACCCAACAGTGCTTTTGTTTTAATTCAATTTAGTGATGGAGAACATTGGATAATTGATCCGACTTCTGGTCTGTTTTGTGAATATTTAGAAGAACCAAGATCAGAAAATTTAAAAAATTCTGATTTTTAAAAAACCAGAATTTTTAATTAAAGAAAGCAGAATCAGAATAAATCGGAAATTTAATCAGAAAAAATTTTTTTGAGTTAAAAATTTTTTTTAAAAAATTTTTTTGAAAAAGGAAATAAAATTCTGGTTTAAAACTACATGAACCATTTATTATTTAAACAAGCGAGAATAATTCTGATTTATTTTTTAATAGGTCACCATTATTCTCCAACAAATCCCAACTGTCCACAATTATCAATTGGTACAATATTTAACAACAAAAATATATTTCTTAATATACAAAATGATGAACATCCTTCTCAATTAAATTTTGATTTTATAAAGAAGAATAATTGGGAAAATATTTTTTGTCTTGAAAAAATGTCAACAACTACTACTACTAGTCAAGTTTTGGCTTCTATTCAAGTAAAAAAAATTTTTTTAAATTAAAAAAAGAATTCTTTTTTTAAAGTCAGAATATCTACAATATGAACCGTTGAAAGAAATTAGTTCAAGTTTTTTATTAGAATTGAGAACAAGTTTAGAAAGAGAATTACGCTTGGCATTTGATGAAACTAGGCCTTTTGCTATCCCTCAGTGGAATTTGTTGGCTTCTAGGTAAGGAAGAAAGAGTGTGTGTATGTGTTTCATAAATTAAAAACCAGAATTATTTTGTGTTTTTTTAGTATTTTTGATAATCAGAATTTATAAAAACACAATGAACTTTTCAGGCAGAAAAATACAAATTAGAGACAGACAGTAAAAATCAGAATTAATAGAAATAAATTTTTGTGTTTTTAGAAATTTAAGTCAGAATATTTTTTGTATTTTCTAAAAATACATAAAATTCTGGTTTTTTTAATTTGCTTGGTGTATTTTTGTATTTTAATTAATCAGAATTTTTTATTTAAAAATACAAATTTTCAAAAATCAGAATTTGTGTTTTTATTAATTTTAAAAATCAGAATTTAAAATAAAACAAATCAGAATTATTTTAAAAATACAAAACTTTACAAATCAGAATTGAAAAAATACAATTCTATTTGATAAATATCAGAATTTACATGTGTTTTTAAAAATAAATAAAATCAGAATTCCCTTTTGTATTTTTATTTTAAAGAAATCTTCGGGAATTCTTGTCTGATTTGTTTGCATCTAATTTTTTTGATGAAGAAAATATTCAACAACAACAACAAAAATTATCAGAAAATTATTTAATTGAACAACATTTAAAACCTCTTCTTTCATCATTTAAAATTTGTTTAATTTCATTTTGCCTTCCTTTTATTAACAAAAAACAAATTATAGAATCGTTATTACGTCTAAAATTACAACAAAATTCTCATTCTAAAACACAATTTGCTTTGGCAGTATATTTAAAACCTTTAATGGGAAGTATTATTTGTTGTTCTGTTGTTATTTGTACATTAATTCCTATTGTATAAAATGTAACTTTTTTCGACTCGAAACCCGACTCGTTCTCAACCCGTCCCATCCCTGGTAAGTAAGTACCCTTTTTGAAGCTTAAAAAATTTTTTTTCTAGTTCTAAGAGGTGTATAAATTATAAAGGATAGCAGAAGGAGCTTGCCCAAAAATTCAAATCTACATATTTTTTTAATTTTTAAAATTATTTTCTTTTTTGTTTTAATTTTGTTCCTTTTTGGTGGATTTTAATTTGGCGATTTCACTAATACTAAAATAAGTTGGCCGAACCCATTCTTGAAAATATAGCAAAAGATTAGTTGAGACTTGAAATACTGAGAGCTCTCTGATGCAAGTTTGTTGTTAAACTGCTCAACCCCATCCTACAACTGAGACTGTTCAATTTTTGGGCTGAAAGGAAATCTTTGTTGGCCTTACAATTTGCATCCCTAACCTTCAATGTTGTCAAATACAACCCGAATTACTTAAATTAATTTTCTATTTTTTTATTTTCCAACTAAATATTTTAAGTTTGAGTGTTAATTACAGCAAAATCACGTTCAGTAGTAGTTAAAAAAAATTTTTTGGTTGAGTAACTCAAGCGGGATTAATCCTTGTAAGTTTAGGAAGGTAGAAATGTTGGAAGAGAGAGGATATTCTTTTTAATATTTGAGTTTCTGCGGTAAAATATCATATTTTGGCGTTCTGTCTTTTTTAATTAAATTTTACTATAAAAGCCTAAGAGAAATAGTACACTCTTTCCGCAACCTTTTCTCTTCAGCAAGGTGGTGGTGGTGGAGGAGGAATTCATCATCATCAACTTCAGAACAACAATTTTGACAGCAACAACAACTTCAACACACATCCTTATTAGTATCTTAAAAAATTATTTCGGGAGGGTTTGGGAAATCTTGTAGTCCTCCTCCTTAGTTATAATTAGAGATTAGAAAGGGAGTGTTGCACGAGAATTGAGATTGATATCTCAAATAATCTCGATTCTCGATAACCGCAACACATTGAAAAAGATGAGAGGGGCTTTTGTCTTAAAAAATGAGTATAGGACTTTTCCTTCTTTTAAGTCACTTGAGGGTATACTCAAACGTACGGGAAAAGTTATTGGGAATATTTTTTTAAACAATGTTACAAGTTGTTCCCCAATCCTCTTTCCGCTCTGTTGTTTAATGGGGTACAGCCTAAAACGGCGCGCGGCCATAACGGCGCAAAGCTATAACTTGCTGGGAAATTTCTGGTCCTTATTATTTTAGAATCAATCTCTTTATCTCGATGAGTGGAGTCGTTTAATACTAAATTTGTTTGGATTCGGAAATCTGGAAGCAGGTTATGGCTTTGCGCCGTTATGGCCGCGCGCCGTTTTGGGCGTATCCCGTCTAATGGTCGAGACAGTAGTGTGTCTTGATCAAGTAGAGTCTGAAAATTTTTAGAATTTTGTTCTTTTAGCGAGCCGTGTTTCTTTACAAGCTTTGGAAGATGCGATCGGTGGCCGTATAAGACAAATTCCACCAGAATCAGTTCAAGCAATGGATGTCATTCTTCGACATCTTCCAAGCATGAAATATACTCCAGGTTTTTTTAAATTTTTTGAGAGAAATTTTCAAACAATTTTTTAGTTGGTCGTTCATTTTTCTCTTCGCCTCCGTTTCGACTTTATCAACTGGGACGACATGGAAAAGATTTGGCTAACCACTCAACCCAAAGGCTAACCGTGAAAAGATGACTCAAATCATGTTTGAGACATTCAACACGCCTGCCATGTAAGTTTAACAGAAAAGATTTTTTTCAATCAATCTTTTAATTCTTTTCCAGGTATGTTGCCATCCAAGCCGTTCTTTCTTTGTATGCTTCTGGACGTACTACTGGAATTGTTCTTGACTCTGGAGATGGTAAAAAAGAAGAAAAGAAGGATTTTAAAGTTTTTTTAAATTTGACAAATTTTTGGTATTTTTTTTAAGAAATTTAAATTAAGGAACTTTAAATTTTTTCTTGGGGATTACTCCACTTGGGTTTGATGGTTATATACCATCTTCTAAGTTGATTAGATTATCGTAAAATGGTTAAATGTGGATTGAATTGAGGAAAATTGAAAAAACCGAACCCATGGATTTAGTAATGAACCTTTTAGATATTTTACCTAAAATCTCTTTCGGAGATGTTTTAAACAAAAATACCAAAAACAGCAATTTTGCGGGATTCATCGTTTCGTCATTTTACAACTTACCCACCCCAAAATAATATAACGTGAATTCTTCCCACGACAAACCAACTTGGGGAAAAAAATAAGAATTGGTGGAATTGTTGGGATCTCCTAAAAACGCATTTAATTCATGAATTAAAAGATTTTTGGCATACGAGTTCTTGATGATCAACTGGGTCAAAAAGTGTATCAGTTAACTTACCAAGAGGCTGAAAAAGGTGAACCAAATGACCCAAAAAATTAGTTTGCCCCTTCCATCCCGCTTATTGTCTTTCATTTTTCGGATTTATAACTCGACTAAAGGCATTTTCGAATATTGGGACCGGCCACCGGCTAATGTATAGCTAATATTAGAGTAGTTAACTAAGGCACCTTTTTCAGCCTCTTGGAAATTCAACAGATACTCTTTTCGACCCAATTGATCACCAAGAACTCGTATGCTAAATATTTTTAATTCTTGAACTAATTTTGTTTTTTAGAATATTCCAACAATCCTTCCAATTGAAATGCTTTTTCCAAGTGCTGGGTGGACTGAGGAAGAAATATTCTTCCATAGGAACTACGACGTATTGGCAATGAATCCGTTGAACGCATTTATTTAAACAGATAAAAATACCAAAAAGTGTTTAACGGATTCAAAGCCAAAACGTCAAAGTGAGCCAAATTTAGGCTCACTTTTTATGTTCATCAAAAATGCCATTTTTAATATTCTAAATTGAAACATCAAATTTGGATTTAAATATCAATATTTTTCGTTCTCCTTGACCTTTCTTGTTCAAACCATAAGCAATTGGCAAACCATAAGCAATTGGCTTATGGTTTATGGTTATTTTTTTGCTTATGGTTTGCCAATTGCTTATGGTTTGAACAAGAAAGGTCAAGGAGAACGAAAAATATTGATATTTAAATCCAAATTTGATGTTTCAATTTAGAATATTAAAAATGGCATTTTTGATGAACATAAAAAGTGAGCCTAAATTTGGCTCACTTTGACGTTTTGGCTTTGAATCCGTTAAACACTTTTTGGTATTTTTATCTGTTTAAATAAATGCGTTCAACGGATTCATTGCCAATACGTCGTAGTTCCTATGGAAGAATATTTCTTCCTCAGTCCACCCAGCACTTGGAAAAAGCATTTCAATTGGAAGGATTGTTGGAATATTCTAAAAAACAAAATTAGTTCAAGAATTAAAAATATTTAGCATACGAGTTCTTGGTGATCAATTGGGTCGAAAAGAGTATCTGTTGAATTTCCAAGAGGCTGAAAAAGGTGCCTTAGTTAACTACTCTAATATTAGCTATACATTAGCCGGTGGCCGGTCCCAATATTCGAAAATGCCTTTAGTCGAGTTATAAATCCGAAAAATGAAAGACAATAAGCGGGATGGGAGGGGCAAACTAATTTTTTGGGTCATTTGGTTCACCTTTTTCAGCCTCTTGGTAAGTTAACTGATACACTTTTTGACCCAGTTGATCATCAAGAACTCGTATGCCAAAAATCTTTTAATTCATGAATTAAATGCGTTTTTAGGAGATCCCAACAATTCCTCAAATTGATATACTTTTTCCCAAAAATGGTTTGTCTTGGGAAAAGAGTTCGCGTTATACTATTTTAGGGTTGGGTAATGTGTACAATAATGATACCATGAATCCCTCCAATAATTCTGTTTTTTGGTATTTTTGTTTATAAAAATCTTCGAAAGATTTATTAACACCAGAAAAACCAATTTAGCCATTAAATTTTTTGAGCTTTTCTATTTAATTTAAATTTCTTCAATAAAAATATTTTTTTCGTTAAATTTTTTTCGATAAATTTACATTTTTTTATTTAATTTTTGTTTAATGTGTCATTTAACTATATTTTTATTTTTTATTTCTTTTCATTTTCTCTATTTTTCATTTTTAAAAATTTTTTAAAATTCGATGTGGATACTTGTGGGTGGGAGGACAACCCTTTGTATCGAAATCTTTTATTTAAAGCATATTGTTGAACCAAAAAAATTTTTTATGGGAGTAGACAATTCGATAGTGGACACTTGGAGAGTAGGCCTTTTCAATCCTCCCCCCTCTTGAAATTTATAAATTAATCGAAACATGGCAAATATTTGGACTAATAGTCCACCTACTCCCAAAGTATCCAAGCATTAATTTTGTTTTTCAGCCTTTTCTAAAAAAATTATGTTAATGAAAATTTTATTTAAAAATTGCCAAAGAAATTTTAACAACAATATTTTTTTTCGTGGATTATCAACATTAAAAGAAAAAGTTAATGTGCCTAAATCAGAAGATTTGTATGAACCAAGGTTTTTTTGAAAATAAAATTTTTGTATTTTTTTGATTTTTTTTTCAAAGGTTTGAGGTCAAGCGCCATTACCCGGATCTACAATTGATTAATGTCAAATTGAAGGCATTCGACTTCCAAACATTAGAGAAATTTCAAGCATTTGTTCATTGGACAGCTGAAAATTTTGGTTTTGATGTTGTTGAATGGTTTTTTTATTTTAATTTTTTGGGAAATATTTGATTTTTGGTTTACGTGTGGATATGTTGTTTCTCCCTTTTTTATCTGAATTCCATTTTAAATTCGTTATGGGATTTTATTTTTTACGTTGTCTTGTATCTTTTTTTAAACGATTTGCACATCCTTGGTACAATCAGGCATATTCTTTTAATTTTGGAAAATTAAGAATATGCCGAGATTAGAGATCGGAACGTGTCCGGGAGACCCGTTTCCCGGTTTTCGGGTCCCTTTTCCCTGTTTTTTGAAGCAACCGGGATGTAACCGGGAACGGGAATTCCCGGTCCGGGTTTCTCCCGGCGAACCGTCAGAACCCGGTTCCCGGACCCGGGTTTTTCAAAATTCCGATCTCTAGCCGAGATATGTTTTTTTCAGGAACTTCATATTTTTTTCGGATAGTTTTTTTGTTCCAATTAGACTGAATTTTTTGGCCCAATTTTTTATTTGAGACTCGATCTGAAGAAAATTTTAGATAAACCCCCAAAATGAAACTTGGCCCACCAATTTTTCTTTCTCACATCAACCTCTGCCCCATTTCTTCTTACCTTTTTTAATAAATATTTTAGCTCCTCAATTTTTATTTTATTTTCTAGTTATCCATTGGCTCATAAATGTGAAAAAATTAAAGAATTCAAGCCTAATTCAGTTACAATTTCTACCGAATATGAACTCAAAACATATGCAAGAGTTGTTAGAATTGGGCCTGTTCCAGCAATACAACTTCCTTTATTTGTTATGATGGTTCAAGCAAATGCTCCTGTTGGGTTAGAAATAAATATTAAAGAACATGAAGCTAGTGATGAAGTTGAACGGTTTTTTTTAAATTCTTTTGGAAAGGGAATTTTGGTGTGAAATAAATAGGGGTAAAAAAAATGGGGGTTAGGACCTACACATTTCAGGAATTTATCCTTTCTTTTTTGGACTAAATTTCGAGTTTGAGTTGACGTCCGGGTTTAATACCGATAATTTTTGTAAATGAGTGGTAATTACTTTTGTAAGTCCCCCAAAATTAAATCGATATTTAACAAACTACTCTAAAAATGTGTTTTTTAAACTTGAGATTACCCTATAGCCGAGAGGGTATAGGTTAATAAATGGTCGCCAACAACTTTAGGGAAGTAAAATTTAATCAAATTTATTCCTGGAGATGCTGTTTTTTGTTTTTTCTCTACTTTAAGAATTTTTACATTTGTCTACAAATTTTAGTCAGCAATATTTTTGAGTTTTTTTTTCTGGCTAAATTTGGGATCTCTATATTTCTAGTTTCTCTAAATGCCTAAAAACAATTTTATGTCAAATTTGAATTGTTTTCCGTTTATAAGTGTCCCATGAACTTTTTTTTATAATTTTTTAAAATTAATAAATTTATTTTTTTACAGTTATATTCCGGACCCTCAATTAGATGACTTCAAGGAAACCCTTCGTAATCTTGATGATCCTGTTGTTAGAAAATTTTTGGGATGGGAAGCTTAATTTTTTGGATTTTTTTCGTTTGTTTATTTTTTTTAATACATCAAATAAGCACTCTTATCTCTAACTACTATGACTGAGAAAACCCAAAAGCTAGAGGATGACAAAAAAATAATAAAAAAGGTTTAATTAAAAATTATACCCTCAAGTAGTAAAGCATTGCTTGTAAACATCAAGAGTTGACTAACAAACAGATTTATCATGACTTTCGCCTGCGGCGCTAAAAATAGAAGAAATCTGGCCTTGAGCTCGAGAATTCAAAAAAATTTTGCCTGCGGCGCTAAAAAGATAAAAATTTATGTAAAAACAATATGCGTTCGGAACACCAAAGTAAACACCAAAATTTCAGCGCAATCCCCATGTTTTATTAATATTTTAGAAATTTCTAAATCAAGTAATAAAAATTAGAGAAAATTTTTGATTGAGAATAAAAAAAAGGCATTTTCAAAAGATTTTGGAACCAGCCACCGGCTAAAGTACAGCTAGCACTATAATATTCGTCTAATTTTTATTTAACATTTTTCAGACTTTGGGCAATTCAACCGACACTATCTACGAACCAAACGATCCTTTGGAAATTGACAAATAAAATTTTTTAATTCATAAATTAAATGTTTTTTAGGACATGTCAAATATTTTGCCAATTGAAATGGCGTTTCGAAAAGTGTTAAGCTGGGACCATATTAAGCAATATTATTTTGAAGAAGATCGACCTTACACTATTTTAGGTATTTATAAAACATGAGCCAAATTTGGGGTTTAAAAGAAAGTTTCATTGCCAAGACGTCGTAGTTCCTGTGGAGAAAAATTTCTTCCCACGTCCACCCAACACTTGGAAAGAGAACCTCAATTGGCATGATTGTTGGAATATACTAAAATACACAATTAGTTCAAGAATTAAAAATATTTAGCATACGAGTTCTTGGTGATCAATTGGGTCGAAAAGAGTGTCTGTTGAATTTCCAAGAGGCTGAAAAAGGTGAACTAGTTAACTACTCTAATATTAGCTAAACTTTAGCCGTTGGCTGGATTCAGTCTTTCAAAAATGCGTTTTAACTGAATTATAAATCCGAAAAATTAAAGACAATAAACGGGATGGAAGGGGCAAACTAATTTTTTGGAAAAATAATTTTTTGGGTCATTTGGTTCACCTTTTTCAGCCTTTTCAGCCTTAAATAACCTTTTTCAGCCTTTTCAGCCTTAAATAAAATTTTATTAATTAAAAAAATCTTTTTTTTTAATTTTGTTTTTAATCATTTTCATACATATTTTTTTCAAATTTTTTTTTAAATATTTTTTAGCTTTTTTTTTTCTCTTTTAAAATTAAAAACAATGCAATTTAATAATAATTTATTTCCGGATGTTTCAATTGATAAAGCTTCAAAAATTAATTTTATGCTGGTTGGTGTTTCAATTGCTGGGACTTGGTTTGTTATTTACCTTCATGAATTAGTTAATCGTTCTCCGAAGCCGTTGATTAAAAGGTTTTTTTAATTTTTTGGGATTTTAATTTTAGGGTTAGGGCTTTTGATTTCTCGAATAATTGTTCAAAATTTTGTCCTTTTTGGTCTAGCTGGAATTTGTGTTTTTGATAGAATTTTTTAGGTCGACCCATTTGTACGTTAACAGTGGCACGGGGGTTAACCTTTAGACGTTCTTTTATCGTTAGAAAGATAAGCGCGCAGTTTAGGTCGCTCCAGCTTCGTCTAACTCAGACCCGTTTTTTTTCGAGTGAAGAGAGGGGGGGGGGCTGGGATTGGTTTGTTATGTTTGGTGAAATTCATTTTTTATTTTTCTTATTTAAATTTTCAAGATTCAAAGCTTCGTGTTTCTCAATTTTACGTAAATTTGTTCCAAACATTAACAAACAAATTGAAGAAGCTTTAAATAAAACAAAAGAAGAACTTATACATTCAATTCATCAATATGATAAAGGTTTAGATTTTATTAGGGAAATGCCTTTGAAAGCAATAAATCATGAATCTATACTTAAACGAATTGAATATTATCAAGAAATGGAAGGAACTTTTGATTATATTAAGGTTTGTTATTTTTTTTGGAGGGGGATGTTTTTCGGGGATATTTTGGTGGTTTTAAGGTGATTTTAAAAATTAGTTTCTATGTTTTTGAAGGAAAAGTTGGTTGTTAATCGTAAAACTTAGGTTATTTGTTAATCGTAAAAGTTGTTTGTTAATCGTAAAACTTAGGGGGTTTATTACTCGGCTCAGTTACTCGAACCGATATCCTTGTGTCCAAACATGATTATAACCGAAAACAGGCAATGTCGGTTAATAACCGTTTGCCAGCACCTTCTAGTTATAACCCTGCTGCCAATTTTTGAATTTTTTTGGCACTTATTCGAAATTGAAAAGTTATACATATAAGGATTCAAGTTTCTGTTAGTTCTTACGACTGGTTAAGAAAGCTTTGAGGCCCTTTAACATTTTTTAATTTCTAAAAATCTAATTAATTAAACCTTTTCAATGAGCTATAGTTCTTCATTTGTTGTTTCTTTTTTGCATTCAGAATAATTTTTAAGGGAAGAGTTTCTGGAACAGTTTACACAAATATTGATCCAACTCACATGTCTATACTTGGAGAAGTTTTTCACAAATTTGCTTATTCAAATCCTTTACATCCAGGTTTTTTTAAATATTTTTTTTGATAGCAAAATAAATTTTAAAGATGTCTTCCCTGCAGTTCGTAAAATGGAAGCAGAAATTATTAAAATTGTTTCGTCATTGTTTCATGGTCCTGAAGATGCTGTTGGAACGGTTTTTGTTTTTTTAAATATTTTTGGGTATTTTAAGGGCAGGTTTATGGTTATTTTGGGAATTTTTTGGCTTTTATTGCTGACTTCATATTTTAAAAGTATAGAATTTAGGTTACATGGATTCAAAATAACTACTCGAAAATGACTTCGCAAGGAAAAAAAGCCAAAAATACAAAATTAATGCTCGTAGTTTGAGTAGATTGCTTGTTTATTCTTGAGACTATTTTTGGGTATATTGGAAGGGGATTCGATGTCTTGTGTACCCTATTTTAAATATTCCTTTTATTAAATTTTTGATAAAAGAATTTTTAATTTTAAAGGTAACAACTGGTGGAACTGAATCAATTATCTTGGCTTGTTTAGCTGCCAGAAATTTTGCTTTTTCAAAAGGAATTAATGATCCAATAATTATAGTTCCTGTAACAGCTCATGCAGCTTTTGACAAAGCTTGTTCTCTTCTTCAAATTGGAATAAAACACATTCCTTGTGATCCAATTACTATGCGGGTTGATTTAAAAGCGATGAAACGTGCAATAAATAGAAAAACTTGTTTGGTTTGTTTTTTTAATTTGTTCATCTTTCAATCTATAACTTTATTTGGGGGTTGGGTTACTTTTAGGTAATTTGTGAATTGACCTGGGGTTTTCCAAGACTGGTTAATCTTTGCCTGTGTGGCTCAAATGCCCTTAAAATTTTGCTTTCACGGGCAAAACTTAACTGTCCTGTGGACAGCCCTATATTTGACCTGAACAGTAATTTAAATAGCAGGCTCTGCATCCCATCTTGTTTTTGAATTCGCTATTTTTAATTATTATTTTTGAGTGTAGAAAATTCTTTTAGGATTTTTAGGAATCAAGAAATTTCCAATATCCCTTTTAATTCCAACATATTGGAAGTCCATTTTTGGCTCCGGTTCTCTCTGACCTATTTTAAATCAAGGCTTCGTCCCTGATTTATTTTCGCAATTAAGTAAACCGGCTCCTAAACTAGAACTACTGGAGCCCTGCCCAAAGTATTATTTTAAGAATCCTATTCAAATTTTATTTTTTTTAAAGTTAGTTGGATCTGCTCCAAATTTTCCTTATGGCACTATAGATGATATTCCTGCAATTTCTCAATTGGGTTTGGACTATTCTATACCTGTACATGTTGATGCTTGTCTTGGTGGTTTTGTAATTGCATTTTCACAAGATTCTCCAGCTTTGTCACACATTCCAATTTTTGATTTTCGTCTTCCTGGAGTTACTTCAATTTCTTGTGATACTCATAAGGTTTTTATTTTAATGTTTCTATAATTTACCAAACCCTAATTTGCCAATAAGGGTAAAAACCACGTTTTATCGACAAGCTTTTAGGCAAAACGTGTATTTTTAGCCTTATTGACAAAGTATGAGATTGACTTTTTTTATTAAAAAAATTTTTTTCAAGTATGGCTATGCACCTAAAGGAACTTCAACAATAATTTATCGTTCAACCGAGCTTTTGCATCATCAATACTTTGCTGTAACTGAGTGGCCTGGTGGAATTTATGCAACACCTACTTTGCCTGGTTTTTATTTTTGAATAAAACTTTTGTTTTAATTTGGGTGTAATTAATTGAAATTGGGTGGATTCTCTAGAGCTCGAGGATTTCTCATTTTATTTTGTTGGTTTGAACCACATGGGCGGTTTCTGATTTTTCTTTTGATTAAAAATTATTTAGCAATAGAAAAAATTTTTTTTATCAGGAAGTCGTGCTGGATTAAATATTGCATTAACTTGGTCAACCTTATTATATTTTGGACGTCAAGGTTATATTGAAAGGGCAAACTTAATTGCAACAAGAACTGCACAATTAGCAGATGGTTTATATAAGGTTTCTTTTTAAATTTTATTTTGATAATTTTTTTGAAATTTTTTTTATAGATTCCTGGATTATTTATTGTTGGAAAACCTGACGTTTCTGTAGTTAGTTTTTTTTACTTTTTATACATATTAGGGTTAAATAGGTAGAGGGATCGTTGAACTAACAGGAATCCTCCCAAACTGTTTAATAATCTAATGTTTTTTTTGGCTTTATTGTGTGGTCACTTGCCTTTTGTATACAAATTTTTTCTGGCTTTTTCTCTATGGAGCTGGCATTTTTGGAGTGAATAGGGGTAGAAGCGTAGCTTTCACGGGACTCAAAAATTTGAACTGTTCCTGAAATTAACATCGGGATCATTGGGCTGGGTACGGCCCACTTAGTCGCGCGGCCACTTAGTCGCAGAGCCATAACTTGCTTTAAGATTTCCGAATCTTTCCAAATTTGGTATTAAACGATTCCTCTCATCGAGCTAAAGAGATTGGTACCAAAATTGATAAGGGCCAGAAATTTTTTAGCAAGTTATGGCTCTGCGACCAAGTGGCCGCGCGACTAAGTGGGCGTGTCCCCATTGGGCTTTACTGACTAGTTTTTGACTTCCTTGATTAATTAAACCTCTATCATAATTTATTTGAACTGGAATTTTAAATAAAAAATTTAATTTTTTTTATTAAGGTAGCATTTTCTTCTAAAAAATTCAACATTTTTGCTGTTGGGGACCTTCTCAATAAACTTGGTTGGAATTTAAATTCATTACATTTACCTGATGCGTTAGTTTTCTTTTTTTAATTTTTAAAAATATGAAGGGATTGAAAAATTTTAAAAATTGAACGTAGCTCTAAGGACGTAACTTCAGCTAACTTTTATTTAAAGAAAAGGCTTACTCGGTGGGGGTTTAAGATTTATTTTAAAAGAGAGGGAATGCTCAGTGACAATCTGTAAAGCACCTTTATATGTGGTGGGCGAATGAGCCTAGCAATAATTGCCTTGGGCTTAAACTTTTACTTCTTCTATTCCTGTATTGAAAGGGTACAAGAAAGCACTTTTGAGGTGTAATTATTTTCACAAGAAAAAAATTTTTTTTGGAAAAATATTTAAAAAATATTCACCTTTTTTTCTTTCACAGTATTCACTTTTGTCTGACATATAATCAATCTAAAGGTGACGTAATTATTAAATTTTTGAATGATTTGCGTGAATGTTGTAAACAAGTTTGTCAACTTCCGGATAAAGGAAAACAATCAAAAACAGCAGCGCTTTATGGAATGGCTGCACAAATACCTGATAAAACAATTATTGAAGATGTTGCTCATTTATATTTGGATGCTTGTTATTCTATGCCTACTAAAGCTTAGAAAAGGAGAGGGTATATTTTCTTTTAAAAAATAGAAATTTAATTTAAAAAAATTTTTTGATTAATTTTTGCATTTGCTCAATATTATTCCAAAAATTTTTTTTGTTTACTTTCCAAATTTGAAATTTGGATTCCGACGTTTGTCATGAGATGGTTCTAGTCTCTTCTAGTGTTAGGCAAATGAATTTTTTCGGTACCGATATCGATGATTATTGAAATTTTTCAAAGTCTTATCGTTACGGTAAAGACCCAGCTCGGTATTTTACTGTCATTATAGGAAGGATAAATGGGGTATTTCAATAGACTCATTTGGCTTAAGGACAATAATTTATTGGAAAAGTTTCACAAATTGAAGTTACTTTTGAAATATGTATATGGTGGTTTATTATTAAATCTTTAAAATTTAAAATTGATAAAAAAGCAAAAAATGGGATCTTAACTCAGTTTTTATTTATAGGAAGGATAAATGTGGGGTTTCAATAGACTCATTTTTTAAAATGATTTTTAGGAATCACTTAAATTTATTTACATTAAGTCCATATTGAGAGGGATTCAGTACTATTAACTTATTACGAGCCAATTGTCATCAGAAATTGTAAAATAAAATTTTTTATTCATAAATTAAATGTTTTTTAGGACATGCCAAATATTCTTCCAATCGAATAGGTCTTTTAAAACGTTCTGACGTGGGATCAAATCAATCAATTTTATTTTGGCAATAATCCAGCTTACACTGTCTTAGGTATTTATAAAACATGAGCCAAATTTGGGAGTTAAAAGAAACTTTTTATGATGTCGACTCTTATTGTAATTGGTGGATAACCTTGAGAAATTACCAAAAATGGGGTTACATTTACGAACAATATGAGAACCACGATACCGAATTAAATGTTTTTTATAAATGTGAAGAACATCGGGAATGTGATCAAAAAATGAAAAAATGAATTTATGATAGAAATTTATGTTCTCCGAAATGTGCCACACAGTAACAAAGTTTTGTTAATATGTTATTATATATACTTTTGCCGCTGTCTTGTATCGATCTTTCGAAAATTGAAATTAAAAACTATGGGGGACCAATCTAGTCTTTGGGGTCAGAAATTCAAATGTGCAAGAATATGCAAAGATAGCCCATTAGGTATAACAAGACAGCGGCAAAAGTATACATAATAACTAGGGATCGGATTTTTAGGTCGTAAAAACCTTAAAATAGGTACCTAAATAGGTCGTATAAAATGCTAAAATAGGTGACAAAAATAGGCAAATAGGTCGTCAAATAGGTCATAATAACTCCCCGTAAACAAAAGATTTTCAAGAAATAACAACGGATTTGAGCTCAATTCATCAGGACTATTTCGCAGAAAAAATAGGTTATAACCTAAAAATCCGATCCCTAATAATAACATATTAACAAATACTTTGTTACTGTGTGGCACATTTCGGAGAACATAAATTTCTATCATAAATTCATTTTTTCATTTTTTGATCACATTCCCGATGTTCTTCACATTTATAAAAAACATTTAATTCGGTATCGTGGTTCTCATATTGTTCGTAAATGTAACCCCATTTTTGGTAATTTCTCAAGGTTATCCACCAATTACAATAAGAGTCGACATCATAAAAAGTTTCTTTTAACTCCCAAATTTGGCTCATGTTTTATAAATACCTAAGACAGTGTAAGCTGGATTATTGCCAAAATAAAATTGATTGATTTGATCCCACGTCAGAACGTTTTAAAAGACCTATTCGATTGGAAGAATATTTGGCATGTCCTAAAAAACATTTAATTTATGAATAAAAAATTTTATTTTACAATTTCTGATGACAATTGGCTCGTAATAAGTTAATAGTACTGAATCCCTCTCAATATGGACTTAATGTAAATAAATTTAAGTGATTCCTAAAAATCATTTTAAAAAATGAGTCTATTGAAACCCCACATTTATCCTTCCTATAAATAAAAACTGAGTTAAGATCCCATTTTTTGCTTTTTTATCAATTTTAAATTTTAAAGATTTAATAAACCACCATATACATATTTCAAAAGTAACTTCAATTTGTAAAACTTCCCCAATAAATTGTTGTCCTTAAGTCTTTGAAAATACCTATCTTTAGAAACCATGAAATTTCAAAGCATTTATGTTTAAATTCTCCAAAAAAAAGTTTTTGAATTGTCTGAATTTCTTGAATATTATTTTCTCTTCCATTTTTTGAATTCTTTTCTTGACTTTAAACAAATTTAAAAATGATTTTATATTAAAAAAATTTTTTTTGGGGATTTTTTGCCGTTAGTTGTTTTGCCAACAATGAATAGAAATCGTAAAAAAATAACTAGTAACAATTACCCAAATAAATATAGTGATGAAAATGTTTTGAAAGAGACTTGAACTATCTTGCAATAAACGTAGTAAATCATTTTAAATTTGGAAGGTAAACAAAAAAAAGATTTAGAACCACCAATTTAGTTGTTAAAATTTTTTTGAGTATTTTATTTAATTTAAAAATTTTTTTGATAAATTTTATAATTTAATTTTCTGATTATAAAAAAATTATGTTAAGAATACATATATACTATTTTAAATGTGTTAAAAAAATTTTAACACAAAAATAATTTTTCAGTTTTTTTGAACGAGAGAAAAATAACTAACGTAGACAAAGTAAAAAATTAATATGAACCAAAAAAATTTTTTTGTTGAAAAGCATCCTTTTCTATTAAAAATTTTATTTTTCTATTCTTTGCGGGGATAAAAAAAGTTTTATAATATCCCGCAAGAGAGAGAATGAGAGAAAAAAAACTTGTCTAAAATACATATATCTTTTTTTTCAACCACCAAAAATTAATATATTTTTATATCTGGTTCTGACCCGATTGTACTAGTAGTAGAGAGAATGAAGAAAAATGTACATTAATTTTGTGTGTTTTTCCATCAAAACATTATTCATCGATTCTGCTTTTAAAGAAATATATGTATTTTGTTGTGTTTTTATTCTGCCTGTATTTTGTGTTTTTAAATATTACAGAAGTTTCAGAATTTTTATGTGTTTTCCGGAATATATTTTTAAATTTAATTTTAAATGTGTTTTTGCAGAGATAATTAAATAACTAGATAAATCAGAATTTATTTTATTTGTGTTTTCTAAAATAAAAAATCAGAATTTATGTTAAATGTGTTTTCTGATATCTCTTGTGTTTTCTGAAAAATCAGAATTATTTGTATTTTTAGCATATGTATTTTTTGTATTTTTTGTCTGTTGGGAATCAGAATTTATATGTGTGTTTATTGTTTATTTGTGTTTTTAGAAATGTCAGAATTTCTTTTGTGTTTTCTTTTTGCAAATCAGAATTTATTTGTGTTTTCCGGAAAAGTTTCTCTCTTTTTCAGAATAATGAAAAATAATTTCGAATAAAATGCTTATTGTTTCCCTAATTTTCTCCCATTTAATATTTTTCTGTTTAATTAATCAGAATGAATGTGTAACCGGAAATGATTTACCAATAGAACAAGTAATTTTGTATTTATTAAATTTAATTTTTCCTTTATATTTTTATAGGCCAGTGGACATGGGAGGGAGCCTGAAGCAAAATGTTCTTTTCGAGTAAATTTTTTCTATTAAAAAATTTTTTTAATTAAAAAAATATATTTTTCCGGTACATGTGAAAGGGCCAAATGGTGCGGAGGTTAAAGGTGTGAGTTAAAAAATTAAAAAAAAATTTCAAAAATTTTACGAAAATTAAAAAATTATTTTTTAAAGACGTGACGCTTGACCAAGAACTTTATTACAAAATAAACTGTGAACCTGTTAAAGGATACTGTTTGAGAGTTAGTAACTGTTCTGTAACAACTGATGCTCCTGGTCAAAAACCTTATTTAATTATTGATGGGAGAGGGTGTACAACAGAACCTTCCTTGTTTGAGCATGTTCAGGTGAGTTGAATGAACATTAATTGGGGGGGGAAAAAGAAAAGGGCAAAAAAAGAGGGGGTCGTTTAAGTGGGAAATTGTTTCAAATATATGAGGAAAGAAGGTCAATGAGAATCTGAAAATAAATTTTAGTTGGTTTAAAGACCAGCCAAAAAATCGTTCAAAAAGCTCGATTATCGAATTCCATCTTTCCTCAGAAATTGAGAGTAGGACCGAAAAACCTTGGTTAACGATCTTTAATAATTAAACATTTTTTCGAGTAATGTACGGAAGTTTGAATCTTGGTAGTTTGTGTAGTCCGGGACATGTATTTATAAAAAATCAGGTAGTCATGAGATTGAAGACAACCAAAAAACACAATCTTTTCTAGTATTTGCTTCTTCCTCATAAATATTTTTTAATAAAACTCCTTTGTTATTGACCAAAGAAAAAAAAATTTTTTTTCAAGTATGAAGACAACTTTACAGCAGGCATTTACAACCCTTACCCAATCCGTTTTCGAAATCAAAAATCTGCTGTACAATTTAATTGTGATACAAGTTTAGTATTACTTTCACAAGATGGAAAGGTGGTAATTTAGAGAAATTTATGGGGGATCCCTTTGAAAAAAAATTTTCTTTTTCAAGTGCCAACGTGAACGTTGTGTTTGGAATGAATACACAAAAGAAGCAAATGAACAACAACAACATACAAAATAAATAAAAATTTTATTAAATAGGGAAAGTTTGTGGGCAAAAAAGGGAAGGGGAAAGTGCAACCTTTTGTTAAAAATTAAATTATTTTTTTCTTCTTTTTCTGTAAAAAATAAAAATTTTAACTAAAATAATCCTCAAATTCAGAGCTTTCGATTGATATAATAATTATTTTAATTGGTTAAGAATTAAAAAAGATATGGCCCAAAATATGCCCTCAAGTCTCTGAAAGGGCCTTTATTCGATTTTTTAAGTTTTGAAAAAATTTTTTTCAGGGGTAGACAGTAAAACAAACCCTAGGAAGGTCAGAAAATGCCTAGGCTTGGACTCTGGGTACAGGAAAAACCCAAGTCTTGGTCCAGACCCAGCTCGATCTCTAGTATGTAGATAGTGTTTTACATAATATTATATTTTTAATTATTTATTCAGAGTTTGAGCTATTTATAGAAAAATAATAATTAAATTCCCCATTATGGGAAAAAATTGAAATATAAATTATATTTTATATATTATCTAGATATTTCCAAATTATTTTTTGAATAAGGCCTAAATGAAGGGGAAAGGTGAAACCAG
This sequence comes from Meloidogyne arenaria, assembly GCA_036172955.1. Classification (NCBI taxonomy): domain Eukaryota; kingdom Metazoa; phylum Nematoda; class Chromadorea; order Rhabditida; family Meloidogynidae; genus Meloidogyne; species Meloidogyne arenaria. Next base: position 431,481 of record JARQAB010000003.1, read on the forward strand.
TGATGATTGTTGTTGTTGTTATCGTCATTAATACTTGGACTTCCAATATTGACAACTTTTTTATTTGAAGGTGCAATCATTGAAAGTAGGTGGAATTGAACATTACTGGAAATGAGATTTTGAGTATTTGACATTTTTAAATGTGGCATTTTGTCAGTGAACGTTTTGAAAAGTACGCGTTTTGAAAAATCGACATTTTGAAAGATTGGCGTTTTGGTAAATGGACGTTTTGAAATTTGACATTTTGTAAAATTGACATTTTGAAATTTTTCAGAATGACAACTTTCAAAATGTCAATTTCAAAATGTCAAATAATATTTCTTAAATTTTCTTTACCCACCCTTCAGCACACAAAACATTATTATCCATTTCCCCAAGCATGATCTGACGACTGTTTGAGTGATTTGTAAATGCTAATTTTGGATTTTTAACTAATTTGTGTCCAAATGAGTGAATACATTGGTGTTCTAATTCTGCTAAAAAATTTTTTTTTAAACAAAATTTCCCTCAAAAATACCCTCAATTTTTTCTTTTTGTAATTCTGTCCATTTCCATTCAAAGGCTATTTGTGGTGTTTTTTCGTTAATTGTTTTGTTTGGGGATGATTCAGGAGAGGAGGAGGTGATTGAACAGGAAGGGGATGATTCAGCTGAGCAAAAGGCTGAATCTTCTTCGTCTAGCGAAGCTGTTGAAAAGCCTAAATTTAAAGGGAAATTTTTTGGTTTTTGGGCGTTTTGAGTTTTGGGCGTTTTGACCTTTGGGCATTTTGACTTTTGGGCGTTTTGACTTTTGGGCATTTTGACCTTTGGGCGTTTTGACTTTTGGGCGTTTTGACCTTTGGGCATTTTGACTTTTGGACATTTTGGACTTTGGGCGTTTTGACTTTTGGGCGTTTTGACTATTTTCTGCTAAAAATTTTTATAAGTTACTTTTCCGAAGACGTCCAACAATAGACAAAGGAGATGATGTTGGCACTGAAGGTCGTCGAGACAATTGTGTGAGTCCCTGTGGAAGAAAACGTCTAGTTGTTGAAGCAGCTGCAGCCCTTTGTCGTCTAATAACTAAATTCTGTACTGAACCATGATTGTGGTGTATATTATTTTTATTTCCGGAAATCGACCGGAAACTTTGTGTATAATTATTATTGTTGTTGTTATTATTTTTCTGTTTCTCTAATCCGTTTTCTTTTCCGGTTTCTTCTTCAACCTTTTTCTCTTTATTGTTGTATTTTCCGGAAGCTAACCGGAAAGTTTGTTTATTATTATTTCTTTGCTTGTCTATACTGTCGTCGTCTCCTTCCGGTTCTAACTCTCCTCCTATATTCTTTTGATGTGTTATAAATTCATTTCCGGAAGCTGACCGGAAACTCTCGCCGTCTCTTTCATTTTCTATTGTCTCTATTTTCTCGTTATCTCTATTTATTAATGAAAATGCAAAATTTGAATAATTAACACTGTTGTGTCGTTTACGTTGTAGTAATTCATTGTTAGTTGATGAAGAAAACGGTTTTAATTTAATGCTAAAACCGAAAAGTGATTTTCTTTTTTTGTCTGTAGTTGTGGTAAAATTGTTCATTAAAAAAATTTATTTTTAATCTAAAAAAATAAAGAAATTTTTTATTTTCAGGTCAAAAATGACCAATTTTTTGAGGTTTTTTGCCTACAATTTTTTTATTTTTAAATCTAAAATTTTTATTCTTGTCTTATTTGTCTGTAGTTGTGGTTTGTAAAGAGGGGTGGTTGGTTAACTAGGGCAAACCTGTGCATGGATACGGATATGGATACAAATAATATCAGGATGCCTGCGGATATCCGTCTGTATCCGCCGTAAATATCCGAATATGGATACCAAAATCCGTGACCACGCACAGGTCTGAACTAGGGTGTATCGCTTTTAGTTAGTTCATTCATCACACACCGGAAAGTCATAAAATTTAAAAATCTTGGGTGTATGTTAAATAGAAGTGTATTTAATGTTAAAATGAGGTGTCTGATGTAGCTAAGATTTTTCTTTTTTTTTTCTTCTTCAAAAAAAATTTTTTTCTGTCCAAAAATAAAAATATTATTCAAAATTTTTTTTCTGTCCAAAAATAAAAATAAGAATATTATTAAAAATATTTTTTGTTTACTCAACTGTTTTGTGAATTTTTAAAATTTTTTTTTGTTTGTTTATTTTTCAACAAAAATTTTTTTTTATTAATAATTCTTTAAAAGGGCAAAAAAATGAAGGGAATGTTGTTTATTTTATTGTTCCGTTTTTGCATTCCGGAAAGATATAAATAAATATTTTTGTATTAGTAATCGTTAATGGGGGAAATAAGGATTAAGAGGGACACGTGAAAAATAAAAATGTGTTGAAAAAATATTTTTTAAATAAGGAAAGAAAGCTGATCATTGGACAATGTGAGAATACTCGTGTACTTTAAGGAATAAAAAAAGATTTTTAAAAAATGTGAGATTAAAGATAAGTTGTAGTAAGTTAAATGTTCAGTATCAGAACAGTATTTATTAATTTTTTCCGGAATGAATATAACTCAGAATTTATTTTTCCGGGACAGAATTTATTAATTTTTCCGGAAAGAATATAACTCTGGGTTTATTTTTCCGGAACAAGTATAACTCTGAATTTTTTCTGGAACAAAATTTATTCATTTTTCCGGAAAGAATATACATAACTCTGAATTTTTTTTATTTTCCGGAACAAATATCAGAATTTTTTCCGGAACGAATATAATTAAGTAATTTATTATTTATTTTTGTATTTTCCGGAAAATTTATTAAAATTATAAAAATCGTTCTTTTTTTCATTTAAAATAATAATTAAATTCAAAAAAATTTCATGATTTTTTAATACTATTTTTTTATTTTTTTAAAGGGTAGAGAAGCTGGTATTTTTTAAATAAAAAAGCTTTTATGGCCCTCTCCACCTATGGAATTCCTTTGAATATTTTTTTTATTATTTTTAAGCATTGGAATGAATAATAACAACACCTCTATAAATGTTGAATTGTGTAAAAAGGTGAAGGAATCGGATCAAAAACAAAACACCCATTTAATCAACACTTGTATTTAGAAAGTGTGCGCCAAATAGAGACGCCAAATTATTTTCAGGGTTAACAAAGGGGCATAACAGACAAAAGGGAACAAACGACAAAACGGTACACCCGACAAAAGGGAACAAACGACAAAACGGTACACCTGCCAGGTACAAACGACAAAAGGGTACAAACGACAAAATGGTACACCTGCCAAAAGGGTACAAACGACAAAAGGGTACACCTGCCAGGTACAAACGACAAAAGGGTACACCTGCCAAAAGGGTACAAACGACAAAACGGTACACCTGCCAAAAGGGCCCCCACCAAATTTAAAAAAAGTAAATAAAATGAGAGGTCTATCTAGTATTTTGGTAATTTATAAAATTTATTTTGCCGTAAAGAATGTTTCTAAAATGTGTTCCTCAAAAGTTTTTATATAGAAAAATGCAACTCAAAAAATCAGAGATTATGTAGAAGAGAGAAGGAATTTTGTGAGTGATTAAATGGGAAGAGGAAAATTTTTTTAATTGGAAAGAAATTTAAAAAAAAATTATTTAAAAGGGGATTATAAGAGGTAAAATTTCAAAAATGGAAAGGATTTGGACAAAAAACTTTGAAAAAAAATTATTTTAGCAAACAACAGAGATCAAAGATTTTTTGAAAAAAAGGAAGTTTCCTTAAAAGGAATGTGTGGAGGGAGAGGGACCGAGACGAGATCTCGATCGAAAATCTCGGTTATCAAGATCGAGAATTTTTCGAGATCTCGATTCTCGTAAGACACTCAAAACCTGTCTCTAATGTAGAGGGAGAGGGGACCAAGGGAGGGCCTCATTACAAGACACTTCCAAGATTAAATAAACCATTGATACCGTTATCAAGATTTAACAGTTACAGTTATCAAGATTGATAGATCAAGATTGACCTCTGAATATACGTTACATTTTTTCTCATAGTTTACTCCCTCCTAATGTAAGACTCAGAAAACTACCGTTTTTATAAACGTATTTTTGACAATTTCTATTTTACCCTCTATTTAAGAAACACCTCGTTATAAGGAACGATATTTTTCAGCTTCAAGAGGGTATTTAAGAATGGGGTTTGGCAATAAAATAAATTTTGTTTTTATCATCAAAATAATTTTTTTATTTTTTTATCAAGAAAATCAAAGTCTTTTTCAATGGGGAAAAGGAAGGAGAGGGAGAGAATAAAGAGGTAAGGTAAATAAATATATGGCCAAAAAAAAAAATATTTATTTGTCTTTTTTTGAGTATATTTTTACAAAGATATCAGTTAAGGAAAAAAATTTTTTTGATCGAAAATGACCGTAAAAAGAGGCTAAAAAGGAGAGAGAGATGGACACACACATTCTTCTTACCTTTATTTTTGTGTTAAAAATGACCCTTCTCCTCTCTTTTTGTGAATAAATTAATTTTTCTTCTTCTTTTGTGGGAAAATGTATACAAAAAAGTGTTGTGTTTGGGGGGGGGGGGGGTAAGTAAAGAAAGTGTCAACAACAATTTTCCCAAAATTTAAAAATAAAAGATAGAAAAAGCCGATCCAAAATATAAGAAAATGTAAAAAATCGCTGCGAATATATGGCCGCGAATATATGGGGCTTCTATTTGTTAGACAAACGAAAAGTCCCAGTTGAGTCCCGGCGTTTGAGTACTTGAGCCCTATTTTGGGCTATAATTTTTACAATCCTTAACCGATTTGGACAATTTATATGTCAAACGAAAGCTATTGAAGTAAGGATTATTTAGTCTAAAAGGATTGACTTGATCAGATCAACAGGCAAAAAGTTATAGACTAATAAATATCAAAAATCACGATTACGCGCACTTGTCGAAATGTAACTTTTTATAGGATGATATAATCAAATCAATCTAGTTGACGAAAATAATCCTCACAATCAGAGCTTTCGAATGGTAAAAGAATTATTCGAATTGGTTAAAAACTCAAAAAGTTATGGCCCAAAATATAACTCCGTGACTTAACCGGCTGGACTCAATCATCCCCTATTTTAGTTTAAAGAAATGTTTTCCTATTTTTCTCTAGCTCAATAACTCTAAAAGTTTTGTTTTTCTCTATTTTCTTTGTAGTTATTTAGCAGTTTATAAATTAATGTAAATTTGTATAGTTCAAAATCTCAAATTTTCAAAACGTCCAAAAGGGTAAAAAATTAAATTTTGTCACAAAATTGTTTCAAGTTTTTTTGTTTCAAGAAATTTGTTTCAAGTTTTTTAAAACAGAAAAAATGTTAAAATCTTGCTTCTCTTTGCTTCAATTTCAATCAAATTTGTCAATTACTCGATTATTCCAACTTAAAGGACTAATAAATTCTAATTTTCTTCGTTTGTATTCAAAAACAAATAAAATTTCAAAATTACCGGTAAAGAAACCAACAAATAAATTAATTTCTTGTTTAAAATTGATGAGAGCAGACAAACCAATAGGTTAAATATTTTTAATTTCTTACTAAAAATTAGCTTAAAGATATGAAGCATGCTTCTCAGAACCTGAAACATGTTTCGCAAAACCTGAAGCTTGCTTCTAAAAACTTGAAACTTGCTTCAAAAAATCTGAAACATGCTTCCAAAAACCTGAAACTTGCTTCAAAAAATTTTTAAACTTGATTCCGAAACTTGTTTCAAAATTTTTCTAAAATTTGCTTCAGCTTCTCAAAATCCTTTTTAGTCAATTTTAGGTACTTGGCTTCTTTATTGGCCTGGTGCCTGGGCTATTGCATTGAGTGCTTCTCCTGGATGTTTACCTGATGCTTATTTGTTGGGGCTTTTTGGTGTTGGATCTTTTCTAATGAGAAGTGCTGGTTGTATACTTAATGATTTATGGGACCAGGATATTGATAAAAAGGTTAATTTTTTGAAGTTTGTTTCATAAGCAAATTTTGCTTCAGTTTTAAAAATTGTTTTTAAAACTTGCTTCAAAAATTTGCTTCGAAGCATCTTGCTTCAGTTTTAAAATGTCTTTGAATTTTGCTTCAGAAACAAATTGCTTCATATTAAAATTCGCTTCAGAAGCAGCTTGTTTAGTTTAAAATGTTTTTTGAAACATTCTTCAGCTTCTCACGATCAACAGCTTAAAAAAAAATTTTTTTAGGTTGCTCGTACAAAATCCAGACCTTTAGCAAACGGCGAACTTACTGAAAAAGAAGCTGTTCTTCTTCTTGGTGGCCTACTTTCTGCTTCATTAGCTGTTTTGCTACAACTTAACTCGTTCAGGTTTATATTAATTTTTGTTAAGTACTTGGGTATTAAGTATTTTTTTTCTTAGTGTTGATTTGTGGTGTAGTTGGATTTGTTTTAGGAACTCTTTTTAATGGGTGGGTTCGAGTCCTGCTTATGTAAATAATTTTCTTTTTGAAAATAAAACAATTTTTAATAAGCTTTAAGTAATCACAAATGGAAAAATAAATTTTTTTTAATTAAATAAAATTTTTTTTAAACGTTTTAGTATAATTCTTGGTGCTTCTTCACTTTGGCTTGTTGTCGTCTACCCTCTAGCAAAACGTTTTACTAACTGGCCTCAACTTGTTCTTGGTTTTTTTTTCTTAATTTTTACTATAAATCAGTTTCATTAGATCTGAAGCATGCTTTTAAAACCATTGAAGCAAGCTTCGAAATATTGGGAGAATGTTGCCTAGACGATCCCCTCACTTTAAAATTGTTCTCCCATTATAAGACGTTTTTGCCGGTTTTTAACATTACCTCTATTTAAAATATCTCATTATAAGAGACACTTTTTTAAGCCTGAGGGTGTTTGAAGTGAGGTTCGTCTTAATTTTGTTTTATCAAAAACATTTTTTAGGTGCAACATTTAATTGGGGAGCTCTTCTAGGATGCACAGCAGTCACTGGAAAATTTGTGCCAGAAATTTGTATTCCACTTTATTTGGCTTGTATTTGTTGGACAATGATTTATGATACTATTTATGCATTTCAGGTTTCTTTTAAATTTTTTTGGGACAAAAAATTTATTTCGAACCGAAACCCGAGTTGTAGAAAATTTTGAAAACTCGAGCCGAAACTTTTTTCCAGGTTTTTTTTTCTCACCCCATCCCAACTATGATAGACAATTGGAACTCCTCGAGTGTTCATACGTTTTTTAGACGTTTGGTTGACCAATGGGTGAGGTTGTTAACTTACTGATTTAACAAAGAGGCTGTCATCTTCAATACTGGGTGTGGTTCTGGAAACTAGTTCTTTGATTTTTTGAGCACGAAGGGTTGTTTTTAAACTAGAGGTTAGGCTGATTAGTTTTTCTCTATAATCTTCCCCTTAAAAATTCTTTTCCCTCCAATCTCCAAAATCAGAGTGCGCTTTATAAATAATTAATTCTAACAACAAAATTTTTCAGGATAAAAAAGAGGATATTCTAATAGGATTGGGATCAACAGCAATTGTTTTTGACAAAAATAGAGAAGCTTGGCTAAATTTTTTTGGATTAACAATGATGTCAAATTTGTTATATTCTGGATATATGCAAGAATTGCCCTGGCCTTTTTTTGTTTCGCTTTTAGGTTTTTTTTAAATTTTATTTATCTGTGGGCTATTCAAAAAGAGGGGGGAATTTTTGTGTTTTTTGCTCTCAAAAAAAGAATTTTTCCCGGGGAAAGAAGAGGGTTTTCTCGTTCTCCTCCTAGTCATCTTGTGTGGCTCTTGAGACTAGCTCTGGAGCCGGCGCCATCCAAGGCCAAGATTTGAAAAAGGTAGCAGCCAAATAGCAGTCTAGGCCAAAATACCCAGCACATCACTCTATTCGGCCAACTCTTAGTCATAAAATAAAATTATCACGATGCTTTTTAATACGGGAAAATGTCTCTGCCTAGGATAATGTCTAAACACCCCATTTTTTAAATTAGATTTTAAATTTGATTAAATTTGAATTTTTGCGGCCAAATCTACAGAAATAGGTTGCGGACCAGTCACCAATCCCAAATTAAAAAATTTTTTTTCTTTCCAGTTTCATCTTCACATTTAATTTGGCAAATAAAAACATTAAAAATTGACAATAATTCTGATTGTTTAAAGAAGTTTAATTCAAATAAATTTATTGGAATAACAATATTAATTGGAATTATTTTAAGTAATTTAATTAAAAATAAAGAAGTTGTTATGGAAGAGCAGGATGATGAAGAAGAAAATTATGGAATTAATAAAAGAAATATGAATATTAATTTTTATTCTTGAAATTATTTATGGTGAAAAAGAGGTTTATTTATTTTTTAATTTAATTGGAAAAATTTTTTTCCGGGTTTGGGTTTTTTTTAAATTTTGGGGACAAAGGTTGAGGACATTTAGTAAAAAATTTTTAAGTTTACTTCTGAGAGAGTTTTTGCGGAAATAGGTCTTGTCTCGGTACAAACTCTATTTTTAAATCCTATTAATAAAATGAAAATTTTGGATTAAAAATATATTTCTAAAATAAAATTTTAAAGACCTCTTAAAAATAAAGTTACTTTACCCCTAAAGAGAACACGTTAAAGAAACAATAGGGACTTCTACATATTTGCTCACTAAAATAAATAAAAATTTTGCCTAAAATTTTGGGTCTATAAAAAAAAATAAAATTTTACACCGATTTTATTTTTATAATTAAAAATAAATATTATTTAAATATATTTTTAAAATAAAAATTAAAAGAAAACAACTAAATTTATTTATTTAATGAGGCTCAGGCACATGTCCATCAACATAAAAATTTCTTGTAATTTTTGGTAATGTTAAAATAATTCCTTCCAATTCTTTATTTAAAATTATTTGACAAGAAAGCCTTGAATTTGGTTTTAATAATGGGGCCATATCTAACCTATAAAAAAATTTAATAAAAAATTTTTTGCTGACATTTTTATTGAGAATTTTTGGAATTTTATTTATTTGTAGGGGGTGTGTTTTTTTGATTAAAAAAAATTTTTTAGAAATTTTTTGGATTTAATTTTAACATTTTTTATAAAAAATGTTACTCAAAAATTGAATTATAAAGGTTACACAATCAGCGGGAATCGAACCCGTAACATTACTCCCACAAATCAAGAGCACTACCAGTTTGACTACAAGTCATGTTTAACAGAAAAATATTTTTGATGACTAGAATCGTAAATTTAAATGGTTTATCGCCCGTTTTGTCCATTTTAACGGAAAAAAGATGGTTTTAGATTAAAAAAATTGAGTAAAAATAAATACATGTCTTCCTCGTCTTCAACCGGAGCAGGCAATTTATCATAAAATTTGTCATCAACATAAACATGGCAAGTACAACAAGCTAAAGAAGCTTCACATGCTCCTTCAATTTCTATATTATATCTTAAAAAAGATGAAAATTATTTTAAATTTAAATGTGGCAGGGAAGGAAGAGGGGGGAACTCTTTTTCAATTCCGGGGCAGGCAATTTATCATAAAAGCTCGATTTGTCTATTTTTTACGCGAAAAAAATTTATTGTTGTTGCATCAAAAACAATTTTTATACCCATTTTAGAAAGTTTCTCGGTCAAAGGTTCTTGTTACTGTGTCCGTCGTTCTAGTCAACGTATCAGAGTCATCCTTACATTAGCAGAGTGGCTAAGTAACTCGGTGAAGGGATTGAATTTCTGAATTGAACCCTATATCCAGATAAAAAGGCATTTGCAAGCTTACTAAAGAGTGCGGAGCTTTTCATGAGCTTTAGAAAATAAATGGGTCGGGTTAAGAGAAAACAGATCCGGTTAAGAAAAGTTAAGAAAAGTTCGTATTTCGGGTATCCCGGACTATCCCTGTTTTAGACACATGGCCCACTGTCAATAGACCAACTTTCCCAGAGGTTTGGGAACACTCAAAATTAAAGTTTCCAAAAAAAACCTGTGTGCCAAATACATAGCATTATCCCCAACTTTTCCTCTAACTTTTTTAGCTTGTCCATCTCTAGTAATATAAGTAACATTAACAACTTCATCTTCACATTTTGGATCTTCATATTCGTAATCACCAGATTTTAATAAATTTGAAAAAGATAAATTTCTTGGTAAAAAAGGCGAAGAAATTTTGTGTATTGAAAAGATTGAAAATCTTCTTAAAGCTGTTCCAAACATTTTTTTCTCTAAAAATTAAAATTCAGGGGTTAGAGGGTTTAAATGTGAAAATTAAAATTTGGGAAAATTAAAGAAAAAGATTCCAAAAAAAATTTCGCCTCGAACATATTTCACCAATACCACATTTTGCCAATAAGGCTAAAAATTGACGTTTTGCCACTATTGGTTTGTTGACAAAACGTAGATTTTTAGCCTTATTGGCAAAATGTGCTTTTGGTGAAATATGTTCGAGGCGAAATTTTCCTTGGAATTTTTTCTATAAATTTTCCCAAATTTTAATTTTCATATTTAAACCCTCTAACCCTTAAATTTTATTTTTTAAAGAGAGAAAAAAAATGTTTGGAACAGCTTTAAGAAGATTTTCAAGAAGGATGGGGTAATTTACTACTTGCTGTACGAAATGACGAGGAACTTAACAAGGTTGTGAAATTAGATTTCTTGGAGTTTTCTTCCGCTGTTTGACAAGCATGTAGTTTTAGAGGGAGACGAGGGGGATTATGTGAAGTGCCGAAATAATTGGCAAATTTAAATGGGACACCAGCAAACAAAAACTAAAGAAGAATTTTGTGGGTATCTGTTTTAGTATAAAAGTAGCCGCTTAAGTTTAGTCTTAATTTACGCCTTAGCCAACCGCTGCGCATTATTTTTATTTTATCCTTTGGTTTCTATATAGGAAAAACATTTTAAGGCTTGTGAATAATTTCCTTATTTTTCAGACCTAAAAAAATTTTTTTCTTCTACAAAAAATTATTCGATAAAATGCCTTCAATTCTTTCTCTTCCACCTGAAGTTCAACTTGATATCTTAAAATATAACAATTTCAACCAATTATTTTCTTTTAAACAAACAAATTGTTACTTCAAAAATTTTATTAATAAATACAAGGATGTCTTGGCAAGAAAGAAAGTAAATGAACTTTTAATTGTAAGGAGAAATTTTGTTACAAAATAATTATTCTACTTGTTTTTTTTAGTTTTACATCAAGGACGATTTTGAGGATTACAACTTTGTCAAGGCAGATCCAAAATTTTATGACTTTCAATTGAGTGAACAACTTGAAGAAAAGGTTTTTTTTTGTTGGCTCTTTTCCTGTTTATGCGTCCAAATTCTTAACCTTTATACGTTCAATCAACCTTTATGCGTTTAAACATGATTTATGGGAATAGGAGCCCTATAGGCTCTAACTAGAAATCGGACGGAACTGTCGTATACAAGAGGTGTACAAAATATCTGGAATAATCTCGGGTGTGATAATCGGGGTTTTTGTTGAGATTTTGGTTTGGTTCGATTTCCAAACACACAGAGCAGCGTGTTAGAGTATAAACACAGAGTTGGGGTTACTTATTGCAATAGAGTGGACGTATAAAAATTTACCTATGTATATGGATGCATAAATCGGACAAGAGCCTATTCTTTAGAGTTCGAATCCGGACCGGATCCGGATTTTCTGGATCCGGTAGTCCGGAATCCGGGTATTTTGACAAAAACCGGATTTTCCGGATTTTGATCCGGAAACCGGATCCGGCATTTTCCAAATTTCGAACTCTACTATTCTTTATTTTAAAAAATGTAAACTTATTTTTTAGTGGAAATGTGCAATAGAAAAATCAATTCCTGTGTTCCTAAGTACACTTAATAATGATTCTCATGTTGGTATTCGCTTATCGGATAACGGTTTTATAATTTTTATTTGATGTTAAACTCAACTTTAAGGGGAAAATAGTTGATATCAGAAACGGGTTGAGAAAATAATCGAGGAACCGGGTTTGGGTCGGGTTTCAAAAATTTTCTTCAAATCGGGTTTCCTGTAATGAAATTCGAATTTTGATTCGAGTTCGGTTTTTGCTTACTGCTTTGGAAGGTATCGGGTTTCATGTAACTAAACCCACTCCATGCCCATAGCTAGGATTTTTTCAGGGAGGGGGGGGGGTGTTCTCTCAATTTTTACTTTTAATTTTTGTTCACGACCGGTTTTAAAACCGTAATATTTGAGATTTTTTGCCAAAAATTAAACCTTTTTTATGAAATTTTGAAAACCGGAAATTTATGAAAATGAGTGATTTAAAAAAAAATTCCCCCAAAATAAAACCGGTATTTGTCTAAAATTCAAAACAGAAAACCGGGGGTACCAGTTAATAACTAAAAATTCTTTTCTTTCTAATTCAAAAATTTTTTTATTTTTTTTAGGATATTTATGGTTTTATCTGCCAAATATTCCAAAAAATATTGAGGAAATGAAAATTGCTTTTTATTTTTTTAAACAACTTTTTACTTGTTGCTTTGGAACTTTAGATTTGAGATTTACTATTTTCAATCCAGAAATGATTAAAATTTTGTTTGAGTCAACAAATTTGGAAATTCATGCTCAAAAAACAGAATATTTTTTGTTTGGAAATACACATAATGAAAGTTTTTTGAATTTTGCATTGAATCATCTGATTTCAAATGAATTTACTGTCCGCTTGTATGGAAATATTCAAACAGATACAAACAATTTATTCAATATTTTAATAAATGGAGGAAATAAATTTTCAACAATTTTTTATCGATGTTCGCCGTCAGTTTTTAACATGACGAATATTTATAAGATGGTTATAAAGGTTTATACAATTTTTTTGTGAATAAATAAATGTATTGGGGATTTAGCTAAAATCAAAAATAAATTTTTGATTTTGAAACAATTATTCGAAAATTCCCGATTTTTTAAAGAGAATTTTAATGGGGAATTCCCGGCCTAAAAATGGTCGAAAATTCCCGATAAACTTTATTTTCGGAATTTCGAAAGTTTTCAAATTTTGGGGAAATTTTTCTATTTTTGGGATTTTTTCGGGATTTTTTTTTGAAATTTCTGAAATTAAACCGAGGGAATCAGCTTGGTTATAATTATTTTTTTAGAAAATAAATAAAATTTTTACCTAATTTTAGCATATAGAAACATCAAAAGACGTCTCAAAAATTGTTAAAACAATTTATTTGCTAGGTGTTGTTGGACCTCTTCAGTTAAGTGAAAAGGCTGAAAATGTTGAAAATAATGTTCAATTAAATATTACAAAATACCAACTTTCCAACAAATTCAATCCAGAAATGTTTTTTATTCGTCATAAAGAAAAATTTAATGAAGGAGGTTTTTTTAATGTTGAAATTAAGAAAATTAATTAATAGAGAGAAATTTTTTTAAAAATGCAAGGGCGTAGCCATGGGGTCGATTTGGGGGTGTGAGGGCTAACATACGGTGGTGGTTGAGCTCGTTTTGGCTCCGGACCGTTTTGGCGCGAGAACTAAAAACTGGCACTTAGTCCTGACCTAAATTTCTAAAAATTTTCTCAAATTTCTTTAACAACCTTGATTACCTCCTCCATAAATTTCAGAATCCTTCATCAAATATTTCTGAAGTTATAGTCGATAGACCTCCAAAAATTAGGCCTTTTTCAGAAAATCTACATTTTTGGCCACAATTTCTGAAATTCTTGATCAAAAATTCTGAAATTTTTGGAGAACCTAGATTAAGGTACGAGAGTTATTATTGCAGAATTTTATCTTTTTTGATAAAAAAATCACTGGTTTATAAGCTCGTGCCAAAACGGCCGCAGGCGAAAATTTAAAGGTCATAGGCTAAAAAATTTTTTCGATCTTTTTTGATCATCATTTTTTCATTTTTTTTCGATCATCATTCTCCCAAGTTTCCCCCAGCCCTCCTGGCTATGCCTTTGTAAAAATAGAATATTATGTATAGGTGTATATTTGTGAGTGTTAGAGGGATGTACACGGGTTTTTCGAAACTCGATCTGAAATTTTTTTTTAAATCTGACACGCGACCCGAATTTTTTCCTTTTTAATCCTCTTAAATCATTTGTCCGAAAAGGACCTCATTTTATTTTTTTTCGACCAGACTTTTCTTTCAACCTGTGACATCGATATACACCCATATATTATGTTAGAGCTTTAATTTGTCTTATTTGATAAATATGTATATTTTTTAATGTTTTTTTATATAAGATTTATTTTTTCTTTGAATATTTATTTTTTTGTTTATTTTACAACATTTAACTTAACTCAAAATTCGTCATTTTTGTGCTTATTTGAGAATTTTTAGTTTTTTACTAAATTTTTTAACAAGGAATGGATATAGAATTACAACAACAACAAATTCGTTATGACCGCCAAATTCGTTTATGGGGAGATGAAGGACAAAAAACTATACAAAAAGCAAAAATTTGTGTTTTTGGTTCTAGTGCTTTAGCTGCTGAAATATTAAAAAGTTTGGTTTTGGCTGGTGTTGGATATTTTCATATTATTGATAATAAAATTGTAAAGACGTCAGATTTGGGACAAAACTTTTTTTTGGATGTTGATTCTGTTGGGAAATTGAGAGGAGAATGTTTGGTTAAATTATTGACGGTTTGTTTGTTTTTGTTTATTTTTTGGTAGGAAGGGGGGGTGTAGTAGTAAGGAGGGGACGGGTTATCCGAAATCTGGGAGTCGAAGACCGGTCAATTTTACGGCCTGAAATCCGAAACTCATGACTCGAATCCATGAAAGATTTTAAAACCCTTACAAAATCTGACCTGACTTTTCTCATTCCCATTCCATCTCTGGTGTGTCATTAAACCTTCTCTCTTGATTTTATTAAAATTTTTCTCTATTTTTCTTCCAATTTATAGTTGTCTAGGGAATCTGTTTTATTTTAATTTCCCCCATTTTTTGCCTTAAAAATTTCAAAAATATTTTTTTGAGTTAAACAAATTATTTTTTCCCTTAGCGGCATCGAACCCGCGTCCATTTACTAGTTAAAACTATCTCTGCGCCACTTAACCAAAGGGTGATTTGTTCGCAAATTTTTAAACTGGGCACCTCTGTTAAGTTATTTGTTCTTGTGAATTGGAAGTTTTCGGTCCTCCACCGTATTTCTCTTCCTAATATTTTTTCCTAGGAATTAAATCCATCAGTTCACGGCCAACATTCCCCAGTCCCTTTTGGAGAATTTTCAAAACACGAAATGTTTATGCTTTTAAATTTTTCTTTGGTTATTGGAACAAATATGTTGGCAAATGAAGCTTCAAAATTGGACAAATTTTTGTTTGAAAATAATATTCCTTTTTTGTTTGTAAAATCTGTTGGAATGTTGGGGTATTTGCGGTTATCTTTTAATGAACATATTATTTGGAATAATAGAAGTGTTAATGATTGTTATGATTTGAGGTTTATTTTTTGTTAATTTTACTTTATTTTTGTTTAATTTAGGGGAAATTCTTGGCGTATTTTAAGCCTTTTAGTTTAAATGGAATTTTCAACGATTGAGTCTGGAATGCTCATTTTTGCCTTTTAAGACAGCCAAATTAATCAGAAAAAATTTTTCTTGATTTTTTTGTACGGGATTGCTGTGTTATTTATCCTTAAAAACTCATTTTTTAGTTTATAAAAATTGTTTTATTCAAAGCGGCATCAACCCGCGTCCCTCAGTCACCCGAACTAACTACTAAACCACTTAACCAAATCTTAGTTTTTGGCGATTCTCACACCAATTTTCTCCTAATTATATGTTTCATTTTTAGAATTGACTCTCCATTCCCAGAATTGTTAAAACTTGCAAACGAAACAGATCTCAATTCAATGACTCATGAACAACATTCACATACACCTTATGTTTTGTTATATTTTAAAGCTATTGAAATTTGGAAAGAAAGGTTTTTTTGTTTTTTTTTAAATTTTTTATTGAGACTCTAATTTAGCGTGGATTAAAATTAATTTAGGAACCTTTTTTTATGTATTTTTCTGGTTTTGGGCTCTTTTCTAGTTTATGAGTCCATTCAAGCTTTAGGTCTTTTTTTATTAGACTCGTTCAGAGTCATACTTTTCCTTTGGACTTACAAACTTTGTTTGTGGACTCTTAAGCTTCTATTGGACTCATAAAGCCTCATTGGCCTCATAACTAGACAGAGCAGGGTTTTTTGGATAAATTCTAAAAATATCTATTTCCAAATGGTACCCAATGGGTGTTTATAAAATGAAATTTCACCTCCAGATCTTCTCCAAAGGTCTTCTCTCTCCTCTCACCAAAATAGACAGACTCGGACCAAAAGTTCGAGTCTGTTCTAAGTGTAAGATATTTGACCCGAAAGTGACTTGTACCGGCCGACTCGATAAAAACAAACCCGAAAAAATTCCTCGACCGTCGGCCCGACACGAAAACGGCAACCCTAATCATGATTATTGCTTCTTTTTTTATTTTAAGAATACTCAAAAAAACATAAATATCTTTTAAAAAAATTAATTTTAGACATTCAATTAACCAAAATATTGAAGAAATGGAGGAAGGGGGAAACAAACTTTCATTCTTCCCAAACATTAAAGACTACAAAACTCGAAAAGAAATTGAAAAAATTTTGTTAGAAATGAGACAACCTGACGATAAAGGGCGTTTGGATGAAGAAAATTTTATGGAAGCAACGAGAAATTTGTTAAAAAGTTTGGGAAGGACTAAGGTTATTTTTTTAATTATTTGTGATAGATTTTTTCAGCGATTTTATACCCAGTATCTATATTTTTGAGACATTTTAAGCCCAAATTTATCCTTGTCTTTTCCTTGGCCACAGTTCAGTTAATTCAGAAATTAGTCACTCCAAGTCTTTCAAAATTCTCGATCTCTAAAACTTTTTGTGGTTAAGGTTTATAAAGTTTGCTGTATTCTTGTTGAATAAATCATTACAGAATTTTGTATTTTTTGCGGACTTGACTTAAAATTTTCTGATAGTTCTAATCTAATTACTGCCACGTCTCATTCAAAATATCTTAAAAAACTTTCTCCCCATTTTTAGGTACCTTCAAATGTTTCTAAAGTTTTGGATGACCCAAAAATCAATTCATCTTTTAATGTTTCAAAATATTCAAAATCTTCTACTTTTAATTTATTTTGGCTTTTTTGCTCAGCTTTAAATAAATTTATTTCAAAATATGGCCATATGCCTATATCTGGACAACTTCCTGATATGACTAGTGATTCTAAAAGATATGCTCAATTATTGGGGATTTACCGGTTTTTTAAATTTTTTAAAAATGAAAGAAAAAAATGTCCGCAGGTTTTTGTCATTGAATAGACATACATATTTGCGGACAGAAGTCAATTATCCGCAAAAATATGTCTGCGGCGGACATAAATTGGAAATAAAATTTTTCCTTCAAAATAAATAAATTAATATATAGTTGCCTTTCTATAAGGGAAAAGTCTGAAATTTTTGCGGACTCCTGAACCTTGGTAGGGGGGAGGCAAAGTCTTTGTTTCTACTGCTTCCTGTTCGGAATCCCTCTTGTTCGTGCTTTTCTGTTTCTTTTCTCTTGAACCCTTAAATATTTTTTAACTCAAAATAAACTCTCAAAAAAAATTTTTTTTGAACCTAAAATGATTTAATAATTAAATTTTACAGAGAAAAATCATTTGAAGATGCTCAATTATTTTATAATATAATTAAAGAAATGACTGAAGAAGAGGAAAATGGAGAAGAAAAAGAAGGAGATAATGAAGAAAATTCAAATGTAACAACAGATGAAGAAGAATTATCTAGAATGTCTACTTCAGAATTTAATGAACAACAACAAATTGATAATAATTTACTTAAAAAAAGAATTAGTGTATCTATGGAAAGTATGGATGATTATGATGATGATGATAATGAAGAAGAAGAAGGAAATGGTTCTTATGGGTATATTTAATAAATTTAAAAAATTTTATTAAATATTTTGGGAAATTTTTTCTTTTTTTTGAAAAGAATTTTTTTGAGAAAATATTCGCAAGTTTTGTCCGCAAAAATTTTTTTGCGGACAAATTTTTGCGGATAAATTTTCTATGGACAAACCTTGCGGACCTTCTTTATTAAATTAAAAAAATAATTTTTTCCTTAATTTTTCAGAGAAGACTTCTCTACTGCCCGTTCATTAATGGAAACTTCAAAAGAATTTAGTGAGGAACATTTACCTAAAATTACATTAGAACAATGCAAAAATTTTTGTAAGAATGCTTCAAAAATTGCTGTTCAATATGGGACTTCGCTTAGCTCTGAATTTAATGGAAATAATTTTAAGGTTTTTTGAAAAAAAATTTTGGGATGAAATGTCTTTTTTTTATTTTTTTATTTTTCATCTTTTTAAAAAATCAAATTATTTTATTTTTCCACTATTTCTGCCTTTAAAACTTCAAAAGTATTATTTTTAGTTATAAAAATTGTTTTTTTCCTTAGCGGCATCGAACCCGCGTCCTTTCACCATGCGAATTTATTTCTAAGCCACTCAACCAAAAATGATTTTTTTGAAAATTTTTCTAAAATTTTCTAACCATGCGCCCAGCCTGGTTTTTATTTTTACATTCTCTAATTTTGTCATTTTATAATTTTTTCTAACAAAAAATCCTCAAAAATCCTCTCATTTTCAGTCATTACTACAAAAAATTGAACCGCCCAGACTAGACGAACTTCCTCCAGTTGTTGACCCTTTAACTTGGTATATACTTTTGAGAGTTGTTGATCGATTTCAAGAAGTTAATGGACGTGTTCCTAAAGAAGAAAGTGATTTACGAGAAATGAAAAGAATTTTGGGGGAATTGTTGGGAGAAACTAAGGTTTGGATTTTTTTGTTTTTAATAATGGAGAGGGGGAGGAAAGGTGAGGAAAATTAAGTTCAGATTTTAAAAATGTCCGCTAGAAGGGGGTCTCTTGTTTTTAATAACATAAAGGGATCTTAACAGACCTTAAAAATATTTAAAAAACTGACTGCAACATCTGAAGAATTGTCCGCAAAATTAATCCGCAAATCTAAAAATTGTCCGCAATTTTGAAAAATGTCCGCAAGTTTAGAAATTGTCCGCAAAATTAAACCGTGCTCTTTGTTATCTTTAAATTTTTTTGTTTTCTTTCAGGACTCTGAATTAATCAAAAAACAAGAACAATTATTCCCTGACCAAATAATTGTAGAAATTTGTCGTTTTGGTTCTTCAGAATTACATGTTATTTCAGCTATTATAGGAGGTGTTGCTGCACAAGAAGCAATAAAACTTTGTACAAATCAATATATTCCTGTAGATAATAGTTTAATTTATGATGGAAATTCACAAAATGCTACAAGTTTTAAAAATTGAGAGATTTTTGTTGAATTTATATTTGATGAATAAATAAATTATATTTTTGTTTTTTTTTGATAAAAAATAGTCAAAAAAATGTTTTTTGTCAAATTTAATTCGTAATTGGTACAAAGTAAGAGGCCAAAAATAGGAGAGGTAGGAGAGACGAGCAAACCTCTGAAATTTTGAAGCACTGGAGAAAGTTATTCAGGAAAGATCAAACCAAAAGCACTGTCCTTATAAACTCAATTTTTTCACGTTTTAATAATATTTTAAGATAAAATTTTCAATTTTTAAAGATAATTTTTAAATTAAAAGTTTACGTAAAACAATTTATTTTTAAAGAAAAACAACTTAATAAGTCCCATTTCCATTCTATGCCAACAAAAAATTGAGGGAGACTAATAACAACAATTTACCTAACTAGTTTTTCACACATTTCTCGTGATAAATTTGAAAGAAAATTAAAATATTTCATTCATTTTTTCAAAAATAAAATCATAACGGAAAAGAGTTACTCGTTTTGAGGTGTTCGACTACTTGGACTATTTTCTCTCGTATTCGTGCACAAAGAGGTGTTTGAATTAGATACGAACTTCCAAACATTGTATAAAAACAATTATACAGGTGCTTGCTTTAGGAAGAATAAGAATAAAAAATATAAGGAAAAATGGGGACGAGTTCTAAAATATTACCATATTTTCGTAAATTTACGGTAGAAAAATTTGTCTAAATCCCCTTCGACAATTTTAAATTTTTTCCCCTTCTGACCATTTTGTCATGCAGTGCATTTTAGAGATATTGTATATTTTATTTGTTGGGACACTTTGAAAAACGCTAAAGGTGTGATGTAGAAGACAGAGAAGAGAAAATAAAAAAGGAGTGTATCAAAATTAATAGTCTAGCACCTTTCTTGTTTAAAATTACCTTTATTTTAAACACCATGGAAATTTTGTTATTTTTAATTATTTGTATGTTTCAATTTTTATGCCCTGCATGGAATCTTCTACTGTGTCCCAATATTGTATTATTTTTGTAAGAGGGCGCTTTTGTAGCCCTCTAAATTTGTTGGAGTTAACGGATGTTAGAGGAATGAATTTCGGGATGTGAGTTATAAGAGTAATGACGGAAAATAAGCATAGTTCCCGTTTTTGTTTGATAAAATTCTGATTTTTTTTTCATCAAGATTTCAGTATATAAGGACAAACGATGTCTAAATATTTATAGAAAGAATTTTTGAATTTTTAAAAATAAATTATCGAAAAAATCATTTTTTGCTTCTATTATTGTTTCCCAGGCCTTCTAATTAATTTCCAATTTTGATTAATAAACTGTTGTTCCAATTCTTCCAAAGATTTATCTTTTGTTTCTGGTAACCACAATAAAGAAAATATTAAAGCAAAAATGTTTAGAGCAGAGAAAGCTAAAAATGTCGGCCCAATTCCAAAATTACTTGAAGAAATTGGGAAAAATATTCCAACTAGAGCATTTGATATCCACAATATAAATGTGCTGATACTGACAGCCAATCCACGAATTTTTAGTGGAAAAATTTCTGATAGTAGAAGCCATGTTATAGGTGAAATGGAGCCCTTTTAAAGAAAAAAAATTTCCTGGAAGCATGCTTCAGGTTTTTTGAAACATGTTCCTGAATTTTTGATATGTGTTTTAGATTTCTTATGTGTTTCAGATTTTTTAAAAGTTTTTGTAACATGCTTCATATTTTTTAAGATTAGTTTGTAAATTTTTGAAGCATCCTGAAGGTTTGAAGCAGCTTCTGAATTTTTGAAACATGTTTCTGATTTTTATAACTTATTTCTGAGTTTTTGAAGCATGCTTCAGATCTCTTTGTAACTTGTTTCCGCTTTTTTGAAACATGCTTCAGATATTTAGAAGCATGCTTCATATTTGTTGAGCATGCTTCATATTTCTTGAAACTTGTTTCTGATGCTTCACGTTTTCTTAAACATGCTTCTAATATTTCAAGCGTGCTTCACATTTTCTTGAAGCATGCTTCAACTTTTATAAAATATTTTAATATGTATTTGCTAACTTGTTGAAAAGCCAAAAAGATGACGCTTAGGCAGAGCACCAATATTCCTTTTGCTGTCCCATTATTAAGAAACAATTCACTGAGGCCAATTAATAAGTGAACGATTATTATACAAAATTGAGCTATTATAAACATCTTGCGACGAGAAATTTTTCCAAGTAGCCAGATGCTTGTTGAAGTAGCCAAAACAGAAATTAGCTTAATTGGGAGGGAAAGAGTTTATTTTTTTATGGATGAGGGAGGGAATGGAGGAAGTATTAAGAAGTAATTATGAGTTAAAGTGACGAGAACATGGAGTGATTAAGACAGGGTGAAAGGGAGCATGCTTCTGATTTCTTGAAGCATGCTTCCGATTTTCTGAAACATGCTTCAGATTTTTTTGAAGCATCCTTTAGTTATATTTCAAAGTCTCCGAAGGGAACATCGGGGAAGGTTTAAGTTGAGAAAAAAGTTTCAGGTTATACCCCATTAGCAATATTAGCCATCAAAGCAATTTGATTTGAAAAGCCTGTTTCTCTAAGAATTTCTGTTCCATAAAACATTATTGAATTTACACCTACACAAATTAATTTCCAAAATATTTTTTAATTAAAAAATTGACCAGTCACTTGATTACATAGAGCAATCCCAATTCCAACTAACAAACAACGATATATCCAGCTAATTAAAAAATTATTTTTGTTTCAGGTTACTTAATCTCATTATAAGTGACTCTCGAGGCTGAAAAATTGTACCTTATAACGAGGGGTATATTAAATAGAGGTTATATCGCTTAGGAAACTCTACCAGTGGAGGAACTACTAGGCAGATAAAAGTGGCATACTGAAAGGGTATTGAAAGAGTATATGTAGTCCGAAAGGAACATCTACGTAGTCCGAATGGAACACGGATGGATTCTTTGGACTGATACATAGTGGGGTCCAACAGGTCTTATAGTGACGTCTTATAATGAGGTCCAACTTAAAAAAACCCCCCACCTTTCACTCAAAAGCATCGTTAAAATATCCATTTTTTCTTCATTTATTTTTTTATCATACTCCACTAATTTCTCAACTTCCTCCAATTCATTAATTGCCTGTATTTCACTCTCTCTAATTTGTTTAAGCACTTCTAATGCTTGTTTTGTTTTTGAGGTTGATATAAGCCAACGGGGGCTTTCTGGAACTACTAGCCACGTCCCAAACATTAATCCTAAAGCTGGTATAATTCCTAGTACAAGCATCCACCGCCAGATTTGTGGACTAAAATGAATTTATTTTTTTTGTGACGGAACGAGATTTTGACGAAATGATATTGTGAAAGATTGATATAGGGAATGTGTGTATAGGGAATGTAGTCCGAATGAGAATATAATCTTAAGGGAACATTGGTAGTCTGAAAGGAACATCTGTAGTCCGAAGGGAACATCTGTAGTCCGATGGGAACACATGTAGTCCGAAGAGAACACATGTAGTCCGAAGAGAACACAGTTAGTCAGAAGGGAACACAGGTAGTCCGAAGAGAACACAGGTAGTCCGAAGGGAACAGAGGTAATGCGAAGGGAACATAGATAATGCGCAGGGAACATAGCTAGTCCGAAGGGAACATAGCTAGTCCGAAGGGAACATAGGATGGTGAGTTAAGTCATTATAAATTTCAACCAACTCATCTGCCCAAATAGTTCCAAGTATAGCATTACTAAGGAAAGCAACAAATTGCCCTAAAACAATCATCAATTCATTACGAGTAACCATTTGCCCTCTTTTCTCAGATGGAGCCAATTCTGCAAGTAGAATAGGAACAACTGCAGAGGCACAACCAACAGCTAATCCTAACAATAATTTTGCAAAAAGCATAAACTAAAAATTAAAAATTGAGACAATCTATCCCAAAATTGTATGAAGCAAGCTTAAAATTTTTAGAAGCAAGTTTCAGATTTTTAGAAGCATACTTCAGGCTTCCTGAAACATGCTTCAGGTTTTTAGAAACATGCTGCAGGTTTTAAGAAACAGATGCTTAAGACGTTTAGAAACATGCTTCAGGTTTTTAGGAGCATGTTTCAGGTTTAAAAACATGCTTCAGGTTGCTTCAGGTTTACCAATAAATTAGGTGACAAAGAAGAAGCAAGAGTACCCAAAATAAATACAAAACTGTTTGCAAGAGTTACAAGACGACGCCCAAATTTGTCTTGAAAAATGTGAAGAATTGTGAGAAGATTTTGAAATACTTTGAGGAATTTACCCGCCAAATGTCCCCCAATTAAAGCACCAAAAGCAGCGCCAACAAGTAAAGAACCCGTTATATACCCAACCTCTACAGGTTTAAGTTGGAGATCTAATTGAATAAAGCTTGAAGCACCATTAGTTACACCAGTAGAATAACCGAATAGAAGGCCACCTTTGAAAATTTTTTAAATTTGCGGGAGAAATTTCTAGTAGTTAAAGGCATAGTTAATGTAGTGTGAACGGAACAAGAGGTGAATGAAGCAAGGGTGACGGGAACACGGGGTGGAGGGAACGTGATGTGAAGAGAGGGAACATGGGGTGAAGGGAACATAAGTAGTCCGAAGGGAACATGGGGTGAAGGGAACATCAATAGTCTGAAGGGAACATGGGGTGAAGGGAACATAAGTAGTCCGAAGGGAACATGGGGTGAAGGGAACATCAATTGTCTGAAGGGAACATGGGGTGAAGGGAACATCAATAGTCTGAAGCAGGGTTGCCGCGGGTACAAAAAATCTTCGGGTACGGGTTTCGGGTATCGGGTTGGAGCGTTTTCATTTCGGGTATCGGGTTTCGGGTTGGCAAAAATATCGGGTACGGGTTTCGGGTTTCGGGTTATAAAATTTTCATTTCGGGTCACGGGTTTCGGGTTGGCAAAAATTTCGGGTACGGGTTTCGGGTTTTGCGAAAAATTCGAGTTATTTTCGGGTGTTCGGGTATTGGTGAGCTAAATTGTAAGGAGATAATCTATGTTGCATAATAGGATTTTGGGTGATATAGAGAGGCAAATTTGAAGAGATTAAAGAGACATTGTGGGATTTGGGGATTAAGAAGGATATCTTGGTAAAATCCCACCCTAATAAAATCCCACTATATAGTAATATTCCTCCGCTTTATCTCCATTAAAGCCTCAAAATTTCTTCAATTTTTTGCGCCGCAGGCGAAAATTTTGAGATTTTTGGAAGACCAAGAAGCCAAATTTCTTACATTTTTGCGCCGCAGGCGAAAATTTTGAGAATTTTGAAAAACCAACGACCAGATTTCTCCTTTTTTCACCGCCGGAGGCGAAAATTTTGAGAAATTTCAAAGGCCAACAGCCAGATTTCTCCTTTTTCACCGCCGGAGGCGAAAATTTTGCAAAATTCAAACTAAATTAAAATTTTTAATGCTTTTTCAAGCTTAAAATATTAAAAAAAATAAATTTAAAAATCTAAAATGAAAATCGAAGTTTAAAAACACTTATTTCCTAAAAGAAAAATTTTTAAAGAATTTTTTTCTGCCGTGGACTCGAACCCACCCCTATGAAAATATCGAGCCAGTCGCCTAACCCATTCAACCACCGATCAACATAGAGAAAACTTGAAAAAATTAAAAATATTTCCTTTTATTTTCCTTCTTTCTCTTTCTATAATTTTTTAAATTTATTTTAAAAAATCGGGTAAGGCTAAATTTTCGGGTAGAAATTTCGGGTTTTAACCAATTTCGGGTCACGGGTTTCGGGTTGGAAAAAATATCGGGTACGGGTTTCGGGTTTCGGGTTGGAAAATTTTCCTTTCGGGTATCGGGTTTCGGGTACAAAAAAAGGCCGGGTTTCGGGTTTCGGGTATCGGGTTTCGGGTTTCGGGCGGCAACCCTGGTCTGAAGGGAACATGGGGTGAAGGGAACATAAGTAGTCCGAAGGGAACATGGGGTGAAGGGAACATCAATAGTCTGAAGGGAACATGGGGTGAAGGGAACATCAATAGTCTGAAGGGAACATGGGGTGAAGGGAACATAAGTAGTCCGAAGGGAACATGGGGTGAAGGGAACATCAATAGTCTGAAGGGTGAAGGGAACATCAATAGTCTGAAGGGAACCCCCAGAGAAAGTTGGGTGAAGGGAACATGATGGGGCTTTTATTAATTAAGAAAATTAGTTACCCAAAGTACAAATCATGGAAACTAAAAAGAGATATTCAGCATTATTTTCACTCAAACATCTTGTCAATAGCATTTTTTGGAATAGAGGAGAAAATATTTAAAAATTTGGGTGATATTTGAATTTTAATTTTTTAAAATTTTTGTGTTTATGGGAAAAATAATTTTTAAGGGTTTTTGGCTTATCTCTTTAAATTGCTTGCCTTCCAAAAAATGTGAGAGTATTATAAAAGGTATTATTTTTATCTCCATATTGTTTGCTTAAAATATTTTTATAATTAAATTCCATTCTTTAAAAGATAAGAGAACAAATTTGGGGGAGGGAAGGGGGGAATTTGGAGGAAGAAAGAATTTTAAAAATTATTAAAAATTAAATTAATAAAAATCAACTGTGAACGCCATAACGCTTACAAACGCAATTTAAAGTTTGGCGTTTTCCTTCCAACAAAAATGGTTTATTGCGCACACAAGGAAAAATACATTATTTAAATTAAATATACAACAACCACAAACTACAAACTAATGACTAAAATTATCTTCTTCCTCTTCCACTTTTTTCTCTTCATCATTATTATCCTCCTTATATTCTTCCTCATATTCTTCATAATTTTCATCTTCATCATCAAAAATTTCTTTTTCATCCTTTACCTTCTTCTCTTCATTCTTCTCTTCCTCCTTCCCTTCCTTTGCTTCTTCCTTCTCTTCCTTTTCCACATCCTTTTCTTCATTTTCTGGAGAAAGCGTTTCTGAAGAGGACGAATAGGAAGAGCTTTCTTCTTCATCTATACTTGTTGTGTCATTCGTAGTTGTTTCTTCCTTCGTTTCGTCTTTACTCGTCCCTTCCGTAGTCTCTTCTTTCTCTGTTATTGAAGATGATTGAGTGTCTTCGTTACCAGTGCTGGAGGTTATTAAAGAAGAATCCGAGAAAACGCTGCTTGCCAAACTCTGAAATGATTAATTTTTGACATTTTGAAATTTTCTTTGGGCTATGACATTTTGAAATATTCTTGGGGGTTTGGCGTTTTGAAAATTTCTGGGGGGTTTACCATTTTGAAATTTTTAGCGGTTTTTGACATTTTGAAATTTTTCAATTTTACCAATTTGAAAAATCCTACCGTTTGACTTGTTTCTTCCTTCACAGTTTTCATTCGAACCCGGTCGTCGATTTTCAAGCTCTTCTCCAAAGATTCCTTCACTTTTTGCTGTATTTCATCGAGATATTTTCTTCCTCCTTTTCCCTCCACCTTCTTTTTCCCGTCTTCCTTCACCTCAATAGCTGTGTTTTCTTCTTTATTATCTTCAAGAGTAGACGAATCCTCTTTTGAAAGGGAAGAGGGGCATTTCTTCATTCTCTTCATCCTTCCCATCGTTTCCTCCTCCCTCTTCTTCTTCTCTTCCTCCCTCTTCCTCTTCTTCATCTCCTCTTCATCTTTCTTCCTTTTCTCAGCTTCCTTGTTTGTTTTGCCCAACCCAATAGTCTCTTCTAGCAATGCCAAATCCTCTTCTTGCCGTTTTCTTATTCGGATGAGATAGCGACTGATGAGGTAAAACAGTAGAGTGCTTAAAAAGAAAAGAAGCTTTTCTAATACTATAAATTTCTAAGGGTTCAAAAAGCTCGTACATTATAAGGTAAACCAAAGCTATGACTGCAAATCGAGTCCAGTTTAAGGTTCTAAGCCAGTTTACATGTTGTTGATCATCTTGTGATGTCATGTACCTTGAAAAAATGAGAGATTTTTGTGTTTGATAGAAACCTTTTGACTGGAAAATGAGGGGTATCTAGTGGGTATTGTTTAGAGAAACTCCCCCACCCAATGGGCGCCCAAGTATCTTAAATAGAGGTGTTTCTATTATTGGAAATATCTTAAAACGAGGTTCACCTCTTGTAGTCGTCGTCCCCTCCTGTTGCTGCTCTATGTTGACGACCATTATTGTTGCCTCTATTAACCACATAAGCAGCATTGCAGACGTTTTGTTGAAGCTTGACAAGGAGAATAAAAATGAAGAAAATTAAATTTTGTTTGTAAAACATTTGTTGTTGTTGTGTTGATAGGTGTTTGGAAGAGAAATTGTTTTGAATAAATTTTGAGGGTTTTTATAGTGTTTCTGAAACATCTTTCCCTTTTAAACTTGTTTCAGAATTTTTTAAAAACTTGCTTAAGTTTTAGCAAACAAAAAATAATTCAGAATTTTAATCAGAATATTAAATCAGAAAAGGAAAATTAGAAGAATCAGAATACTTAAGTGAGAATTAAAAATCAGAACTTAAAAATTAAAAAAAATCAGAATTTAAAAATCAGAATTTCCATAAATAAAACATCAGAATTTTAAATCAGAATTCTTAGATTCAAACAAGTTTTTAACTCTTATTTTGTTAATTTTTAGGAATCAAGTTTATTTTTATAAAAGCAGAATTTAATGTTTTATTAATAAGGTAATAGACTTAAAGCTTATATTGTTGATATAATTACACAAAAATACACAATTTTATTTAAATAAATTTTTTAATTAAATTCTAATTATTTTAAAAAATAATGCATTTTTGGCTAATAAAATAAAGGAAATTTTTTTATTATTATTGGCTTGTAGTTTTCCAACAAAAAATATATAGTATGTTTAATAGCCTGGTGGAGTTCTTGGTTTTGGACAATGATCTAAAAAATAAAATTTTTCTCAAGAATTTTTCCCGTTGACTCACCGCATGATCCAACAGATCCATTCGGTCCTGGTGGACCTTGAGGGCCGTGTTGACCAGGCTTTCCATAAGGACCGGGATTTCCTGTAAATTTTGAAAAATTTATTAAAGTCGAAGATATATGTATAAGGTACTCCCTTCAGGCTTAGAAATCGTATCTTATAATGAGGGGTATATTAAATAGAGGGTATCGTCTAGACAGCTCTCTTATCCCAAGCTTCCAATCAGATTGTTAAACTTCCAATTTTATTGTTGGTTCTTTGAAAATCTTCGGATATCCGGGAAAAGGTTTTCTTTGGTTCCGGTTCAGAACCAAAAGCCCTACTCTCAAATCTTAAACTAAATGAATATCTAATTTTAAGGATGTTTATTAAAGGAGTTCTTTTCAACTCTATTTTTTACCTTGATCGCCTTGGGGTCCTTGCGGTCCAGGTTCTCCTGGCTTGCCTGAAAATAAGATTTTAAAGATTAAAAAAATATAAACTCAAAATTATTAAATAACCTTTTTCTCCTGGAGGTCCAGGTAATCCTGGTGGGCCCTAAAAATTTTTTTTTAATAAATTTTTTAAAATTAAGGATCATAGGCACAGGGATTTTCTTATCAAAAAATTTATTATTTCTTTAAAACCCACCATTTCACCAGGTCTTCCTGGTGGTCCGGGTGGTGCAACTCCAGGTACATGCTTGCCAGGCTCTCCCTGAATTTTCAAAATTTTCTAAAAATTTCTACAAATCTTTTACTTTGTCCCCAGGCCTTCCAGGCATTCCAGGCGGTCCTTGTGGACCTTGTTTGCCAGCAGAACCTCTCGGCCCAGGCTTTCCAGCTGCTCCAGGCTCTCCCTGCTCTCCGGGATATCCTTTGGGTCCTTTGTCTCCTTGACTTCCAGGCGGGCCAGGTGGGCCTTGAGGGCATTCACGGACGCAAGGAGTTGCTGGGGCTGCTGGTGGGGCGTCTAAAAACAATTTTTTAAATTAATTAAAATTAATTTATTTGGAAGAACCTTGTCCTGGCTGTCCATTCTGTCCAGGACTTCCGTCTAAAAATTTAAAAAATTTTCTGATTTTTTCCGAGTTATTAAAGTTTCCACCTTTCCCCGGTGTTCCATCCACGCCTGGATCACCTGGAGGACCGGCAGGGCCAACTTGACAGCCACAACCTTTAAAAATAATTTTGTACTTTATTTTTATTTATTCTTATTTTACATTCCTCTCCACCACTAGAAGCAACAGGCGCTGAAGCTACTGGGGCGGAGGGTGCTGGGGCATAAGCTGCAGATGAGGATTCTGCCTTTAATTAATTTGAGTTATACTAGAAATTAGAATTTTAAAAATAAATTTTAAATCAGAATTTCATAAAATCAGAATTTAAAATAAAATCAGAATTTTAGAAAAAATAATTTCAGAAAAATCAGAATTTTAGAAAAAAAATCAGAATTTCTGAAAAATCAGAATTTTAGAAAAAATCAGAATTTCTGAAAAATCAGAATTTCAGAGAAAATCAGAATTTTATAAATAAATTTAAGTTCAGACTTGATAAAAAATATTTTTTAATTAACTCAACAGCTTCACTAGGTGCATTATACGAAGATGGTTGTTGTCTTCTAATTTCCCTCCCTTGTAGAGGAATATTATTATTATTATCGCCGTCTTGAATAAAATGCCCGAAAAGCCATCTACCATTACCATTAGCAGAGTTACTGCCTCGTTTAAGTCGGTGAACGTGTTCCATTTGGCCTTTATTTGTTTGGACACCAACAACTTCTGACAATATATGTCGATTACTGCTCTTTAAGTGTTAAAAAAATTTCAAAAAAATTTTAATTTGCAAACTCGGCAAAAGTCAATATCGTTGCTAATAGAAGATTGAACCCGCTGAATATATTGGCAAGCTATTGGCATTAATAATACACAAGATAACATGGATACTGTAGAAAGTGCAACGGCGACAAAAGCGATCCGGCGAAAATGCCTAAGGAAAAAGTTGGTAAACTTGAGAAATCAGAATTTTATTTTTAAAAAACTTGTTTCAGAATTTTAATAAACTTAAGTTTAGGCTTATTTAATAAACTTGGAAATCAGAATTTTAAAAATAAACTTGTTTCAGACACAAACTTATTTTAATAAACTTGAATTATTTTCAGAATAATTAAAAATCAGAATTTCAAGTTTATTTCCAAGTTTTAATAAAAATTCTGTTTTATATTTAATAGAAATTCTGATAAGTTTCAAGTTTATGTTCTTAAATAAAAAATCAGAATTTCAAGAAAATAAACTTGGAATCAGAATTTTTATAAAAGATTACCTAAGATCATTCTCACTGAATTCTCCAGCTTTTGTCTTATCTATTTGAGTAGCCATTGGCTGAAAATAAAAATATTTAGATAATAATGTTCTATTTTTCTCGATTTTTACGGTCACTAATTTTATTAGAAAGTGAACAAGTTTGTGTAGAAGCGGGAATTTTGGGAAAGGAATGGGGGAGAAAGAAAGTAAAATAGCAAAAGGATGGATATATAACTCAGGAAGTGCTCATCGAATCTGCTTTATAACGATCGAGCATTAATGAGGAATATAAGGAAAATTGGGGAAGAAGAGGAGGTGAAAAGCAGTGCTAGAAGATGGGTGTGCGCAAAAAAGTTTATGAGGGTTTTTAGAGAAACAAATTTCAGAAACTTGAATAAAGTTGAAGCAAAAATCAGAAACCTAGGAATAATAATCAGAAATTTAAATAAACTTGAAATCAGAAAATTGAATAAATTCAAGTTTTCAAACTTGAATTATTTTCAGAACAAACTTGCTCCAAGTTTAAATGCTAATAAATAAACTTGAATTATTAAAATCAGAATTTAGCAAACTTGAATAAATCAGAATTTTTACTCTAAATAAACTTGAAATCAGAAACTTAAGTTTATTTAAATCAGAATTTTAAACAAAAAAAGCTTTTGCGCACAGCCTAAATTTTCAAGCATTGGTGAATATTAGCGCGAATCGCTACGTCGACAAGCAACTGAGAGAGTGATTTGAGGGAAAATTAAAGGAGGAGAGAAGAAGCTCATTCCCATCTTCCTCCTCTTTCCTATTTTTCTTTAATTCCGTGAAGATGGAATGCGGACAAAAACAACAAGAAAATGAGTGAACACGAACAAAACAAGGAAAATGGATTGTTTTTCCTCTCCTTTCTTATAAAACTTTAGGGACGGACACCCATTGTGATAGTTACTAATTAATAGTTTTGTTATAGCCGGCTTAACTGGCCTTTTTTTATTAAAAAAGGAAGGAAATTAGGGAAAGTATTTTTTACATTAATTAATTAGATCCCTAGTGTTTGAAAGGAGAAAAAATCTAAAAAAATAAAAAATAATTTAGAAAACAAAAAAGAAACAAAAATAAATTTAAAAAATAGATATGGCGTTTTTAATTGTTACAAAATGTTTTGCGCACAACAAAAATATTAAAGTTTATTTTAAACATTTTTTGCTGACTTAAAATGTTCGAATTTAATTCTGGTTTTTAAAAAAAGTTTTAATTTAATTTTTGTTTTAAGCAAGTTTAAATTTAATTCTGATTTAAATTCTGGTTTAACTAATTCGTTAGTTATTCTGATTGAATTTTAATTCTGATTAGTTAGTTTTGCTTCAATTCTGTTTTAAGCAAGTTTAATTAAATTCTGATTAAAAACACGTAAAAACACAAGGTGTGTACGCTTTTAAAATAAAACTTTTTTTCTTCTGATTAAATAAAATAAACTTGAAGCAACGGAAAAACTAAATAAAAGCATAGAGAAGCATAATTGGATTAGCAGTTTTTTAGGTAGAAAAATGTTTTTAAAAAAATATTCTTATAAAAATTATATTTTTATTTTTAAATTAAAAGTGCTAATGTGTGTGTATATTTATTTTTAACCATTTTATATACATATTTTTTATTTTTTTATTTTTCCTTCTATTAAATAGCAAGTTTTGGGGAAAATCTCTCTAAAAATTCAGGAATTTACTTGAATAAAATAAAAAAAAATAAAAAAACGTTAGAACATTAAAAGAGAGGATTAATGACCAAAAAAGTAATAAATAAATGCTTTTTTAGATAAAATCAGAAAATAAAAAAAAATTATTTTTATTTTAAGCCTTGAGGGATAGATTTAATTAATAATCCGTGTTTTGTTATTTTATTTATTAAAATAACAATAAGAGGAAAAAATATATGATTTGTAAAGTGTCAGAATTTTAATAATACCAGAATATTAAAATCAGAATTTTTATGAAGTCAGAACGTTAAAAATTTAAATTTAAAGAAAATCAGAATTCTAAAAATTTAATCGTATAAAAATCAGAATTTTGTAAAAATCAGAATTTCCAAAAATCAGAATTTAAATAACCAGAATTAAAAATCGGAATCGTTGAAGCAGAATTTATAAAATTTTTATTTTTAGAAATCAGAATTTTTAAAATAAAAAATTCAAAAACCAGAAATTTCAATAAACAAAATTTTTATAAAATCAGAATTATAAAATACTATCAGAATATACATCATGAAAGCAACGTTCATAATTATTTTCCCTCAACAAAGTCGAACTTGAGTGAGAAAATATTTAATTTGATATTTAAATTTTTAATTTTAATAACTACATATTTTCTTTCCTTGTCCATGAGAAAATATTCTTAAGTTTTCTGGTTATATCAAAATTTGTATTTTA
Organism: Meloidogyne arenaria; assembly: GCA_036172955.1. Lineage (NCBI taxonomy): Eukaryota > Metazoa > Nematoda > Chromadorea > Rhabditida > Meloidogynidae > Meloidogyne > Meloidogyne arenaria. Next base: position 464,265 of record JARQAB010000003.1, read on the forward strand.
CAAGTTTTCCATTTTAAGAGTGAATTTCATTATAAGGTACTCAGACTTTCAACTTTTTAGTGAGATTTTCCATTTTTAGAAATTTTTACCCCTCTTTCGATGTCTGCTTCATGTTTCTTTTTGTAGCATGTTAAGGTTTTTGAAACCTGCTTCTGATGTTTTTCAGATATATTTGAAGCCTGCTTCATATTTTTAAAACTTGCTTCAGACTTTTTTAAAGCATGCTTCAACTATTTTCTGGGACTTATTTTTCGAATCAGATCTATGAAACTTGCTTCAGATCTTCTAAAACCTCGTGATTAATATTTCCCATTTATAAAAAAATTATTTAAAAATAATTGGTATATATCGGCACTCCTTTTTCCGTTCCTTATTTAAATTAAATAAATTTTATTAATTTAAAAATGTACAAAAATGTGTAAAAACATCAAGATTATTAAATTAAATTAATTTTTATTTAATTTAATAAAGGGATATTAATAGAAACACACACACATTAATGAACCATTAAAAATTAATTTAATAAAAAAAATAATATTTTTTTTGCTTGGGCTTATTTAAAAAAATATTCTGTCAAATACTTGACTTTAAAAAATTTTTAGAAATAAAATAAAAAATATTTTAAAACCTCCCTAGATTTCATAAAATTAAACAAAATTTAAAATCTGATACAAAAGTATCGGGGAGGTGGCGTTGGTCTAGCATCCATAAAATATTCATTTGAGGACCTAGAAGGCTGAAATTTTTCATGGATATGCTTAATACAGTTATCCAGTTTCTCTGTAAATTTCAGAATTTTCTGTCCAATAATTCTGGAGTTCTGGTCAAAGAAGTAGAATAAAGACGGTATTTTCCCTTTAAAATCGACATTTCTGACTGTAACTTTCTTGATAGATAACCAAAAATTCTGAAATTTGGAAAGAAACTGATTAACAGCATTGAGGATATCTATACAAAATTTTAGCTTTCTATGAGCTTTTTTGGACGATTTTATAAGCGCTAGACCAAGACGCTTCATTAATAAATAAAGAGAGGAATAATAGTTAAGAATTAATTTCAAAAAAATATTTATTTAATTAATAAATTCTAAAATTTTGCTAAAATTTCAGAATTAATTTCTAAACCTTACTTTAATTATGAATACAACTATAATTTATGCGTTAATTCGATTAGCACTTGCTTTTGTATTTTTACTTATGCAACTTGCGATTTTGCCGGTAAATCGGAATTTTAAAAATATTTTCAGAATTCTGAAAAATCAGAATTTTGAAAAAAACAGAATTAAAAAATCAGAATTTTGAAAAATCAGAATTCTGAGAAGTCAGAATTTAAAATCAGAATTAAAACCTAATTTGCTTCATTTTTCAAGCTTTTTATGCTCTACAAAGGTAGGGTTTTTTCTTTAAATATTTTTTCAACGTTTTTTGTATTAAATTACAAGATTACCGTCAAAACAGTTGCTACCGAATTATGTTTGGAGTCTGTATAGCTGATATTTTCCAATTATTAGCAAATGGACTTTTTATTTTGCTTGGACTTCTTAATTTTGATTTATCTGAAGATTTCGAAAAGGTCGGATTTTTGGATTATGTTTCAGTTTTTTGAAACATGCTTCCAATTTTCTGAAACAAGCTTCACCTTGTTTCAGGTTTTCTCAAACATGCTTTAGCATTTTTGAAACATGTTTCAGGATTTCTGAAACATGCTTCAGATAATTGTTTCAAATTTTATTTTAATAATTTTTTAGTGGGGAGGTGGTATAAACGCTGCAAGCTGGAATATTCTGTTCTTTTTACAATTACTATTGGCTTTGAATCGTTGCAGTGTTGTACTTAAAAATTGTTTTTTAATTTCAATAAAAGAACAAGAATTGCCATGGGACCGTCGATTATTTAATGTAAAATAAATGAGAAAAAATCAGAATCTTCACGAATAAAATTTCAGAATTTTAGAATCAAAATTTTAATTCAGAATTTAAACCAGAATTCAAGAAATCAGAATTTTCTGAGCTCAGAATTTTTAAAAACAGAATTTGATAAAATCAGAATTTAAAATCATAATTAAATAATAATCAGAATTCTTTTAAATCAGAATTAAATTCAGAATTTTAAGAAATAATTTTTAGTAAATCAAAATTTAAAAATCAGAATTTTTTTCTTTTTCAGTTTCTGCTACTACTCAGCTTGTAAGTTTATCCATATTTCCCAATAAAAATATTTTTATTGGAAAAATTTAAAGTGTTATCTGTGTTGGAATTGTTTATGTTTTTGTTAGTCCATATTGCGGTATACACTTTACACGTAAATTTTATTGGAGTTATGCTAATCAGTATCCCTGGACTGAAACTGTGAGGGATATTGAATATAAATCTACTGGGTTTTTGCCGTTAATTACTTTTATTGCTTATATATCTATTGTTTGTATACTTAAATGGGTAAGGAAAATCAGAATTTGTGAGTTAATAAATATCAGAATTGATCAGAAAGAAAATCAGAAAATGAAATATCAGAACAACCCACAATTCTGTTCTGAAATAATTCAAAATTCTGGTTTTGTTATCAGAATATCCTGGAAATCAGAATCATAATGACCAGAAAAAAGATTTTCTGACTTCAAAAACAGAATTTTCTGCAAATAAGAATTATTAAAATCAGAAAAATCGGAATTTTGACTTTTTAAATCAGAATAAAAACCAGAATTCTGACTATAAAAATATCAGAATATTATAGAAATTAATTCTGAAAATCAGAATTTCTGAAAATTAAAACAACTCAGAATTCATACCTACAGAATCAGAATAAAAAATCCGAATTAAAAATCAGAATTCTGATTTGTGAGAAATAAATTAAAATTATTTGTTCTGAAACTTTTCCTATTTAAGAGACGTGGGAATCAAAATACTGGTGAAATTCTGAGCCGCCAAGAACGACGTATTTTGCTTCAGGTGTTTTTAATTTTAATTCTTAATTATTTCTAATAATTTTTAGACAAGTTCACAGTTTTTGCCATTAAGTCTTTTAATGATTTGTGGTTATTTACTGCCCAATAATGCTTCTTTAGACTTGATTGCTTTTCTTAATATTGGATCGGTGATAAAAAAATTTTTCGTTAAAATTTCAAAATATTTTGAAAAAGAGGAGAATTCTGATTCTTAAAAAATCAGAATTCTGAAGAAATCAGAATCAAAGAATGACAATAAAAATCAGAATATTCTGAAAAACCAGAATCATAAAAACCAGAAAAATCAGAATTCTGACTTTAAAATAATCAGAATAAAAAAATCAGATTAAAAAATCAGAATTCTGAAGAAATCAGAATCAAAGAATGACAATAAAAATCAGAATATTCTGAAAAACCAGAATCATAAAAACCAGAAAAATCAGAATTCTGACTTTAAAATAATCAGAATAAAAATCAGAATATTCCAATATTATTATAATATAACCAAAAAATAAAAATCATTTATAGATGCTTATTTGTGGAGTAAATCCCATCCTTTACTTGGCTTTAAACGTCCAATTTCGTGAACGTTTTTTACTTATGATTTGTTGCAGAAAAGAAAAGAAAAATAAATTTGTTATGGCTGTACCTCCAAAAACGAATTTTGCTAAAATTATTCCAACTGGAAATAATTTAGTAAATACTTATACGAATAATGGTCCAAAACGCGTCAATTCAATGCCACAAATATCAAAATGAAAAAAAGAATGTTAAGGATATATAGGTGTTTGTGGAGTGTCAAGTATTTGTATTATATGTATAACATTCTCTCTTTTCTCCACCTCGCTTGAATATTCCAGAATACTTCCGGAAGAATATTTTCAACATCTATCGCAAACTTTCTGTGAATAATCTTTTCCGGAATTTGTATAACTATAGAATCAAGTTATAACTTTTCCGGAAAACTATTATAAACCTTCCGGAAAAAGTTTTCGGCTCTATCTGAAAGGAGTGCCTGGTTGACTTTTTTCCTTCCTTTTTTAGAACGGCCTTTTTTCCTTTCCTATTTTTCCTAACTTCTTTAAGATCGGGTGTGAAGGGCAAAACAAGGAATTCCAAAATACGGAGCAGACAAAGCTCGTTCGGGTCCGCGTTTTTATGTTGGCAAGCCCGTGTTTTGTCGTTCAGTGTCGTGCCCGATGTCGTGCCGATTAAGATCACCAACATTTGTATTTTTTCGAAGCCATTTAGGTAAAACAACCAGAATTTTTTGAAAAATGAACATAAAATGTATGGAAAGTGAAACAAAATCAGCAAAAAAATGGCAAAAAATTAGACCTTTTACACATTTTTGCCTTACGAAAAAATATCAAATATATAAAGGAAAATTGACCATTCCTAGGCAGTCTAAGGAAATAAGGAAAAAACTCAACCAGGCACTCCTTTCAGATACGGTCAAGTTTTCTATTCCGGAATTTATATAACTATGGACATTTCCGGAAAAGTTATATTTTCCTGAAAACAGATAAACTTTTCCGGAACTTCTTTAATTTTCTAAAACTTTCCGGAAAATATGTCTATATATAACCAGTACTATTTCTTTTTTACTCTTTTCTTTAATTCTCAGTCTTCTCTAGATTTTTCTACCACCTCTAATTGTAAATTAAAAATAAAATTGTAATTAAATTAAAACAAAAATTAAAAGATTTATCGCCATCCTTTGCCAGCCATTCGCCCGCCATTTTTTTGTGCACAATAAAATTTTTTTGTAATTTTTGGGGAGAGTGGGAAGATAGATGAAAGAAGGGAGAGATATGAAATGGAGGTTTTTTGTTTGGTAAAAAAATTTTTTTCTGAAAATTCTTCCCGTTTCTGAGCTTTTTTTCGTCTTTTTTCAATTTTCGTTTGTCGAAATACTAAATTTTACAATTTGGTTGGGTTCTATTTGTGAAACATAAATATCTCCATTATCGCTGATTGCTAGGGCATGGGCGTTTTCGAGACCCTAAAAATTGAGAAAAATTTGTTTTTCTTGAATTTTTTCGAATTTCTCTTTATACCTTTGCAAAGCTATTAGCCCTTCCTGTGTTCATATCCATTACGAAAACTTGGGATTCTAATTGACTGCCTTGATCTTGATTGGTAACGCCGACGAGGAAGTGTTCTTTAAATGAAGATAATTTAATAAAAGGTTTCCGGAATTATTATAACTCTGGAATTGTATACAGAACTTTTCCGGAAACTATTTTATAAAAATTCCGGAAAGCACTTTCTAGAAAATAATTTTATAAAGCTTCCGGAAAACTTTTTTATAAACTTTTCCGTAAACACTTTCCGGAAAAACTCCTAGCATTTTATTAAAAACTCAGAGGTGTGCGCAAGAGACAAGTTAAAACGCAACGCAAAAACCACAAATCAACGTAAAACGCACTCCGCTGGACCCTATTCAAAAAGAACAAAAATCTCGCCTTTCTCTCGGATAGCAAAGACTCTTCCAATATTTTCAGCCTTTGTGAAGAAAGTGCCTGTGGGGACGTAAGCACGTCTATGTTGGTGTTGAGCGCCTTCTAATCCAGCAGAAAAGCATTGAATACTTTAAAGGGATAAAATAAAAATTCAAAAAAGGAAAGCTTGTCTACCGTTCATTTTCACGGTCAGCAACACAAAGTAGGTTGAGATCTTCAATGAGGGTTAGAGAGTGTGGTACAAGGAATTCGCCATTTTTGGGCGTTTCACTGGCTAAAAACAACAAAAGTTTTTATTATTTTTATGGGGATGTAAGAGACTTCACTATAGGATACCACTTAGACTGAAAACCCGTACCTTATAATGAGAGTGCCTTAAACAGAGGTGTATCTAATATTGAGAGTCTATTATAGAGAGGTTCTAGAAACCCGTCCCTTATAATGAGAGTGCCTTAAATAGGGGTATCTCTAATATTGGGAGTCTCTTATAGAGAGGGTCTACAAGTAAAAAATCATTACAGTCAGGCTTCCCAAATTGACTGAGCAATTTCCCATCCTTGTCAAACTTCATTATTCGGCTATTACAGTAACCATCTGCCACGAAAAACTCTCCTGTACTGGCAATAGCAACGTCTGTAGGTTTACAAAAATGTTTGTCATCTGCCCCTGGAACAAGCTTTTCGCCCAAACTCATAATTAACTGAAAATAATTTTTGAGTGATTTCTCCAGGGAACCCTCCCAACTTTAAAGTCCTTGTCAAGTTTGTGGACTTGATGACTTCCAACGTCAGTAACCCAACTATTGCCGTGGGCATCGATTGTTAGTCCATGAGGCATGTAAAACATGCTTTTCCCGTACTCTTCCAAGACTGCCCCTGATTCCGTGTCTATAACAGCAATTGTTGTGTTTGGAATGATGCCCAGGGATCTGTAAATGAGTGAGTTTAAAGGTAGAACGACATTTGTGAACAAACGACATTTGCGTAAACACTATAAACCTACAGTATCTCTGTATTATGTGATAAACTATAGAATAAGGTTATAATTTTCCGGAAAAGTTTTATTTACCGAAAACTTATAAGCTCTCCGGAAAACATTTATAAACTCTTCCGGAAGCTTTTTCCGCAAATGTCGTTTGTTCGCAAATGTCGCTCTAGTGTAAAAACCTGTTTAGGTGGTTGTTCTCATCAAACGAACTTAAATTAACAATGTTTCTTTAATTTTCCTAGACAATACTTACAATTCATCCCAAATTCTGTCAGATCGGTGAAAAAGAACAAGTCGATTCAATGGATCCAATGCAATACCCGGAGCTTGTCCAATATTTTGAGGAAGTTGCAACACAAAACTCTCCTTATAAATCATACAATTACTACAGGCAGACCTCAAGACCTCACTTTTAGATACCCCCTGGGGAATTAAGAGGGGATAAACTAAATAGAGAAAAGAATGTACCTTATAATGAGGGTTAATTAAATAGAGAGTATAGCTTAGTGAGCTACACAACCACCTAGAAGTAAACTAACTTTGAAAGGCGTATCTTAAATAAAAGGTATTCATAAAATAGAGGGGTATTTAATAATGAGCAGTATCCAATATAGAGGGTATCTAATAACGAGGTCAATAATGTGCGAAGTTTCTAACCTCATCCTTCAACTCATCGATTCCCTCAGCTTGTTCCAATTCATTTTCTGTTTTCTCTTCAAATGGGATTTGTTTATGTTGGTTGTTTTGGAGTTGAGCTAAAGCTGCTCCAACTCGACTTAGGGTTTCTAGAGGAGAGAATAAATTTTTCAATTTTTAATTAAAAAATTTTAATGCCTTCATTGCCGAGATTGCCCTGTTGAAACAATTCAGCCCACGAATTGTCATAAAATTCAGGAATTGTACCTCCCAACAGCACTTGGCCATGTGCTAGGATAAAGGCCAATAATAAAGATAAAGAGACATTGGACATCCCTACAATTTAACAGAAAATCTTACAGTCGACCCTCGATATAAGGAATCTCGTTATAAGACACTCCATTGGGTCTGAAAAATCCTACCCTATAATGAGATGTATCTTGAATTGAAGGGATCGTTTAGACTTCTCTCCTCCACACAGTGGCCAATCACGTTTGAAAACGTGCCTTATATTGAGGTGTACATAAAATAGAGGATACACTCTCCGTTTAAGATACTTTTTTAAACGACTGTCTACAGGGTCGGGGGAGAGGGATCGGGGGAGAGATGTCCAAATAATACTTCCAATTTAAGCTACCCTTCATTATAAGAGACTAATTTTTTTAGCCCCAAAGGGGTCTCTTATAACGAGATTTGACTGATATGTATGTGAAAGATGTTTCTATGGGAAGATGTTTTATTCACATGGAATGAAGATGGAAGGGGGAGCTTTTTTTGCCATTCAATTTAAAATCGATAAAGATATGGCAAAAAATGTCGTCATCTTCAACAAGGAAATTTAATATATAAATTCGTTGTCTTTCTAACACTATAAGGCAGAAGAAAAATTTTCTCGTGCCAACCAGTAGAAGGGTTTGAGAATAAGCTTAGACGAGAGCAAGCTATTGCCAAAGGCAGTCGATGGCATTATCTAACACTACAATTTTTTCTAGTCTTTGCCTTGTTTGTTGAATACACACCAACTCTACTAGCTTTAAACATTGCTAAAAATTTTTTCATTTTCTCTAATTTCTTGGCCTATAAATTTTCAAAAAAAATTGCCGCTAGACTGTGCCGAACATTTTCATATATTCTTTTTTATTTTACATATTCGTCCGTTCTCGTAATATTTGTTAGGCCAAAGAGTATTGTAAAACATTATAAAGAAAACTTTAAAAGCCCCTCACTCGGCTGTAATATAACTCGCAAAAATGCCATTGTGTTCCTTTTATATGCTAATATGTATAAAACATTTATTGATAGAATGAGTGAACATTTTGAGAAAAGTAAAATGAGGATTATTAGAAAAAATAAGAAAAAAATTTTGAAAAAAATTGTGTTAATACAAAATAAAAAATTTTTTAAAGAAAATTACTGTAAGCTAAAATTTTTTACAACAATGAAAGCATGGTTTTAACAAAAATTAAGTAAATGCCCCAAAAGAGAAACACAAATTTGAAGCAGAAACAAGGCAAAAAAAACATCTCCCGCAAACGAGAATTAAATTATCTTCGTATGTTAAAGATAAACGAACAATTTCGAAAACGAACTTATTATATATTGATGCTATGGAAAAATTCATTGGATGGGAGATGGAATTGAACGATCACGGAATGAGCCCAGACCGAAGCACAACCGACTGTGCCACCATCCTACATATGATGGGTTATTTATTTTTCATTTACATATATTCTTTCTGCATGTGTGGTAGAGATCAGCCTGGGTCTGGACCAAAGCCTGGGTTTTTCCTGTACCCAGAGTCCAGGCATTTTTTGACCTTCCTGGGGTTTTCCTGGACACAGGCCCAGGATCCAGTCCAGGTCAAGAAATCAAACTCCAGAGTCCAGGAACAGGCTCAGGCTTTTCAAAATTTCCGATCGCTAATTTGCGGACACAAAAGAAAACTTGAGAATTTTTCGTTATCTATTTTAACACACCTTTTAGTTTTCGAAAGATATTTTTTAGACAAAGAAATTCAATCAAAAATCCAAATTTTCATCCAATTTTTCACTCACAAACAACTTTCATAACCTCAACTTTGGTTCCCCTTGTTTCTCTACTAAATTTAGCTACAGAATAATTAAATTCTTCCATTCCAGAACAAGCTGCTCCAAAATTTCCTTCAATTGTTGTTGCTATTATTCCTCCAAAAAAGTTTGGGTAAAACTTTTTAATTCTTAAAATTGCTTCTCTAGTTGCTTCAAATGGACTTTTGCCTTGACGCATTAATTCTACCACCAGGAAACTTTAAAATAAAAAAAATTTTTATTTTATGTGTTGATAAAATGAAAAAAGGAGAGGCTTCGACAGCTTGTAGTGGGGAAGGGATGGAAAGGAGAAAAGCAGAAAGAGGTCTAAAAAATCGTGGTGCTGGATACACCAGTGCTGGATATAGCCCCGGGAGCTAGCTACGGAGCTAAGATTTTAAAAACCCGGAGAGCCAAGATTTGAAAAGGGCCGGAGCCTACCAGCACACGTTGCCACAAAGAAAAAATGGGTGTATAGTATACCAGTGATTAGACTGGTTGAAAAACCTAATTTGGTTGGTCACTGGGTGGGGAAGTTGCCTACGCGATACCGCAGCAAGAGTGCATCTTAAATATTATTTTTTTTACCTAGGCACAAATCTCATCATTACATCCCCATCTCCAGTAGCTGCAGCACCACCAACATAATTATCAACATATGCCCCAGCCCCTACAATAGGTGAATCACCTACACGGCTTAAAAAATTTTTTTTTATTATTTTGGAGGAAAAAATAAACCCCGGTATTTTATTTCTTGCTCCATTTGAGGATGTTCCAGCAGCTACATTTCCATTTTCATCAACTAGTATCATTCCAATAGTATCGTGATTGTCTTTGTTAAATGTGGAGAATTGATCCTTTGACTGTTAATTTTAAATTTAAAAATTTTCTATAAAGGTTGGAGCAACTAGAATCGAAACATACACTCAAATATTCAAAAGAATTTCAAAACAGAAAAAGTAAGAAATTAAAATCCCGAATGAAAACATTTAAAAAATGGGTACAACAGTATTTTGAAAAATTCAGTTTTTTGGGGATTTTAGCCCAGAAACCTCGGTCCGGCCAATTTGAAAGAGAAAAAGGATGCCAGACCAGGCAATTTAAAAATCTCAAACTATATTAATTACTAACCCAAACCTTTTTTGAATTTATTATTGGCTTCCATTTTGGTTTGTAAGGACCACAAGTTGTTTTAGAGTCAGGAAAGACATTCTTGAAAAGAAAAATTTATTTCCATAATTTTTAAAAAATTAAACCTTCCAAAAATTCGGCTGACATTTATCATCAAGCCATTGTTCATGCATTTTTCTAGATTCTGGAGTTGACAATGATTTAAGTTTAAACCCCATAGATTGGGCAAATTTTGTTGCTGGAAAAGTTTAAAAATGTGGGGGATTTTAATAAAAATAAAGATGGGCACGTGAAGGGATCCAGTAAGGGATTTTCTCGGCTGCCGTCTGAAAATCACGGTTTTTGTGCAATTTTTGTGATTCCCAATGGGTCCTGTCCAAGTCGACCATGATGGGACCTAGGTGATTTTACAGTCTAATAAAACAAGCCCCTCCAAACCTTTTTCTCCAACCAAAAGTGAATGTTCTGTATAGTTCATCACCGCCCAAGCTACACGTGCAGCTGACTTAACATTCCTAATAAAAATTGGGCATAAAATTGTTTTCAGATGTTTAAGTTTCAAAATATTCTAGAAGTATACCTAAGTGCCGCCACAGCTCCACTTTTATGTCCAAATCCATCAATCAAAAGTGAATCAAGAGTCGTTTCTCCATTTTCATCGGGAGAACCGCCAAAACCAACAGTATGGTCACATTGACGATTTTCACATTCGGAAAGACATAAAAACAAGAATCATTTAGATGTGAGGAAGACAATAAAGATAGGGCCGAACCGAGGTTTTGATACCAAGGGTCAGACGCAGGCATTTCTAATTTTCTTGGTTAATTCCTGGACTGCATGCCATCACGAGTCAGTGTACAAAAAATCAGTACAGGACTCAAAATTTAGTTCAAAAACTCAAAAAGCCATTTTTAGACTAAAAAAAGGCACAAATACTAACATAAATTCTAAAAAGATCAGCCTGCCTTTTTAAGAATTTCTATCTATAAAAAAATAAATAAACCTTCAACCAAAGCATTTAGGCGACGAAAGGATCCGTTTGCATTTTTAGATGTCGAAATGAGTGTTTCAAAAGCTAAAAAATTAATTTTAATTTAAAATCATGTAAGTATCAACCTTTAAGAGCGGCCGACTGGAAGTCTTTAGTTGCCCATGTGGAGATGCTACGTAAAGAGAAACCTATAGAACAGGTCTGTTAGAGTTTTGGATTGAAATTTAAGTAGGACCTCTTGATAGAATGCCCTCAGGATTAGACTGTTTGGGGAGGCGTCTAAACGATACCCCCAAATTAAAATACCCTTCAGCCTATAAGGTACAGTTTTTTATCCCTAACGTTTTTAGTTATAAAGGGGTTATTTGCTGGATTTAAATTTAAGTAGGACCCTCCAATAAAATGCCCTCAATACTAGACTGATTTGGGGAGGCGTATAAGCAATACCCCCAACATTAAGAGGGTATTGCTCCTCATTATAAGGTACAGTTTCTTATCCCTAAAGTTTTTAGTTATTAAGGGGTTATATTTGCAAAAAGGAAGAAATTTTTAGAAGTTAAGAAATTTTTAAAAGACTTACATTAAAGGCAGACCCTCAGACTTGGCTTGATAAATTAATAAGGAAGATAACATTATTAGAAATATACTTATTTGATGAAAATGTTCTGGTTGTGGACACTTCATAATTTTTTAACAAATTTGGATTATTCTATAACAAATTTTAAGAATTTATGGTAACACTAAATAGAAAACAGAAAAACAAAAAAATAAACTAACAAGTCAAAAACTTGCCAAAAACAACCCCAAAAAATTAAAAAGCCCTTATGTCAGCTTGAAATTTGCAAATATTTATTTGTTTGGCATTCTGTTTATTAAAATGACATTTTGTCTCAACATTTAGTATAAAAGCAAAAAATGAGAGAAGATTAGAGAGTGAAAGAAAAGTAAAAACAGGGAAAAGGTAGTTTTCGGTTTCGTGTTCGTTTTTGCGTGTTTCGTGTTTTTTTGTTTATTTCCTTTAGTAGTGAAGAATTTTCACAATTTAAATGGGCTTTATCTAAAAATGAGGTTCTGTGATTGACTCTTCGGGAATGAACAATTAGATTTGGACAATCACACGAAACATTATATATTTTAAGTTCTGAGTTACCTTTACCTTGTTTTTAGATATGGCTCTTGTACTTCCATTCTTGTTAATTCCAACCCCTTCATCCAGTTTTCCTTTAAAATGGACATAATGGTCACCCTTAATTTTACTCTATTTTTTTCGGAAACTAAATATTAACTATTACTGGGACGTCTGCCTTTGTCTTTTACTACTGGAAAGATTCCTCGTCTATCAGAATTTTGTGAGTTCATTCATAAAAAAAGTCTGACCATTATGTACATATTGAGAGAAAAATTGAATGGGGGTGGGGCGTTGAATTACGCTCAATTCTTTTTTTATTTTAGAGCTATAAAATCTAAAATTTAAAAAAATGTCAACTACTGCTGGAAGGATTCCTCGTCCACCGGAGCATATTATGCGCTATCCATTGCATAATGTCGCCAAGGTTTTTGGAAATATGGCGCTTGCATCTTCCTTTTTGTCTGCAATTGCTTACGCTTATTTCTACGTGTTGCCTCGTCGTCATCAATATCGCGTGTTTATGCAGTTTGTTTTGACTTTTTTTAAATTTAATTTCTGAAAACTCGAAATCCGCAAAAAGTTGCGGATAATTTTTGCGGACAAAATTTCTTTTACATATTTTCCGAAATGATCAAAATGGAGGTTGAACGTGCCTAGACATTTTTAAATATTTTTTTTCTTTAAATTTTAATAATCTTGTTTTTAGAAATTATGACCCGTATGAGGAGATGCGTCGTATCTGTGCTTATCCAAAGAAGTATATGATTACCTGCCCAACTGTTTTGGCTGAAAAGTTGAAGGAGAAGGTTTATTATTGGGGTATTTGAAGTAATTTGGATTTAGACCCGAATAGCGGGAGGGTTAACCTGGACAAATTTTTGATTTGGTTTGGAAATGGTAAAGCTGAAACTGATCTTTGATAGCAATAGCCAGATTCTTTGTTTTAGTAATAAATCCAGAAACCTTTAGAAATATCCTGGTCTGGACTCCAGAGTAAGGTTGGCGGATCCGGATATCCGGATCCGAAAAAAGGCCGGATATCCGGAAATTTTCGGTTCGGATACCGGATCCGGATCCGGATATCCGAAATTTTCGGTTCGGATATCGGATCCGGATCCGGATATCCGAAAATTTCGGTTCGGATATCGGATCCGGATCCGGATATCCGAAAGTTTCGGTTCGGATCCTAAAATTAGGAAGAATGGAAAAAATCCTAGCCTTTGGCCTTCTAAACTTCAAAAAATTTTCGCCTGCGGCGCATGAAAAGGAAGAAATCTAGCTCCTGGACCTTCCAAAATCACAAAATTTTCGCCTGCGGCGCTGAAGAATGAAGGAAATCTGACTTCAGAACCTTCAAACTTCAAAAAATTTCCGCCTGCGGCGCTAAAAGAGAAAGAGTTGTAAACATTTGTAAAAACTCACATGCGGGTTTACAACTTTAAGGAAATGTTGATGTATTTGGATATCATATATAGGGATCAAGGATGATGGGATTAGAGGGGATATAGGGGATTACTCAATAAATCCCTCTGTATCTCTCTTAACTACTAACCTCCAGCTCTTAATCCACCAATATACCCTATGTCTCTATTAATTCCCCAACTGTTAATTCTAGATTCCCTCAATACCTTTTTTAATTTCCCAAATCCATTCATATTTGATCTTAATCCCTCTATATCATCCATTGTGACTCAACTTTACAGCGCCGCAGGCGAAAATTTTGATAAATAAAATTTCGGATCCGGATATCCGAAAATTTCGGTTCGGATATCGGTTCCGGATCCGGATATCCGAAATTTTCGGTTCGGATACCGGATCCGGATATCCGAAGATTTCCAACTATCCGCCAACCTTACTCCAGAGCCAAGTAAAATTAAAGCGTGGTTTGATGCAGTACGCAACTGTGAGTTGCGTAAATTTCGCAGTTTGTCTTAATTTCCGTTACGTTTGTGGAAATCCCAAAGAAGCTAGTGTAAGATGTTGAGGCTTGTCAAAAATATCTGAATTGCCCTTTTAATTTTAATTGCCTTAATTCCAAAGAAAAATTGTTTTTCAGGGCATAGAAGTTGGAAATTATCCTGAACTTTCCAACGACAATTCGAATATGAAGATGACTACTCCAATGGGCAAGGAAGAGAAGAAGTCCAAATCTGTTGAAGAATTTTCGGAATAGGAGAGGGAAGGTTTGACTTTATAGAAGGATAAAAATAAATATAAAAAAATAGATGTGTGTTTTTGTTAAATTTGTGTATGTCGATTGTGGTAGATAAAAAAATTTTTTGGTTTTTAATTTTGTTTTAAAGAGAAAGAGTTTAGTTACTTTTTATATATTTTTTTTAATTTTATTGTTTAAATCCATTTTTTTGTTAATTCACTAAATCATAAAAATTGTCAAGTCCACAATTTTTGTTCAGAAAAAATTTTCTGACAAAAATTTTTATTGGGAGGAAAGGTTGCTTTTAATTTTCACTGAAAATTTTGCAGACACATTTTGCGGACTGGCAAATTTTATTTTTGAACCTGGGTTTTTTCTCACTTTACGGGAAAACTTTTTTGCGGTCTGTATTTGAATTTTAAAAATTTTGGAGACGCCAGTAGAATTTGAAATTTTTTTTGTCAAAATTCCTGGGCACATTCTATCATTCTAATTTCACATTTTTTAACAATTTCAGATTTTATAAAAAAATTCTTTAAAAAATGTTTTCTATGCTTGGTGCTGGTGCAGTTTCGGCAGTTGTTGGTGCAATTATTTATGCGAACCTTCCTACTCGTTTGACCATTGGAGGTGTGGTTCCAACTGTTGAATATTTGGCTAAAGCGAATTTAAAATTGATTGAACGTGGAAAGGGGGATGCAGCGATTTTTGAAGGAAAAAATGTTTTGGTTTGTTTTGAGTTTTTTAAATTTTTATATTTTGGGTTTGTTACTTTCCTTTGATTTCAGTAAAAAAAGTTTCAATGGGAAAATAAAGAAAACTTTTGGCTTAATAAACGATTTTAAAACGATTTGTACTACATTTTTGGGTGGTAAATAAGCCAAAGTTCCCCTTTAGCACCTCGGGCAAATATTTAGATCATTTTTTTCTTTTTCCCATTCTAGAGGGTGTAATTTTGATTTCCTTTTCCTTCCAGTTTAATTCCTATTCCGAATTGACAATAGCTCACAAAAATTTTGTCAGATTCTGTCCGTTTTTGGACTGAAAATTTAAAGAAAAATCTCCCCTACTTGTTGACATAAGCAGATAAGTGGGATGAAAGACAAATAGGCTAATAATTAACAAGACAAACGGGGAAAGACCTGTAGGTGAACAAGGGCTAAAACTCTATCAAGGGGTGACTTTCTAGTAATTTTGAACTATTTGGGAGCGTCTGAGAAGCTTCACAATAAAGAAGCTTCTCAAAAAGCGAATTTGGTTGCAGTGCAGAAAAATTTCCCCCGCCCCCCCCCTTGGCCTCCCGAAAAAAATCCTGGCTACGGGCCTGCTTGGTTGTCCCCTCTTTTTCGTTTTCTTCTCACAAATTAATTTCTCACTTCAAAATTTTCTTCAGGCTGAAGAAATTTTCAACGCAAATCCAACCTTGGTCATGGCCGTCAGACGTCCTGGCTGTTCTTTTTGCCGTAAAGAAGCTTCTCAAATTTGTTCATTGTCTAAACAACTTGAAGAAAAGGGCGTCAAAGTAATTGGTGTTGTTCATGAGACTGGTGGAGTTGAAGAATTTAGACCTTTTTTGGGATGTTCTGATGCTTTGTATTTTGACCCTGAGGTTTTTTTTTTAATTTTTGGGGATTTTTTTAAATGGTGAAGGATTACGAATTTAAAAAGCAGAACTCCCATAAAGCGTTTTGTCCAAAATTGGCATTAATTTTTCGGAGCTAATCGACACTCACCCGTTCTTGAAGCGATAAGCGCTTCTTAAAAATTAGTCTCTGGAAGCGAACTTCTGGTTCCGTTTCCTGGCGGAAGCCATTTTCAGCAACCGATAACGCTAATCAACATAAGGTTAAAAATGCCAGGAAACAGTTCAAACAGTTTACAATTTTTCGGTGCTGAAAGATTACTAGAAATAAGTAACTATAAAATTAGAAGGAAGTCGGAAATTTTAAATAGAATATTTCCAAATTTGGTCGTCAAAAATGTTTTTTATATGCAGAAAATTCAATTGCCTTAATCCTTTTCTCATTTAAGATTCTGTTAAAGAATTTGGGGTGTTGTGACTTAAACCTAAACCCAGTGATTTTTCTTGAGTTGGGTTTTCGGTTCGTTTCCGGATACCTGAGGAAATTTTAGAGCCTATAAACTTACTAGCGTTCAAATAAATTAAAATTTTATCTTTTAAAGAAAAAGTTTTTTGGACCAGAACAACGTTGGTTGCCTCTTTGGATGGGATTTTTGCGTTTGTCTACCTACATTAATACCTACAAAACAAAGAAAGCTGGATTTGTTGGAAATTTGGAAGGGGAAGGACGACTTTTGGGAGGTTATTTTTTAATTAATTTTAAATTTGTTTTTCATTTGAAAAAATTATTTTTCTTGGGGTAATCGAACCTGCGTCCTCATTGAGAAAATAAATTATCCCACTTAACCAAAGCCGCAAAAATTTTTTCTTAATTTGTTTTAAATTTGTTTTTTATTTGAAAAAATTTTTTCCATACCGGAATCGAACCTGCGTCGAAGAGAAATTAAAAATTATCCCACTTAACCAAAATTACAAAAATAATTCTTTACTTAAAATTGTAGGAATTTATTTGATCAACAAGGACAAAATGCTCTTCGCGCATTTGGAGAAAGAATGGGGAGATGAGCCTGAAACTCAACAACTTTTGGATGCAATTAATGCCATTTAGAATAATTTGGACTTCTTTAAAGCAACGCCTTATTTTGACCAAAAATTAGTATTTAAATATATATTTTATGTTGATTAACTCAGGAATTTTTGTGAGGTTTTTAAGGTTATTTTGAAATTATTTTATAAGTGGGGGAGAGAGAAGCTCACTAGCTAGGCATTTTTAAACTCTTATTTTTAGACGGGAGGAATTCAGGTTAGCTAACATAAGAGTTGGTTTAGAGCAGCAGGGATTTTAATAGGTAAAAAGTATTGGGTCAAAAAAGTTTGGTGTTTAAAAATTTTTAAAATTGGCATTTACAATACCTCCATTTAGAAATGGCTTATAATCTTATTTTCAACATCCCAAATGTGGACAAAAATTAAAAATATAACAATAATAAATTTAAAACATAAAATAGAAATTAAGAAAAACTATTTTGCAAAGTATCCCCCAAACAAATAATTGGGACCATAATTCATGAATTGATTTGGCGTTTCAAAAAGTGTTAACCTGGGACCATATTAAGCAATGTTATTTTGAAGATGATTGTCGACCTTACACTATTTTAGGTATTTATAAAACATGAGCCAAATTTGGGGCCAAAAAAGCGTTTTCTTCCTATGTTAGAAAAAAGTCGTATTTTGGTTAAAGCTTATTGACCACCGGCTAAAGTATAATTCTATTTAATGTCATACAATGTTTGAATGATGAACGTTTTGTAAATACCAGATTTCAATAATAAAGTCGGTGATGTTTTGGACTTTCTTCATACGGAAAAACAATTAGAATGCTCCGCACAATCGTAGTAAATAATATAAATATTTTCATCTGGCTGTTCTCGGCGACGTACTTTAAATTTCTGGTAATTTGCCTCATTAATCCACCACGTACAATAGGTATTTGAATCATGAAAAGTTTGATCCTTAACCCAGATTTCAACCATTTTGTATAAATTATCTGAAAAAGAAAAAAATGTAAAAGACAAACTAATGTTAAACTCTAACAGTTAAACAATCTGGGTCTTTTTCAGATAATTTATACAAAATGGTTGAAATCTGGGTTAAGGATCAAACTTTTCATGATTCAAATACCTATTGTACGTGGTGGATTAATGAGGCAAATTACCAGAAATTTAAAGTACGTCGCCGAGAACAGCCAGATGAAAATATTTATATTATTTACTACGATTGTGCGGAGCATTCTAATTGTTTTTCCGTATGAAGAAAGTCCAAAACATCACCGACTTTATTATTGAAATCTGGTATTTACAAAACGTTCATCATTCAAACATTGTATGACATTAAATAGAATTATACTTTAGCCGGTGGTCAATAAGCTTTAACCAAAATACGACTTTTTTCTAACATAGGAAGAAAACGCTTTTTTGGCCCCAAATTTGGCTCATGTTTTATAAATACCTAAAATAGTGTAAGGTCGACAATCATCTTCAAAATAACATTGCTTAATATGGTCCCAGGTTAACACTTTTTGAAACGCCAAATCAATTCATGAATTATGGTCCCAATTATTTGTTTGGGGGATACTTTGCAAAATAGTTTTTCTTAATTTCTATTTTATGTTTTAAATTTATTATTGTTATATTTTTAATTTTTGTCTACATTTGGGATGTTGAAAATAAGATTATAAGCCATTTCTAAATGGAGGTATTGTAAATGCCAATTTTAAAAATTTTTAAACACCTCATTATATATATTGCAGCCACTTAGTAATAACTGCCCTTGGGTACCAGGTTTTCGAAAATTCCTGAAATTTGATCATTTTAAATTTACATAAATTTTCAATTTTTTGTATTTTTAATCAACATTTAAAAATATTTTAAATTTATAAAAATAAATTTTAAAAGTTTAACATGCTTTAAAGATAGTTATTTTATAGGATAAGATTCCAGTTTATTCCCAACCAGGGATGGGAGTTGGCTTCGGGAGCTGGATTTTAGATTCTTAAATACCCTGAAATTCTTTGCTAGAGCTAAAATTCTTTGCTAGAGCAAGAATTTCAAAAAGGTAGAAGCCGAAGCCACAAAATGCCTAATATCCAGCAATGCTCCCTTTAACCTGTGAGAGCGACAAACATAGGCGCTGCTTTTAACACTGCCCATAATTTTTTAAATTCAGTTTTAAAGTTTGATTAATTACCGGACCCGACAAATAGTTCAGAGAATAAGGGTGTCAAGGAATAGCATATCTTAGGTCCTACTTGGAGAATGGTCTCTAAATTTCAAAGAAGGTTAAAGCAGCCCTTCAATCGGTCGAGTTCAGTCGATTATCATGGAAGAGGGTTAATCAGGGACCAAATTCCATTTTTAAAAAAAATTACAAAAAAAGTACACAAATTAAATTGTTCCGTTATTAAAAAGTTCTTTTACCTTTATTCTTTTTTTATCACTAAATATAAACTAAAAAATATTATAAAATAAAAAATCTAACCATTCAAGGAAGGGGAGAATGTGTGTGTGTTTTCCTAAATAAATATAAAAAATATTAAAAAATACAAATAAAAAAATTTTGTGTTCTTTTTTTTCCTTCCCCGCCCTCTTAATTATTTAAATAAATAAACAAAAAAAATAGTAAATTTTTCAAAAAAATACAAAAAATTTTTTTTGACCTTTAAAAAACAATTTTTTTAATGCTTTATTCAACCAATTTGAATAATTTTGTTTCCTCTTCCTCAGAAAAAAATAATTTTATTGTTGATACTTTACAAGATGAATTTGTTCCCCAACAATTTTTTAAAAATTTTGAGGTCAATTTTATTTTCATTTTTTAATAAGTAGCTTAGTCTATTAAAAAAGAAAGGATGAACGTAGCACACCATAGTAGTTCAGTCTGTAGGACACCTTTAATGTGGTGAGCGGAATTTCCTAACACACACAAATCTCCCTATCAACTTTTGTAACTCCGATTTGTTAAAAGAATCTAAAGATTGTGTTTTTACCGATTAAAAAAATTTTCATAAGTTTTTTAAATTTTTTTCAGGATGATTTGACAGCACCCCCAACACAATCCTTTCCTTTTTTAACCAATACTAATGTTTCTGCTTCAATTAAAAATACAAGTACAACAAATTTAAATCAGAATAATAAATATTATTTTACTCAAACAGAAAAAGAAGAAAAATTCTGTTCTGACAATGGAAGTTGTTGGTGGTTATTTTGGTATTGTTGTTGGTGGTATTACAATTGCGGCCTAATTTACCTATATAAGTGGCTATTCTGATTTTTAATTCTGATTTATATATTGAATACAAAAGAAAATACTTATTTAGTTTCCTTAATTCTGATTTTTAAAATTTTTAATTCTGACTTTTAATGTGCTGATTCTTTAATTCTGATATTTAATTCTGATATTTACTAATTCTGATTTTAATTTTTATTTAAAAATTCTGATTAAATTCTGATTTTTAAAATTCTGATATAATTCAGGTTTTTTTAATTTTAGTTCTGATTTTCTGATTTTAATAATAACTCTGAAAAAATCAGAATCTGATTTAATAATTCTGATTTTTCAATTCTTATGTTAAAATTCTGACTTTAATTCTGATACTAAATTCTGACCTATATGTACATATTTAATTCTGATTTTAATATTCCGGTTTATTATTCTCCCTTTGTTTCCCCCTTTACCTTTACCCAAAGAACTTTCAGTTATTATCATTTAGTTCCGCATTAATATTTTTTGCGCAATGCCACTCTACTTTTTAAATTAAAATAAAGTGCATTGTCAATAAATTAATTTATAACAAAACAATATTTAATGTATCCCCCCCCCCCCCCTTTTTTTTATTATTTTCCTTTTTTGCATCGGTGACTTTACACACTCAAACATCAACGGCGGCTCTCCCAAGAGAGAGAACATTGACAGATACTAATAAATAAAAATATTTATTTTTATTCCAGAAGATAAACACCTAAAAAGATATAAAATCATTTGGTATTTAAAAATTTGTTTAAGCATGCTTCTGAATTTGTGAAACATGAAAAATCTGGATTTGGAAGCTTCTAATTTTTCTGAAGCAAGCAGAAGCATGCTTCAGAAAACAGAAATTCTGATCTACAGAAATTCTGATTTAATTAGGATTTTTGATTTATTCTGATTTTTGGAAATTCTTAAAAGTTCTGATTTTTGCCAGAAAGTTCTGAAAATTCTCAGAAATTCTGAAAAAATTCTGATTTCTATTTTTGACGTGATTCCTATATCAAGTTTTTATTGTTAATATGAAACATGCTTCTGAAATCAGTAATGAAACATGCGTGCTTTTATAACGTTTATCAAACATATTTCTTCTTCTTAAACATCGGTCATTCTGATTTCTGTATATTAAAATTCTGATTTATAATTCTGATCTCTTCTGATCCTACTCCTGATTTTTCATCTTATTTTCTGATTTTTCTGATTTTTAATTCTGATTTATCTCACCTTTATTTAAACTTTCATTTCGATATTCTGGGTTTAGTTTTTATTTACTACTTTTATCCTTTCCTGCCGTTTTTATTCGGTGACCGATGTGTGACGGGGAGAGCAACGAAAAAATAGGGGGAGGTGGGGGGGGGGGTGAGTGTGTTAAATACGGAAAGGTGCAGTGTGTTTGTTTGAAAGACCTTTTTATTTATTTTTAATGTTCTGATTTGTTTAACTTTTCTCGCATTTATTTAAAATATTTTTAGATTTTTATTTATTATTCCTACCTTTAATAAATCCTATTTTAACGAAGAAGTATTAAATTAATTCAGAAATAAATGTAATTTGTTCTGATTTTATTATTTCATATTTCTGATTTTATTTCTGATTTTTATTAAGTTCTGATATTATATTCTGCTTTCTAAATTCTGAATAATTCTGATTTTTTAAAAATCTAACGTTAAATATTCTGATGTTAATTCTTTAAATTCTGATTTTAATTCTGATTCTTTTATAAAGTTGTGACATTAAATTCTGATTTCTGTTTTTAAAGAAATTCTGATTTTTTAAAATTCTGATGTTAATATTCTGATTTTAATTTATATTCTGTCTTTAATTCTGATTTTTTTCTTTCTTCAGATTTAAATAATTATTTTCCGCTACAAAAATGCCTAAAAGCAAAATTCATTCAGCTAGTATTTTAGCAGAACAAAAACCACCTTCAGAATGTGGTTCACAACAAGAAGAAAAAATATTATTAAATTTAAGCATTTCCCCCAAAAAACGAAAATCAGAAGAGGAATTGTGCCGACTTCCAAATGATGTCGAAATTTGTCAATTAAATGATTTGAGGAAAATATTAGCCCCCCAATTAGCCAAACATACAAACAGGGATGTGGATGATGGCTATTTGTTGAGATGGTTACGTTCAAAAGAGGGGCGTTTTGATGAAACTGCCGATGTTTGTTTTTGTTGTTTTTTCTATACAGGCAGGATAAAAGCTGTTTTCGACACAAAGTCGAAAATCGAAAGAAAAAACTCGAAAATCGAAACAGCCCTGGTCGGGAAGCCTGATATTAGAGCCTGATATAAGCCTGATATAATATTAAGCCTGATATCGAGCCCCTGATATTAGATAAACCTCAGTTAAAGATCCCATCAAAACTCTCGTTTAAATTACCCCTCACTATTAGCAGGGTTGTGCGCCCGTGTATTAAAATTTTCCCAGAAAATGCCACTCAAAAATTTTGGCGCACAGCTCTCATTATAAGATACGATTTTTTAAAAATCCAAGTGTTATATTATACTGAAAAAATTTTGTTTGAAAAATTAAAATTAATTAATTTAAGGGAGTGAAAAAAGATCTAGTGTTTCGCAAGGCTTGGGGACTTGACAAAATAGCAAATTGGACGGCACCCGAGGTGGGGTTATTTTTAAATTTTTGGAAATTTGGAATGATAAGTTTTGAATTAAAAAATAATTCAAATTTCCAAAATACGCAAATTTTTTCAAAATGTCAAAAACCCCAAAAATCGCCCAAAATGTCAACAAACACTTCAGAAGGTCAAAATCCAAAGTTTCTTTCAAAAAGTTACCAAACAATTAGAAACATTCTTTATATTGTTTACTTGTTTTAATTAGACTGACTCACCTTTACACCTACCTATTACTTTTTATTAATTAATTAAATTTAACATTTATGCGCGTTATTATTTTGTGTCCACAAACAGGTTTAAAATTGAAAGGAAAAAGTTTATTTATTTTGTGGCCATTAAATAGAAGGGGAAATAATAAAAGAAAAAAAATTCTTAATTTATCAAACGACTTTTGCTCTGAAATAAATTGGTTAAATGATAGGGGAGAGAAGGAAAATTAATTGAAAAAAATTAAAAAATTACTCCATAAGATCACCCTTCCTGAAGATCAAAAGGTCAAGATTAAGGCTCGTCTGAAATCGCTAAAATCAGAAAAATCAGAAGGATTCTGATTTTTATGAGGGCAAAAGTAAATTATTCTATTTACTATATCAGAACCCTGTTCTGGTTTTCAGTTCTGATTTTTCGATAAGAGGAGAGAAAATTATTTGGTAAACACTGAAGATCACCTTATCATAGGTCAAAGCAGGTATCCTTCATGAGTCTGAACATTTGTTCAAGTCTTTGACTCCAATGTGTCCTGTTTGAGACCTAGTTCATTTGAGTTTCTGACCATTATTGTCCCATTATTGGAGTTTTTTGAACATTAAAGTTTGGATAAGTCTGTTAGATGACTGCTGAATTTTCTGAGGGTTTATTCTTAAAAATTTCAAGTTTAGATCCTCGAGAAATACTGTGGATATGGATTTCTTGGAGATAGATCTGGCAACCCAATTTTAATGTCTCTTCTGGGTAATATGGATGTTGAAGGGATGCTCCGATCAGTTCAATCAAAAGATTACATTAAATTTTCACTTGCTGCCATAGAAAAGGGTATAGCATTGTGCCGGCAACGGGCTCAGGAATCTGGACTTGCTTTTGAGCAGATGGTAAAATTAGAAAATAATTAATGATTTGAAGAAATCAGAATTTTTAATAATCAAAATTATTCTGAATTTTTACTAAATCAGACTTTCTGAAAATCAGAATTATTATTATATTTATTATTATGTTCGGATAAAATCAGAATTCTGAATCAGAATAATTCTGATATTTAATTCAGAGTTTCTGAAATCAGAATAAATCAGAATTTACGAGAATCAGAATTGCTCTGATTTCATTGGAAATCAGAATTTCTGGACCAGCAAGCAGAATTTCTGAAATTTATTCTGGTTTTAGTATATTCATCAGAATTTATTTAAGTTTTTCTGTTCTGATTTGCAACAAACTACATATAATTTCCAAAACCAGAATTAGCTTATTCTGATTTTCTTTTAAATTCTGAAAAATATTCTGATTTAAAACATTTAAATACAGATGCTGGTCTTCGATTTAGACCACATAACATCTGCCCATTATTCATCCAAACAATTTGCTTCTTCCTTCACAACATTAATTATGCTATTTCAAGAACACTATCCACTTGTTTTACGAAAAATTTTAATTATTAGAGCACCAGAAATGGCCAGAATTGCTTTTAATTCAATGACACCTTTCCTCTCTGAAGCAACCCAAAAATTAATTGAAATCCCGTCAGAAGAGGATTGGAAAATGGCGTTGAGTGAATATGTGGTTAGTTGAGGAGAGAGAGAAAGATTATTAAGAAATTGTAAAATTAGAATTATGATTGAAAATCAGAATTATTTTTGAGTCAAAATGCTGGGTTGAAAATCAGAATTCTCAAAATTTTTATCTGTTTATTTCTGAATTAAATCAGAATACTGATTTTATAGATCAGAATTTTCTTATCAAAATTCTGATGATTTTTCAGAACCAATCAGAATTCACCAAATAATATCAGAATTATTATCAAATTCTGATTTATCAGAATCCAATTTTCTGATTTTAAAATCAGAATTATTAAAAAATCAGAATTATTTTAAAATTTCTTTTAAAGGATCTCGATGCTTGGCCAGTCCATTGGGGAGGTAGAATGTGCGAGAATGGAGATCCAAAGTAGCTAAATATTTTCTTTCTGATTTTTTATTTTACTCAATTTTAAAAAAGATGCCCCTCAAAAGTTCGTTACGGCCTTGGGCCCGTCCCTGACTCTTATTATGTTGACCAGTCAACAGTAATGACTGATTACGATCAACTAACTACAGTATATGCAGGTGATAAACATCTAATTGAATTGAGAGTGAAGGCTAATACTAGAATAAGGTGAGTAGATGAGTTGAGGGGTGTTTTTGTGAAGGTGGATAAAAGAAAGTAAAGAAAAGGCCAAATAAAAATAAATTTTTTAGGTAATTTATGCCCTCAAGTCAAGATTTACCTTTTTTGAGTGAGTGTATGATTCGAGGTCATAAATATCGCAAAATTGAAATTTAAATGGAGAAAAAAGACTAAGATAATTAAATATAACGCGGAGATAAATAGAAATTACAAGATCATAAAGGGACCTACATACGTATCAGGGAACGAGCCGGCATAAAAATAAATCCCTGATTTTCTCGGAAATTAAGAACATATAAGATTTTAAATAAATATAAGAATTCTAAGACAAATAAAAATTCTAAGAAAAATATACAAGGACTTTATCCGAAATTTAAATTACTAAGGTCAGAGGGAATTTCTTCAAAAAACGACAAAATCTAAGGACAACTTTCTAAAATATTCATTTTTAAGTTGGCAATATATGACAGAAGAAGAGGATATTGGATTTGCCGTTTATTTTGATTCTTCGGGTACAGCAAATAATTTGGCTGAAATGGAATGTGTTTACCCGTAAATTCTAAAAATAATTCTTTAATAATCGCTGTTTTAGGTATATTCGTTTGGAGTGCTCGTTAGTTCCTATTTCTGGATCTATGCTTTGTGAACAGACTGGAAGATGTAGGGGATAATTTTTTAAAAGAAATATAAACAAAATTAAGGACAACAGTCTAAAGGCATTATAGGAACAATCTAAGAAAATATAGGGATAAAACTAGGAACAAAGAAAGAAGGACAATCTAAGGGGATTCTAAATCTAAAAAACTACAATTTCAATCTAAAAAATATAAAGAAAATAAGAAAGAAGAATATAAGGACAAGATTAAAGACAGATAATCTAGGAAAATACAAGGACAATCTAAGAACAGAATTAAGGACAATATAAGAAAATCTAAGGGCGATCTAAAATTACTTTTTAAAATTGTAAAAAATTATCTGATCAAATTTCGAATATAAGTTAAATACATAAGAACAATCTAAGAAAATTTTAAGGACACTTGAATTTTTTCTAAGCACATTAAATATATTTTTCACCATTATTTTCCACAGATATAATCGAATTTGACAATTATTATTCTTGGTTTTCGGCTAAACAGTTGCGCTATAATATAGAAATTGATGATAGAGGAGTGAATTAAAAAGAGATTAAAATTTATTTTTATAATTTGTACGGTTATAAATAAACTATTTTTACATTTAAGTAAAAAATTTAAATATTTTAAAATATTTTTTTATTTTGTAAACGAGCGCTGCTGCCACTTTAACGATTTAGGATAGAATTCTGAGTCATATATTTGACTTCAAGTTTAAAACTACAGAAAGAGTTTAGCAAAAGTTTAGCCACCGGGCAGGACTAACCTGCGACAACGCTGACAGGGATCGCTCGGCTTTGCTCATACAAATTCATCTACCACTGAGCTACCTGGGAGACGACTAATGCTAAGCGTTTAAAATTCTCTAGGTGAATCATCCGTACACTACTTCCATCCCACAATACTTTTTAAAATCTTAGAAAATTAACCGGGCACATTTCGCGTGAGTTTCAACAGAACCGAGGAATTAAAGAGTGTTTAGAGAGATTAATTGGAAGATAGTTTGACGAGGTATTAAGAGATATAGGATACGATCTCCGGAAAATCCGGCAGGATGCGGTTCGGGGCCGTTCATTAGTGTTTATTTTTTGAAAATATTTTAAATTTTAGATATATTATATTTTGATTTTTAATTTCTAATAATGTTTATTCTGACTCATTTTTAACAATCATATTGTTTCCATTATTATTTTAAACTTAAAATTAAATTTATTTATTTTTAAGAATAACTCAAAACGTAATTATAAAATAAATAATGACGCTAACCAAGTCACCTGCCATTTCCAACAAATAAATAATTCAATTTATTTTCCTGAGATATTAAACTATATTTGGGCTTTTCTTTTATTTTTAATGCGTGAGATTAAAAATGTTATAGAGGGACAAAAGGAAAATTATTTTTATTAAACACACCTTTTCTTTTAAATATTAACAGCATTTGCGTCATTAAAGCTTTATTTGTCTATTTAAATTAATTCTCTCATAAAATCTAATTTAATTAAAAAAAAATTCTTAATGCTAAATTACTGTAACAATATTTTAATATTATTTTTTCTGAGAATGAAGCAAAAACATGTTGACTATTTTTAATGTTTATTAGCTTACTTGGGCTATTTTCTTCTGTTTATTTATTTTTAATTAATTAGAGGTTATTAGTTTTCCGGAAAGAATATAACTATCATAATAATTATAGTAATTAAAAAAAGTTTTAAAGAAAGTTTAAATAATATTATCATAGTTATTCTGATTTCTCTAGTATAACTATAATTATACTTAAATAAACTTGAATATAGAAATCAGAATTTAAATAGCTGATATTAAAAATTAAACTTTCCGGAACGTTTATAAAGAAGTTAATATTTATAACATTAAAAACTTTCCGGAAAGGTTTATACTGATTATTCTGGTTTCTAAATTCTGATTTTGAAATTCTGATTTTTAAATTTTATTTATTAAATTCTGATTTTTAAATTCAGGTTATATTTAATTATAGTTCTACTAGATAAATCAGAATATAATAATATTTATTAAACTTTCCGGAAAGGTTAATTTATTATATTCATATTTATCTTCCTTATTTAACTACTCGTTTAATTCTGATTTCAATTTAATTCTTATGCTGATTATTTCAATTTTTTCTCCTTGTTTATTTATTACTGATTATATTTTCTATTTTTAGAATATTCTCCCTATTGTTTTGTTATTAAAAAATGTTAAAAATTAATTTTTAATTAAATTCCAATAATTATTTCTTTGTTTAATTTCTTTTATTTTTACAATTCTTTTAATTAAAATAATTATTTTAAATATCTATTCCATATTTAATTGTATTTTTGCGTGTAACTACTACTGCAGATAATTCATTTTTAAAGTTGAATTTGTTTTATAATTTAAAAATTTTTTAAATTTGCAAATTAAATATTACTAGATATAATACTACAATTTATTATGTACATATTGCATACGTCAAACGTGTCTAATGATATAATAAAATTTAAAATTATAATTATATAAACCCAATTTTAATTAAATATATTGTCTATTAAAGAAATCAGAATATTAAATAATTTTTTAACCTTACGGAAAAGTATTTAGGCTAATACTTTAGAAAATACTGACCCTTTTTTGATAATACCTTTCTTTAGTTCCTCCTTTATATGGAGGAAAGCAAGATATTACCCATGTATAGTTAAAAATATACATTAGAAGGGAAACTTTCCGGAAAATTTTTACGTTCCGGAAAACTCCTTTTTCGACTACAATACTTGATTCTCCTCATGCTTGAAGTCACTACATATATTACTAATAATTTTATAAACCTTCCTGAAAAATTTTTTTATAATTTATTTTTTAAGCTTTAATAAAAAAATAATAAAATAATAATGAATAACAACACAACTAATAATAATAACACTATTACCGAATTATCATCAAAAATAATTCCAACGTCAATTTCCCTATTTTTATTTGCCATAATTTTACTTCCCCTCATTTTATTACTAATAATAATACTTTACAAAACCAAACGTCTTTTGCACATGAATACTCGTATTTTGTTGACAGTCGTTCCCTTGTCGGTTATTTTAAGCCTGGCTTCTAGAATTTGTCTTCTTTTAATGGTAAAAAATTTTTGAGGCTTTTTAAATTTATCAATCAATTTTTAGGTAATTAGCGAGAATCCGTCTAGATTTATGGAATTTGCAGTTTATTACCCAGCATTTTTTGCCAACTTTTTTATTAATTCCCTTCCAATTACTATTGGGCTTGAAAAACTCATTTCTACATTGTTTTGTAAATATTATGAAAAGAATAAGCGTTTACGCTTTGTTGGAATTGGTATTTTGGCAATACAGGTGAATTTCAAGTTTATTTTTGAGAGTTATAATTTTTCCGGAAATATATATTACCGATTTAATTTTTCTTTCCGTAGGTTTATTTATCTACTAAAATATTTAGTATAACATTTCGGAATGTTTATTATAATTCTTCCGGTTATAATTCTTCCGGAAAGTTTTATACTAATTTATAGTATTATATTTTTAGTTATACGTTTTTTTCCGGAAAGTTTAATCTAGAGTTATACTTTTCAGAGGTTTTCCGGAAAGTTTAGAGTTATACTTTCCGGAAAGTTTTCCAGAGTTTTATTTTATTTATTATTATTTTATTTAGAGTTATACTTTTTCCGGAATTTTAAATTATTTTTCATTATTTTATAGTTGATAACAGCATTATTATTCAGCATCATTCGTTTCAAACTTACATCCAAAGAAAATAACTCTCAAAATATTTCATCACTTCAACATACAATATTCAACAATCTCCAAATTATATTACCTCAAAGTTCAATAATTCTACCTGTATTTTCCCTACTTTTTTGGAACACAAAATTATCCGTACAAAATCAAAATTCCTCCCAAAATTCAATTTCTTGTCGTTACCAACTTAGAGAAAATTGCCGCACTCTGCGCTTCTGCCTATTTTTTGTCTTTCTGTTGGGTGCCTCCACTTTTATCCAAATTTTATTACACACTTTTAACGATGAGGAAACCAGAACTCTCTTCTTTAATGTTAATTATTCTGATAAACACTTTGGACCACTTGAGGAATTTTTGGCTCTCTTCCCTCAAACTTTGGCACTTTCGGGGACACTTTTTGGACATGTAAGCTAATTTTCTGATTAAAATTCTGATTTTTTAAAATTATTTTTTATAGAAATCCATCCGACTTTCATTACTTTCTCTCTTTGGCTTTGAAGTTTCGGCAATTGAAAGAGCTTTTACCAAGCAAAATAAAAACTTGCATATCAACACGGTCAACGGCTCTTTATCCTCCTCTTTTTCCTCCAATCGAACTGCCCGTGTCTCCGACGCAAAATCAGTTAATGAACTAATCAGAGATGCACATTTTGATATTCTTCAAAATTGCTGGGAAAAGAAAACCTGAAAGATAATCAATTTTCCCTTTTAATTAAATTAATTAAAATAATATTATAATATATCCGGAAAGTTTATTTTATTTGTAAATAAAGTTTATATAAAGTTTATTAAATTTTGTTTAAGAGAAAAATCTAAGAAATTATATTATGTATATTTATAGTTATACTTTTCCGGAAAGTTTAAGTATTTTCCTTTATAACTTCCGGAAAACTCATTTTAATTAGTCTCCGGAAATTCTAACAATTATAAATATAACAATTATTTTTTTAAGAAATATATAGTTTCCGGGGGTACGGCCCACTTAGTCGCGCGGCCACTTAGTCGCAGAGCCATAACTTGCTTTAAGATTTCCGAATCTTTCCAAATTTAGTATTAAACGATTCCTCTCATCGAGCTAAAGAGATTGGTACCAAAATTGATAAGGGCCAGAAATTTTTTAGCAAGTTATGGTTCTGCGACTAAGTGGCCGCGCGACTAAGTGGGCGTGTCCCAGTTTCCGGGCTTTAATACAATTATGTATATTCATGGTTATACTTTTCCGGAAAGTCTAATTGTTTTACAATATTTTTATCACTAAAACGCATCATTTTTAATTCCCATAAAGTGAAAATACTTAAATTTAATTATATACATTTTATTTATTGCATAAGACGGATATTCAAATTTTACTTCCGGAATTTTATATTTTAAAGGATTTTTACCCATAATTATTTCTGAACGGTTTTTATTCTCAATAATTGTTCTTATCGATTAACCAGAACGTTTAATAATAACTGACCATCATTGCGCAGTGACCTCGCGCAATTTTCAAAAATAACTGAAATCCGATATTCTTTTAATGATTAATATCATTTTTCATTTTTTCTAGTTAAATTGATTAAAATCAAAAATTTGACCTAGAAAATCTTTAAAGAATTTACCTCATAAATAAAATTTTTTTGACAACAAAATTAACCAAAAAATACTTGTTTAATGATTTTAAATAAACAGAAAATGACTAATAAAATCTGTTAGCAAAAATTGCAATTTAAAGGAGCAAATAAATATTTGTCATCCTCCTTTCCGAGGAATTTTGTCATTTTTTAAATAGCTAAAATACTCTTTATAACCTTAATATATATTTTAATTTTCCTCCAGTTTTTTTTAATTTTAAATTAGTTGAATCGATTTATAAAAATATAACTAAACTTCCGGAAAATAATTATCTTTTTTAGAGATATCTCTTCCGGAAAATATAATTACTACTATTTTCAACATTAAACCTTTTCGGAAGAATAGGTTTCCGGAAAAAATAACATTACTTTTAAGAGTTATTTTTCCGGAATGCAATTATATATTAGAGTTATATATATTCCGGAAAGGTTATTTGTCGAATTAAACTTTTCCGGAAGTGTATTAATTCTTAGATTCTATTTTTCCGGAATATAATTATTTTTTAAAGTTAGTATTCTTTTCCGAAATTTCCGGAAAATAATTTTCCGGAAAATATAAACTCTTCCGTAGAATATAGCCTAAGAACTATTTTTTAGAATTAAACCTTTCCGGAAGCAGAATTACTGGTACTTTATGGATATGTCACCCCCCATCCTATTTTGAGTCTCAGAGTTTTCGTTTAAACGTAGAAAATGGTCAGAGATTTTTTCTTCTCCATGTCAATCATTTTTCTTTCTTCAAGCAAAATAAGTGAAATGTGGTAAATGTAGAAACGAAATGAGTGAAATGTAAGTACAAAATATGTGAAAAGGCAAAATAAACAAGCAAAATACTTGAAGAAGAAGAAAATGATTGACATGGAGAAGAAAATAATCTCTGACCATTTTCTACGTTTAAGGCAAACTCTGAGACTCAAAATAGGAGGGGGGGTGACATATCCATAAAGTACCGAATTACTCACTTACGTTATTCATAATATACGAAACAATGCCAACAACTATTAATCATTTACCTTTTTCTACCCCTAAAATTGCTCCAACCCAGCAAACCTCACTAAATACAAATAAAAACGACAAAAGATTATACTACACATTTAATTATGTTAGATTTTTAATCTTGGCACTCTCCACAATTTGTCTTTCTTTGACTGTTGGTAGCTCTTTAGCTTTTAATTTCACGGTAGAAAATTCTCTCGGTTTTAGAAAAATTTTTAAATTAAAAAATCAGTTGATTTGTATGGAAGAGGACAATACAGAGTCAGTCACCAGCCTGCCTAAAATCCAAAAGAAACGTGAACCTCTAAAAGAGCATTTAAATTCAGAGGATACTAAATGGCAGAAAGACTGGCTATTGTCTGTAGTTGCTGTGGGTACATTGCTGGGAACATTACCCATTACTTGGATAACAGAAAAACTGGGCATTCGGTTAATGAAATAATTTTAAATTTAAAAATTCCCGAAAGGTGCTAATAATAATAAGCTTTCCGGAAAATGTTCAAATATAAAAAAGCGATAAAATCTTTATAATAGTTGATTTGCATGGAAGAGGACAATAGGACAAAGGATAATCCATAAAGGACAATACCTCCGGAAACATTATAGCAGAATATACCGCGTTTTAGGGGTATTCTCTTATTACCTTTTTTTAGGGGTTTTGACCTTCTAGTCCCATTTTGACCTTCTAGTCCCTTTTGACCTTCTAGTCCCATTTTCTCCACTTTTTCTGCATTGCCACGATTTTGCCCCATTTTTACTTAGTACTTCGAAAAGGGACACATTGATATAAAATTTATAAATTATACCAGGGTATATGCTTTCTTTATTAAAAATAAGTGTTCGGATTTAATTAACACGTTTTCCGGATTATTTTTATTTCCGGAATACAAAAATAATAACCATAAAATTTTTATTAGATGGATGGTTACAGTTTATGGCATGCTTAGTTCATTAGCTACTCTTTTAGTACCTTTTGCTAGCACTCTAGGATTTTGGACATTATTAGCTGTTCGAGTTGTTCAAGGATTTGGTGTTGCGACTTCATACGTTGCAATGAGTTAATTTTAAATTTACAAAGCATTTTTATGTTTAATTTAAAGGCACTATAAGCGAAGAATGGGCACCTCTAAGCGAATCTGGAATGTTTCTCTGCCTTATTTCTTGTCATTTTCAGGTGATTAATTTGTTTTAGAAACTAAATAAATTATTTACCGGAAATATGCTATTATAAAGGATGAAAAATATTTGTTTATTTTTATAAGCTTTCCGGAAAGTTATATTTTTAAAATAAACATTTTCCGGAAAGTTATATTTTTGGAATAAACATTTTCCGGAAAATTATATTTTTGGAATAAACATTTTCCGGAAAATTATATTTTTGGAATAAACATTTTCCGGAAAATTATATTTTTGGAATAAACATTTTCCGGAAAATTATATTTTTGAATCCGGAAGTATTTTAATAAATATAGACTAATTTATTCCTTAACTCATCAGTTTGGCCCTTTGCTTGTTATGCCTATAGCAGGCGAATTATGTGAGAGTACTTTTGGTTGGACAGCAGTCTATCACATATTTGGAAGTGTTTCAATTTTCTTCTTCATTTTATTTTGCTTATTTTTTCGAGATTCTCCTAATGAACATTTGTTTGTTTTATCAACTTCAAAATTATTTTAAAATAATTTTCTCTAGTTTAACGACAGAATTAGAAAGACGATTAATCGGAGATGGCAAAAAACAGATTTTTGAAGCAGACAAAAACAGTGGAAATGTTCCCTATTTACGCATGTTGACAGATATTGTTGTGTGGGGCATTCTAATTTCCAACCTCGGAGCCACTTTTGGCAATCAAATTTTCAATCAACTTGGTCCTCAATATTTAAGTAAAGCGTTGGGAATGCACCCAAAAAATGCGGGGTTTGCTGCAGCTCTTCCGTTTTTACTTGCAGCAGCAATAAAAATTATGGCTGGGCCTATTAGCGATAAAATTGGTAAAAGGCTTTCTGAGAGAACGAGAGTTATATTATTTACAAGTATATCACAGGTAATTATTAAAAATTTTTCCGTAAAAAATTTAATGTTTATAAATAAAAATTTCCGGTAAGTTATAATTTCGTGAATAAAGAGTTTCCGGAAAGTTTATTCTTTTTTATATTTTCCGGAAGGTTTATTCTACTTAAATAAACTTTTCCGGAAAGTTATATTTTAATATGTTCTGGTGAGTTATATATTATAGTCTTCCGGAAAAGGTATAATATTATAATAAAAAATTTTCCGGAAGGTTTATTCTATTTAAATCTTTTCCGGAAAGTTATATTTTAATAATTCCTGGTGAGAGTTATATTTTATAGTCTTCCGGAAAGGTATATACTAATAAACAAATATTATATTTTCCGGAAGGTTTATTCTACTTAAATCTTTTCCGGAAAGGTTATACTCTGATATTTTATATTTTAGTATTTTATGGCTTTACTTTTCACCGCACTAGTTTTGCTGCCCAAAGACCAAACTATAGCAATTCAAGCTTGCTACACCGCCGTAGCAGCATTTTCAGGCCTATGGCAAATCGGCGCAGTAAAATGTGCTCAACTTGTAATTAAATAATTAATTAAAAATATTTTGTTTCTTTAGAGTATTCGCCAATTTTCTGCTTCCATATTCTCATGGAATACGTTTGTTAGTTACGCAATAGTTTTGTGAGTTTATTTGGGTAAAAATTAAATTTTAAAAAATTATTCAGAGTTTTGCCAGAGGTTTCAAGCAGACTAGCACCGAATAAAACGGCGGAGGAGTGGAATAGGATATTTATTGGAATAGCTGTTAGCCAAGTAATTTGCACAACTTTTTTCAATTTTACTGCTCGGGTAGAGCCGAGGCCGTGGACGATGGAGGAGGATATATCAAAAGAAAGAATAAATAAAAATAATTTAAATGAGATAACTAGCAGCTAATGCAAAGGGTCATACGACACTTGCAGATATGACATTTGCAGACCCGACATTTGCAGACGACTTTTGCAGATCGACACTTGCAGATACCGACACTTGCAGATATGACACTTGCAGATCAGACATTTGCAGATCCGACTTTTGCAGATATTAATTTTTGAAAAAAAAATTTAAAAATCTTAAAAAATCAAAGGATATAGTATAGCATACCGTTGGAAAGGTTTGATATAAGACCCATACCAATTCGTCTAAACGAGCTGAGTCGAACGCACCACTCTTTTTTCCCGAGATTCTCTTTCTTCCGGAGGTTCAAAATGTCCAACGTAGACCTATGGAGCGTCGGCGAGGCGCTTGTGCAACCCGCGCTTCGCGCGGGGTTTTGCGGCACGCGCCTCGCGGGGAGTCAACGGTCGCTGGGCTCTGGGCTCATAACATGATCCTATTCCTATCATCGATGAGATGGCATCCCAGGGTTCCTCCGCAGCAGCAAACACTCCACGGTGTATAGGTAAGGTAAAGAAGAGAGCGAAATGGGTCTAATCTGCAAAAGTCGGATCTGCAAATGTCTGATCTGCAAGTGTCATATCTGCAAGTGTCGGGATCTGCAAATGTCGGGTCTGCAAATGTCGGGTCTGCAAGTGTCGGGTCTGCAAATATAATATCTGCAAGTGTCGCGACACGATGCAAAGAATTATTAAATCCATTCAGTTTTAAATTAATAAATTGAAGCAAAAAACTGTGATCAAACTTTGATTATTCATGAAACAAGCGAAATGTATTATATAAATTGGAAATAGATATCGAGAGAAAAATTTGAATAATTCCGGAAGGTTTATAAATATTAAAAAATAATTTATAAAATACCTTTCCGCAAAGTATACGGTATTATGTATAAACAATTTCCGGAAAATTTGTTATATATAACCTCAGGAATAATAAATAGTTTTCCGGAAATTATATAATAACTGGAAATAATATAAATATCCGTATTCCGGAAATTATATAATTATAACATATCCATAAGTTCCGATTGATTAAAAAATACTTTCCGGAAACTTATTAATATTTTCTTTAAAATACCCATAAAATGAATTTTTTAAATATCATATTTTCGTACATATTAGCGATGGAAAATGACAAAATTCTGACTAAAACAAAATAAAAATTTTCTGAATTTATTTAGGCTGCTCTACTATTTTTCTTCTCCTCCTCTTTCAGCCTTTCAAGTTGTCGGCCCATTTGACGTTGAATTGTCTTTTCGTCCACAGTTTTAAGAGCATAGGCCCATCCGATTTTAGCAAAAAAGTCGATAAAAAGTCGACTAAAGTTGAAGACACCGAGCATCTCAGAGGTACGGTAGTCTTGGGGGAATGTGTGGTGCTGAAAATTAAAAATAAGAGAGCCGAGAGAGTCTTTTAGGCTTACATAATTGTGACCTCCCTCGCCCCAAGCAGTCAACGTGGTTAACATTGACTCGGTAGCTTTGATAGCGACATCATAAGGTTTGTAGCCAAAACTGAAGGTAAGTTGAAAATGTTTATATTCAAAAAATGTTCTTTGATTTACGTATGTGCCGCTGAGTTAATAAACCAAGTTGCATGCAAATTCAAGCAATAACGAAACAGTGCTGCTGTACAAAAGGCAATCCAAACGGATTCACCCCATAAAAAGACAGCGGTTGCTGTAGGGAGAAGAAAACAGAAAATGAATACGAGGGGAAGATAATATCTGAAAATAAAATTTAAAATCAGAATATATTTTCCGGAAAAGGTTTAAAATTTAGAATAAAAAGTTTCCGGTAAATAGGAAACTCTAGGTTTTCCGGTAAGCTATAATATTAATAAATAATCAGAATATAATTTCCGGAAAAGGTATTCCCTAAGAAGTTTATTTTCCGGAAATTTATGTTTTCCGGAAAATTTAAAGAGAATTATATTTTTTCCGGAAAATAACAAATCTATTATTAATAATTAGAGTATCTTCTTAAAAGGTATTAAAATAAAAATAGGAAGATTCCGAAAATAATCAAACTATGCTTCAAGTTTATCATCCAAAATTATCATAATTTTAACAAACTTTCTCTGAAAAGCCAGAACAGGCTCAGAAGTCAAATCAGACATGTCTAATGTTGCACCCTTTTCTCTTACTAGAGGATGTTTTTTGCAAAGTAGCCATCCCATGTGGGCAAAGAAAAATCCTCTATTGATGTTATGACTGATAGAAAAATCAAAATTATATCGAGGATAAAATAATTCTCACGGATCAGCATCAGTGTCAGTCCACTTGTGGTGGCATCTATGGTCACGCGACCATTCAATCACGTCGTTTTGGAAAGCAACACAATTCATAAACATAAGAATTATTTTTAGCGGAGTTTTGGCCTTGTAACTTTTGTGTGACCATAAACGGTGAGGGCCTGCAGTAATTCCAACACCGCTAACCATCCAAAGAATAATAACTGGATGGGAAAGAGGGATTGGGGGTGAAGCTTTAAAAATAGAGGAAATTACCCCATGCAACAGATAACCATTTGGCAGTGAAAAACAGCTGATATAGACCAATAGTTGCACCAGTTTGTAGCAAAACATAGAGACCAACATTTCTCCATACAACTTGTGTTTTGAATTTGGCCTGGAATTTATTTATAATTATGCATTAAACACTTATTATTATATTCTTTAGGAAGGGATATAAAAATCATCAAAATTTCCGGAAAGAATATACATAATTTTAGAATTTCCGGAGATAATATAATAACCAAAGTTTCCGGAGTGAATATAACCATAATTTCCGTAAGGAATATAACTATAGCTTCCGGAAAATTAACTATAAAATTCTTCCGGTATAAATATAAAAATCGTCAAGATTTCCGGAAGTAATATTATTATAGGATAACCGGAAAGCATAAAACTTCCGGAGCTTCCGGAAAAAACAAAATTATAGTTATAAATCTTCCGGATTTTATAGAATAACTATCAAGTTTTCCGGAAAGTTTATTAAATAATTTTTTTTTGATTTTAAGCATTTCCAGAGTTATAAAAATAATTTTATATTGCCTTCCGGAAGGACCAAAAAAATTTATTTAATTATAATTTTTACTGCTTTAGCTTTTTCTTCCAATTCTTTCAAATCATTAACTTCCATCGTTAAAAACATTTCATCTTCTTCTGTCATTTTTCCATTTTGCCTGAATTGTTGAGGTGTTGAGACATTAAGTGGTGGCATTGTTTTATACAAATTATTTTAAAAAATATTTTTATTCAACCCTTAAAGTTTTTTAACCTTAAATTTTTTTAAATTAATTTATTGGGTATAGAAGTCAGAGTTATGTAGTATATGCAAGGTTTTCAAGAAAAATCGAATGAAATAAAGCTCCGGAATGGGTTTGTCGAATTAGAAACAAAACAGAGAACCGATATATTCAGTCTTTCGATTCGGGTCCGGATATCCGAAGATTCTTCAAAAACAGACAACTTTATTGAGAAAAGGAATAAGTAAAACCTGAGACTTTTCCGGAATTAAAAAAAAGAATAATTAGTCTAACGGAAAGTATGTAGTTATGTATATTCCGGAAAGTTTTTCTGAAAGTATAATAATAATAATTAGAGTTATACTGACTATATATTTTTCATATAGAGAGGTGCTTAACTATTATCCCTTTAATACTTTTTAAAAGGAAAAAAAATTACAAAATATTTATTTTTGTCCTTAAAATGAAAATATGTATTTGAGAGAAAATACTAATTGTTAGTCAGCCCACAATAAACAAACCAGCAGTTTTATATGTTTAGAATGGGGTGATCAAAAATTTTTAGTTTATTAATGTCAATTGTTTCTGTAATAATAAAATTTATATATTAATTTTATTTAACGCCCTATCTCTCTCTTTCCATTCCATTTCATCCACCTGCTGTTGCCCTATCATTTTATTTTTGGGGTGAATCACGTGAAAAGCTTTTTATTCAAGTTGGGGGAGAAAAATGTAGATAGGTATGCAGGAACAAAAAAGTGAAAATATTTTAAAGGATTTGGGTAAATGTATATTTTATTTATGCATATTCAAGTTAAATATATCCCACGATATCATTTATGACCCCATTTGACTCAAGATTCACCTTAATCCACACAAGTCCTCCGATATAATATTCAACTCTTCCGATATACCAGTCGCAGGCGAAAATTTTGGGATTTCAGGTGAACAATGTGACATATGTATTTGTTTCATTTTTCAGCGCCGCAGCCGAAAATTTTGAGAATTTGTGAGGACTAGAAGCCAGATTTGACCCATTTTTGGCGCCGCAGGCGAAAATTTTGAGAATATTGCAAGGACAACCCATATCTTTATAAGAACGAATCCTTAGGGGTGTAAAAAAGTTCCGGTTTGCCCGGAACCGATTTGTAAACCGGAGCCAGTTCCGGATCCATTTGAGTCCCGGTTCCCGGAACCAAAAAACACCGGAACCTTCCGGAACCGGAACTTCCGGTGAAACTCTATTGAATAGAACAGGATCCGGATTTTCGTAGGAAAAATTTTTTTTAAATTTCGTATAAAATATGCGAATTAGTTTGAAATTGAGTAAATAGAGGGAGGGATACGGTTTATTGGGGGTAATTAATTATAAATTAAATAAATTTTTTCATATTTAAGTAGTACAAAATTTCGGCCATCATAAACTACTTAATATATGAAAATTAAATTAATGAATTATTTATGTATTAGTTACAAAATCTCGTTAACAGAAAAATTTTTATATTTAGATAATAAAATTTTTGGGACGGGGATTCGCGTGAATCCCTACAAAATGTGTAAATCTACTTGAGGCATTGTTTCGGATTTTGAAATTTAATGACTCATGTTTTAGCTCCCTACCTCTGGTCTCCGTGGAGGTTCTTAGCTGGGATGTATACCGCCTTGAAGAATGCGGTTATATTACTGTGTAAATAATGCTAATTATTAGGGTTTTAGCGGAAGTTCCTGTGTTTTTTCGGTTCTGGTTCCGGAACTCAAATTGGATCCGGTTCAGGTTCCGGACAAAATTTCGGTTCTCGTGAAACACTACTAACTATGTAGTTTTCGGAAAATATAAAAATGTTTCCGGAAATAATATAGGTAATATTTTCCCGAAAATATAAAAATATTTTCGGGAAGGAATAAAAAATACTGAAATAATATGTATAATAACCAAGCTTTAAAAAGAATAATAATTTCCGGGAATAAAATTAACAACATTTTTTAATTTTATTTTAATTAACAAAAATTTATTTAAAAATTATTTCAGATTCTTCCGAAACGGATCTGTGTTGTAAAATAGATAATAAATATATAGGTCTGTGCTCCATAAGGTCTTAGCTCGCCATTTTGACGTTATCTTACCGATCCAGGTGTTCTAGTGTTTGTGGCGATATTCCTTTTTTTGGTACGAAAAACGCCATTATTTTTTAAACCCCTAAGCAGAGGTGGGTCGGAATTCCGATTTCCGACTTTTGAGCCAGTTCCGTTTTCCGGCGCTTCCGATTTCCGACACCTCTGACTGTTCCGAAACACCTCAGCCCCTAAAGAAAAAAATTCTCTATTCCAACTACATTATGAATTTTATTTCAAATCTTATTCAAAAATTAAATGAAAATCTATAAATATAGGTAAATAAATTAATTAATAGCTTTAATTAATTAACAGTTTGTAGCAAAACATAGAGACCAACATTTCTCCATACAACTTGTGTTTTGAATTTGGCCTGGAATTTATTTATAATTATGCATTAAACACTTATTATTATATTCTTTAGGAAGGGATATAAAAATCATCAAAATTTCCGGAAAGAATATACATAATTTTAGAATTTCCGGAGATAATATAATAACCAAAGTTTCCGGAGTGAATATAACCATAATTTCCGTAAGGAATATAACTATAGCTTCCGGAAAATTAACTATAAAATTCTTCCGGTATAAATATAAAAATCGTCAAGATTTCCGGAAGTAATATTATTATAGGATAACCGGAAAGCATAAAACTTCCGGAGCTTCCGGAAAAAACAAAATTATAGTTATAAATCTTCCGGATTTTATAGAATAACTATCAAGTTTTCCGGAAAGTTTATTAAATAATTTTTTTTTGATTTTAAGCATTTCCAGAGTTATAAAAATAATTTTATATTGCCTTCCGGAAGGACCAAAAAAATTTATTTAATTATAATTTTTACTGCTTTAGCTTTTTCTTCCAATTCTTTCAAATCATTAACTTCCATCGTTAAAAACATTTCATCTTCTTCTGTCATTTTTCCATTTTGCCTGAATTGTTGAGGTGTTGAGACATTAAGTGGTGGCATTGTTTTATACAAATTATTTTAAAAAATATTTTTATTCAACCCTTAAAGTTTTTTAACCTTAAATTTTTTTAAATTAATTTATTGGGTATAGAAGTCAGAGTTATGTAGTATATGCAAGGTTTTCAAGAAAAATCGAATGAAATAAAGCTCCGGAATGGGTTTGTCGAATTAGAAACAAAACAGAGAACCGATATATTCAGTCTTTC
Organism: Meloidogyne arenaria; assembly: GCA_036172955.1. Lineage (NCBI taxonomy): Eukaryota > Metazoa > Nematoda > Chromadorea > Rhabditida > Meloidogynidae > Meloidogyne > Meloidogyne arenaria. The sequence continues at coordinate 506,143 of JARQAB010000003.1, forward strand.
GATTCGGGTCCGGATATCCGAAGATTCTTCAAAAACAGACAACTTTATTGAGAAAAGGAATAAGTAAAACCTGAGACTTTTCCGGAATTAAAAAAAAGAATAATTAGTCTAACGGAAAGTATGTAGTTATGTATATTCCGGAAAGTTTTTCTGAAAGTATAATAATAATAATTAGAGTTATACTGACTATATATTTTTCATATAGAGAGGTGCTTAACTATTATCCCTTTAATACTTTTTAAAAGGAAAAAAAATTACAAAATATTTATTTTTGTCCTTAAAATGAAAATATGTATTTGAGAGAAAATACTAATTGTTAGTCAGCCCACAATAAACAAACCAGCAGTTTTATATGTTTAGAATGGGGTGATCAAAAATTTTTAGTTTATTAATGTCAATTGTTTCTGTAATAATAAAATTTATATATTAATTTTATTTAACGCCCTATCTCTCTCTTTCCATTCCATTTCATCCACCTGCTGTTGCCCTATCATTTTATTTTTGGGGTGAATCACGTGAAAAGCTTTTTATTCAAGTTGGGGGAGAAAAATGTAGATAGGTATGCAGGAACAAAAAAGTGAAAATATTTTAAAGGATTTGGGTAAATGTATATTTTATTTATGCATATTCAAGTTAAATATATCCCACGATATCATTTATGACCCCATTTGACTCAAGATTCACCTTAATCCATACAAGTCCTCCGATATAATATTCAACTCTTCCGATATACCAGTCGCAGGCGAAAATTTTGGGATTTCAGGTGAACAATGTGACATATGTATTTGTTTCATTTTTCAGCGCCGCAGCCGAAAATTTTGAGAATTTGTGAGGACTAGAAGCCAGATTTGACCCATTTTTGGCGCCGCAGGCGAAAATTTTGAGAATATTGCAAGGACAACCCATATCTTTATAAGAACGAATCCTTAGGGGTGTAAAAAAGTTCCGGTTTGCCCGGAACCGATTTGTAAACCGGAGCCAGTTCCGGATCCATTTGAGTCCCGGTTCCCGGAACCAAAAAACACCGGAACCTTCCGGAACCGGAACTTCCGGTGAAACTCTATTGAATAGAACAGGATCCGGATTTTCGTAGGAAAAATTTTTTTTAAATTTCGTATAAAATATGCGAATTAGTTTGAAATTGAGTAAATAGAGGGAGGGATACGGTTTATTGGGGGTAATTAATTATAAATTAAATAAATTTTTTCATATTTAAGTAGTACAAAATTTCGGCCATCATAAACTACTTAATATATGAAAATTAAATTAATGAATTATTTATGTATTAGTTACAAAATCTCGTTAACAGAAAAATTTTTATATTTAGATAATAAAATTTTTGGGACGGGGATTCGCGTGAATCCCTACAAAATGTGTAAATCTACTTGAGGCATTGTTTCGGATTTTGAAATTTAATGACTCATGTTTTAGCTCCCTACCTCTGGTCTCCGTGGAGGTTCTTAGCTGGGATGTATACCGCCTTGAAGAATGCGGTTATATTACTGTGTAAATAATGCTAATTATTAGGGTTTTAGCGGAAGTTCCTGTGTTTTTTCGGTTCTGGTTCCGGAACTCAAATTGGATCCGGTTCAGGTTCCGGACAAAATTTCGGTTCTCGTGAAACACTACTAACTATGTAGTTTTCGGAAAATATAAAAATGTTTCCGGAAATAATATAGGTAATATTTTCCCGAAAATATAAAAATATTTTCGGGAAGGAATAAAAAATACTGAAATAATATGTATAATAACCAAGCTTTAAAAAGAATAATAATTTCCGGGAATAAAATTAACAACATTTTTTAATTTTATTTTAATTAACAAAAATTTATTTAAAAATTATTTCAGATTCTTCCGAAACGGATCTGTGTTGTAAAATAGATAATAAATATATAGGTCTGTGCTCCATAAGGTCTTAGCTCGCCATTTTGACGTTATCTTACCGATCCAGGTGTTCTAGTGTTTGTGGCGATATTCCTTTTTTTGGTACGAAAAACGCCATTATTTTTTAAACCCCTAAGCAGAGGTGGGTCGGAATTCCGATTTCCGACTTTTGAGCCAGTTCCGTTTTCCGGCGCTTCCGATTTCCGACACCTCTGACTGTTCCGAAACACCTCAGCCCCTAAAGAAAAAAATTCTCTATTCCAACTACATTATGAATTTTATTTCAAATCTTATTCAAAAATTAAATGAAAATCTATAAATATAGGTAAATAAATTAATTAATAGCTTTAATTATTTAAATTAAATTTTCTCTTTTTTCTTCTATTCCCTACACATATCATCACTTCTACTTTTATTCACTTTTTTAATTCCAACCACTCTTTTCGAATTTATTTCTTTTTCAATTTTTAAATTCCTCAAATTTTCAATTTTCTTCACAACTTCTTTTCGTTTACTGCTATTGTGGTATTCAAAGCTTCTCATTATTTTTTCGTTGGGAAATTTAATTTCTTTTTTAATTTGTTCTTCAATCTTTTTAATTAATGTGGATAATAATTTTTTGAAATCAGATTGGTCTTTAATCCATAACTGGAAATAAGGTTGTAATAAATACTAATTTCCGGGGAGAATATAAAAATAATTTTTCCGGAGATGAAATATTAAATTATGAGTTTCTGCTGTCCGAAAGTCAAAAAAATCCGCAATCTGCAATTCTGGTCCCGAAGTAGTTAAGTCACGGCCCCTATATCCAATGAAGGGATGGTCACTTTTTAATTTTCTAGTCACCATTAGATAGGGAATACAAGGATTTCATGAATCTTTGGTATCGAGAGTAGGGTTGTCGGTTTCAAACTTAACCGAACCGAAAAACCGAAGATTTTTCGGTTCGGTTAAGGTTAACCGATGAATCTGATGAAACCGACAACCCTAATTAAGAGCATTAAAAATTACATATTCACATCTTCTTGAGTATAGGGCCGTAATTAAGTCGAGCCTGGACGTATAGTTAAATGCTCAGCAAAAAATTTATATTCTCTCTGGAAAATACTAAACAATAGAAAAGAATTAGAGACCGGCGCGGGAGGGACTCCCGCGCGGGATTCCGCTCCCGCAATCCCGCACTTTTTTCGATTTGCGGGATTTTGCGGGAGTGCGGGATTATTCCCGCGGGAGTCCCTCCCGCAGACATTTTTAAAAGTTACTCCCGCATGCGGGATCCCGCAAATGCGATTTTGCCGGTCTCTAAAAAGAATAATTCACCTCAATTTTAACCATAAAAGGAAGATCCTTCAAATCACTGTAATTATCAATAGATTTATCCAAATATTTCCCAGGATTAATTTCGCAACGTAAAAATATTCCATTAAATCTCTTGTCAATATTTCCCTCATTATTTCCAATTAAATTTTTAACACAAATAATAAAAACTTTGTCAAATTCTTTTAATAATTGAATATTCCCTGTAGTTCCAAGTAATAAAAGTTGGAAATTTCCCCCTTTAAAGTTTTGAGGGTCTTCATAATTGGGGGGAATTCCTTCGCGAAAGAAGGCACGTCCATATTTTTTGTTAAAGACTGGAAAATGGAAAAGAATTCTGATTTTTGTTTTTGAAAAATTCTGATTTTATTTCTGATTTTTCTGATAAATTCTGACCATAATTCTGATATTTTTGTTAAAATTCTGACCAAAATTCTGATTTTTGTACTGATAAAATTCTGATTTTTTTCCAAATCAGAATTGAAAAAAATCAGAATTCTAATTCAGAACTCGAATAAAAAATCAGAACTCAAATATAATTGATTTTTTTCTGATAAATCTTGATCAGAATTCTGATTATTGTTCTGATAAATACTGATTTTCTTTAAAATGTTTATCAGAATTTTGATTTTTTTGTTAAAAATTCTGATTTTTTCTGATGATTCTTAAACTCACAAATATGTTTAGCCAGTTGACTAGGCAACAAATTATCTTCTTTTCGATTAACGGCAAATTGAATTGAGCGAAACATTGTTTGGGCACTCTTGTAAGAACAATCTTTCGTTAAATAATTCATCCAACGATCCCCAGATTCTTCAAAAGGATTGGTAAATAAGTGTTTAAGCTTCCCAAGTTGCTGCTGAAATTTGGGACTCAAAATGATATTAAAATTCTGATTTTTCTGACCAGAATTCTGTTTTCTTATGATCTATTCTGATAAAATTAAAAATAGTTCATTAGTTGATTTTATAAACGTAAAACAACTATTTAGTAGAGACCGACGGGATTTTCCGTGACACGATCCCGGATTCTTTTGAGTTTCGGGATCTTTCGGGTTCCGGGATTTTTTCCGGATTTGTCCCTCGGGATCCCGATCCCGGAAGTTCGATTTTGCCTGTCTCTAATATTTAGTTTCCTCCTGTTTAGACTCTAATTATACTTTTAAAACATTGACTCACACAAAATCCACAAAAATGCTTGCCAGAAGAGCCACTTCCCTTAATAAATTTTTTACAAAATTTAAGCCAAATATTATTTTTAGTACATTTTCAATATTCTTTCTAGGAGGGCAGTGTTGAGGAAAATCATTACATTCATAAAGCCATAAACGCCAAGGATCTTCCAAAGAAAATGAACTCAAAGTTGAAACAAGACTGTCCATAATTATTTAAAAATAAAGGGAAACTGAGAAAAAACTACACAATATTTATTTTTTAATTTAAAAAATGTGTAAATGAGCAATAAATTAACGATGATTGTTTAACAAATATTTAGCAAGAGAGCCAAATTGATTTTTTTGTACGTTGAACGCTTAGTATTTTTATTAAACTATAGCTTTCTCATCGGCGATTTTTTATAATTTTTAACAAAAAATAGAGATAAAAATATTTAAAAAAATAATAGTAATTTTCGGGAAGTGTGACAAAATGACAAGGATAGACAAAATGCCGTCTCCTATAAATCGGGCAAAATAAAGTGAATTAAAAAGTATGTAATCAAAATAAATTCTGATTTTTTATTCTCAGCTAGTCTGGTTTCTCTAAATTTACTTTCTGATTTAATATTAGTTAAATCTGGAACAAGTGAAACAACCAGGGACACCGGCGCACGGCCATAACGTCGCAAAGCCTTAACTAACTGGAAGGTTTCTTGACCTTATCAATTTTTTATCAATTTCTTTATTTCAATGATGGGCTGTACCCAGTAAATTAAATGAAGAAGAAGAGTTATTCTTCTGACTTTTCTTACGAATCGCTTTATCTAGGAAGCTTATTTTTTAAGCTTTAAAAGATTTGTAGATTGGAAAATCAAAAAAATTTTATCAAAAAATCAAATTAAAATATAGTTAAAATTAAAAAATATTTCAGAAAAAATTATCATTTCGCTCAATATCTAAAACATCTTCAAATTCTCTATGAGAATTTGTATCACGTTCGCAAGAAAATTCATTTCCGGCACAAACTTGCTGCGTAAATTGTACTTCATTAATGAAAAGTAATCGCCAACATATTCTTCTTCAGTTTCTTCAGCACTCTCTTCTAACCCAATAAAATTGACAACACTTGTCAATCGGATATTAGCCACCATTTTTGAGAAATCCTCTGATGTCTCAATCAACTAAAATTTAAGAAATTTCGATAATCTCAATATGAGGCCTGGCTAAAACCAAAACCAAATTTCTAAAAATTCCTGCAAATTAAATGCTGTTAAATATAATTTGATCAGCATTTTTCCATTCATCAAAATTTTATACAAAATACAGTGTATTCTCTGGAGTCTTTATCCAGAGAAAACTATTGACAAGTAGTTGACTTGTAGATGCTTCCAAATAAATATAAATTTGTCTTCAATGCTGCAATCGAGGTGCAATCTCCTCAAAAGGCTGCAATCTCCTCAAAAAAAATAATGAAATCTTCAACTAATTTAAATTAATTTACCTTCTCTTCAAGATGTTCTGACTCAAATTTTGCAATCTTATTATCAAGAATTTTACGCCCTTCTATCCATTTTTTGTCAACCTTGGGAAGAAATATTGTGATTATATAGAGAGGTTTGTTGGGCGGAGGATTATTAAATAAAATAAAAAAAATGAAATTTATTAATTTGATTGGAAGTTTTTGAATTTTAAGGGTAAGTAGATTAAGAAGCAAGGTATTTTTGGGGAATTGCCCATCCTAATTTTAAATTAAATATTAAGCTGAGAAATTATTTTTAAGGGAAAAAGCAAAAATTGGATAGTTTAAAGCTTAAAAAGTTTCTTTAAAAGCTCAACGTTTACAAAATAAAAATCCAATCCTTAGTGATTACAATATATGGCTGAGTTTATGTTTATATTCAAAATTTAGAGAAAATAACTAATCGTTTGGTAGAGAAGGTATTTAATTAACTGTTTAATTAAGTTTAAATAAAATATTAATCCTAAGGTGTCTGAAATTACTAATATATTGAGGGATATCCTTGACTTCCGTCATAAACACAAAATTTTCTGTTTATTTTTAATAAAACAAGTAAAGGCTAAAATAATTTAATAGAGAATTAAAGAAAAATATTTTTATGTTAATAATAAATTGTTATTTTAAAATCCATGTTATTCTCAAAAATTCGGATCGTCCCAAAAATTTGAAGCTTCCAAAAGTTTCAAATCAGGCAAATTTTCCAGATCCTCTTTTTGAATAGGATTCTTTTCCATTTGAAGTTTTTCTTGTTTAGAATTGTCATAAATTGTGTCAGCTAAATTATTTTTATAATCATTAGTATGTAATTTAACAAATGAAATTCCTTCCTCATTATGAGTAGATTGAGAAGGAGTATCTTTTTGTGGATGAATATTTCTTTGATCTAACTGAACGTTCTCTGTGGAAACAATTGGCCTTTTTCCTTTATTTTCACAGTCATTATTTTTTGGATTAATAAATAAATTTCCTTCATTATTGTCAAAAACGCTTTTTACACTTGACCTATCATTTTGTTGAGTTTCTTTTTCAATTTTGATTTTTAATAGGTATTTTCTCCTATTTTCAGTATTCCTTTCGGTTATCATTTTTTTATTTTTTTGATAATATTTTTTTGCAATTTGAGATCTTTTTTCTTTTTTTTTCGCTGATTTTCACAAATCCTTTCCCTATTCTTCTGATAGTAATCCTTAAGATATTCTTTTCTATTAAACCTTCTTTCTTCTTCATTATTTATAGTGGTTTCCATTTTTGTAATTTTATCTTTTGGTTTTAATTTTTCTTTATAATTTTGATTAACCGATGATTCAGCCCCGTCATTTAATATTTTATTTAAATCCTTTAAAGTTTCCTCAACTCTAATAAATTCGTTTTGATTTTTATTATTTTTAACAGAATTAATTAAACTCCATAATATCGAATTGAAAATTAAAAGGAATAAAACACTAATTAATTTCATCCTAAAATTAATATAAAATATTATATTATGTAAATTAATTTTTATTAATTAACGCTAAATAAAAAAGGATAATTTAAAATGAATATAGGTAAAAACACCCGGTTTATTTTGCCATAAATATATGTATTTTGTAATAATTGCACTTTTTCATGATTATATGTAAAAGGGCAATATTGCTAAATTCGTGTAAACATGTTTATTAAAGCCGACAAATTATGAAATTTCAAAGGACATTTCCACAAACATTAAAGAAAATCTTTAAAATAAAAAAAATTAAAATTTATCTTTGTCAAATGAGCCCCTGAAGCAGTGGTTGGAATCTTGAAATTTGCTTGCACTCGTAGCTCGTACTTTCTCTTACTTGGGAAATATGCAAAAATCAAAAATTTATAATTCTATGATTTTCCCGCCGTTTTTTATTTTTCCACCTAACAATTTTTCCAGAAAATCTTGCGGATTGAGTCTAATTCGAAAAAAATACATCAAACTAAAAATAAAAAAAAATAACCAATCCTGAACTTTAATTAAAAATAATAACAAAAATCAGAAAAAAATTAGAGAGTTAAAAAACTCTCTCTCAAAAATAATACTACACATTATGACATTCAGCTAACTAAAGATTGTTAATTTAACTTATTATTATGCAAAAACAATAAATTGCATACGTTGCAAAAAGGAAAGACGAATTAATAGAAAAAGGAGCTAATATGTATCTTAGATGTTTATGAAAAATAATTTTTTGGCGATAAAATTTGTCGTTTAAATTTTTAAAAACATTTCCAATTTTTTAGGGTTTTTGCAATTCTACCACAATTTCAAGAATATTTTTTAAATAGCTTAATTAAATGCCCTTTTAATTATTTCATATTTTTCTAGCTTTTTGGGTATTAAAAAATAAAAATTAATTTTTTACTGTTTAATTAAGTTTCAAAAAAATTTTTGAAATTTTATTGGTTCTTAAACCAAACCTTTACGTAAAGTTCAAATAAAATTTAATATTGAGTAAAATTCAATTTGTGATTCTATGTATAAACAGGCAAATTTATGCACTTCCCTGGTCGAACAATATCACCCGTTGTTTAAACAACTCTCCCCGCAATTTGAATAACCTTCCCTAATATTGAAACATTAATGATAAGTTAGTGTACTATATTATATTTAACAAAATATGTATAATAAATGATATGAAATTTTGTAAAGTTATAGAAAATCAGAAAAAAAATCAGAGCAAAAGTCAGCAGTCCATTATTGGTCCTCAACTTTCCTGCCGCTATACAAAAAATTAGAAGGGGGTTTTGACAAATTGCTACCAATCCAAAAATTAAGACATCCCTCTATAATTATTAAATAATCCCAAACAAATAAATTTAAAATTGAAAAATTTAAGTTTTTATATATTAAGTAAAAATTTATATTTTTTGGATAAAAAATTTTTTCCTTTAAATTATACTAAAATTTTTATTTAATAAAGTCATAGTAAAATAAAATGTACTTTTAAATATTGCGGGAATTGGAGTTTGGAGTAGGCTAGAAACCGAAACTTCGGAGTCAATTATGTGTATTCCCATGGATTTGCCAACACTTCTTGTTTAATAACAGACCTGTGAATGAACACGGATTTTGAGTTTAATAATTTAAAAAAATAATAAATAGAAAAAAAAACATTTATTATACTATTTGTATAAATTAAAAAAAATTCTTTAAGTAATAAATGTAAGTAATCTCTGCTTAATATATAATAACTAGAGTCCGGATTTTATTGAAATAAAATGTTTTTTTTGCAAACATACTAAATCGAAAGAAGCCCAAATATGCCATTAGTTTTTCATTATTATGATTCTGAACAAAGTTACATTTCAATCTATTTCAATATTTTGCCAATTTTCCCGTTATTTCAATATTTTGTACTTTTTGCAAATTATTTCAATATTTTTGCATATTTTTTCCAAAATTTTGGGATTTTTCATAAATTTTAGGAAAAAAGTGAAGAAATTTAGCATCTTGACCTTACAAAATTCTAAAAATTTTCGCCTGCGGCGCTGAAGAAGGGGAAATTTGATTTATTCTGCCAAAATCGGCCAAAAAATCGGCAAAACAGCCTATATTGAAGCGGGCGTCCCCAAAATGACCCTGAACAAAAATCCCCAACTTGTCCCGCTGAACCAAACCCCACAAAATGTCCCACTATAGATAATCACAAAAATGTCCCATGCCCAATTTAGCCCATCTAAAAATGCACAACAGTAAAAATACTCAAGTTATCGAAGTATAAACCTAATATGCAATTTTAAAGACGGGATTACTAGTTTTTTTTTCTAAAATTCAACATTTTTTTTGATGTTTACTAGTAGACAAGCCATGATTTATTTCAATATTTCACTAATTTTTGCCGTTTTTTGTCAATATTCTGGCAGTTTATTTCAATATTTTATGGCCATATTTGGCGAATTTATTTCAATAAAAATCCGGACTCTAATAATAACACAAATACTATTTTATTTAAATGTAATTTGTATTAACCGTGAAAATTGTAGATTATTAGGAGAATTTTTGGAACGGGGGGTTTGTGTACAGAACCCCCTTCTAATTTCGTCATGTATTGCAGTTAGAGCTGGCCGATATCTCGTTTTGTTACGTCCTTGCATGCCTTTACTTTCGTTTCGTTTTGGACCGAAATAGCAAAATTTTCCTAAGAAACAAAATAAAAATACATCCCCTAATAACGGGAATTTTTGTAAAAAATTTATGGTTTTAGGAAATTTTGTTGGATTATTGTTAAATTTTTGAATTTTTTCAAATATATTTCCAAAAATAAATTAGGTAATTTTTCTCGCATAAGCCCGCACGTTTGAGTCTTTCGGTTGATTTCCATTTATTTATGTCTCAGTTGAGTCCACCTTAATCGTTTAAAATCCCCTTATATCACTCCAAATCCACCGATATCTTTCTTGATATTCAAGATATCCGTCTTAACCCCCCAACTCAGTTGATCCCCTTGATCTTCACTTTAATCTCAACAAATAACATGATAGCCCTCTTAATCCTTTTAAATTTAATTAAACTATGGAGACTGAACTGAGGTAGATACAAGGGAGACTACACCGTCCAGACTGAAATTAGGATTTTTAGGCAAATGCCTTCTGAAAAATCAATTCTGATTTAAAATTTATTTTAGACAATTTGACCTATATGTATATTTTTTAACAGATTCCATTTTATTCTCGCATTTGAATCGGCTTCAGGGCTGATCAAAATCTCGTTTCGTAATAAAATACAATAGAAAATTCTTTTTACGAATTCACAAATTTAAATTTAATCAGCACTAGTAAAACTCATAAATTAAAATTTAAACAAAATTCGTCTCATATAATTACGTCACAAATATCAGAGCATCTAATACAAAGGAAAATTACAAAAATTTTAGAGAGTTTCAAAAACTCCCTCTCAAAAATAAAATGCTTCCGACAACTGCGCGTCTACGAACTATATTTATTTATATAAACATATTAGTAGACAAATATATTAAATTTAATATGGTGCAAAATAAAGATAAATTTTAAAAAACGAACTAGTACCCAAACTATTGAACTCTGATACACTCAATTCATCCAATAATTACGGAAAAAATATCAGAGCATTTAATACAAAGGTGTTTTACAAAAATTTTAGAGAGTTTTTAATACTCTCTCTCAAAAATAAACAACAACAATATTCACTTCAAACTTCAAAATATAGTCATTTATGTGGAACATACTAGCATACAAATATATTAAATTTAATATGGTGCAAAATAGAGCTAAAATTTAAAAAAACGAACTAGTACTCTAACTATAAGTTACACTGATTTTTCCTTAAATTTTCTCGACTTAAAACAAGTAGATTGTAATAAAATCGCAAATTTGGTATTTCCTTACAGAATTTTTTCGAAAGGTTGAACATGACGAAAAAAAGGTTGAAAAACTGCTGTAACTTTACCCAGTTGATCCCTAAAACGGCAATTCCGTGAAAGAACCAAAGAAAAGCGTCGCACTAAATTTGGAACATTGTGAGGGTGGTGAAATTTTTTTTCAATTTTTTCTTTTTTGAATTTATTATTGAAATATTAAAATTGTGTTTTGTTATTTTAAAAAATTAAACAAAAAATTTTTTCAGAAAAATTTTTAAATTTTACTCAATATATAAAAAACAATTTTTGAAATATTTAAATTGTTTTGTTTGACATCCATATGACTATCTTATCTTATATTCGATTACATAATTTTTGGATCGGGGGGTCTGTGTACAGAACCCCCTTCTAATTAGCTAATACACTTTTTTGCGTTTCCTTTTTTGAATTTATTACGTACACTCTGTCCCAAATAAGGTTGTCAGATAGTTAGAAATCTTCGGATACCTGAATCCGGATACGAACCAGGGATGGGCCAGGTTACCTGAAACCCGGTCTTTTTTTCGACCCGAAACACGACCCGAGAAATTTTCGAAACCCCGCCCGAAACACGACCCGGCTTTTTCTGAACCCGGCCCATCCCTGATCCGAACCGTAAATTCAAGTAAAAATGAAAATATGTCCATTCAAGTAAAATTTGACAAAATTTCCAGTCGTTCTAAAATAATTTTTTAAATTAGATCCCTCACTAATTTGCAAGCATAATAAACACATTAAGTATATACATATCCCCGATAACTTAGCTCTCACATCTCATCAACAAATAAAGTCTGTGGATAATACAAAGAGGAAGAAAGGGGGAAGTCAACAACAATACCCCCCCCCCCCTTTTAGTGTTTGTTAAAAAAAAGAAAAAAATAAGCGCAGACTAGGCCAATGGACAGCATAAATGATCGATTGATCCGATCTGTCAATAATCTGTCTAAAGATTATAATACTTAAAGTGAGTAATATTTTTGAATATTTATTAATTTTAAATATAAAAGTGAATAGAGTTGCCGGTTTCATCAAATTCTTCAGTTAACAGACCCGAAGCTCTCGGTTTTCGCAAACCGACAATCCTAATAGTGAAGCAGGCTTTTAGAATTAAGAAGCTAAAATACAAGTTTCCAAAGCTTGTTTCAGAAGCAAAAAAATTTTTTTGAAATAGTTCTGAAGCAAGAAATATTTTTTGAGCGTGTGTATTTAAAAGTTGAGTGTTTCAGAAGCATAATTTTATGTAGAACCTGAAGCTTGCTTATTCTGTAGCATGCATTCCATTTTTCTCTAATTTGAGTTTCTGAAGCATGCTTCTAAATACCTTAAAAGAAAAAATGTTTTGAAGCTTGCTTCTTAAAGGATTCTGAATATTGTGTGTTTTGGAAGCATGTCTCTTATTCAATGTATTATTCTGAAGTTTGCTTCTAATTTTATGTAACATACTGCCTAATTTTTTTCTCAAATCTATTTGTGTTTTGAAAAAAGCTTTTAGAATCTTCTGAAGCGTAGAACGAAGCCAAAACATAGCCATATAATTCCTAAGGCTGTGCTTCGGCAGCGTGGTATAAGGCTTTACTACATGCTTATAAATATATCTAAATTTTAGAAGCAAAAAATGATCTCATCACTTTTATTCTTTCATATCCTATTGCTACTTGCACACCTTCTAGTTGGTGAGGAGGAACAAGGAAATTCAATTTTGACAACCCTAAAAAATGTAATTTTGCATTCATCTCCAACGGTACTCAATATAAATTTTCTCAATTAAATTTTAATTAAAAAGGACATTTTCAAAAATATGACAAGAATTACCCTATATGGAAGCCTTCCATCAACGACACAATTTATAAACTATCCAATAGAACAGATTGCGCAGACTAGACAGTTGGCGTTTGCCAGTTTTCCAACATCAAAACCGATAACATGTTCGAATAATTAATTACTCAAATGCAGTAATAATTATAAACACGACTGGGAGGGTAGTATATACGAGAGCCTCAAGATTTCTTCGATATTTTTAAATATTTAAACTATCATCAGGGAGATATCGACAATAAAGTAGAGTTATCAATTCCTCGTAATTTAATAAACCCTCTCTAATTTTCCGGCCACCAAGGTGCTATAATCTTGAAAAATCTCGAAAAATTAAATCTCTCTCAATCCTCCCTCGAGTTATAATTTTCTTTAGTTTCATCAAGAACTGAAATCTGTAAACAACCTCAACAAATTGGCAGCGGTCCATATCGGTCATTTTTATATTTTAAAATATTCCCTGAAAAAAATAGAGTTGATAAGTTTTAAGGAAGTCACCTTCCTTCCCATTTTGAAAGGTGATTGTTTCAAGTAGAGGTAATACAACAATTAACGTTTGCGGAACTTATTTTCCGGAATTAAACATTTCCGAAAAAATAATATTTTCTTTAATTATGTTTAGTATTCCACGCTGGTTTTTCAACCCAGGACAATCAAAATGCGAGCCATTTTATTGGTCTGGATGCTGTGCCAATTCAAACAACTTTGCTAGCCAAGAATTGTGTCAAAATACATGCGAAGGTGTTTTTACTTTTTAAAAATGACTCTTGCTCCCTATCAATTTTTTTCTGATCCATTTCTTAACATGTTTCTGTTATAGTAGAGTGACGAGAAGCCAGAAATCATCTTTTTTTTCAAATTACTCATTTCCTAGGGGGTGTGTAAACCTCGTCCCAGGCTGAGCACTCGTAAATAAATAAAACTACAAAAAATTTGCATTCTCTTCTAACAGAAAATTGGTTAAAAATAGGGCGAGAGGGTAATTATTCGAGCATATAACGACAATTTTACCTAAACATTCAAAAACAAAATTAAATTTTTTTAGAAACATCAACGCCCGCAAATCCTTGTGCTCTAGGAACTAGTCAGTTGCTCCTATGCCAACCAACATCACCATCATCTTGTTCAAACCAACAGTTTTGTCATGTTGGGGATAGTCCCGTAACGACGGTATGCTGCAATAGGCCATGTAATAATTAACTAAAATATAAACTTTCCTGGAAGTATATGTCACTGTCGAGTTGGGGTTGTCCTGGACCCTTAAGCAAGGAACTCTCTCGAATTTTTCACCCCCAAAAACGGCTTACTCCACCTATGGTTTTTCGAAATTAGGGTACTGTATCTCGGCTCACAGTTGTTTCCGCGGACTAATTTTGGTGTCGTTTGACTGAGCTCGACGAGCTCTTTCGAAAGACATATAAATCATTTAAATCTAAAAAAACTTTGGTTTACTGAAGTTTAGTACAAATTTTAATTAAAAATTATCTTAATAGTATTATCTCATTATTTTTCTTTTCTCTTTTTTTATTCTTTCTCTTCATTTTGGTCTTTTCGGGTTTTACACTTATCTTCAGTAATATTCCCAATAATTCCCAGATATCTTTCCAGACCTATCAGTTTCTCAAACCTCCTACTTAATTCACTAACAGCGCCCATATCAGTCTCAATCGCATTACAGCTGGTCAAAAATTAGAGGGCTTGAAAGCCCCCTCACAAAAATAATGACAATGAATTCAAAGACGCCCACCTATTTTGACTTTCGAAAGTAAAGCTTATTAGAACGCGAAAATATTATATTTAATATGGTGTATAAACAAATAAAAATTTAAAGAAAAGTGTACTAGAAGACTTTGTGTTTCCTTAAAATAACTCTATACGGCTAAAATGCCTTAAAATATCGAAACAGCCAAAAACTAGTTAAAATGTTCGATTTTTACATTCAGAAAAAGCCTTTTGAGTTCTAACATTTAAGTGCGGAAATTTAGTTCTTATTTCTGGTTTGTTTTTATTTTTTGAACTTGGTACATTCGCGGAAAAAATGTTTTTGCCGCTGCGGAGGGCGGCAAATTTGCCGCACGACCGTAGTACAGACATTGTATTTCTCGAATGGCATATAACTAAAAATTAAACAAATTAAAAAGTGTTTCGTAACGAAACGAGATGAAACTGAAAAAATCATTCAAAGCGTTTCGTGTATGCCTGTGGGGAGTATCTGAATTAGTTGTCTCGGTTCAAAACAATTGACGAACGTCCATTTGATAAAAATTAGAGGATTTATAATCCTCTTACAAAAATAATTGTAATCCATTTTTTCCCAACATATATTTGAAAACAAATGTAAAACATATACATAACATTCGAAATATTAAATTTTATATTGTGTAAAATAAAACTCCAATTTAAAGAATAGCCGGGGGGACAGTAATCCTCAGTCAAAATTTCATATTTGACGTCAAATTTACTGTATTAATTACTTCAATATGTAGTCTTTCATGCCTATTCCATTTATTTTTATGTTACCTTCATTTCTTTACGCCTTTTTTCTTCAGTTTGAGATTTTTAGGTTGTTCGTGTTTTCTATATTATCTTCCCCACTAATCTTACGATATCCTCCAGATTTGACCAAATAAACTGATTTTTCAGTTGATCATTAGTTAGGTTTAAATCAAATAAGTATATTATATATTATCCGTTTTAATGCTTTTTTGTACCGTGGGAGACGTATTTGAATCTGTCAAGAGAGCAAAAATAATTAGAGGGTTTAAAAAACCCTCTTTCAAAAATAAGAAAACTTTCAATTCTTTAAATATATTACAGTTAGAACTTGAGTGAAACTTATTAGTATTGATAAACATTAAATATTATATTGTGTAAAAAATAAATGAAAATTTAGCGAAAAGAACAATTTTGTGATAAATTCCTTTTTTCTTTTTTAGCTAAAAATGTCTAAAATTAAACAATATCTCTATTAAAGCATTAACTCTCAAAATTGTCAAAAGGGTCGATAAGGAAATTTATACAATTTCCTTCTGTAAATTTAGCAAATTATTCTTCCCTGAAATCATATTTGTTAGAAATCTTTCAAATAAATCTCAAAACATTTTTCACTTAAATTTTTATTTTTAGCAGAAGTCAACGTTTGTCAGCAGCCTTTAAGTTCCGGAACCGGAAGCTCAACATTACAGCGCTGGTATTTCTACGCACCAGCAGGCCAATGCCAAACATTCACGTATCGGGGACTTCAGGGAAATGAGAACAATTTTTTGTCAAGGATGGATTGTGAACAAATTTGTCAAGGCAACTAAATTTTGATTAAAGACTGGATCGAAGTGAGAACTCGAACGAGGAGCTCGATCAACGAAACGAAAGAGATTTTTTGAGACTCGAGATCTCGAAAATCGGGACTTTCGAGACTCGAGATTTTTTTACGAAAATCGAGACTTTTTTCGAGATGTTGATCTCTTCTCGTATGACCCTCACAGTCTGGTCTCTAATTTTAATCATTTTCTAATAAAAATCTTTAAAAAAATTTCAGCGAATCCCTGTTCTGTAGGCGTCCCTTTAAGAGACAGTCAAGGAAATGTCGGTTATTGCTCATCAGAACAGTCAAAAATCTGCCCAGCAAATTATTATTGCCATATTGGAGGCGATGCAACGACAAGCTTGTGTTGCCCAGAAATTGGTAAACTTTTAAAAAATAGGCACTCTCTTATTGTCGCCCCACATTTTATTTTTCTCCTTTCATTTTTCCAAAAAAGTCATGTCGTGAATTGTACCAATGTTTGAAAGGAAGAAAAGGGTATTTTGTGTGAAATTATTCAAGGACGAAATGACTGACCATTTGATACATCTAATAATTGACCAGGGAGGAGGGTACCATTATTTATATTTCCTATAAAATCTAACTGAATAGACAAGTGATGGTTGGAGGAGGGTGATACCAGAAACCAGGTCTTTCTTCGACCCGACATTTTTCTCAACCCAGCTCATCTCTGTAATAGACTACTAACACCCTATTGACCCGAAATTATAATACATATCCCCAATACCGGGCAGCTTGAATTTAATTTTATACCTTATGTTACTTTGACCTATGTGTACATTTTTGGAGAAAGGAGAAAGAAAGGGGGGAAAAAGAAAAATGTGGGCCGACTATAGAGAGCAGCAAAAAATTAATAAATTTTAAATAAAACATTTAATTTAAACAAATTTGAAAAAATAATTTACAAGCCAAAAGTATTATTTAAGTACCCAACTAGGTATATCTGGCCTTTCTTCTGGTCCTTCATAAATATAGGGAATTCTTTTAATTAAATCCTCAGGTTCATAACTTGGATGGTTTAAAGAACATTTAAGTGCATTCTGTAATTTAGAAAAATATATTTAGGAAAATAATAAAGTTCCGAAATTGTTCCCTAAACATAAACCCGTCCGACGAGTCGTCATGGATTAAGCAATCTGTTGAACCATCCGATATTACAAATAAAGCTAAACTGGATTTTAGCCAGTTCCTTAGTTGATTGGAGAATGGGCTTTTTCCGGAAAAAACTTTACAGAGGAAAAGGTTTCCGGTTACTTTTAAATTTTCATAGACCGCATAAATTAGACCAGTGCCTGCATAATTTCTACGACAAAACTGTTATTTTCTACTATTTCACTTGTCCCCATTTATACAACATATGATATTTAATATTTTTAGTTACTATTATATTTTGCTTTTGACTTATACAGTAGTAACTCCAATTTTGATAGATTGAAAATTTTTGTAAGAGGGTTTATTAACCCTCTAATATTAAGTTGTATGTAAGTTTCGTCAGGCTTCATTTCCGTGCGTATCGGATACTCACTTGAGGATATGCAAATAAGGATAGAAATGAAAAATAGAAAACACTTGGAAGACCAATAAAACTTGGAAGGCCCCCACTTGGAAGGCCAATAAAGAAGAATTCATCTCTCTCCAGAGCCATAGAAGAACTTTTTTGAATTTCAGAAGGTCAAGGATCAAAAATCTTCTTTTTATAATCCTCAATTGTCGTCCTCATTTGTCATATCCTCAAGTGCGTATCCTCAATTGTCGCAACACCGTTCTATCAACCCTTCATGTTAAAAATAAACCCTGCTGGAACGTTTTGACTTTAATTATTTTTCTTGCCTGAAAATTGCTTCGAATCCACAGGGATACAGCGATTTTTCTACCTTCAATAATAGGGCATGCTGCATGTAGAGCATTTTGTTCCCTCTTTCCGTTAGAATTGGAATTTAGCCATAATAACAAATCTCCTTAAATTTTGAAGTTCTTAAATTTAATTTTGTTAAAGTCAATTGAAAGTGATCGGTTGAGTGCTAACCGACATTGATCAGTTTGATGATTGATCCAATACGAATTTTGAAAACCTCATTCGAAAGACCTCGATAAGCGTTATCTTTTTTTCAAATTGATGGATCAAATGTGAGTACACGTCAAAAAGTCATAGCCCGATAAATTCACAAAAAACCCAAATAATTGGGCTTATCGAGCTATAACCTTCTACGTGGTGATCAGACTTGATCTATCCCATTAGGAAAAAGATACCGCTTATCGAGGGCTTTTGAAAGATACAAGAATCATTAGGGTTGGATCAAGTACAAAAAAGTTGTAGCAGATCAAATTCAGCTGACACTCAACTGTCCATATTTAAATCCTTACAGTACCCCTTTCCGGTCCAACAGTTAAATTTAAATTTGGAAATGTTGTGAAACTTCCTTTTGCAGTCTTTACAATTAGCAGAGCTGTAGCTAATCTATTTCCAAAGTAGGCAAACCAGCCATCGTCGTATTCTACTGGCATGGGTTCCAAGTGGTCAAAGTGAGGGGCATAATGCCCAAATTGTTGATAACTTAGAATCTATAAAAATGTAAAATCTTCGCGTAGCGCGCCAAACGGCAATTTTTCAACTTCTTAACCCTAAATCGTCCAAAAGGCAACGGCGCACAGCCCTGCTAATAGGTTTTGCTTTGATGAGTAAACCATATTACAAATGTAGTAATCAGAAATCATTTTTTGAGGGGTTTACCTAACCCTCTAATTTTTGTGGGTTCTGCAAAGAGTTCTTTTCGTAATCAACTAGTTTCGTTGGTAAAAGCCATTTTTAATGGACTACAAAAATTAAAAATGTAAAAAGTGTTGGGCGCATAACAGGACTGTGTCGCAGTAGCCGATGGATGGCCGAATGGAGAGAAGGGGCCCTGGATCGAAGGACAGTAGTCCAACCCAATTTTTCATAAGTGTGCGAGTTCCGCGTTTCGCTTTTTAAATTGAGCTGTATGTGTATAGGTATACCTTTGTCTAAAACTGTCTTTTCTCTAAGATTGTTTTATTTTCTACACCATATAAAATTTTGTATTTATGCATGCTAATAAATGTTCTTCCATTCACACTTAGAAATGATGTTCAGCACAGGAGTATTTAAATATTTTTGCAAGAGGGTTTTTATTACCCTCTAATATTTGTTCCTATTTCTGGGCTGATGAAAATAGGTCGTTTTTTAGCTTAGAAATTTAAATTCATTAAACAAACCAAAAAATCCTCGCCCATAGCTGGGTTTAAAGCCAACGTCTTCCTCAACTTTCTATACAACGGACGAATTTCCTTCTCTTCATGACTCAGCCATAGTCCCTCAGCTTGACGTCCTCTATGTCCACTACTGTAAACAAGTCCCTCAACACCCATAGATTCCACATTACTTGAATTTTTTAAAATTTTTTGACAAAAATAATTTTTAGAATTTAAAATGGAAAAATTACGTTATAAGTCACATATTTCGATTAGTACAATTGGTAAAATTCAATTTTGTACCCCCCCCCTCCTTTTTGCTTCTTCAGAGTATTACAAAATGGTCAGTCTGGCTTAATTTATAGAACTCGTAGAGCTGTGTCGAATGACACCAAAATCGAAAAAATCCGGCTTGTTTGACCAAAATACAGACCCCTAAAGATTGAACACCCATAAGAGCGATTTTTTGGAATCAAAAAATTTTACCCAAATGTCATAACTCTGTCAAATCTTGTCCAATCGCGTTGATTTTTGTGTCATTTTACACAGCTCGACGAGCTCTTACGAATGAGGTATCATTTGTATGAATTTTGGTCCCCATGGTTTTTCGCTCTTATGGGTGTTCAATTTTCAGGGGTCTGTATTTTGGTCAAATCAAGTCGGATTTTTTCGATTTTGGTGTCATTCGACACAGCTCGACGAGTTCTATAACCTAAGCCTGTCTGACCATTTTGTAATACTTTGAGGAAGGAAAAAGGCGGGGGGGGGGGGGGGTACGAAATTGAATTTTACCATACAATTTATCATTCGAAAGTCACGGCAGGCCTCTGTATTTACACTGGAGCCCGGCTCGATACGATTTTTTCGATATTATCGAAAAAATATCGACCTAGAAAATTTTCTATTTCGATATTTTTCGATATTCGGTATTTTTCTATATTTATCGGAAAAATATCGACCGACCCCTCCGTCCGGGCTTTAATTTACACAAAACGGTTATTCCAGCTAAAATTCATTTGATAATAATTAGTACGGAATCATCGAATCAATCTGATTTTAGGACCATTCGACTCAGCTCGATGAGTTCTTTCAAAAGACAATGATTATCCGATTGGATTAGGGGGCTTGAAGGAATTTTACTTTAAATCAGCACCTGGAATTATCCAATTTTTCTTCAATTTTCTTTAACTGATTTTCTCCCAAAAAATCTGGAAGGCGAATTATAGGTGGATGTCGATTAAGAACTTCTACAAATAATTGTTCAAAGCCAAATTGATGAATAAAGCAATTTAAGTCTCTTTGAGTTGAGGGAATGCTCGGGGCAAGGCAGTGTTTTAGCATTGAACGAGGCCACGTATTTCTAATATCCTGAAATAATTTTTATCTTTTTCCGAGAGAAATTTATTTATCATAATATAAAATAAGACTAAAAAATTTAAGACCTCGTTTTGAAGAAAATGTCCCATTTCAATTTTTGATAATCTTATATTCTCTATCAATAAGCATAAAAATAAAAGTTGAAAAAATAACAACATTAATTCACCTGTTACTTTAAAGCCATATAGAATTTTTATGTACTAATTTAAAATTACATAAATGAGCGATTTTGTCCCAACCTGAAAGTTAGGATTTTGCGATATTCTTTTATTTTTATTAGTTGTTTGCTTATTTTACTTGTCTTTTGTCTCTTTTGAATTATTTTCCTTTTTAGGAAACTAATTTCTACTATTTAATATTAAGTAAATTGATCGGGATAATTATATATTTTACTACTAGTTTTTAGTGGAATACCAGAAATAAATATTAAGTAAATATTTTGAAAATTCTGAAGAAAAATTCTGATAAAATCAGAAGATGGTTGAAATTCATTAAGGAAAATTCTGAAATTTATTCTGTATTTTATAAAAATTCTGAAAAAATTTTAGGAGGAAATCCATGCCTACAACCTTGTAATCCTGGCCAAGGCTTTTACCAACTAGCCCGGTGGTTTTGGGATGCTGCTGCTGGATGTTGTCGTCAATTTACTTATAAAGGACAAAAAGGAAATCAGAATAATTTTGTTAGTTTGGAGGAATGCAATAATGCTTGTTATGGTAATTCTGAAAAATATTCTGAAAAATATTCTGAAAAAATCAGAAAAGTTTGAACATTATTCTGAAATTTATTCTGATGCTTCAAAAAAATTTTAAAAAACAGAAGATCAAAAATCAGAATTCTGAACAGGATTCTGAAAAATCAGAATTTTTGCCAAATCAGAATTCTAAAAAATTCTGAAAAAAAAATTCTGAAAAGAATTCTGATTTTACTTAATATTAAATTCCCTATTATAGCCCCTCCTAACCCCTGTCGACAACCAATACAGCTTCCTCTAGTTCCCTGCCAGCCAGGACCAGAAGCATGTGAGGGCAGAAGTGATCTTTACTGTCACATTGGTAAATTTAATTAAATTAGAAAAATAATTTTTTTCTAAAAAATGCTTTCAAACAATGAGTAATTTTATTCTCTTTTTTGTTCGCTTTTTGTGGTTTATTCTGTTGTGTGTACTTTTTATGTCAATATTAATAAGTCAGCCTCCGAAAAAAATTAAATAAAAATGTAAACAACAAATTGGGTAATTTAATTTTGTGTCTGTAATTGGAAAGATTAATTTTGTCACTCAAATAGGGCAATGGGTGTTAAGCGGAATCTCTTAAGAAATTTGCCGAGATAAGAAGGGAAGTGACATGGGAGTGACTCGGATCAAGGTAAAACCATAAACAACGTCCACTTTAAGTCACGTTAATGTCCCCTACTACCAAGCTTTCTTTAATATTTCGGCAAATTTCGGAGCGAGGTGTGACATATAGTGAGATTTAATTCTCTTGTAAGGAGGATTGATCGGACATGGGGGAAAGTGGCACGGGAAGGGCTGATGTTATAGAAGCCGTATAGGAGGTTCTTGACTGTATATATTATAAATAGAGACCGGAATAGAGACGGAATCTCGAACAACAACTCGGTAAAACTAGATGGATATTTTTCGAGATATCGTTACTTGTTCTATCTTTCTAGTTCGGTTTCTTATTAAAACCACAATCTTATATGATTTTAAAAGTACTATTATTACAGGTAGCACACCAGAAACTACTGTATGCTGTCCTATAGGTTATTCAAAATTTATTAAAAAATGTTTTAAAACTAATTGTAGACCAAGGAGACAAATGTCTGTTGCCTATAGAGCCTGGAGGTGGAGTTAAATTATTTTAAAAATTAAAAAATTTTCTCAGAAGGAACAGCCCAATTGCCGCGATTTGGCTATGAACCCTCAACACAACAATGCCACCAATTTATTTATAGAGGACTTAAGGGGAATCAAAACAATTTTTTAACACTTGAGGAGTGCCAGTTGGCCTGTCTTCCTAATCCGTGCCCTTCCGGTAAGAATTTATTAGTATGTATCGGGACGCAGTGTATTCTTTCCATCGTTATTTTTCGGTATACAGCGATATATTTTCGGTATCTCAGGGATCCTGCCGACAAAAAAAACAAAATCCCCGCTTTCAGGAACTCGGGATCCCGACACAAAAAAGCGTCGGGAATTCCAGATTTTCGGGAATTTTCGGGAATCGGGACGGCAGGATCCCTGGTATATTTATATCGGTAAACATAGCGGAAATACGCTACAAAATACAGTACGATAAATTTTAAAGCTGAATTTTATTTATCGGTATTTCTTAGTATGGTACGAAAAATAAGTGTGTCTAAATTATTTGGCTCTCTTTTTTTACAACATATGCAATTTAATATTTTTACATTCTAATAAATTTCACTTCGTTCCCACAATGTTAGAGTAACATGCATTGTATCTATTATTTTTGAGAGGGGGTTTATAAACCCTCTAATTTTATGGAAGTTATTACAATGTTCTCTGATTGATGAGTATTTATGTATTCTGATTTATTTTCTGTTTTTTTTTTGCTATTTTTAGAGTTTTTGTTTGATCAGTACATGTTTTGTTCTGCTTATTTTGGTTTTATTTACTCTTCTTTTTCATTTCTGTTCTGATTTTGCGTTTCCGTCGTCCCCACCCTTTTAATAGGCTATTTTCTTAGAGTAACGGTCTCAGAAGAAAGAAAAAACAAAATTTAAAAACGGAAAGTAGAGCTTTGTAGCTCTTTGTAGAGCTCTAATTAATCACTCCAATCTCTTGCCATTTTTATGTTATTTGTATGAGTACTTGCAGAGAGAACAAGAAATCTTGTTGTCCCTTGGGACATTTCCATGATGATTCTATTCCATTCCCGATCCAATAAAATTTTTCCTCAATTGAAAAATTCACTAATAATTTTTATTAAAAGGAACTCCATTTGTCGGAGCTGATGGGCGTATTCAAAGTTGTGCTTTAAGTACCTCCATGAATACATGCCCAAACAATTATTGGTGCCATGTGGGGGCGAATGCTGCTAGCACTGTTTGCTGCCCAGATGGTAAATAAATATGATATTAAATTATGCTTAGAGGTCTGAAACCTGCTTCAAAGAAAGTAAAGCAAACTTTATTAGAAACGTTTTTAGATATGTATAAATAATCCAAAATAGGGTAATAACCCGACCCCCGACCCCACACGCCGACGGCTCTACCCTGACAAACCTAGATCCCCGTCACAAACACTCAAACGGGTAAGCCCCCGACACGTTTCCGAAAACCAGACCTCGACACTCTCGCCTCCGAAGAGCCGGGTTGATACACTAATCAAACATGCCTCAATAGTTTGTTGAATGTTTTAGACCCAAAAAATTTTTCAGAATAATGAAGCATGATTCATATAATTAGGAAGTGCTTCAGACACTAAAATCGTATTTCAATAAACATAAAAAATGCTGGTAAAAAATTAAAAGCATGGTTTACAGGGTGACAAGAAATGTTTAGGACAAACTATTCATGCAATAACTTTATTCAAACTAGAGTAGCACGAGGTCGAGGCCTCGCCGAGGCCGAGGCCGAGGTCCTCGGCGATTTTTCAACCTCGACCTCGATTTTGCTGACCTCGGGCCTCGGAACCTTGTCTCGGTCCTCGCCCTGAATCTCGGTCGAGGACCGAGGCTAAATATACACCCCCTAAGAATTGCTTTTTTGTAAAGAATGGAAGTAATATGGTGACTTACCTTCCAAAATTCTCAAAATTTTCGCCTTCGGCGCTAAAAATGGAAGGCTTTTTTAATGAAAAGGGAAGGGTCATGTTTTTCCCCTAAATACCCTTAATCCTATTAATCCCCTATATACGCTCTATCCCCACAAATCCATGATATCCTCATTAATCTACTAAATCCACTTACATTCGAATTTTTAGAATATTGGCAGTCAAGTGCCGAATTTCTCCATTTTTAAAGCGCCGCGGGCAAAAATTTTGGGAATTTAAGAAAGCCAGATTTTTTCAATTTTAAAAATAAAATGTGGAAATCAAAGAAGTTAAATTCTTAGGAGTGTAAGTTTTTAAAAGCTCAAAAAAGTCAAGACCAAGACTACACCCCAAGACCAAAACTAAAAAAGCCCATGAGTCTTGGACATCTCTATGGGCCTACTGGGTATGAATCAGATATAAAATATTAATTTGATAAATATTTAGGAACTATTTGAAAAATTTACTAAATTTATCTAGATTTTGTAAGTTATAAAATTTTTTTAAAAACCTCGGTTATCCTCGTTCCTCGACCTCGGTCTCGGGTCAAAATTAGCCCCTCGACCTCGCTCTCGGCTTTTCCTGCCTCGGTGATCCTCGGTCTCGGTTTTTTCAAAAAACCTCGACCTCGTGCTACTCTAATTCAAACTAAAGATAATAAGATCAAATAATGATGAAATTATAAAGAACTAAATGGAGAATAAAATATAAAAATCTTTTAGAATTTTTCCAATTCTACTTTGAGATAAGGTTAAAGGAACGTGAGAAAAATTATTGCTCCAGGTCGCAACTTTTTTTGAGAAATTTTGCTTATAACTTAAGGATAGATTGCAGGAATTACACAAAATTTTTGTGGCATCTAGAGCAGTCCTTTATCTATAGAAATTACAAAACAAAAAATTTTTTAGATTAACGCTTAAGGAGATATTCGATTGCGCGTAACCCTCCCAAAATGAGAAAATCGCATTCCCCCCAAAACTGATTTACATATACTCAGAGCCATCCATGTAGGAGTTGGAGTTTTTATCTTTCAGATTTGTCCGGTTCGCTAATGATCTTAATTAAATTCTGTTGAGATCATCCCGTTTGGACTTCTCCTTTCTGAGATACAGAAAATAAAATTTTTGGGGGAAAATTTTGATATGGTGTACCTAAAATTACATAACTTTCTTAATCCTTAATCAAAAAATCTTTAATTTTACTATGTGATAGAGAAATAAATAAGCTACAAAATAAACAAAAAAATATTAAAAAATATAAATGAGAAAAAAAGTTATGGCAAAATTAATTTTGTCCTAAACATTTCTTGTCACCCTGTATTTACCCTAAAAATTGTGAAACATTTTTCTTTAATAATATTTTATCGTACATAAAAATTTTTTAAAAAATAATCCAAAATTCAATTTCAAGCAAATCCAAATCCTTGTCAATTACCAATGTCTACAGGAGAGGGTTTTGCCTATTTGGAACGTTTTTATTATGATTCAGCATCAAAAACCTGCAAAAGTTTCTTCTACAAGGGGCTTAAAGGAAATCAGAATAATTTTTTGAATTTAGTAAAATTAATTTATTCATATAAAGGACCCTTAAAAATTTAATTTAGAGAGCGTGTCAACTTGCTTGTCTCCCTCTAGACAGTGAGTTTTACGTTTAAATTAGGGTGGCACAAAACCGTTTAATTTTGAAAAAACCGTATACCGTTTATGCCGTATATCTGGAACCCGTTTACCGTTTCGTTTAATTGCTACCCTCGTTTAATACTCTAGTTTAAATATTAGAAGAGTTCTGTGATAGCTGGCAGAGTTTAGGTTAATTTGCCATAAATTTAGTGACAAAAAACTTGTTTAAGCTCTAAAAAATTATAAAATAAAAATTTCACAAAGGCGAAATAAAAAATTGTTTAGTATTAAAAATCAGAATATACCAACATATAACAGTGAAAATAAAAAACAAAAAGAATTACATTGTTTGTTTTTGGTCACTTTCTCTTAATTTCATAATTTACAACATATATCATTTATTATTTTTGGATGATATTAATGTTTCACTATGTCCAGGGTAATTCAATAATCATTTGACTTAGCTCGCCGAGCTCTTTTTTTGTGAGAGGGTGTTATTAACCCTCTAATTTTTGTTTTTCTTTTCGCAATCACTTCTGATTTACATATGTTTTATTAGCTTTTCAGTTTTTTGTTGTTCTTTTTTCTATCCCTCACGGAGCTGTTTCGAAACAAAGAAAATCGCCGAAAATCGGAACTTGAAAGAATTAATTCTCAAAAATCGCAATTCCGAAACAGCTTGATCCGTCATCAGCGAAAGCTGTATAAGCCTAGTGCGGGCTACATGAGCCTAGCATAGCTGACGTAACTGTCTGTTAAAGTTATAATAGTCGAATTATTTCTGAAAGGGAATCTCCGCCATTCCCTAATTTTCTCCTTCCGTAAATTCCTTAAAAAATATTTTTTATAAATTTATTTTAAGACCCTTGTATTGGTCAACCAGCAAAAAGCGAGAGTGGACAAGTCTTCTTTTGCTCTGTAACAAATAGAGATACATGCCCTGTAACTTAGATTTTTTTTTGAAGAAATTTGGGAATATTTAAAGGTCAATTTTTGGTGCCATCTTGGAGCAGTTCCAGAAACTACTGTTTGCTGTCCTGGAGGCAAATTAATTTTTAAAATTTGAAGAATTATATTTTCAATTTTAGCCACAAATCCGTGCTCTGTTCCGTTAGCACCTGGCACAGGGAATGCAGGGCTAGCGAGATGGTTAGAAAATAATTTTTTGTTTTTTTCTGAAACTTAAATGCCTAATCGAGTCTCAGAAAATCTAATTGAACCAGTATCCATATTTATTAAATTATGTGAAAATACGGTAAGAATTAAGATCAAGAGGGCAAGAAAAGAAGAGGGGGCCTTCTACGCTACTATAAGGTAGAGAAAAAAAAGTTTAGTATTACTGGAAAAAAATTTTTACAAGATATTAAATTTATTGTTTTTACAACTTAATAAGTTTTAAATCATTTATTAACATAAATTGGACACATTGATGAAATAATATATTTTTGAAAGGAGGTTCACGTAAACCTCCTAATTTTTCATTTATCCTGGTTACTTTTTGAATTTTGCTTAAGATTTTCTGTTTTGATCAGATTTGTCCTATTACTGCTATCGTTCTCTACCTTAAAAGTAAAATCCATAATTAAGGTATTATAATGCCGATGAACGTCAATGTATCTCGTTCCAATACAATGGGAAAAGAGGCAATCAAAACAATTTTTTGACATCTGAAGAGTGCCAAAATATTTGTCCTGGTAAGAATTTACTTGAGAATTCCGTGATTAGGACTCTACACAACACTTTACTTACAAAATTATACTGTAATTATA
Source organism: Meloidogyne arenaria (assembly GCA_036172955.1). NCBI lineage: Eukaryota > Metazoa > Nematoda > Chromadorea > Rhabditida > Meloidogynidae > Meloidogyne > Meloidogyne arenaria. The sequence goes on from JARQAB010000003.1 coordinate 534,290, forward strand.
CGTATCCGCTAAAGAAATTTTATAAAAATTATCCAGTTCTTAGCTTTAAAGACACGAAGTAACAAGCATCTTAATAGAAATATCACAAAATTTTTGCGAGACATAGTATCGCGGACAAACTTCTAAAACCGGATTAATCCTTCACTTCACGGTAATCATACATGTGTCATTCCTCTTCTCGATTATGGCTTCTAACTGTACCTTATAAATACCCAATTTATAATAATAAAATTAATATTAAGTACTTTTAAATTTTTTTAAAGCTGCACTTTGCCTTCTATCAATAGACAAAGGTTCATGCAGTAGCAGACAGACCAGATATGCCTTCAGTAGAGAAAAGGTTTTAAAAATTAGAAAAAATGTTTAAAATTAAATTTAAAGGGGCAATGCATTTCTTTTGAATATTCGGGATGTGGAGGAAATTTAAATAATTTTTTAAATATGCAAGAATGTCAACAAATTTGTTCTAGTGTTAGATTATAATTAAAAAAATTTTTTTAAATTTTTGTATAAAATGAGAAGGGTCAGAATACGTTTTTAGTCTCAGAATAATAAAAATAGAACAAAAAAGGAAAAAATAAATTTTTAATGCAACATATGCATTTTTACATTTTTACCTATTAATAAGTTTAACTAACAATTGCCCAATAATTCTTTGATAGATAAAAATTGTCCTTAATTATTTTTGAAAGAGAGTTGTTTAACTCTCTAATTTTTTCAGATTTTTAGTATGCCTGTATGTTATTGTTTCGAGTTTAATTTCTGTATCGGTTATTTTTATTTCTACTTGATTTATAGTTGCTTCGAATTAGGTTCTATTGTATTGCTGTGGAAAAATTGTTCATGCTGTGGAAAAATTCATTGGATGGGAAATTGAATAGAACTATCATGGAAAGGGTCCAAACCGAAGCACAGGCGAAGCATGCTAAAATCCAACCCAATGCTTCTAAAAATCTGAAAGAGAATGTTTAAAATTTAATTTAAAGGGGCAATGCATTTTTTTCGAATATTGGGATGTGGAGGAAATTTAAATAATTTTTTAAATATGCAAGAATGTCAACAAATTTGTTCTAGTGTTAGATTATAAATAAAAAAATTTTTAAATTTTTTGTATAAAATGAGAAAGTTCAGAATCTATTTTTAGTTTTTATAATAATAAAAATAAAACACAGAAGAAAAAAAAATTAATAATGCAACATATGCATTTTTATATTTTTACTTACTGATAAGTTTAATAAAAAATGCCCAATAATTGTCATTAAGTAAAAAATTTTCTTCATTTATTTTTGAAAGAGAGCTGTTTTAATTCTCTAATTTTTCTTCAGATTTTGTTTCTGTGTTTGTGGTTTGCGTCGTAATCGAAAAAATTTTTCGAAATCGCAATTGTTAAAAAATTTCGGAATCGCAACTCTGCTGTGTTAATTTATCCTTTCTTGTTTAATTTCAGTATTGTTTATTCTTATTTTCATCTGATTTGTATTTCTTCCGAATTAGACTCGATTGTTCACCGTGTTGAAAAATTCATTGGATGGGAAATGGAATAGGACCATTATGGAAAAGGCCCAAATTGAAGCACAACCAACTGTGCTACCATCTAACACGATGATGGGTTATTTTTATTCATTTATATTTTTTCTGCAAGTATTCTTTCTGAATTAGATCATGAAAATATTTAAACCAACAGTGTAAAAATTCTTCAAAATGTATAAACAAATATATAATTAAAAAAAATTTATTCTTGCTCCAAATCTCTTATATTCCCGTCCCAAATGAATTTTTCTAATAATGTATTGTTTCCGCTTAGAATTTTGTGCATGCCTAAGCAGGTTAATTCAAATTTACCGTCACAGGCAAAAACTACGATTTGACTGTTTTAACATTAAGCAAATTTCTTATTTTTGGCCATTGATTATTCGACATGGAAAAAATTCGTTCAATAAATGCTTTGAAATTGGAATCTCAAAAAAATCAAAATATCATAGGAACTTAAATCGAAATAGTTGCGCTTTGGGCTAAACTGCAGTAAACCAACGTTTTTTAGATTTGAACTATTTATGTGTCATTCGAAAGAGCTCGCCGAGCTGAGTCGAATGACACCAAAATTAATCCGCGGACTCAACTGTGGGCCGAGATATAGGTCCCCAAAAATCGAAAAATCATAGGGGGGACCAAGCACTTTTTTGGGGGTGAAAAATTCGAAAATGCAAATTATACCTCATTCGAAAGAGCTCGTCGAGCTGAGTCGAATGACACCAAAATCAATGAAATCCAACTTTATTGGACAAAGTTATGATCTTTTCTTTTAGCTCCTTACCTATGGCATCTGTGGAGATTTTTGCTGCTACGGAGGCCCCAAATATGTCCAGAGCAAGTGAGATAGGAATAGGTTCATGTTACGAGCCCAGACCCAGCGCCCGTAGACTCCCCGCGAGGCGCGTGCCGCAAAACCCCGCGCGAAGCGCGGGGTTTTGCACAAGCGCCTCGCCTACGCTCCATAGGTTTAGGGTTTTTGTGTTATAACTTTGTCTAATCTTGTTCAATCACGGTGATTTTGGTGTCATTCGACTCAGCTCGTCGAGCTCTTTCGAATGAGGTATAATTTGCATATCCGAATTTTTCACCCCCAAAAAAGTGCTTGGTCCCCCCTATGGTTTTCGATTTTTGGGGACCTATATCTCGGCCCACAGTTGAGTCCGCGGATTAATTTTGGTGTCATTCGACTCAGCTCGGCGAGCTCTTTCGAATGACACATAAATAGTTCAAATCTAAAAAACGTTGGTTTACTGCAGTTAGGCCGCGCTTTGTTCCTGTACAGCTATAGGCTGTACTTTAGTACGTGGGCCCCGGAGTTAATATACAAATGATATACCATTCGAAAGAGCTAGTCGAGCTGAGTCGAATGCCACCAGTTTTAGCCCGAGGAAAAAATTTTGGACCGAGATATAGGTCCCTGAAATTTGAAAAAGCATAGGGGGGACCAAGCACATTTTTGGGGTGAAAAATTCGAAAATGCAAATGATACCTCATTCGAAAGAGCTCCTCGAGCTGAGTCGAATGACACCAAAATCAACGAAATCCGACTTGATTGGACAAAGTTATGATCTTTTCTTTTAGCTACTTACCTATGGCATCTGTGGAGATTTTTGCTGCTACGGAGGCCCCAAATACGATCAGAGCAAGGGAGATAGGAATAGGTTAATGTTACGAGCCCAGACCCATCGCCCGTAGACTCCCCGCGAGGCGCGTGCCGCAAAACCCCGCGCGAAGCGCGGGGTTTTGCACAAGCGCCTCGCCGACGCTCCATAGGTTTAGGTTTTTTGTTTTTTGTGTCATAACTTTGTCTAATCTTGTCCAATCTCGGTGATTTTGGTGTCATTCGACTCAGCTCGTCGAGCTCTTTCGAATGAATTATTATTTGTATAAAAAATTTTTTATTTCAAAAATCGCCCCTTTGGATCTTCGGTTTTTAGGGGCCTATATCTCGGTCCAATCAAGTCGGATTTCGTTGATTTTGGTGTCATTCGACTCAGCTCGAGGAGCTCTTTCGAATGAGGTATCATTTGCATTTTTGAATTTTTCACCCCAAAAAGTGCTTGGTCCCCCCTATGCTTTTTCAAATTTCAAGGACCTATATCTCGGTCCAAAAATTTTTCCTCGGGCTAAAACTGGTGGCATTCGACTCAGCTCGACTAGCTCTTTCGAATGGTATATCATTTGTATATTAACTCCGGGGCCCACGTACTAAAGTGACCCCCAGCTATATTTCAAGATCCAAACTCTTTTTACATACTCTGTAATTTTGCAACATATGCAATTTAATATTTTTTCTTGCTAATAAGTTTCACTAACATATCATCCATAGCCATCTATACCGAAAAAGACCAGGTCAATTATTTTTGCAAGAGAGGTAAAATACCTCTCTAATTAGTTTCACAGTTTTTCGTTCGTCTGATAGCTGTTCTGAAATTATTTATGGTTTTTTGTTAGGTATATTGTTGTTATTATTTATAGATTCTTACGAATATTTTAATTTATACACCTTATGTGTTCTAATATTTTTAATGCCACTAAGTTTTTTATGTTAGGGGGCGTGTTAGTGTAAAAGTGAAAGCCTTGTATTTAGAAGCCGGGAGGTAGTCTGAGGCTAGTCTAGTGCTAGTCTTATTCTGTCGACTATATCAGCATATGTATTTTTGAGAAAGTTTACATAACTCTAATTCCCGCTATGTCCTGCTAATGTAAGGATCTTGCCAGCATAAACTATTCTTCTTCTCCAAAATCCCGGTCTTATTCAAACTGTATTTGATCTCTTTTTTGATGGTCTGTTATTTGTTTAATAGGCTGTTAAAAATAAAGCTTGAAATAAAACCTTAATTTTATTACCCATTAATGGACATCCGTCAAAAATATTTTTCTTTCCTTTTTTAAATAGCCAACGGAGAATCTGCGTAAATATATAATTATTAGCCTTAAATTAGCTTTTTTTAATTTTAAAGTCTAAAAATAAAAAAAATAAGGGAGCATAAATCTTTTTTAATTGCATGGTTGGCACGCAATTTTTTGCCTTTTTTAAAAATTTTTTATTTCATAATTGAAGCTATTTAAGTATCTACATATGATGTTTGTATACTTTTTATAACTTTTTATTACTTCAATTTAATTTTAAATCTTTAATAAATTAATTTTGCATAATTTTAATTTATTTTAAAGCTACATATAATACTTTAGTATGAATTTACTTATAACTAGGGTGGAAAGAAAAAAGTCTAAAAAAAGTTTTTTTTCTTCTCCAGTGGAAAGAAAAAAAAATTTTTTTTAGTTAAAAATTTTTTTCCTTTTTTTTTATACAAGTAGGATCATAAATAAATGTGTAGCCAAATATGGAGCTAAAACTCCTTCCTTTCATTGTAGAAGACTAAGTTGTAGCAGTCTAATATCCCAGGCCCGACTCGAACTTTCGGTCCTAGTCGGGCCATTTTGTAACCCTATTTATCGTTATTGAGAAACTTAGAAGGGGGTTCTGTAATAAACCCCCCAGCCCAAAAATTATTATTTTAATAAAATATTATCAAACTGTGAAACAAAATAGATTTAAATATGTAAGTAATAATTTGTATTATTATATATTAAGTAATTTAAACTATTTTTAAGTTTTTTACATAAATTTTTATTTTTATTTATTATTTCTAAAAATTATTAAATTCAAATCAATTATCAAAAAGCCATTTAAGGTTCTTTTAAATAAAAAAAGATGTGGCTAAAAAAATTAAAATTTGTAATTAGTAAGATGCACCGAATTTTTTCATGTTTTTCACAAATAAATTTTTCAAAATTTTTCCCCTAATTTTTGGTTAAATTTTATTTTGTGTAAAATTTAATTTTCTTTCGAAAAATACTCAAATTATCAAAATAATATCCATTTAAACAAAGTTATGTGCCTCGGACCAGCCTAACTTCACATATTAAGCATTACTCGATTAATGATCTTTCTATCCATTCTTTTTTCTTTCTAATCTAAAATTTTGTTTTAAATTATCTTTTATACCAAGTTTAATTCTCTATCGAATGATATCAAAAATGAGTTTATATAACGCTAGTTGTGAGTCTCGTGACCTCAAACTGACCTCAAAATCGACTAGGGTACTTTTTACATTTTTTCAATTTTTTCTAAAATTTTTAAAAAATGCCAAACTTTAATATCTACGTGATAAATTCAAAAAAATAGCCGATCGCCTTACCCACTCAACCACCGATAAACATAATGAAAAATGAAAGAAATTATAAATATTTCTTTCCCTTTTCTTTCTTTCTCTTTCTATAAATTTATTTTAAAAAATCGGGTAAGGCTAAGTTTTCGGGTATAAATTTCGGGTTTTAATCAATTTCGGGTCACGGGTTTCGGGTTGGCAAAAAAAGGCCGGGTTTCGGGTTTCGGGCGGCAACCCTGCCTCAAACTGACCATGAAATTGACTGACGTAATTTTTATAATTTTTTTCTAAATTTTTTAAAATGCAAAATTTTAATATTTAAATTGTAAATCAACAAAATAAATGAAATAATTACACCAGGGCCCGTAGAATAAATTCGGGGTAAGGGGTATTTAACCCCTACCTTGGGGTTAAATAACCCGTAACCCGCAGAATAAATTCAAACCCCTAGCTTCGGGTTAAATGACCGGGTCAGATAACCCGGTTATCTGACCCGCGTAACCTTCCCGGTAGATAATGATTTATTCAACAAAACAGGTCAACATTTATCACTTTTTTGCATTAAAAAGGGGGAGGAGTTTATTTATTTGGACAGTTTTACAGAGACATCTTTTTCTGACTGTCAATAAAGAGTCAGAAACTGTCAATAAACAGTCAGTCAATAAGACAGTCAGTCCACAAAACAGGTCAATCTCTTTTTAATAATAGTAAACAATTATTGCGAAATGGGTTTGGCAATAAAATATAAAGGGTAAAATAACCCAGTAACTCAACTAGTTAAATAACCCTTAGCTCGGTGTTAAATAACCCCTAACTCAGGGTTGAATTTATTCTACCAATTTTAACCCGTAGCTAAGGGTTATTTGCCCCCGAGTTGTTTAACCGGGTTATTTAACCGGGTTATCCAACCCCGAATTTATTCTACGGGCCCAGGAGAATTAGAAGGGGTTTCTGTACACAAACCCCCAAATCCAAAAATTAAACAAGAAAAGCGTAAAATTACTAAAGAAACTTTAACCAAAACAATTTAAATAATTCAAAATTCGAGTTTTTTATATTAAGTAAAATTAAAAAAAAATTTTCAAAAAAATTTTTTTTTGATTTTTAAAATAACAAAACACAGTTTTTAAAATTTAAATAATAAATTCAAAAAAGAAAGAATAAAAAAATTCCGCCACCCTCACAATGTTCCGAAGACTCTCTTAATTGACAGAGCGCCTTTTAGCCTTCTCTTTCCCCCCTCTACTCTCCTTCTTCCCTCTTTCCCCCTTTATTTCCTTCCTTTTTTCTTATTTAAATTTATTTTAGAAGAAATTGTTTCTTAAACTTTTTTTAAAAATTTATTTATTGGTCTTTTGTCGAACACTTTTTTCTTTTATTTTTTTTGTTGCCACCCTCAATAAATTACTCAGAAAAAATTTTTTTTCTAATTTAAATTTTCTTTTAACTTTTAATTTTCCTTGAAATTCTGCTTCCCTTTTCAAACTTGTTTCCTTCTCCAATTTCAATTTCAAAATAGAATTTCTATTCCTAATCTATTTTTGAAACTTCTTCTTATACTCAATTTTATCAATTAACTTTATTTTTGGGGTAATTTCAAACACAAAAGCAGCAATTTAAACACGTGTACTTATGTGTAAGGGGAATGTTAAGGATTTTATATACTCTTTAGTAATAACTCTCTCTCTCTCTCTGAAAACTGTCCCAGACATTAGAGGTGGGTCGGAATTCCGAATTTTGAGCCAGTTCCGATTTCCTGTTCCGACCCATCTGACTGTTCCGACCCATCTCTGCCAGACATCAAATCTAGTTTCCATTTTAGTCCTTGACAAAAACTATAGATATCCGAGATTCCTGTCCTTGGTTTTCAAACCTTTAATGGGATTTTCGGCCTTGTTTTTGTGTCACGTCATGGTCTATGGTCATGAAAAGGTTTACGCGGAACTAGTAAATATTTTTAAATCCAAGTAAGCCTTTACAAAGATTTAAAAATGTTTCTTTATTTTTTTCAATTTTATTAAAAATTTTGTTTGGTTAATAATTTAAAGCTTTAGCTTTTAATTTTATTCAATAAATCCCTCTCTTTTATGTCAATTCTATTTAGTCTAAAATCCAAATCCCTTTCATTTTTAACTTCCTTCTTATTTACTTCCCTTCACAAATAATTAAAATCTAAACTATACATTTTATTTTACTTAACATTTTATTTTTTATTAATATTTTACTTTATGGAGAGGACATAAATGTATTATTTCTGATTCCTTAGGCATTGTTTGCCACAGAAGAATTTTGGGCCCTTTGTCGAATTCAATAAGTTCTATAACAAACGAAATATAGGATGTTGAGAATAATTTACTCTACACAATTAAGATGCTTAGATCATCGTAGACAAGTTACTGCCAAACATGTGTGGTCATAATCCTCACTTGTCACGCTGTACTTTTTTCTAACTAACCGATCGAAAATTCCTGTAAGGAATAATAATTCGCAACTCTATAGCATGAGTGTGCGATTTTCGCCTTGGTCTTTCGCCGTTCGCCTTTTAAATTGACTTTCGACTTTTCGCTTTTTAAAATCACTTTCGGAACACTCTTAATCCATAGCTTTCGATTTATATAAAAATTATTCAAATCGTTTAAGTATCCAAAATATTATCACCAAAACAAAGCCTAGGAAATACCATAATAAAATTCCCCCACACTTAACCACAATTATCCGTTCATTTCCCCCTCATTTTTAAAATTTCCGCTCATTATTTCTCTCATTATAAAAGCTTTTTTGACTTTAATCTGTCAACGACAACGGATTAACTATTTAAATAAATAGAGAGGGGTTTATTTAGTGCCAAAGTAACGAGAATTATTTTTTAATATTTTTTTAATGCCTAGATTTAAAAATAAAGGTTTCCTCTTTTTATTTATTTATTGCTCATTTCCATTTTTTTCTTGTGAGTGAATTAACGTAATAGGGAGTGTTGATAATCTCCTCCTCATCTTCATTAATTTATCTAAGAAAAAATTTTTTTGGAATTTATTTAGATTTTCAGTCAGCTTTTCTTAAAGTTGAAATATATTTATACCGCTAAACATGCTCTATTTATTACCCTTGAATAATTACCCCCGCTATATAATTACCCCTTCCAGAGTTGCGTCGTAATTGAAAAATTTTTTTCGTAACTATAATTCTCTAATAAGCGGAAATCCGCAATTTTCCATTTGATGATTTACCCTAACAAAACCCGTTCCCATGGTGTTTCTTACATGTTAAACCGAAATTAATAGTTCAAAAATAATTAAAAATTGTTCTTCACTTTAATTTATTATTTTAAGGCTTCATTTACACCATACATTAATTTTAAAAAATTCATTTTATTAATCTGTTTGAAAATATTTTTAATTTTTAAAATAAACAATTAAATATTTTAAAATATATTATGCAAAAATTTTTTTTTTACAAAATTTTTTACAAAAATTTTTTTACACAATATAATATTTTCCATTTTTAAGCTTAATTACCTAGCAATTTGATATTTTTTCTCAAATTTTTTAAAATTTCTTCCTTGCATAATTGTATCAATTTACAGCTTAAAAACAGAAAAGAAGACTTAATTTTATAAAAATAAAAAATAATTCACAACACAAAAATATTTTTTTTATTTTTTTTTAAATTTACTTCCGTTAAATAGAAAATGGAAAAAATGATGAATAATAACAGCAATATTAAGGTAAATAAATTATTAAAATTTATTTCAAAAACCAAAATTATTAAATCACACTGGCAAATTTTCGTTACCTTCTGACTAAATCAGTCTTTATCACTATTACAGTATTTATCCCAACACATATAACGATTTACTAGCCTTTTTATATTAATGGACTCATAATGGTCAAAGTACAATTTTATTTAAATATTAATGAATTTGATCTGAAAGATATCTCAGGAATTCCCAAAGATAACTGTTATCATTATTCGCTTAAGCTTTCCTCCAGGATCCTTCGCAGACCCAAGTCCTTCCCCAAATTTGCAGATGTTCCACAACCCTACAACCATCTTATAAGATTCTGATATGAAGGCATTACATGCTAAATTGTCTCATAAATATGAACTTTCAAGAAATAGGATGAAATTGGGTTGAAAAGGCCTTTTTCATATCTTTACTTGCTATAAGTTTTTTGTTGAATATCGATATAAATTAAATAAAAAAGTGCACAGGATTTAAATAAAATCAAAACAGGATAAATACATAAAATCAAAATTTGATCAGCTTTTCCATTCACTCAGAACTTTAAATCAACTAAAATTTAATCAGAAATCAGAAATAAAATCAGAATTTAAATTAAAACATAAAAACGATGTTCCCCTTAAAGAGACAACAAAAACAATCCAAATTCGCCTCCACAAAACAGCCCAATTTACAACAAAATCAGCCCTTTGTAGGGGACATTCCAGCCATCCAAATAACACAAATGACGTTGGATGAAGAAGAAAATCAAAGTTTAAAAGAAGAAAAACAAACAAAATTGCTACTAGAATTAACAGAAAATTCAGAAAAATCAACAAAAACAACAAACACAACAATTAATAGTTGTAGACAACAAGTATTTGATAATAGCCTCCTTAGTGCTAATAAATATCAGGACCGGTCTGCGTTAAATAGGCAGTCTACTGGGACTTTAAATAGGCTAATGTTGGTAGCGCAGGCGTTGGAAACGGAGGTGGATTGGAGGTGAGAGGGTTTTAAATATCAGAATTTTTAAAAATCTGAATTTTTAAAAATCAGAATTAAAAAATCAGAATTTTTAAAAATCAGAATCAAAAACCAGAAATCTTTAAAATCAGAACAGAATTTAAAAATCAGAATTTGTAAATCGTAATTTTAAAATCAGAACAGAATTTAAAAATCAGAATTTGTAAATCGTAATTTTAAAATCAGAACAGAATTTAAAAATCAGAATTTAAAAATCAGAATTCTCAAAGTCAGAATAGTTCAATCAGAAAATAAAAAAATTTTTTTATCAGATCTTCTAAGAGTATTTATACAACACATAAGATTTACTATTTATGAATGCTAATAAGTTTCTCTTCCGCGCATTGAATTAAAAATATTTTTTTCATTCCAGTAAAATATTTATTTTTGAGAGGGGGTTTCTAAAACCCTCTAAATATTTGTTTTGATTCTGTGAAGGTTTTTTCGATTTTGTTTAGCTATTACAGCTATAAAAGCCTAAAGCTAGAAAAATATTGAGAAAAATTTAAAAACAACGATAATCAGAATTAATTAAGATTGTGGTGAAGGGTTTACTAGACAATGATCCTTTGACCTAGAAATTTTTAAATCAGAAATACAAAAATCAGAATTTTATATATGCTTTTTACAACATATGTAATTTATTATTATGTACGATACTAAATTTCACTTTCGTTGTTAACTTTGTAGTTCTTCTTGTTGATGAAGTGTAATTATTTTTGAAAGAGGGTTTCTCGGACTCTCTAGTTTTTTGCTTTTATTTCTGCTTTGGTTTTTTTCGAGATTGATTACAAGTTTTATTGTAAAGAGCGACAATTCAGAAATTAGTTAGAAATCTTAAAATGCATAAATAATATGAATAAGTTAAAATATAGCCCCTAGCATGCCTCGACCTTGCGACCTTCTGTCAGTTAACAAACCTTCTGTTTTGTTCACCACGTATAGGTGCTCTACCGACTGAGCTGTTTGGATGCATCTTTCACCTTGTTTATTAATAAATCTTAACCACCTCCTATTAAGAATCTTAAATTTTAGCTATCTCGCTCTCACTTCTTCTCTTATAATTACAGGGTCAGAATTATTAAATTCAGAAAGTTTTTAATCAGAATTTCCAACCAAATTTTTTCAAAATCAGAATCATCTTTTAACTCGTATTAACTTAATTAAACAGAAAAATTTGATATAATACATACTATGTAAATCAGAAATTTTATTAAAATTAATTTTAGGCGCCGCAATGATGTTAGTACTTCACGAGTTGTTCTTACCCTGAGGATGGCTAATATTGTAAGCTAATAAAAATTAAATTTAAAAATAAATTTTTCAAACAGATACTCCTCATTCTAGTCAATCTACTAATATTCTCAGGTGTGGGAGTATACCATGACAGGAATGGAATTAAAATAACTTTGTTTCTTACACTGGATAAATGGTAAAATTAGAAAAAATTTCTCGAAAATTTCTAGGAAAATTTTTTTGAAATTTTTTTTTAATTTTGAAATTTTCTCGAAAAATTTAAGAAATTTTTTCGAAAATTTTCTGAAAATTTCTGAAAAATTTTTTTTTGAAATTTTTGGAATTTTATTCTAATTTTGAAAATTTTGAAATCTTTTCAAGAAAATTTTCTCAAAAAAATTTTTTAATTTCAGGAATTATCAACCAATTTATTCTATGGATGAATTGCCTATGACATTTTCTGAAATGAATTTAACGTAAATTTTGATAATTTAAATAACATTATGAAATTATATCCTTTAACAGAGGCCAATTTTTCGCAGCTTTTTTATCCCTAGCGATGCTATTGGTTACAGTAATGCTTCAAACAGTTCATTGCCTTCATGTTAAACACTCAAAAATGATTGTGAGTTAAATACATTGTAAATTTCCTTATAGTAGTAGATAGGGATGTTCGCCGACGGGGGGAAGGGAGAGGGGGAGGGCCACGGGGAAAGTTTCTCGGGGAGGCAGCGACACAAGGGGGATGGATGGAGACAGGGAAAATTTTCTTTGGTAGCGGGAGGGGGAGGGGGTAGTGGGGGAGGGCCACGGGGAAAGTTTCACGAAGAAGTAGCGACACAGGGGAAGGGAGTAGATGGAGACAGGGAAAATTTTTTTCGTCACGGGGGGGGGGCGGGGAAGTAGTAGACTTATAGTAGTAGACGGACCTGCTCATGGATATGGATACAGATAATATCAAAATGCTTGCGGATATCCTCCTGTATCCGTCTTAAGTATCCGGATACGGATGCCAGAATGAGTATCCGTCAGCAGGTCTGGTAGTAGATATACCCGTAGACTTCTCTCTATTGTCTTCTGTTCCTCGGTCTATTTCCAGAGATTCTTCCAATCTTATAGAAGAGACAACCCTAGTTCTAGCAGACTTATCTTCGAGATTTTAATTTATTCCCCTAACATTTTAGTGTATTCTCTATGCTTTTGGTTGTGTTCCAATAGCTCTATTCATTTTTGGTCTCGAAATGCATTATAGCGCTTGCCCCTGGCTTGACGATTTTTACCAGAGTCAGTTGTTACGTCGCAATTTCAATTCAATGGGAAATTATTTTGACACTCACTGTGGAATAAATGGATGGGCATTGGCTGGGGTAGACAAAAATATTTTTTTTTTCGAATTTTAAAATTATTTTTAAAGATATTTTCTCTTCTTTCCTGTGGTCTGTTTGTAAGCGATGGCTTAATCTCTGCATTTTTCCGGCATGAAGATTCTCACAATAATAATATGGAAAAACCTGAAGCTGTTTAACTATTACTAGCGGGGCTTGGATTTTGGGCACTAAAGACGCCAACTGATTATCACTTATAACTGCCTCTCTGATTCACAATAAATTCTGTGTCGAATCGGGTTGTTCCGGGGCCACTGGAAAAATTTGGGATTCGCGGCCACGTTAGGTGGGGACGGGCATTTTCAAGAAAAGTCTCAACGGAGTACAACCCTAGTGAGAATAAATGAGTAATGATTTTAAATGAGAAATGTAGTGATCAGTCATGGATCAGTTATGGTCAGTTAGCTCGTTTTTAGTGCCTAAAATGCTGGAAATCCAAGCCCTAATTATTCTATTTATATATTTTTTATTCAATAAAATTTGGCCTTATTGGAACGACACATGACCCCGCAAATAAGAATTATATTTATCTGCGAAAACCGTAATCGTTTAATATAGGGCCAATTTTTTATTTGAATTTTATCAAAATTTTATTTTTTATATTATTAAAATAGGCTTATATGTATTATCAATTTTGTTATAAATTCATTAATTTTTGTAAATATTTATTTTTTTTGGAAAACAAATTATTTTATGATATTTATTAGTAAGGCTCGGATTTGTATTGAACGTGTCCGGTAGTCTCGTCAGAGGGTTGTTTCGTCAGAAATGATTTTCGTCAGAGGCCCTTTTCGTCAGTAAAGCTCCCTTTTTAAAAATCTTGGAGCATTGTTTTAATCAGTTCGACGAGTTCTTTCGAAGTTTTCACCCCAAAATTGTGCTTACTCCCCCCTATGGTTTTTCGATTTTCGGGGACCAGGCATATCGGTCCACAGGCATCTCCGGAAAAAAAAGTGGTAACGTTCGACCCAGCTCGGCGAGACAAATATAATGGTATCGGTCTTATATCGAAATCTTCCCACCGGTATACTATGCTACAGCCCATTATTTAAAAAAGTTTTTTTAAGTTTTAAAATTCAATTTTAATTAAATTAATTTTAAAATTAGATTTTTATTTTAAAAAATTCGATAGTCGCGCATTTCTTAAGCATGCGCTTCTCTAGGCGCTTCTCATTTAAATTAATTCAATCAATTTTTATCTTGTCTTTAAATTTTTTCGATAAACACGAGTTTCGAAGAGAGGGAAAGGCAACACGATTACATGTCATATTGTAGGGTGTGTTAAGGAGAGGTAAGGGACTTCGAATGGGAGGGATTTTGAATAAGCGCGAGAGACTTAAAATATATTTTTAAAATTCTTTAACGAAGGCATTTCAAAATCTAGTAAAAATTCTTTAAAGGAATTCTTAAAAAAATTTTCTCTTCATAAAAGTTGTTAAAAATTAATTTTTTTCAAATAACAGCATCGCTCAGTTTAAAGTAGTGTTACGTCCGAAGACCCGGTTCTGGTAGGCCAGACGATCCGGATTTTTTGCTTCCGATTCGATTCCAGCCAAATATGCGGTTCCGGCGCTACACTAGTTTATAGGCCATGAAAGTTTATAATAATTTTTATAAAGTTAGATATTATTTCTTCTTTGGTCATCAAAATTGGTGCTAATCTCCTTGACAGTTCAGCGCAGGCCTTATCCTGTAGGATGATTGAAAAATTTAATGCCCCTCTCTAATTGAATGCTTTTTTAATTATAAAATTTTTCAAAACTTTCAATAATTTACGTAATAGATTTCAGTGGCATCATGGGAGTTGGAGGTGATTTTGGGGGATTAAGGGGGATATCTGTGGATTTGAGGGATTACGGAAGTTTAGAGTAATATACTGAGAGATTTGGAGTGAAAGGGGATTGGAGGATATATATAAGCAATGGGAGTGATATTATGCTGATTTGGATGATAAAGTTTTATTAGAAGATTTGCAGGAACAGAGGCAATATAGGGGTATTAGTATGGATAAACTGATATAAGACGTTTTGGATGTTTTAAACGTATTTAAAAGTTATGAGGATATTATCGAGGATATCAGGTGGTTGAAGGAACTAATGTCTATTTAACAAACACCTCATTCTAAATATAATTTTTCAATGTAAAGTGTGGTTATTATAGCGAGTTCCAACCAGAGGAGAGTTGGAACAGTCCGAGGTGTCGGAAATCGGAAGAGCCGGAAATCGAAACTGGTTTAAAAGTCGGAACTCGGAGATCGGAAATCAAAATTTTTTTCGGAAATCGGAAGGAAAAAACGTCGGAATCGGAATTCCGACCCACTCTGGTTTCAACTCAATAATTATATTTTAGTTAAAATTCTAACCATTTTATCTTTTAAAATGAACATGAATACAATTTCTGTTATTTTTTTACTTGTAATGTTTTGCATTGAGGAGAAAACCTGTATGCATCCAGGGAGAGGAGGGAGAAGAGGAGGAGGACGGAGGGGAGAAAGTCGCGGAAAAGCTGTTCAAGTTTCTGAAGGTGGGGATATTTAAAATTATCCAAGACTACAAGCTTATTTTTATTCAATGGGCAGGAATCGAGCCTATTACCTATTGTTATTGCTCATTAAGCCAATTTTTTTAAATATTAAATGAGATATGTTATTAGCAACTAAAAAATTTTTATGTCTGTCCGTGGTATTATTTTGTAAACTTTTAAAAATTAAATTAAAATTCCCTTTCGGCCTCATAATTTGCAATTATTTATTTTATTAAATACTAAAATTTTTTACTCAAATGGCAATCCTCAAATTCGACACCCAAATGTCGTCAATAAATTTTAATGTATTATTAAGTTTTTTCCGTGCCCGCTTAACTCATTCAATCCTTAACTCATCTACACGGCCAAAAACGCTTAACTCATCCAATCCTCAAGATAACGGGCCAGATGAGCGGGACTCAACTGGCCATGGACTCAACCGGCCGTGGATTATCGGCGGTACAAAAA
This sequence comes from Meloidogyne arenaria, assembly GCA_036172955.1. NCBI lineage: Eukaryota > Metazoa > Nematoda > Chromadorea > Rhabditida > Meloidogynidae > Meloidogyne > Meloidogyne arenaria. The sequence continues at coordinate 550,357 of JARQAB010000003.1, forward strand.
ACGCCGTACTCAATAGTACTCAACTTTTATTATATCCCAAAACTCTCATCTATTTTCCGCAGGAGCCGAAGCTAATAGATGGCCAATACCCAGACTGTATTTTCACTTGCGGCTTTAAATAACAAAATTTTCGTTGGCTGATCTTTAGAATATTTCATTGAAGCATAATAATGCGATAAAATATGAATTGAATATTCTGTATGGCAAATTCAGGCATAAACCGGTTTCGGTTAACCAAAAACCGGGGGTCAATCGAAAACCGAAACCGAAAACCGGGGGTCGTAAACCGGCCAAAACCGAAAACCGAGGGTACCGGTTTTTAACCGGTCGCCAACAACCCTAATTTTAAGGATTGGATGAGTTGAGCGTTTTTGGGCGTGTAGATGAGTTAAGGATTAGATGGGTTAAGGATTGGCTGAGTTAAGGATTGGATGAGTTGTAGGGTAGCCGTTTTTACATTTTATTTTTAGAGCCATCGTTGGATGAACTATTTCAGTTTAATAATGATCTAGAAAACTATCAAAATTTAGCTAATGAGGTGCGAGATCTTCGAAAGTGTTTACAAACTATCCAGCAGAATAGACAAATTCTGCATCAAATATTAGCAACTTCCAACCAAAACAATCAAAATTTAGCCTATTTATCTCAAAATACTCGACATATAACTGATCAACAGCGATTGGAGGAGTATAGAAATACAGTTAACGAGTTACTTACTCATTCATGTTCGAATCTTACGGTGATTCAGGATCTAGCTAATTCAACTAATATTGATGATTTAAAAATTTATTTTGAAATATTATTGGGTCAAAAGGAGCCAGGTCTTCAACCTCTGTTGGATAACCTTAACCATCAAATACAAACAATTTCACAAACAAACCCTTCAATGGCACAGCAATTGCGAGAACAACTTGAAAATATTCATAGACAGGGAGAAAATATTCATCATCATGAAGCTGGTCCATCACACCAAGTTCAAGCTGGAGCCGGTCCCTCTCACCAAGTTCAAGCTGGAGCCGGTCCGTCACATCATCAAGGGGAAGCCGGTCACTCTCATCAATTTCATACTGGAGCCGGTCCGTCACATCATCAAGGGGAAGCCGGTCCCTCTCATCAATCTCAAGGTAATCATTGAAGTTAATAATCAAATGTCGCTAACGCAAAAATATTTTTACTCCTTTCTCCAACTCGTTCTAAATTATGACAAGTTCATATTTTGATAAAAATTTTGAGGATCTAAAATATTCTTGAAATTAAAAGATCCTTTTGCATGTGTTAAACAAGGGTATTGCATCTGACCATTATTTGTATCTAAGTAAAATTCTGAGACAAAAATTAAGGGGAGCTATCCTTAAAGTACCTAATTGTCTTTACAAATTGTCTATCTTTATTAACTTTAGTTGACACAAATTAATTTTAAGATGGTGAACAAACCCGCCAAAATCTTATGTATCAACTCTTTGGTACTCCATCAGGTTCTAATGGTAATGGAGGATCTGAAGCAACCCCTAATGATTCTGATGAAGATTGAACAGTTATCAAACGAAAAGGGACGGATTAGAAATGAGTGAAGTGTTATATATCTACTAGATTACCGTATTTCTTCTAATAGTGGGACCGGTCAGTTTAGTTTTCACCCTTCCTCTAGAGGGTCGGTTTATTAGAAGGGTTCGGTTTATTAGAGACAGTCGCTCTATTAGAAGAAATACGGTATCTATTGGGGTTTGAAATGATTTAGAGTAGCGTTGTGGGTTATGCTGGTTATCTAAAAATCGTTTTTTCTAGGGTTAGGGTGATTTCAAGCTACTGTGGTTTGTAAGATTGTTTATAGCTAACTATACGAGTGCCGGAAAATTGGGCTCTGGAAAATTGGGCTCCAAGATTTTTCGGAAAATTGGGCTCCAGCGGAAATTTGGGCTCTGCGTGAAAAAAACGGAAAATTGGGCTCTAAAATTTTAGGCGCGGTGCATTTTGGGCGTCGGAGTGAATTTTTGGATTTATACAAAAATAACACGAAAACAAACAACTAAACCTATGGGCGTCGGCGAGGCGCTTGTGCAAACCCCCGTGCTTCGCGCGGGGGTTTGCGGCACACGCCTCGCGGGAGTCAACGGTCGCTGGGTTCTACAACAGTAACATAAACCTATCCCTTTTTACTGATTTTCAGCTTTGAAATGCCGACCTACCCACTAAGTATCAGCACTCCAGAGAATTTTGTGATATTTATCGAATAAATCCAAAAATTCACTCCGACGCCCAAAATGCACCGCGCCTAAAATTTTAGAGCCCAATTTTCCGTTTTTTTCACGCAGAGCCCAAATTTCCGCTGGAGCCCAATTTTCCGAAAAATCTTGGAGCCCAATTTTCCGAAAAATCTTGGAGCCCAATTTTCCGAAAAATCTTGGAGCCCAATTTTCCGAAAAATCTTGGAGCCCAATTTTCCGAAAAATCTTGGAGCCCAATTTTCCAGAGCCCAATTTTCCGGACACCAACTATACTGTCCCTGTCTCAAGTTAAAATCATCGGATCCATAAACAATAGCGAAGGTGCAGTAAAAAAGTATTGCACCAAAGGGTGATTTTTTATTTAAACCTCACATGTAATTATTTAAAATTACTTTTGCGGTAATATTTTGGCAGTCCCCCCTTCCCCCACCTTTTTTTCCTTTCAATTAGGGTTGCCAAAATGGACCGACTCGGACCGAAAGATCGAGTCATGCCTCGATGTTTGGCCCGAAAAAGTCTCGTACCGGCCCGACTCGATAAATTTGGGCCCGAAAAAGACTCGTAACGGCCCGACTCGATAAATTTGGGCCCGAAAAAGACTCGTAACGGCCCGACTCGATAAAGTTAGGCCCGAAAAAGACTCGTAACGGCCCGACTCGATAAAAACAGGCCCGAAAAAAATTGTCTCGGAAAAAGTCGGCCCGACTCGAATAAGACTCGATGGTCAAAAATTGGAGAAATCTGGCTCTTTGGCCATCCAAAATTCGAAAAATTTTCGCCTGCGGCGCTGAAAGGAAGAATTTTTAGCTCCATATTTTGCTTCACATCTCGAACTTACTGGCTTTAAGTGGCAAGCTGGATTATTGGGATTTACGGGATATATCCCGCGGGATCCCGTCCCATTTGAACTTTTGAAACTCAATCTTTGAGAGTCTGGAAGTTTCCGCAGTCAGCAATTCTAACATTAAAATCCACAATCGCAATCTTAAATCTACAAGTCAAAAAACACGCAATCTTAGGCAACCCGCAGTCCACCATTCCACCATCCGGGATATAAGGGGTAATCTGAGGATATAAGGTGGTTTGAGGGATTAAGTGTGGATTTAAGTGGCACCAGTAATTTGGAGGTATATCAGTGATTTCATCCTTTTCACCGCCGGAGTCGAAAAGTTTAAGACTTTTGGAAGACTAAGTGGCCAGATTTCTTCCTTTCTACTGTCCCGATATCCCTTCAAATCTCCTCATTCCTTCTAAATCCCATTACAATTTATCACCTTAATCATCTGATATACGATCCTGAACCCCTTAATCATCTGATCTCCTTTAATAAAACCAAATCTAGCAATATCTCACATCAATCCTCCGATAATTTAAATCACCTTAATCCCTCAAATCCACTGATATCCATTTCAATTCTCTTCAGCCCTTCCTTTACCCTCCTGATCCATCGATATACCTTTTAATTCAGAGATATCCCTCCAAATCCACTAATTATTTTTAAATAAATCTTTTAAAAAAAAGACTCGAAAATGTCTCGGTGCCCGACTCGATAAAGTCAGGCCCGAAAGTGACTCGTTCCGGCCCGACTCGATAAATTTAGGCCCGAAAAAGACTCGTATCGGCCCGACTCGATAAAGTTAGGCCCGAAAAAGACTCGTACCGACTCGATAAAAACAAGCCCGAAAAAAAATGCCTCGACCGTCGGCCCGACTCGAAAACGGCGGCTAAACGACATTTGCGGACCCGCACTTGCGGACCGACATATGCGGACCGACATTTGCGGATTCGCACTTGCGGACCGACTTTTGCGGACCGACTCTTGCGGACCGACATATGCGGACCGACACTTGCGGACCCGACATTTGCGGACTCGAAATGAAATAAAAAAAGAAAAAGGAATTAAAAAAGTAAATACTTAAAAAAATTTAAAATAAATTTATTTAAATATGAAAATTAGTGATGCGCCCTATCTCGTTCCCGAATCATTTTTTCTCATTTATCCTCGACCGAAAATTTATCCTTAACCCGAAAAAAGTTATAACCCCGTTCCCCGGCCCGAAAAAACCCAGTTCCCCGACCTCCATTAATATAGAACCCGAAGTTTGTTTCTGTAGGTAAAAAATTAACATATCCGCAGCGCTGAGCCTTGGTTAACCCTACCTCAGTTTTTGAAACCGCCCCAGATGTCAAAAAATTTCCTTTTAAATAAAACACTAGAAAATGGGTAGGATTCAAAAAAGAAAGAAAAACTTTGGCCAAAATTACGTGTCACGACACTTGCAGATATGACATTTGCAGACCCGACACTTGCAGACCCGACATTTGCAGACCCGACATTTGCAGATCCCGACACTTGCAGATATGACACTTGCAGATCAGACATTTGCAGATCCGACTTTTGCAGATTAGACCCATTTCGCACTCTTCTTTACCTTACCTTACTCCGTGGAGTGTTTGCTCCTGCGGAGGAATCCTGTGATGCCCTTCTCATCGATGATAGGAATAGGATCATGTTACGAGCCCAGAGCCCAGCGACCGTTGACTCCCCGCGAGGCGCGTGCCGCAAAACCCCGCGCGAAGCGCGGGGTTTTGCACAAGCGCCTCGCCGACGCTCCATAGGTCTACGTTGAACATTTTGAATTTCCGGAAAAAAGAGAATCTCCGGAAAAAAGAGTGGTGCCGTTCGACTCAGCTCGTCGAGACGAATTGGTATGGGTCTTACATCAAATCCTTTCCCCCAGTATACTATACTATATCCTTTGATTTTTTAAGATTTTTAAATTTTTTTTAAATTTAAAATTTTTTTTAAATTAATATCTGCAAAAGTCGGATCTGCAAATGTCCGATCTGCAAGTGTCATATCTGCAAGTGTCGGTATCTGCAAATGTCGATCTGCAAAAGTCGTCTGCAAATGTCGGGTCTGCAAATGTCATATCTGCAAGTGTCGTATGACCCAAAATTATACACCCTTAACGACGGAAATTTTTTAAATAAATGGAGGAGGGTTGTTCAAAAAATGAAAGCCTTGGGTGGAGGTTCTAACCTTTTTAAAGCTGATGTGAGAAAGTATAAGAAAATGGGTAGATTCCAAAAAAAAGGAAAAAAAGTCGCTGAAGTCGGATTCAAGATTTGTAACTATTTAAAACCGGTTTTTATTTTCTTTTTTAAAAATTCATTTCGAATCCGCAAAAGTCGGTCCGCAAGTGTCGGTCCGCAAAAGTCGGTCCGTAAGTGTCGGTCCGCAAGTGCGGGTCCGCAAGTGTCGGTCCGCAAGTGCGAATCCGCAAATGTCGGTCCGCAAGTGCGGGTCCGCAAAAGTCGGCTAACCGAAAACGGCAACCCTACTTTCAATTATTTTGTATTCCGTTCTCATTTTACTACAAATTATAGTTCATTTGAAAGAACTCTTATAGCCAAAAGGCATTTTGTAGCAAATTTCAAGGGCTTTCAAATGAGCCTAAAAGAAAAATTCTATTCTCTGGGGAGCTAAAATATTCTTGAGTACTGTAACCCCATTTACCGTAGCAATAACTGTATAAAGGTTGCAGGTTCGAATCCTGCCCGGTGGCTAAACTGCTAAACTCTTTCTCTATTATTTAAACAATGTAGTTTTTAGTTTATCTTCATATCGATAAAGTTTTTAATTCTTTGGTTTTATATTATAATTTTGGCTATTGAAATGTAACTTCGTTCAAAATCATAATATTAAAAAACTAATGGCATATTTGGGCTTGACTTGCCAAAATATATTTTGGAAAAAATATCATATCTCGGCTTAAAAACTTAAGTTTTGAATTTCCAACTTAATTCTTATAAAGAACGTTATAAAATTTTCTTTATCTTCTTTATAGAGATATTTTATCCTTCTTAAATTTTAGGGTAGCCATTATATCCCAAAAATATATTATATTTATTTCAATCACATATATTATCAAATCACAAATTAAAGACAAGGGAGGACAAAAATGGGAACAATAGTGTTGACTGTATAGGAATGGAAATGAAAGTTCGAAGTGAATGTACCTCTATTGCCCAAAATAATATAGGACAATTTTTAGTGTGTGTGATCATGAAAAATAATATTTCTATCAAAAATATATTTTAAAATATGATTTGTCATTCATGAATTGACAAACGTATTAATTAATATTTTTGAAAAAAAAATGCAAAAAGTTGTGTGTTCAACGAATAAAGTCAAATGTGAAAACTTATAGAAACAAAAAACAAAATTTTCGTTAAAAATCTTGAAAAATTTGGTCGTAACATAGACCATTTGATTCGCCTCTACTGGCTGAGTCGAACGAAATCATTATAACATTAATAGAATAAATGATAGAATGAGACAATGTTCATAGAAAGGATATAGAATTAAAAAAAAGTTCAAAAGGGTCAATATTAAATAATAGTAAAGCAGCTGGGCTATAGCTATTTCTCTCCTTTAGCTAGTGCAAAAGGTTAATCGGCGGCTGGGATCCAGCATCTTCAGTAAACCGAACTGATGTGTTAGCCATTACACCACGCCGCCTACTGCACAGCCTAAGGAAATTAATAGCTATATGCTTTATATAATCAACTCGCAGCTCAAACATGTTCTGATATTTCGTAATTTTTCCTCCATATTTCACGGTTTCTGCATTAATTTCACTACCAAGTTTGGGTATACCTTTCCAACTTCATTAAATATCCAATTCTGTTCGCCTAGAGCAAGTTGATTTATTTCAATAAAAGTTTTCAAAAAAGGAGAGTAAAGCTTTATTGGATACATAACAAAAGCGTTTAGGCTTTGCATTAAACGTTGATTAAATCCATTTAGAAGTTGAATTAATTTATACGTTTCATTCAAGATATAAAAATGTTGTTGATATTTTTCCCCAAAATTTGGGTTGTTTTGCATAATATGCAAATTTAAATTAAACAATGTTTTTGTATGATAATAATGTTTTAATTGAAGAATGTGAATTGTTTGTTGATTTTTACTTAATATTTGTAAGGCAATAATTTGCTGATTTTTTAACTTGTTGAAGAATATTTTTGAAGATTCTGTGAAAATATTAGGAAAATAAGATTAAGATTTTGGCAGAAGTTTAGTTAGCGGGGATCATTCAAGAAGACATCGGTATGTTAAATAAATACTTACATGTGGCCACATTTTGTATACTGTTTTCCAATTTAGCCATGCTTACCTACCAGAGGTGGGTCTGAACAGTCAGAGGTGACGAAAATCGGAAGAGCCGGAAAACGGAACTGGATCAAAAGTCGGAACTCGGAAATCAAAATTTTTTTCGGAAATCGGAATGAAAAAAAAGCCGGAAATCGGAATTCCGACCCACCTGTGTTACCTACTGAAGCAATTGGTAGTAAGAGGCAAGAAAAAAGAGGGCGGAACTCTTTTAAGTTCTCTCTTTTTCCTCTTGGAATTAATACTGCTAGTTGAATCATCATTACGTATTTAAGACCTAAGCATGTCAACACCCCTTATCTACATATAGCATTAAGATGAAGTGAGCCGTTATGAGACATGTTAAATGAGTAACAATTTACCTTCCGAATGAAGTTGATTTGAGTGATTAGCATTTGTATTACTTGGACCAGCCTCAGACATTTTGCGTTTTTTATTATTTTCTACTTCTTTTAACCAAAGTTGATACATTTGGGACATAACATCCACCTTCTGTTTATCCTTTGGTTCAGCCTCTTTTTCATTTAATTTTTCCTGTTTTTCTAATTCAGCAATATGACTATAACTATCCTTTAACTCTTCAACATTTTTATTAAATTTTTCATTTTGATTTTCCAAGATTTCTTGGTCCTTTACTTGCTCAAGTTGTCCTTGAATGGCAAGTAAACCGTTTAAATTATTTATATATTGTTTTTGTAATAATTGTTGGGTCTCTTTGTTTTCTTGAAACATTTTAGAAACTCGCTGGGTTTGAAGAGAATTTGTCTCTTGAAATTTTGGTGATTGTTAATTTTTCGAGAATTGTAGGTTTTTTGCACAGACAATTTTTAATACCCCGAACTATGTTCAGAACATATGATGTGGTTTTGCCCTTATGTGGGTTGTCTCTAACCTGTTAGTTTTGTGGATCCAGAATAAAAACAGACATTACCGTTCAATCTTTGTCGTCAATAGGAACACATACCGGGAGCAGGCCAACCTACCGCGAGGCCAACCTACCGCCGAGCTATAACTTCGTTCAGAATTGTCGAATCCGGGACGCCCTGGTATGGTTCGATTCAGCTCGTCGAGGCGCATCGAACCATACCAGGATTTCCCGGATTCGACAATTCTGAACGAAGTTATAGCTCTGCGGTAGGTTGGGCTCGCGGTAGGTTGGGGTGTACCCCACATACCGTAACAAATAATAACGAACACATCCTGTCTGAGATTCAAATAGAAGGGGGGGGGGGGGGGGGGGGGGGGGGGGGTTATGCCCTAAGTACCTATTTTTGTATGATCACCTGATTTTTCAATTGATCCTCCTATTTCATTCTCTGTTCCGCCATTGAAAGATTCAATTTCCTTCCCTTTATTACTTTCCCCTCCATTTATCATACAATTATTTTCTTCAAACCAAATAATTGTTAAATTAAATAAAAACATCAAAGAATGAGTAATTTTCATTTTCAGATGTAGAAATTTGAAATTTTTACTATTATGATTGCCAAAAAATAGAAAAAATCTACAAAGAAAACTGTTTAGATTAATAAAATATTTCTGGATTGAACAGAAAGCCAATAAATTTTAAATATTGTGGAGGATAGTCAAATATTGACTACCAGTGAATCTCTATTAAAGGAGTGTAAGGTCCCAGAGAGAAGCAAAGAATCTCATAAACAAACATTCTCAGATGGCTATAAGCTTGGAAAGAGATTGGGAAGTAAATTGTTGTATATAACCTCTAATGAACTAGGAGAAAACGGATCATATTTTCTTCATTCATTACTGATATTTGAGGTAAGAGCTCTCAGTATGTATATTCCCCAACTTGTACATTTTGCCTATGCCCCGGTATATTTTCTCGGAGTTAACTCATGATTGCAACATGCGCGACTACAATACACTCACCAAAAAAACGAGGCAAAGGGAAATAGGACCAATAATATACTACGAATTAGATTAACAACGGTGTCCTGTAGGGAACACATAAAGACTGATCAACATGGATCAACATGGAAATAATTTATCAGAAAAACGATTTACATTATATAGGCATAAGCATGTGAATAGGATCTGACACGGGTTCTCACAATGTTTTTCAAAAGGGCATCATTGCATTGGCAAGCAATGGATGCCCTTTACAAGGAGAAGGATATATAGAAAGGGCAAAAAAGCTTAGTGACGGAAACGTCGGATACTTTAAAGAGCAAAAATAAATCGTGTGGATGCACTTAAAATGATGCCCTTAAACGTGTGATGCCCTTTGAATAATTTTTGCGCAATAATTAAGAAATAAAAAGGCAATTAATTAATCGGAAATTAATTTTAAATTTGCACTTTAATAATATAAATATTAAATGAATGTAATTTTCTGAAAGATTTTTGGATAAATTTTTGTTAAATTCAAGTATCTTTTTATCGGTATTTATTTGTAACGGTATTTTTCGGTATTATGGTATGAAATATGGTTCGGTACAAGATCTCCCTCTCTAAATATTTGATGCTGCTCTAAAAAATCTGATGCTGCTCTAAAATCCGCTTATCGATATTTACCTTTGTTTTTGGATTATTTAGGATTTCATTTTTCACAGTTTTTGAAGATAAATTTCATCTTGGTTTTTTAATTTTATATTTTATTTTCAAAATTTTATTTATTAAATGAAAAAGAGAATTTTAATTATTTTAAAGAAACCCGGATTTGGGAATTTAGCAATGGGAACTGTTCTTATCTTTAAATCAATGATAGGAATATTATTGGACTAATAATCATATATCTAATATTGTAAGCTTCCTTCCAACTTTGCTTTAAAGCAAAAATGACGATCAGTCGGTTGATGGATGATTTAGCTTAACAACGTAACGATGATTTAATTAGCAGAATTTAAAAAGCTTATGCAAGGTTAGACTATCTATGATGCGAAAAGTTTTAGTCGTCGCCCCGTGGCTCAGAGAACTTGTACACGAGGCCAGGCGACTTCTATCAGAATTGTCGCAGGTTTAAATGGTATTACGAAGCTTTTGGTTTACTCTTAATACATCAATGCATTGGAGAGATCTCAATCAATTCCCACCCAACCTTTTACTACATTCCAGGGTGGGTTTATTAAGTTTATTAAGGAGACCCAATCTATTTAGGCTAAATTTCCTTAATAAATATTTAATCAACTTGAAATAAAATAATAAAACAATAATGTTAACTTAAAAAAGCATATTTAATTTAAAGTCAATTAGACAACCTTTTTTCAATTTTCTTTACACGCTCACACGCTTATGAATTTTCAATTTAGCCTTTTTGCTTTTATGTTTTTTCAAAGTATTTTAATATTTATAGTCAGCCTTTTTCTCACTTTTACTTGGTCTTTTTCTTTTGTTTTTTAAGTTGTATCAATAACATGTCTTTATTGTTTATTCATTTTTCTCAAATATTTTGTGGTCTTTATTAAATTTTATTTTTTATTATACATCTACCGATACTTGAATATGAAGTAGTAGAGAATCTCTTTCATGACTAAGAGGGTGAGATAAAAATTCAGCCCCGGACAGGCATCGATCCTGCAATTTCTTAGCAGTCTGAGCATTCTTATTGTTAGCAGTCCTTTCATTAAATACGTGCCGGTGCTCTACCGAGCAACATCCGGATCTCTTTTCTTCACAGGGTAAATGTGATTACAATACTCGTTCATACAGACAGAGCTGAAAAACAAGCATCACTACCTATTTTTTTCGTTTTCAAAAAATTTTTTAAATTTTAGCGTTGATAAACCTTAAATAATAAACTGCTTACTATTATTCTACTTGTTTTGCTTTGTTACGTCAAATACCCTTCTTCAATACTCACATTTTTACCTCATTTCTTTGATTGTTTTTCTCAATTATATCGAGAAGAAAGGACAAAATTCCTTCCACTAATTTTGTCTGGATTTCCTTTTATTTTTATGGAAATACTTTTATAGAAATACATTTTTTCTAATGATGTATCCAAAAAACGAGTAAAAATTGAAAAATAAATTTTGGCAGAGGCATACTTTTGGTTTCCTGAATTTATTTTAGTTCAACTTAACCTATATAAATTCTTGTAAGTGACTTTAAACTTCCTAAATATTTTTAATTAAATGGCTTTAGATATACCGTATTTTTTCGATTAATTCGACATGGATCGATATTTAAAAAAATTAGAAAAATCAGACGAACTAAGTTGACTTATCGGAAAAATTAGGGGGTGTCAACCTATTTTGAAACGGACTTTATTTCAGCACATCAAGGACATGAGGAATTAATTAAGAGTGGGAAATTATTCTAGGTGTGTAATTAATCTAGAAGATACTATACGCCTAATAATACCTCCAATTTTACATACAATTAAGCTAAGCACATCTTATTCACAAGAGTATGCATGAATGAGGTTGACACTACATATGTGCATTTTTATTTACTTGTTTTGATTTATTTACTTGTCTAGATTAATTCCTACATTGACATTCGCCATGACTCCCTACAGGGAGAATCAAAAGATAAACATGATTATCGAAATATAACGAGATTTTTCCTTTGAACTTATTTTTCGTTATATTCATTTATTTATTATTTTTCTGTACCTTTTCATTATAAATAAATGTAAAAATTAATATTAAGTAAACGTTTACCTATTATTTTTCAATTTGTGTAAACAACAAAAAAGGAAGGATTAAATAACGACAATTATTATTGAGTAAAAAGGAAATTTAGCTAAAAACTAATTTTGTTTTTAATCTGGCAAAAAGTAAATATATACATATATTTTTATATATTGTGTAGAAGGCGATTTAATTAAATTTTAAAAGAAAGGGTCATTTTTGGCTTAAGAATTATTTTAAGCCTTAACTATTGATTATTACTTTGTCTTTTCGGATACAAAATTTCGTATTTTCTTTAGAAGAATTAATTCATTAGAATGTCTCTACACCCTACTACTAGCAGTGCAAAGGAAACAAATTGTTCCATACCCGGGATATTCTTTATCGATATCGATGACAACATTGGGATAGATAGTCAACATACATATGTTCGAAGAAGTTCTGTAACAACACCCACGTCGAGAGAAAGGGTAGGAAACATGTAATTAGATTGAGGCACTTGACGCCATCCTGTAAGAAATTTTTCAGGATCCCGCGTCCCCAGAATTCTGTTTTTAAGCTAAAAGCCGGGATTTATGTGATAAATCCTGAGGGATCCGTACCGCTCTCCTTCTGAAGCTCAATCCCGTTAAAAGAGCACGGATTTGGCAATTTTGCCGCTCTCTAAAGAGAAGGGGACAAAATGTCACTCACTTCATTATATTCCTTTGATAGAGCAAAAGGCCTTTACTTGCAATAACAAGGAACCAAAGCTATGAGCTGAGAAGAAGTTTTGATAATGTTGATAAAGATTTGTTGCCTCTAAAAGCAGTCACTACAGAACATTTAGACCAAAAACAACGTTATCTTTTATGGGTAAAATCAGCTAAGAGTATGTGCAGCACTATAGCAACTACATTCTCCCCAAAGATGAAATGGAAAGATAAGGGAGGCATGGCAAGAAAACGTTTTTAAATAATTTTAATTAAATTGAGAAAATTTTTTGAGATAAAGAAATAGTAGACATTGGATTAGAACATGAGACCCAGGGGTTTTCTCAGTCCCGTAGAGGTGCTTATTCGATTTTTTGGGTTGTTGATGCATGTTTTGTTTTCATAAATTTCTTGGCTTTCGAAAACTAAGCTAGTATTCAGGGACCTAGCTTATGGCCGAATTTTTCGTCGTTCTTCTAATGCTAACCAAATTTTATCCAAATAACCAGCAGGTTGCCCAGATGCAATGTTCCCTAAAAGAGATTTATTTGGCTCGTTTTTTAGGTTAGATTCAGGAGATGGGACAATTTGCAGAATCCGAAACCCCTAGTTACTAACTAAAAATGTTCCAATGTGACTCGTATCTTCAAACAGAGCCAACAAAATTTTAAAATTGAAATAGTACTAACTTTCTAAATAAATTTTTACAAAATTCCTAAAATCATTTTTAGGATTACTTTATCAATAATCAAAACGACAGCTTTTCTGAGCGGTATTCTTCTCTTCCAAATTTTTATAACAACCAAATTATTAACAATAAAAGAAGGAATACTGTGGAAAATTGCTTGAATAAATACAATAATAATTATAATTATCAGCAAAAAATTAAGGTAAGCTAAATACTTATGAAAAGTAAAAACTCGAGGTAAAGTCCTATACAAAAACCATTGGTCGTATGTATCAAAATCAGTAGCAATAGGACCAAAGACAGTAGATATAACTTAAAATATTCAGATATGTCCAAATGTCACCTTGATATTCTTAGAATAATTTGAATTTTTTAAAAATTTGGAGTTAAAATGCAAAAATGACTCAAATCCAATTTTATAATTCTTAGTTTGTTACATGTTGCATTTTTTAAAATTTACTCACAATTTAGAAAACCCTTTTAATTTCCCACATATTTACCTTTTAATTCTAAAATAGCAGTAATTCTATTCCTTAAAAGAAAATTAAAACAAAAAATCTTTATTAAGTAAATTGTGTAGACATGCTAATTGTTAACCCACACAAGAGAGTTTTTTTTTCACTTAGAGAGTTTTCATAAGTTTTTTTTGGGTTTTTAAAGCTTTAGACTGACATTCAATGCCCATAGGCGTGCGCTAACCTGTCGTGCTTTCACCTTTTTTCGAAAAAAAATTTTCTTTTATTTCCTAATGAAAATTTAATTATAAGAAGCATTAATAATGAGTCTTGGCTAGTTTATTAATCGATAGGCGAGACTTATTAAATGGGAGAATAATGTAGACTAGAATATCCAGAGCTGTTGAACCACAGTTGAACCAAAATCGTTATTTTGTTCAAGATTTGTCTCAATCAGATAATTAAGGCTTTTAATTTTGGGTCTTAAGGGTCAAAAAATTTAGGGCCCAAAATATCCCAAACTGAGACAAGGCTGCTGAAATGTCCTCTACATTCACCATTCATTATTTTTTGATAAATTATCTTGGATTTACGAATCGAATTTTTGGAGGATGCTGAAACGTCCTCTACATTTTACCTCCCACTATTTTCATACCCAATTTCCTTTTAAACCTTCCCTCTTTCCCCGCATTTTTCTGTATTTGTCGGCACGCTCAAATTCCTTTCTGATGGAGTAATTCCGCGAGGCATCTTCCCCCTCTTTTTATTTGCTTTTTTTAAAAAAGCCAAAACGAGCTCTTGAAAAAAATTGTGAAAATAATACTCTAGTACTTACAAGAAAATAAAAGGTTTTTGATGGCTCCTTCCATTGCCCAAATTGATTAAAGGATTAAACAAAAACATTTATTTTTATTTTTTTTCCTTTTTGTTGGTGCACTCAGAAAAAAAGGTAGCGGCCCCCGTCTCTTCTCGAATTTCACCCCCTTTTTTTACTCAAATAAAAGAAAATGGCATTTTTTACACTCCTTTTTAATAGTGTTTTTTCATTTTCGTTTAAATCATTTTTACGAGTAAAAAATGTAAATTTTGGGTTTAGATTATTCCTAAATATTTTTTTTTGGATTTTTAAAGAATTTTTTAAATAATTGTAGATTGTCAATAAATTAAAAGCTACCTCTTCCTAAAACGAAAAAGACGGAAAAGACTTTTCTTCAATAAAAACTTTTTACTAGATTTTAGAATTATTTTTTAAAGATCATTTTTTGATAAATTATTTATGCCTTTAATAAACAAATTTTTGAGCGTTTTGAAATAAACACCCGCACAAAATCTATCAGAACATAAGAAATCAGTACATACGTATGAAAACAGTATTTAATTTTATTAGATATTTTAAGCTTTTATATAATTTATTTATTTAAATTTTCCATATTAAGTAAAACAATCGAACAATAAAATTGAAAATAATTATGACATGCCTTCTTTGTTAGTTTTCTTTTTTATTTTAATTTCATTATTTATTATTCCACAGATACAAAACTAAAAAAAATTTTTTTTAATTTTTAAAAATTTTTTCGCTAAAATTTCAGTTTTTTTCAAAATTTTTATTCAATTGTTATTAATTTTGCCTTTAAATTTATCTGTTTTCTTCTATCAAATTTTCCTCTTCTTTTAACCAAATTCCAATTTTTTAATCTATTTTATAGCAAATTTAATTCTCTATCGAATGATACCAAAATTAGAGTTCGAACTTTTCAAAATGCCGGGCCCGGGACCCGGTTTTTTTTTCTCAAAATCGCACCCGGACCGGTTTTTCCGGATAAAACCGGAAAAACCGGTTAGCCCTGAAAAACCGGATTTTTCCAGACCCGGGCCCGGACCCGGTTTTTTCTAAATTTCAAAAAAAATAAAAAAATTATCACACATACTACAAAGGATCGGAAAACATGCTAGTGATGCTCGGGAGAAGAAAAAAACCGGGAATTTGAAGGGATTCATAGAGAACTCATGAGATTTGTAAGGATATTAAGGATATCAGATGATTAAGCCCTCGATATACTTCTTAATCCCATTAATTTTTCTTCCCTTTTTAAAAATTTTGAGAATTTTAGAAGGCCAAGGGACCAGATTTCTTCCTTTTTTACCGCCGGAGGCACTAATTTTGAGAATTTTGAAAGGCCAAGGGACCAGATTTCTTCCTTTTTTACCACCGGAGGTGAAAATTTTGAGAATTTTGGAAGGCCAAGGGGCCAGATTTCTTCCTTTTTACCGCCGGAGGCGAAAATTTTGAAAAATTGGATGGCCAAACAGCAATATTTCTTACATTTTTTGACTTTGTCAAAAAGACTCCGGGCCCGGCAAAAAATTACCGGGCCCGGGACCCGGTTTTTTTACTCAAAATCGCACCCGGACCGGTTTTTCCGGATAAAACCGGAAAAACCGGTTAGCCCGGAAAAACCGGATTTTCTCAAAAATACCCGGTTCCGGGCCACCGGGCCCGGAAAAAACCGGTCCGGGCCCGGCCCGGGTTCGAACTCTAACCAAAATATGTATTAAAAATTTTTTTCTTGAAATTTTTGTTGCAATTGAACGTCCTCTTGTTTTTAATTCCGCCTTTCCTTTTCAATTTTCCAAAAAAATTATTTTTATTTTGAGACAATGTTGCTTTTTCATTTTAATAGTAAACGGGACGTCTAGGACTATTTTTCCAATTTTTAAATGCAAAAAAAATCTTTTAGTTTCCTTCACTTACTAATTTTAGTCAAACATTTTTTCATATTTTGTAACTTTTTTAAATACTATTTACTCAATAGTATGTAAAAATACAATTTGGGAGAGCATATTTCGATCCTAAAAAAGGTCTGAAGTCTACAAATTTTTGGTCGGAAATTCGGGAATTTGCCAGGATCCGGCAACATTAACTTGGGAAGCGAAAGCGCCTAGTAATGACTGCCGGGACTCCAAAAAAGTACTTGGTCCCCCCTATGCTTTTTCAAATTTCAGGGACCTATATCTCGGTCCAAAAATTTTTCCTCGGACTAAAACCGGTGGCATTCGACTCAGCTCGACTAGCTCTTTCGAATGGTATAACATTTATATTAACTCCGGGACCCACGTACTAAAGTACAGCCAAACTTCAAAACCCCACATTTAAAACGCTGGGGATTAACCAAAAATAACTGAAAAAACAACAAAAAAACATCCCCTCCATTTCCCTTTTTTATTAAATTGATTTATTTAAAAATAATAATTTTAAGCGCAATGAAACCTTATTTTCATGCTTATTCAAATCTTAGGGGAGAGGAAATTATAAATAATATATAAGGACAAAAGTGCCTTTTCCCTATAAGCAAAAATGTTTATTAAAAGAATTATTTTAATAAATTATTTGTTAAATAAAAACGGAAATATTTTATTTTTTTTTGCTAAAAAATAATTCAAAAAATTCAAAAAATTTGTAATAATTTCAAAATTTTTTGTAAAAATTTTTTCCATTATCCATACAAAAGAATTTTTAGAGTGTAGTTTACACTCTTTCAAAAATAATACCACTCATTATTGATCTTTTTACGAGAAGTTAAGCTCAATCAAAATAATTAAATAAAAGCATAAATGTATTTTTATATATTAAGTATTGTAGCTCTAGGAAAATATATTAAAACTTCATTTTATAAGAGTTTCTCATAGGGCGTGTATGCCAGTGTACCGCAGAGATATAAATTTGTTCAAAATTTTCTATCTGCTAAAAAATTCTTAAAACTGCCCCATAATGTTGTAAAAATTTCAAAACATTTAAAAAAAATTTTTAAATTACATAGTATTACGGTGCCCATACATTCTAATCTATTTATTCAAAAGCTTCTTTAGAGTGAAGATTACACTCTTTCAAAAATATCAGTTAGTTACGATATCAAAAAACGGACTATGTTCTAACCAAAATAATTAAATAAAAGTAAAAATGTATTTTTATATATTAAGTATTTTAGCTCTATGAAAATATATTAATAACTTCATTTTATAAGAGGTTCGGAATAGGGGGAGTAGGCTAAGGACCGAAGAGATACTATAACTTGGTTTAAAATTGTCGACATGGACGCTCTGGTAAAATTTTTTATATTAGCTCGCGGCCCTGGGGTGTACCCGCAAAAGGGTAATTTATTCTTTCAAAATTAGTTTTTCGATTTTTTTTCAACTGTCAAATTTTAACTTTTAAGAATAATTTTTGATAATTAAAAAATAGCCTATCTACATATTTATTTTTAACTATTTTTATGTTTCTTTTTCTTCAACTTTTGCTTATAAACTCAATAATCCCTTCGCCCTAATCATAGCTTGAAAGGAACATCCTTGTAGTATAAAGAAAGATACTTAGTAATTTTATGACCCTGATTTTATGACACTTTGTGTAAGAGAAATGCAGTTTGAGGAGAAATCTGGAATCCGCAATTTTGTCGTAGTAAAATGTTCCTTTCGCCACACATATGGATCTAAGAGACTCATTTTCATAAATTTCCGTGGCAAAATATCTCAAAAATTTTTGGTTTTAAATCCTGACGTGTCCTACCATATTCCTAACTCTGCAGTAAACGCGGAGCGATAACTTACTCAATATCTCAAAGTATTTTCAAGTTAAAAAAATTTTTTTTCTATATTCGAGGTTTTCATTCTTTCGATTTCAACCTTTTTTGATTACTGAAAATTATTTTGTTCGAAGAAGCGAAAGGGGCGAAGGGACGTATCCTTCTCAAAATTTTTAAAATTAAATCTTGAATTTTAAATTTATATTAGATCATGTTTAATTCAACTCCAAAATCAAAATATTCCTTCCGTAGTTTCCGTCAAAAATTTTCGCGTTCGAATGATTCTGATGATTCTAAAGACGATAAATTTAAACAACGCAACAGAAAAATGTCTAAAAGTGTTAGTTGTAGCGAAAGGGTGAGGATTTTTGTATTTTTTCAATATTCACTTTTTATTGGAAATTTTCCATATTCTAGATAAAGCATTTTTAGAGCGCTAGATGCGCCCTTACAAAAATAGGCAAAAATCGTGCCGAAGTCAACATGTTATAAGTGTATATACAACATATTTAAATAATATTATAAACGTATTTTTGTATATTATGTAATTTATCTTTCACGGTCTTAAAATATTTTTAATTTTTTAGGCAAAGTGTGGGTTTGGCGAATAAAACTCCCCCCTTTAGTAAAGCCTCCCTTAGTAAAGCCTTCATTTTGAGATCATTGGGATTTAGTAATATGTGGCTCCAGTAAAAAATTATAGTAAATTTGTATTATTCTGGTATAGTCAAAAACGTTCCTTTCGCATTACTCATAGAGCGAAGGGAACATCCTTTCTTTAAAAATTCGAAGAATCCCTCCAAATTAAATAACAAAAATAGAGTTAAATGCCAAATTTTGCTCTCTGATCACCTCTAAATAATTAACAAAATTGGAAACCTCAATCCTCTTTTTATTTTCATTCAACGGTTGCCCCCAGCAACTGCGCGCCCTCCCTCAAATTTTTTTCTCTTTTTGCATTCCTACAATTTTTTTTCTTTTTCAAAACGTTTTTTCCTCATTTTCCCCTTCGGCTGCTCCTTTATCTCCCCTTAAGTCAACATTTATTTATACTATTTGTTTTGTTTGTGGCAATAATGGCGAAAGGGAATAGGGAAAGAATAGCGGCTAGTTGAAGGCGGAACAAGTTCAGTTGAGTCTCTACTCTATAACTCATGAAAGAGTGAATATTTTTCAATGTTCTTGATACCATTGGATAGGGAATTAAATACTCTACAAGGTGACAAAAAAATCAAAATTCTCGACTTAATGACAAAAAAAGTTATTGTCTAAAAACTAGTAATTTTCCTTAAAAAATGTTGATTTTCGGAACATTATCGACCATAACTCTTGTGTCGATGTGTCTAAAATTTTGATTTTTTGAAATCTTATAGTGTATTCAATTCTCTATCGAATGGTATCAAGAACATTGAAAAGTATACACTTCTTGAGAAGATATAGTGGCCTAGACTCGGCCAAGTCGGGACTCAACTGAGGCAGCTAGAAATTAGTTAGAAAGGCTTAAAATAAAATAAAGTGACTGGAAAAAAGAGAAAAGAGAAGAAATGAATGGAATGCCAAGGAACGCTATTAATAAAGCCAAAAATTCTCATCTGGAATGAATAAATGAATTCCGCAAGGCTGGAGGGAGTTGGCAGTTAAAATGTCAGTTACAAAACTAGCTAAAATCACATTCCATTGAGTAAAGCTAAGTAAAAACTAAAAATATTTTCCTTCTATTTTAATTTAAAAAATATTTTTTTACCGTTTTGGATGCAATAAAATTGTGTAACATTAAATAGACATTGATCAAACTGAGCAAAATACAAGTGTTCCCTTCGCTCTACTATTAAGGCGAAGGGAACATCCTTTTTGAGAAGGTAGCCATTTTATGACCCTAATTTAATTTTATGAAGTAAAAACTAAATAAAATCCAATATTTTAATTTAGAAAATATTTTTTTTCAACTTTTTAGAGTCATAAAAATGGTGCTGAATTAAAAGTTGGTTTTTTTAAACACAATTCCCTTTCGCTCTATAAGTAAAGAGAAAGGAGCATCTTTCGCCCATTAATTTTTTCAAATCTTTTAATAAAGTCGCCTAAGATATCCGAAATCAACCCGGAAATTGAGCGGAAAAATCCTCAGTTTTTCCTCAGAAGCACTGAAGCTATTCCCAAGCAAAATTTTTAACACCTCGATCCACAACGGCTATACCGCCTTTAACTTAACCACGTTTAATGTAGCGTTATATTCAAATCTGTACTCAGTTTAACACCCTTAAAACCCTCGTTATTTTCCCATAAATATTTACATTTTTACAAGCCTTCTAACAATAATATTTACATTCTTGTATTGCTAATTTAATAACAAGTTTTGCTTAGCTTTTATTTTCTCGCGCCCGTTACATGCCAAAACCTTTTGTTTCCTCCCACGCTTAAATACAACATTTTTAGTTTAAACAAAATTGGAAGTAAAATTGTTATTATATTTATTACAATATTTATATCGTTTTTAGCTTAAACTTTCTCAGTTATCCCAAATATCTTAAATATACGTGAAGGGGATACTTAATTTTTATGGGGGATTGTTCGGTACTTATTTAGTTTCCCTCCCCCAGTCAGTTTTTTCGAAAAATATGTAAAAATGGTCAGTCTGAACAACAATTGTAGAACCCATCGGGCTGTGTCGAATGACACCAAAATCAACAAAATCCGACCGGATTGGACCGAGATACAGACCCTAGAACCACTGGGGCGTAAAACCAAAAAGATGAAAAAGTATACAAATGATAGCTCATTCGAAAGAGCTCGTCGAGCTGAGTCGAATGACACCAAACTCAACGTAATCGGACAAGATTTGACAAAGTTCTGACATTATTTAGACCTACCGGAGTCGACGACTTATGTCATGTCTTTGTCAAATCAAGTCGGATTTCGTTAATTTTGGTGTCATTCGACTCAGCTCGACGAGCTCTTTCGAATGAGCTATCATTCGTATAAATTCTCGCCAAATGATTTTACGCCCCAGTGTTCTAGGGTCTGTATCTCGGTCCAATCCGGTCGGATTTTGTTGATTTTGGTGTCATTCGACACAGCTAGATGGGTTCTACAATTGTTGTTCAGACTGACCATTTTTACATATTTTTCGAAAAAACTGACTGGGGGAGGGGGAAACTAAATAAGTACCGATTGTTCTTTCTCTCCACTCAACGCATAGAACCAACGGAACATTTCTTGGGTTGCCCATTGTGATCGTTATATTTCGGGATTTACTTTAGACGACATTTCTAGTAAGAACTAAAATATACACTTGCAAACGAATTAGAGGGTTAATCAACCCTCTTGCAAAAATATCATTCAAATATCTTATAGAAATGTTCATAATTAAGGACATTGTGTTGCCTATACAAGCAAGCAAAAATATTAAATTGTATATGTTGTAAAAGAAAAGGGACTATTTAGGTACAATTTTAATAAACACGTTTTTCCTTATGATTTCTCTATCTAATACAATCACAATGTTTATAGGACGCTTCAGAGTAGCTGATTCAGATTATAAGGAAGTGCAGTGAAAATTGAAGAAGGGATCAGTGAGAGCTTTGATAAAGAAAGTTGTGTGTATAATAATAGAGATTCGACTGTACTTCCCTAAATTATGCGAATATTTAAAATAAATAATTTTACAAAATAAATCCGAAATTTTCAGATTTTTTGCATATTTTGGCACATAAATACCGTGAAATAAGTACCTAATCATTAATTTTTCTGATCAAAAATGCCACGGTATACTGCACAAGAAAATATTAGAGGGTTAATTAAACCCTCTTACAAAAATAATACTTGGTTTCTTTCGGACACGGAACACATCTAAGCTACAAAAACAAAGCTACCTTTACATGCAAGCATTAATACTAAATTATATATGTTGTAAAGAAATGATCAGTGATAATTGAAGGAAAGTTAAGTGAAAGATTTGAGAATTGAAAGTGGGGTAAGTGAGAGCTGTGACAGTTGAAGAAAGGATAAATGAAAGATTTGATCGTAGGGATAAGAAGCTGTAATACTCCAAGGACGATAATATAGAGTTTGCTTTAACTATCCTAAGAGGTGATAACACAAAGATTTCCTTCGATCTTAGTATTTTGGTCACAAATTAATGATCATTTATTCTTGAATCTGCGAATTTATGAGTGTATTTTCCCTCATTCAAATCCCCTTTGAAAAACCTAATTAAGTCAGCTTTCCTCCTTTATCCTCTCTTCTGGGCTTTTCTTGTTTTCTTTTATTTTTTCATTTTCTTCCCTTATCTATTCTTTTGCAAAGCTTTTTGGTTTTTTTTATTTTTTTATTTTTATACATATATTATATATGAAGCAAAAATCAACTAAAAGTCAAAAGCCTTGTGCCAAGCGATAAAAATTTTATGCTTTTGTGGATTCAACTTTGTGTTGAGAGAAAAAAAGAGTAGAGGATAAAAAATTATAAAAACGAGTGAAAATTTCTAGGAATATTTTTATAGGTTTTCTCTCATAAAATATGGCTGGACGACTTGCCTATAAGTCAAAATACCAACTTATAAGTCAAATCTATTCAATTAACACCCCTTACTTTCTCCCTTAATAAAGCTTCCAACCGAAACTTTATATATGTATTCAGTTGTTCATTTTTTCTTCGGTTGGAAGCTTTATTAAGGGAGAAAGTAAGGGGTAAGGGTCAAGTAAGGGGTGTTAATTCATTCGCTCTAGAGAACTAACTAAAGGTTTCTTTAGAGATCGAGATTTTTAGAGATCGACATCTCTAAAAATCTCAATCTAGAAAACCGAGATTTCTGTTCGAGATCTCGACTAGGTTCCTCTCTCCCTTTTTCCCAACCCGCCCTTCCTCTGAAACAATTTTTATCCCCCTTTAGGTCAGTCTCTCTCATCGCCCTTTTACCCACAAAAATAAAAAAAATTTCCAACCACAGCCTTTATTCATTTGTTCATCCCCCCCTATTTTCATCACTTTTCCACTTTTTCCTTTTAATTAGCTTAGTTTTGACGCAAAAGCAATTTTGTTCTGCTAAATTTTTGCGCGCCTTTTTTAGAGGCAGACACTAAACTCTTTTTATTTTACGTTGAATGACGCCACTTGGGAGAGCTCTATAAAAGGGAAAAAGGGGCTGTGAAATGACGAAATGAGTTTTTATGGAAATCCTCGGGTTTTTTACACTATTTAAACAAAACAAAGGACTCTATACTTAATAAAAAATGCTTTGGAAGAGTGCAAATATTCAAACATAAGCTAGAGTTGCACCTCCGACCACGTACCCAGACCCCGTACCCGAAAGATTTTTCAAATTTTCCCCGACTCGAACACCGCCCAGAAACAATTTGAAAGCACGTACTCCGCTACACCGTTCCCTAGCGTTCGGGGTGCAGTCTAAAATAAACTAGAATAGGGGGTCTAAGCAGTGTTCGGCACGATTCGCTATTCCCGCTATATTATCGGAATTTAAGTTTCTTTACTTTTATGCTGTGCTTACATAAAAATCGTCTTGCGTTGGAAATGAAAAGCATTGGAAATGAAGAGACGCGATTCTGGCCGCAAAACGCAAGACGCTTTTTGTGTAAGCACAGCATTAAGTAGTCCAATTTAAGTACTCCAAGTTCATGTTCCCTTTGCTCTATGAATAAAGTGAACTACTGTACTATTTTGGAATTTTCAGTACTGGTTCAATACCAGAACGAGTACTGAGCATCCATGAGTATAGTGTTTTGAGCATCAATCGATCTGCAAATGTGTTTTTTTTACTTTATTCATGCGGCTTACATTTATTTAAATTTTACTTAATATTCAAAGATACAATTAATATTTTATTTAAATATGTTTACGCTATTATGATATTAAATTTGTATCATTTTCGTATTTTTGACTAGTGATACTGTACCCCTAAATTAGATATGTACATCAGGGCTGGGCTCATTTCGCAATTTCGCGTTTCGCATCTTTCGCATTCTCGCATTTTTTGGCGCGAAAAGTTTCGCATTTCGCATTTCGCATTTTGGTCCAAATGCGAAATTTGTTTCGCTTTTTGATTTAGTTTTTCTTTATTTTTTTAGATATTTTTACATTAAATTTTTAAAGGAAAAGGGAAAGAAATATAAATAAATTATTCCTCTTTTTTTTAGTTGGTCGATGGTGAAGTGGTTAAGTTGACTGACTTTGCTCACTGTGGTGTTTTTTGGGGATGGGTTCGATTCCAGATATAGGAAATAGGACTTAAACAATTTTTTCTTCCAAAAATAAATGTTTTTAAACTTTAATTTTAAATTGTAAATTTGTTTTATAAAATATTAATCATATCTGGCACGACTCGAACAAGACCAAATTTATTACCAAATTATTTGTACCAAATTTATTGACAAAAATGGAGAAATCTGGCTTCTCGGCATTCCAAAATTTCTAAAATTTTCGCCTGTGGCGCTGAAAAAGAAAGAGATCTGACTTAAGGACCTCCAAAATTCTCAAAATTCTCGCCTGCGGCGCAGCAAAGGGATTTGAATTAAGAGGATATCAGTATATTAAAATGTGAAAGATCAATGGAAAAATTATAAAGTTCATAGGAAAAGATGAAAAATGGGGCGGGCGGATTTTTTTGGATTAATCCGATTGGGACCCAGACTCAGGCAAAGCCGGCCTGGAGCCTGGTCCGGTGCCGGGCGCTAATAATAAGCAATCTTAAGAAGAGTCTTCTTCAAAAAATGCACTAATGCTTTTATTTTTTATCACAATCTCGTAATTTATAATTTTGAATATGAATAAAAATTTTTAAAATTTTTAAATAATTTCGCTTTCGCGTTTCGCATCTTTCGCATTCTCGCATTTTTTAGCGCGAAAAGTTTCGCATTTCGCATTTCGCTTTTTAATTTTTTTAAAAAAGTTTCGCATTTCGCTTTTTATTTTTTGATTTCGCCCAGCCCTGATGTACATGATTGAAATAATAGGAAATACTTTGTCACAATTTCGAATGGTTTTTTATCTCAAGGTGGAAAACGATAAGAGGATACTAAATTAAAATTAGGTTTAGCAACTAAGAAACTACGATTAAAGAGAAGTGGCCAGTTTGCTATAAATTCTAAAAATGATAAATTAAATATTTACTTTAATTTTCCTAAGACGCTCTTAAAACGTCATTTGTTATTTGAATTCTTATAAATTTACACTATCCGAATTTCTCAAAAAATTCTCGATTTGGGATTTTCTCGAATAAATAAAGGTTAATTTGGATATAATAAATACAAACTGTTAAATTAAAATTTTTTAGAAAATTTACTAGTTTATCCTTATCCCAAGACATTTATGTTCCTTTGCTCTATAAATAAAGAGAAGGGAGCAGGTCGCTATAAATTTAAAAGATCCTAAAATTAAAAATCAGTCACTTACCGTTTGGTAGGATTTTGGAATTTTGGTAAATGTTCAATACCTAGATTTTCGGATCTGCCTGTATTGATAGTAAAAAACACATGAGTACTGAGCAGCGTTTTAAAACGTTTCAACTTTATTCATATAATAAAGCAACTTATATTTAAATTTACTTAATATTTAAAAATACAATTAATATTTAATTTAAACATGTGTACGCAACTTTTTTATTTCAGTTAGCTTTTTGACTTGCGTATTTTTGGATAGGGATAATGATTCCCTAGATGTTTTACTGATTTTAGGCACCGGATTTTAGGATTCCTAAGACATTAAAAGTCAATTCTGAAAATAAAATTATATAAAGGTTTCATTTCAATCAAATATGATTTTTGAGGCTAGGCTTATTTTGTTTTCCATAAATTAATCACCATTTTTTACAGAAATTCTTTGGCGGCTCTTCAGAGCTCGGCGAGCCTTTATTGCCAACACAAACAAGTAGTAGCTGCAAGAGTCAACACCAATCAGTAAATAAAAACACAAATTTGCCGCCACCGCCAAGGTGGTCGGCCGCGCCGAATACTTTTAATAAAACAACAACTGCAGTAAATAGTGCAGATTCATTAATTTTAGAACCTAAAAGAAGTATATCACTTTATTCTGTAAGTTTTTTTACCCAACTTGGTATAACCAAACTTAGTTCTACTTAATATTAAAAAATGCATTAACACTTATTTTAATATGTTAACTAATATCTCTGTCTTTGTGACGAGCTGATTAACGGTATGATTTTTTGTATAGGGAGTTTTAATCCCTAAATAATATTGTATGATTTAAATAGGAGGATCTAACGTTTTAACTTAGATAATTTTTCTTGATAGTCCAAAATGTCACAAAAATTAGTAAGGTATCGTCGGAACCTATTTTGGCATTCTCAGTTTCCCAGTATTCATTCTTACAATCAGCAGGTTTTTTGAATTGCTATCACCAAAGGGGAAATTTTTTCAGTTTTTTGGTAATATTTTGGCTTAAAAAATAGGTAATGTTTCGTTAACGAAACACATGTGTTTCGTTAACAAAACGAAACGAAACAAATTTAAAACTGTTTCGTCACGAAACAAAACGAAACAGGAAAAAACGTAACGAAACTAACGAAACAACGAAACGTTTCGCCCACGTCTGATCTACACCATAATATACTAGTTGACATATCTATCTTTTACTTTAGCACTTTAAATATGTGTGATAAATCTTATCTGAAAATGATAATTTTAAAAATTACGGGAATATAATATTTTATATTTAGCAAATTTAACGTTTTGTCATAATAATTAATTATCCCTAAGTGCAGGAAACGCACTAATAATAAATTCCTTTTTATTTAAAAAATCCTCACGTAAATCCTCCCTTTCCTTTTTCAGGACGTCAACGCAATTGACTTTTCCCCTTCAATTGAATCTACTCAACAACCACTCTCAGTTTTCAACCAAAATGGGCGACGTTCTACTTCCCCTTTGAGCGATCGCCGAGTTGCTTTTCAAGAGAATAATAGAGGGACTGAAAGGGGTAATTTCAACTTTATAGACATTAAAGGTCGAGGCCCGGAAAATTGGGCTCCAGGATTTTTTGGAAAATTGGGCTCCCGCGGAGCCAAATTAGGCAATAAAATTTAAACTTTTACAAATTTGACCCTGGCTAAGATGCAAGCAGTAAAAAAATATAAAATATATAAATTATAAAAAAAATATAAATTAAAAAACAAATATAATTTTACATAATATCTAATAAATTAATTATAATTTTATTTAAATTTTCTATTTTTTACGTTAACATAGAGATCGGTTTAGCGGAAGATTTTTTTTTGAAAGGGAGTAAATAAGCTCTCTAAATATTTTTGATTAAGTGTGAGATTTTCTGATCGAATGTTGGACACGAATCTACTGATTGAAAAAAAATTTAAGAAAGTAAAAATTTTTAGAAGCATCAAAAGCAGAAACATCAACATTTATAAACATTGAAACAAATCAACAACAACCTCTATCCCCACAAAAATTGACAAATTCCAACAGTAATCTTTGCCTGCTCCAACCACCCAACCCCTCAACACATTTTCAACCAAAATTTCCTCGTTTAAATAATCATCGCACCTCTGAAGTGCGCAAAATGTCAATTGTTGGGAAGCCTTTGGTTTACAAAAATTATAGTACCGATCAACGCTTTAGGCGGGTCCAGTCAAAAATGCACAATTTTCTTGAGAGGCCGAGAGGGTGGAAGGCAGCAAGCTATCATTTGGCTGTGTAAGTCCGTCAAAATAAAATTTCCTTATTTTATGAATCAGAGGAAAGGAGGGATACGTGCTGAATCGGCACACGGGTAAAGCTTATGAAGATTGAAAAGAGGCCCGTAACTGGCTCTCGTTATAGCTCCTTCCAAGTGTACGAATTATGATCATTCCGACAGAAAAATTATATTAATAGTTTCGTGAATTGGAATTCTCGCCCCAATTTTCGGGAATCGGAACGGCACTATCCCTTTAAGTTAAACGATCTTCTCGGGGGTTTTGGAAACGGCACGGTTCTATCGAAGACCATCTACGACCCTGAATGATACAGGACCTTTATAATTTAAAAATATTTTTTGTCTGTTTCAGTTTGGTAATGGTCCTAATGTGCCTAGCTTTGAGTGTGTTTAGTACTATACCCGAATTTGAGGAGCAAGCAACACTCACTCTTTATTATACAGTAAGTTTAGATGAGGAACTTTGAATGCTCTTTAACGTCCACTTTTTCTCATAGGAAATTATTTTTGTTTTTTGGTTGGCAATTGAGTATGTTTGCCGGATATGGTCTGCTGGGTGTCGTAGCAGATATCGAGGTGAATAAAGAAATTTTTGAGTATAAATAATATCCACTACCTAAGGTGTTGCTGGCCGAATAAGGTTTGGAACCTCTGCTTATTGCATTATTGGTAATCTAATTTAATCTCTTTTTGAGACTCCAATGATCCTAAATTTGATATTCAGACATAATTGTGATAACGGCCTCTGTAGTGGTCCTATGCATGGGTGCCACTGGACAGGTATATTATTTAAATTTTGATGGTATACGGTTAACCCACATTATAAGATGTCTAATTAAAGGCGGACTTATGCCGTTTCTTTCAATCTATTTTTATTTGATGTACAAAAAGGTCAGTAATTTATTCCTTGCAGAATCTTACAGAATTTCTTTGTAACATCATTCATTAAGTAAAATCTTGGGTAGAGGAAAGAAACGGCATAAGTACCTAAAAGGCACACTTTTTTATTATAGAGCTCTACTTGAGATATGTATACCTCCAGTTAAGTACCCCCCAATAGAGCTAGATCTCTATTCAGGATACATCCGTATTTATCTGTCATTTTGTATGTCGAGATGCTCAAGCGATAATTATATCGGAATTAGTCCAAAGACATTTGGCCACTTTTAACTAAACCTCATTTTAATCTCAGGTATTCGCAGCCTCCGCCATCCGTGGCCTTCGCTTTTTCCAAATACTCAGAATGCTCCGGATTGATAGGAGGGCTGGAACTTGGAAATTACTTGGTTCAGTCGTGTGGGCACATCGTCAAGAATTGCTTTCTACTCTATATATTGGCTTTCTAGGGCTAATTTTTTCTTCATTCCTTGTCTATCTCTGCGAGAAAAATTATAATGGTAGGCAAAAATTATAATTGAGAAGCAACTATAAAATCGGGACTTGGAAATCCCAATGTAAATCTCATTTAGGTAGCCCAAAAATACGTAAATGATCAGAAAATGGAAAAAGAGATCCAACATTAATCAAAAGGAAAAATATTTAATTGTACTTAATATTGAAAAATACAATTAGAAATTCATTTAACTATTTTTAAATCCCCAATACTTTAAAGTTGTATTGAATTCAGAACAAGTGTATTTTTGGATAGGAAGTGTCGCTTCCTAATTAAATTCGTACGGTTTATCTAAAAGTATAGGATTACAAACAACTAAAATATTTCACATTCGATGTTGTGATACATGCAGACGAGCTCGAGGTGATACGTCAAATTATTCCAAAATTTTCAAAATCCATATTTGACCAGCCTAGTTATAATCCATGCGGTTTAGTTAGTGCCTTAATCACATTTCTAGCTCTGTCTATAAATTCTTTTCAAAACGGAATTGGTCAACACATCGTTAGGCAGACTGACGGCTGGCCTCAACCATTTCAAAATAACAAAATTTAAAATGCCAAAATTATTTTTCAGATAAATACACATCATTTGCCGATGCTCTATGGTGGGGAGTGGTTAGTTATAAATCAGAAAATGCAATTAAAATTCCCGATTAACTACAGATAACACTCTCTACCGTTGGTTACGGAGATGTTACCCCAATGACTTGGCCAGGCAAAATAATTTGTGCAGTCTCTGCCCTTCTCGGAATATCTTTTTTTGCTTTGCCTGCAGTTAAATTTAACAAAAAATTTTTTAATAAATTTATCCAATAAAGGGAATACTCGGCCCTGGATTTGCATTAAAAGTTCAACAACATCAACGGCAAAAACATTTGATTAGAAGAAGGGTGCCTGCTGCAAGGCTTATTCAGTGTCTGTGGAGGCATTATTGGTAAAATTTGTTAAATTATTTAAATTTGGAAAGAAATGCCGGTACTTTTCCGTTTTGTTACACCCCCCTATATTAATGCTCAAAATGTCACATATAGGGTAATTAAAGGTGCTGAGTCGAACGGTACCCTTCTTTTTCCCAGGAGATGTCTGTGAACCGAGATAAAGGGCTCGAAATGGTCAAAAACCATAGGGGGGAGTAAGTTCATTTTTGGGGTAAAAATTCGAATATACAAATAATAACCCATTCGAAAGAGCTCATGAAGCTGAGTCGAAAGACACCAAGATCAACAAAATCTGATTTGATTTGACCGAGATTCAGGTCCCTGAAAATTGAAAAAACACACAATTTTTTGTATCGTAACTCGGTCCAAACTTGTTTGAAGACGGTGATTTTGGTGTCATTCAACTCAGCTCGTCGAGCTCTTTCGAAGGAGTTATTATTTGCACATTCGAATTTTTTACCCCAAAATGACCCAATGGTTTTTGACCATTTCGAGCCCTTTATCTCGGTTCACAGACATCTCCTGGGAAAAAGAAGGGTACCGTTCGACTCAGCACCTTTAATTACCCTATATGTGACATTTTGAGCATTAATATAGGGGGGTGTAACAAAACGGAAAAGTACCGAAATGCTTATAAAAAACAAAAAAATTTTAAAAAGCCTAACAAAAATTTTTAAAAAATTTCACAAGTTGAGGAATTTACGCTTCTGGAACTTTCGTCCCATATTTTTTTAAATTTTGTCCGAGGAATAATAAATGTTACCAGAAGTTTTTGAAATTTTTATATTACTCATAATCGTACCTAATACCTGGGATAGTAAAGTCTGCTTCAAAAAGTTCCCTGTTTCATACCCCCACCCCCTAATTTTTGGCAAACATTTATTTTTTTGTTCATACTCACTCCTCGTACAAATTACAAGATATAAGAATTCTGGTATGAGATCCAGTTACTGGCTGTGTCCGAGGAATAATAGAACAAAGACATTTACTTATACTTGTGCTTTATCACAAGGATAATATAATAAAGTCGAAGGGATAGTTCTAGGTTATTGGAACACAAGAATATTATGACATAAATGCTTGCCAGAAACATCCAAGCGCAATTCAAAATCAAAACATATTAGATTATACCTTGGTTATGAAGTTTAGAATGGGGAATTATGTAATTTACACTAGGGTTTGACGGTACCGTACTACTGACGGTATTCGTTACTTATCGATACTTTAATTGGTACCGAAACAAAATTGTGATCTTTCGTCACACAAAGCAGTGAGAAAAGAAAATTCAATCCAAAGGCAAAAAGTTTATGTAGAATTTGGAAGGCACAAGGCTATATTTCCCCAATTTCTAGCGCCGCAACGGTAGTAAAAACACCGGGTGTATTTTGACATATATGTATTTATAATAAATGTACTTTTCATTATTATGTATATGTATTATGTAAAATAGGGTTGCGCCCCGAGCCTTCGGGGTTGACAAAGTCGGGGGTCGGGGGTTTCGCGGTTGACAAAGTCGGGGTCGGGGCTGCTCAAATTGTTCGGGTCGGGGCTGAAAATAATGTCGGGGTTAGAGGTCGGGGTTAGTCGGGGCGCAACCCTAATGTAAAAGGTCAATATTGCCAAATACATATCGTGTAAACAACTTTATTAAAGCCGACAAATTATGAAATCTCAAAGGACATTTTCGCAGACATTAAAGAAAATCTTTAAATCTTACCCAGCTTTAATATTTTGACAATATATTTAACAATAACATCCATCCTTTTAATATATATTTTTATTTTTTATTCCCTTCAATTTTAATTAATATAAATTAATTTTTAAAATTTTTTATATTAATTTAGAATGAAACTTATTAGTATTTTAGTCCTTTTAATCTTCA
Source organism: Meloidogyne arenaria (assembly GCA_036172955.1). Classification (NCBI taxonomy): domain Eukaryota; kingdom Metazoa; phylum Nematoda; class Chromadorea; order Rhabditida; family Meloidogynidae; genus Meloidogyne; species Meloidogyne arenaria. The sequence continues at coordinate 582,664 of JARQAB010000003.1, forward strand.
ATTCGATATTATGGAGTTTAATTAATTCTGTTAAAAATAATAAAAATCAAAACGAGTTGATTAGAGTTGAGGAAACTTCAAAGGATTTAAATAAAATATTAAATGAGGGGGCTGAATCATCGGCTGCTCCTCAAATTCAAAAATATAAAGAAACGTTAAAACCAAAACCTAGAATTGTAAAACAAGATAAAAGTAAATATGCGGACGACGATAAAAAGTTAAAGAAAAAAGGATACTATAGAGATTATTACCAAAAGCATAAAGAAAAGCTTATCGAAACTAGTCAAAACTGGTATAAAATGAATAAAGAGAAAAACCAAATTAACCTCAAGAAGAATAAAGAAAAGAAGAAGGAATATGATCGAAAATATCAAAAAGATAATAAAGAAAAAAGGACAGAATGTCAACGAAGATACCGTCTAAAAAAGAGAAATGAGAAGGAAATTCTACAAAATGATTCTTCAAAACTGAAAAACATTCAATCTGGTAGTGAAGGATGTTCATTTGATATTCAACAGACTGGTGATTGTAGCGATAAGGCGAAATTACCAGTTATTTGCGAAGGGGACTTTCAGACTGAAGAAAGAAATCTTCCTCAAGGAGGGGAAGAAGAAAGTAATACGTATAAATTAGAAAATTTGGTGGATGAGCTTAATCAGATTGAGGTTGAAGAGCCTAATAAACTTGGTGAAAACGGCATAAATCAAATAAATTTGAATGAGTATCCTTTTGATCTGAACGAGAAACCTGAGGAAGAAGAAGATGATATTTAAAGAATGAAGACTTTGTAAAATAAAGAATGCGAAAAAATTTATGATTAAAACAATTCTTCATATGTATCAAATTTTTACACGCTTCTAAAGTAATAAATGTTGATAAATTTAGACAAGAAAAAAAGCATCCTTATTTTTGTTCATTTCATAGAGCGATATAATGGTACTGATTCGAAGCTAGTTTTGTTGTAGTGGTGTAGTATAGTGTAAAATCTAGCCGATAGTTCTCTTTTTTCATTCTTCTCCTATACCTACAACTTCATTTACTTTTTTATTTCGTGGTGCGATAGATCTCGTGTAAGAGCTTGGCAAACTCCAAAAGAATTGACAGAAAACAAAAGCAGGAAGTGGAGTCAACAATCATCAACATCTTGATTTCTAGGATTGTACGATTGTAAGTATTGCATGTGAACGAGCAAACTAAAACGTGTCAAAGCCTTGTTCGCACTTTATTCAAAAAAATAAATACCGTATTTACTGTATTATAGCCCCATGGGGCTCTATTGTTCAAATATCCCGAAAAGATGGGCTCTGTAAAAGAGGGGGCTTTAATACAGACGGGGAGCTCTATTTTTCAACAATCCTCGAAACGGGGGCTTTATTAAGATGGGGGGGGTGGGCTCTAATTCGGAGGGGGGCTATAATACAGAAAATAGTAACTAATTAAGTCTATAAAATGTCAAAAGAATAACGATAAGAAGCGAGTTGTAGCTGCTCTTATTGCCGGACGTAAATTCCTATAACATTGAAGACGAAAGTTCCGAAGGACGAAAACCCTTCAAATTCCAAAATACAAATAAATACAAAAGCATTAAAAACAAATTTTTCAAAAACTATAAATTTATTTCAGTGCTCAACCCGAAAGCAGAAGCCAGGCAACCTGGAAAGTCTATTTACAGCCTGCTCCAATAATGTTAGTTTTTTCTATTTTTATTCATTCACATGCACTCTGTATTATAATTTTGTGTTTTACTCACCCTAAGACATTTGAGGATATAGAGATAACCTTTCTATAATAACGGTTACAAAGTTTACATAACAATAATGCATAACAATAATGCTTTACATAACAATAATGCTCAAATGTCGAGTTTTCAAAGCTCAAAGGCAACATACTCACTTTTAATTTTTTCACAATACAGTCATATCACTTTAAGTTACTCTCTGGCACAATGGAAAGTATTCATAAACACCTTTAACATAAAACTAGATCTGACATTAAAATGACATGTGATGTCAGGAGAGTGAACCAAGTGTTAAAAATCTTGTGTTAATGGGCACTTTAGTTAGACTAGACAATCTACAGGTATTGGTAAGGTAAAATTCAGAATTTTTCGAATCCCGACAATGATGGAATATATCCCCAAAATCCCCAAAGCACGAAGCACTATTCTCACACACAAACACTTTCTTTTGTTTCAGTCCTTGCAACAAACCGCCAAAACAAGCAAAATCTACTCAATCCTCCATTAAAGCCTTTACTTCTTGCCGTAATCTTTCCTTGCGTCTTCGACGCTCTCTAGGCTTGATACAAGCAAATAGGCCTCAACAAGTTGAGATCGTTGCTTTAGAGAGTGGGGGAGAGGAAGGGCGTCCTTCTAAAGTAAGAAGACGCTCAAAAGTCAAAGGAGTCCAGACGGACATTCCGCCAAACGTAATGGTGTCGTTGCCCTTGATTGAGCTGGGAATGAAACGACAAAGGCTACTAAACATTCAAAATGTTGAGGAAGGAGAATAATGTTCCCTTCACTCCAGCTCGTCCTCCTCTACTAATTCAACCTCAAATTCTTTAATATTTGGGGATGGAAGAGAGGAAAAGGTGGAAAATGTCGATAAATTGTCACTTTTGAAGAAAAAGGCGTCTTTAAGACAGCAGTCAATGCCTGAGACGGTGTTTGATGCGACGGAGTAAGCTAAACCTTTTTATTATTTAACTTAAAAATTGTTAAGTTTACTAGTGCACAAACCTAAAGTTAGCACCTTAATACATTTTGTTTTTTTATCACTATCACTTTACGCACAATGGCACCTTAACTTTAAAATTATTTTTCGCTTATAAGTATGAGGGAATCTCCGGGTATTCGGAACAGAGCTGTTTCGAAATTTCGATTTTCGATTTTCGTTTTTCGATTTTCGAGGTTTTTTTCCTTTCGATTTTCGATTTCCGATTTTCGAAATTTTGTGATATTTTCGATTTCCGATTTTCGAATTTTTGAAAAAATTTGAATTTTTGGCGCCAAAAAGTAGGAATTTTGACTTATCGGCCATCATAAATTTAAAAAATTTTCGCCTGCGGCGCTGAAAAAGGAAGAATTTTGTAGACTTGGTCTTCCAAAATTCTCAAAATTTTCGCCTGCGGCGCTAATTGGAGGAAGCCCTGATCTATTAACAATATAATGCTTCGGCTCCGGTATATTGGGAAAAAATTTTAAATGAGGTATTAGCCATTTTTCAGTTAAAAATTGAAGTATTACTATAAGTCAGCGATTCCTATTTGATTTTGTGATATATAAGGGTTGGATGAATGATTTGGAGTGATGTCGGGGATACAAGGGGATGAAGGGCATCAGACGATTTAGAGGGATCAAGGGGGTTTAACGAAGTATGGAAAATTGATATTTAAATACTCTACTTTTAGCGCCGCAGACGAAAATTTTGAGAAATCTGGAGACCTTAAGCCAGATTTCTTCCATTTCTTGCCCTCAGATTAGAAGGGTAAAGTGATTTGAGTTCTCACAAGATGCCTACTTAATTCTCACAAGCACCGATATCTTTTAAATCCACCATAATCTAGTCATTAGTTTTCTCTAATTCCTTAGAGTTTAAGCAAAAGTTCCAACTGAGACCTAACATAACAAAAATTTATTTTCCAATTTTTATCAAAATTTTTTTTCGATTTTCGTTTTTCGATTTTCGATTTTCGAGGTTATTTTTCTTTCGATTTCCGATTTTCGATTTCGAAGATTTTGAAAAATATTTTCGATTTTCGATTTCGATATTTTTGGATTTCTTTCGATTTTCGATTTCCGATTTTCGAAGATTTTTTTGTTTCGAAACACCTCTGATTCGGAACCGAAAACCTAACTGAAAATTTAGGATAACCGGAAACGGAAACGATATCCGAACCGAAATTTCCGTAAATCAGGTTCCTTTCGGTTCCAGATACCAAAATCGTCAGCTTTAGTTATAAGCGGTGACCCCTCCTCGGGTTGTGCTTCACAAAAAAGTTATTTTATACTTTATAACTTCTTATAACGTATACAACCTACTATGAGAACTAACTCATAGACTAAAAAATATTGACCCCTCTGATACATTAAAATCTACATTTTATTTTAGAAGAATCAGGCCTTGTGTATCTGCCCCTAACGGTCAAAACAACAGTTTAATCAACCGAATAAGGCAAAGTGCCAGAAGAAAACCGCCTCCTGCCCCATTAAGTACTGATTTTGGAGCTGAAGGTTAATAATTTGGATTTTTGATAATTTGCCATTTCAATAAAACATTTTTAGATGATACACCAACAGACACACTTTGTGGTGTAAATGTCAGGACTTTGTTTGTACCTAACAGACCTCCTGATAATATAAGGCAAAATTAAATTGAGGAAAAATTCCGTCAGATTAATCATAATCCGAAATTGATCAAAATTTGTCATTTTGAAAGAGCTCGATGAGCAAGTCGAGTGACCGACCCTATATTAAGTTTTAGTCCCTATTGGAGGCATAAATATGGGCAGGGAAATAGTGAGATTCGAGCTATGGTCTCAAAATGGTCAGGTGTATTCTGGGAAATCCCCACATAGTGGACCAACCGTATTTTCTAGGGACCAACCGGATTTTTTGGTCTAAATTTGTATATGCAAATGATGCTCATTTGAAAGAGATTGTCCTTAAATGACAGATTGTTCGTCTCAATCGGATTATGGGAGATACGGCGGAATTTTACCTACACTTTAAATACTAAAAAAATTATTTAATTTATTTTGTAGCATTGTATCAGCTTCAGATACCCTTAGTGAAATTGAAAGTTTGGGTGCTTTAGGATTTTCACTTGGAAGTTGGCGTAAGAGCAGTAGTAACAAGAGCAACAATAGAAAGTAATTCTTATTAAGTATTAGTATCGTAAAGCAGCTGGGCTATATCTATTTCTCCCCGTTAACTAGTGCAGAAGGTTAATCGGCGGCTGAGAGAGAATCTTCAGTAGACCGGACTAATCTGTTAGCCATTACACGACGCCGCCGACTGTATAGTCTTGGGAATTAAATAGCTATATGCTTTACAGTATTCTGATTTCTGATTTTCTAATCATAATTTTGTAGGAGAATAAACCAGAATTCTGATTTTTACAATTTCAGAAATTCTCTTTTTTAGCAGTTATTCCCACCACAAAAAGAGCATTTCCGCCTTAGCAGTGTCCACAACTTCAGCTATTATGGATAGTGACTGTGGACAACATCGTCCCGTGGGGAACAGTTCTTCCCTAGGTACACTTACAGGTCTCTAAAATATGTTTATTTGTATTTTTTAAATTTTTTCCCTACGCTTTTTGCACATAAATAATTAGTTCAGTCAACTCCCTTAAGAATAAAAGGGTCGAAGGGTCATTATTGAGAGAAGCTTACTGTAGATTGAGTAAAGTATAAATTTTGCCAACGGTTGAAAGAACTTGACGTCGGACTGTGGATGGGGCAGGTTTTCATTTTTTATGGAAGCCTGGTCATGGATATGGATGTGGATACAGATAATACCAAAATGCCTGCGGATATCCGCCTGTATCCGCCGTAAATATCTGGATACGGATACCAAAATCAGTATCCGTGACCAGGTCTGGTTTATGGAAGCCTGACTCGCTGACATTATGCGGGAGTTGACTACTAATTAACAAAGCTAAAAAAATTTTCCCTATAAAATCCTGATTGCAGTGCATTAATTTTTAAATGGCCTAGTTTCATAGTCCCACCCGTGAATTTGAAAAAATAGGGAAATATGTAGAATAGTAATCTCTTTTTTATGAAACATTTCAGCTCCCCCAAATGCTCATCCTCCGCCTAAACAACGCCAATTCAAAAACTTACTACCTCGTCGTCCATCAACCTCACCGGAAGAAAGAAGATATAAATCCTCGAGCCCTAAACTTGCTGGTTATTATAAAACTCTTATTAAAGGAACTAGAATTTTCTAGAAAAATCAGACGAAGAAAAACAGCCAGAAGCCTCAGAGAAGGACATAAACCCTCGAAAACCTGGCCGGTCATTTTCTGCTGCGGATCCAGCCACCCTCCTTCTAGGCGATTTTTGGATGGCACCTTGGCTAGAATGGATAGCGAGGGAACGTGCGGGAGGTATAAACACAGGGAATGGAGGGAACGACAATAATGGAAATGATGGAAATAATAACAACAATAATGGAGGAAACGAGGACTCCTCAGTGTGGGGTCAGTTCACTGCATGTGCACCTCTCCATCAGCGACGGGGTCAGGACCGTCGGCGCCTATCCAATGAATACGTGTCCGGTAAAATAAAAAGAAAAATTAGTAAATTGCAAGTGCGCAGTCGTTATCGCATAAATATTAAATTAGTCTTGTATCATGTATTGTTGAAGGGTTGCTTTTGGTTTAAGCTACTTTTTAAGTAAGGGAATTCTTTCGCTTAAGTTATGGTCACATAAGGGTCGTTTAACCTCTTGCGACGTAAAATACTATTCAAAATGAGGAATTATCTTGTACAGAAGACGCGTGGATTTTTATATAACCATAACACTTTGAAACCCTCTTAGCTCTTACTAACTGATTTTAGAACTCATAGGAGTAATATATACCTGAAACGGTCCTCTAGTTAAGCTACTGTCCTCTAGCTGAAGAGACAATTAGCTAGAGCTTCTTTCTGCGAGTGCCCCTATGCGAATTTTAAATACATAAATCTTATAATATGAGCTATTCTGTCGAGCTCTCCATTCGAGAGTCTTTGATCTAGCGACTACTTCTAGGAATATATTGATGTATCCCTCTGAGAGTTACATTAATATAGTGTTCAATCACTCTACTAAAAACACATTTTAGTAGTAAAAATTCAAATAGCAGTTTACCGGATTTTTGCTTAAATTTGTCTGTGTTTTGTAAGTCTTGCTTCGTATTGCTCAAAAATATTTTTAAAAAATTTTACGGTACGTATTCACTGCTTTGCTTGCTTTTCTTAACCTTTTACCTCGTTTTCTGATTTTCCTTAATTTCATAAAATTTATTTTTAAAAATTAGATGAAGATTCGCCACTTTTACAACTTCGAACCCTCGATGATTATACCCCGGCATTAAAGAATGCTGCTAGGGCGATTAGAAGGATTCAATTGCTAGTGGCTAGAAGGAAATTTAAAGAGGCTCTAAGGCCGTATGATGTTAAAGATGTGATTGAACAATATGCTGCTGGGCATGTGGATTTGCAAGCGAGGGTTAAACATGTACAGCAAAGGTGAAAAGAATTTTTTTGGAATTAAGTATTATTTTACTAATCCCTAGAAAAGAAGCAAAAATGACCTCTAATATTTTTGAGATTTGCCGGGAAGCAATCGAGTATCCGGATTTAGTTTGGAGCTAGACCATACTTAACAGACAAAAGTTAATTATTTGAGGAGAATATTCTCCCCATTCAAAAATAGATTTTATACTTTAATTTATTTATCATAATTTCAGCAAGGTTAAATAAATATTTATAATGCAAATTATAATTTAAAATATTAAGCAAAATAGTCTTCAGATTTTAAGATTTAAAACAAATTTTTTTGATAATTTTACAGGCTCGACCAGATTATGGGAAGCAAGCCTAGCAAGGAGGACCTTAAAACATCTCTGGCTAATCGAGTAATGAAAATGGAGAGACAAGTTGAAAAGATTGGTTAGTAAATTTAATAATTTAATTTACTTAATATACAAAAATATAATTATTATTTTATTTTAATATTTTCTTGTGTTCGCATTTTGGTAACTCTCCAATTTTCAAGAATATATTTTTGAATAGGGAATTTTGATTCCCTAAGTAATATTTTAAGGCATTTGTCTTAATGCCCCCGTATTTCGGTACGAAATATAATTTAAAAATTGTTTAAATTGGCCAATTTTTTAAAAAATTAGTTTTTTTTTTTAAATAAAAAAACCTTTTATTTAAAAAAATTGCCAAGTCGAGGACATAAAATATAAATGCTACGTTAGCCAAATTAGCTGTAACCAAGATTCCATTCTTGCTACGTGGATTCAGCGAAAACAATAGACTGAGACAGAGTGGCACTGGAAATTTAAGAACCTATGAGGGGCAAGCGAAGATTCAGTTGGTCATAATTTAGTCCAGAATCGTCAAATAGTGCTATTTTGATTATTTCGCTCCCAAGTGATTCCCATTGTCGGGTCCCCAAAAGTCGGGTCCCCAAAAGTCGGGTCCCCAAAAGTCGTATCCCAAATGTCGTCGAGCCGACTATATTCGTGTCTAAACTTATGATTTTAATTCTAATCTTTATGGAACATAAAAGCGAAAATCAAAGTTCGATCACAATTTTTTCAACTTAAATTAGTGATCAAATTTATGAAAACTAAATCCACTGTAATATCTTTAATATTAATCAAATAAATTTTAAGACAAGAAATTGGATTTGTTGGTGGAAATGTTTTTGGAGGAGAAAAGGATTCGTTTGGTCGACAAAGGTATTAAAACCGGTAGTGGTTTTGGCGGGCATTCTAACGGAAATGCAAATAATACTACAGGACATCGTTCTATAAGTCTTCGACAGGCATTCTCTCCCCCTTCCAGAGGATATCAGTAAGTGAAATTTTATTATAAGAAAGAGTAGGAGTTTTAAAACAAGATTTTACAGTTCCAAAAAAACCATGTTTTAGGAAAGAGGGACGGTCTTGGGACGGTTTTCCTGATCCATAACAAGAGGTGTTTTAAAATTTAGATTTATTAATTTCTCAAAAATTTGACTTTGTGGCTAAAAAAGAGAAAGATATGAAAAGATTTCTATTTTACATTTTGGGTTGCCTAAGTATCGTATAGTTATGAGGTTATGAGCATATATACAGTATTTACTCGATTAATTCCCATGGGGAATTACTTTTTTAACCCATCTGTGGGATGAGGGAATTAAATATTCGAGGGAGGGGAATTATTCAAGTTTTGAAATTTAAACGTGTAGTAGGGTATTTGAGGGAGGGGGATTATTTTTTCAACCCATCCGTAGCATGTGGAATTATTCAAGGGAGGGGAATTATTTGAGGGAGGGGAATTAATCGCATAAATATGTACGTTATCCTGTTTTTAATTTTCGCATATTTTTTTTGTTTCGAGATCACTATTATCCGAACACTACTACATAATTTAAAGTCTGAGTAATAAGGGAGGGTTAAATCCAATGTATCGAATATGATAAAATCTAAATAAACATTCTTCTTAATTTTCCCCTTTAGACAAAAAAGCTCAGCACCAGAATTTCAACCTCCTCGTCAGTCAATGTCATCAACCCTTTTGCCTTGTTCCTCCTCCTCTACCGTCCCAAAAGTGCCAATTTCTCCACACAAACAACTTCAGTTAAGTCAATCATTAAAATTACAACAACAACAATCTCAGAAAAAACAACAAAAAATTCCGACTTTGAGACAGTTGGATAAAGTTGGAACTCAAATACCTTCTTCATTGCCTATCAAAATTACTCAAAAATTGGAGACTTCAACAGCTAAGAAGGATAAAGACGAGGAAGAAGAGAATCATGGAGACATTCATGGAGAGAACGAGCCTTTAATTAGAGGCTCAAGAAAGGGGATAGGACCTCCAGCTCCGAATGATTCTATTGTATGAACTAGAGAGCCTTATTATGGATGTTCCTGGCTGAGATTTGAAAATCAAGACCGGAACTGAAAAATGCCAAGAAAAGTGAAAAGTCAAGAGTTAAGGAGAGTACTGGCTTAAAAGGGTACACCCCACTTTACCGCCGCCCACTTTACCGCAGCCCACTTTACCGCGCCCACTTTACCGCCGCCCACATTACCGCGAGCCCACTTTACCGCCGCCCACTTTACCGCAAGCCCATTATACCGCCGAAAATTTTTTTTATATTTTGGCGGGGATGTTGAGCCAGTGACGGGGGATGATATTCGAATGACGGGGGATGTTGTTCGAACTTCTCCCGTTGACGGGCCAACTTCCCCGTTGACGGGCCAACTTCCCCGTTGATGGACCAACTTCCCCCGTTGACGGGCCAACTTCCCCGTTGACGGGCCAACTTCCCCGTTGACGGGCCAACTTCCCCGTTGATGGACCAACTTCCCCCGTTGATGGACCAACTTCCCCCGTTGACGGGCCAACTTCCCCGTTGATGGACCAACTTCCCCCGTTGACGGGCCAACTTCCCCGTTGATGGACCAACTTCCCCCGTTGACGGGCCAACTTCCCCGTTGATGGACCAACTTCCCCCGTTGACGGGCCAACTTCCCCGTTGATGGACCAACTTCCCCCGTTGACGGGCCAACTTCCCCCGCCAAATAATAAAAATTTTTGCGGCGGTAAAGTGGGCCCGCGGTAAAGTGGGCGGCGGTAAAGTGGGCCCGCGGTAAAGTGGGCTCGCGGTAATGTGGGCGGCGGTAAAGTGGGCGCGGTAAAGTGGGCGGCGGTATATTGGGCTGCGGTAAAGTGGCCTGCTCCCGGCTTAAAATTACATTAATCATAGTCTGATAGGAACCCAATTAGCTTGCTGAACGATAAAAGCCGTCAAGATAATTTCATGTTTATAAATAGGGCTCGTATAAGGTTTTCTAGTTCGGACTATAAACACTTTCGGAAGATACAGGTAATAATTCCTAGTTAAATAATCTCACAAATCTATTCTAATGCCTAAACTTCCACCAAGATAATATCAATGTTCTTAGTGTTGCTGAAATATTAATAGTTTTATTTTATTCTTTTCCCTAATCTTTTATCATTGTTTTCTAAAAATATTTTAATAAATTTGTTTGTTACTTTAATTAGTGAAATAATAACGTCGGATCCTGTACTTAAAAATTTCAAGTTCGCTGTACACATACATTATACAGCTCCAATTTGTCGGGCTGGTAAGTGACCATTTACTTTCTCTTATCAGATAAGTTGGAACTCGAATTCCTTCATCATTTTCTATCAAAAGTAATCAAAAATCGGATTAGTTTAAAAAAACAATTGTACACGACCGGTGCCGGTACATTCAGGTATTATCGGTACCGGTAACGAAAAAATCTATTTGCCGAACACTTATGAGGGCTGTCGGTTCTTAAACGAACTGGGGATTTTCGTTTATTTTTGGTTCCGTGAAAATTCTCACGAACCGACAGCTGTACATTAGCTATCATCAAAATTCAACTTTTGCATAATTAATAACATTATTTAAAAAAAAGTTTTTCTTGAATTTTAAAATCTAATTTTAATTAATTTAAAATAGATTTTTAAATTAAAAAATTCAATAGTCGCGCATTTCTTAAGCATGCGCTTCTCGAGGCATTTATTTAAATTCATTCAATAAATTTTTTTCTCGCGCTTAAAATTTTTTCCGACACCACGAGTTTTGAGGAGAGGGAATTTTTTTTAAAAAGTCATACGTAAAGGGCAACACGTGCTACTTGCGCAGCTAAAAGTCATAATGGAGAGGGAGTGGAGGAGAGTGAAGATGTGAGAGACTTTGAATTGGTGGGGGGGGGTGTAGGAGGTTGAGGTGAAGGGAAGAGGGAAGGACGTCGAATCGGGGGGGGGGGTGGAGGAGGAGAAGGTGAAGGGAAGAGGGACCTTGAATGGAGGGGGAGTGGAGGAAAGGGAAGAGGGACCTTGAATGGAGGGGGAGTGGAGGAAAGGGAAGAGGGAAGAAGGAGCGACGTCGAATTGGGGGAGGGGTGGAGAAGAGGAGAGGGTGAAGTGAAGGGAATTCGATTGGGAGGGATTTTAAATAAGCGCGAGGGTCTTACATATACAATTAAACATTCTCTAATGAAGGCACTTTAAATTTTTTTAAAATTCTTTAAATAAATTATCCCCCATAAAAATTATTTTCTCTTAATAAAAGTTTTTTACATAATAAATTTTATTTAATTTAATAATTTGAGCAAAGACCTTATGCCAAACATAAATTTGTGTGGCTAACATATGGGTTTTCTGAAAATTTTAAAAATTTCCTATGAGAATATAAAATTTATTGAAAGAATAGCGAATCTCTAGGCTACAGGTCCCTACTTAAAATATTTTAAGGCGCATAACCTCAAAATTGAAAACTAAAAGAAAATACACAACTTTATGGGATAAATAATTTTTAAACAATAAATAATTTTAAAATTTAAGAAAAAGTCTAAAATTCCTCAAAAAGGCATGAAGATTAAATTCTTTGTGTTACTTTTTATGGCCATAATTATTTCATTGAATATTGTGGCTATTAACTGCCGTTATGTTAGTGTAGATGCTTCTTTTGAGGAAAGACCATTTAAAAGCCGTAAAGTAAATTACCGTCATGATTATAGTGAAGAATATGAAGAACATATTTATTATGAAGATGAGGAACCAGAGAAACCGGAACCAAAGCCAGAAGAGCCTAAACCAGAAGAGCCTAAACCTGAATCGACGGAAAAGTGGACTCTTGGTATTATATGAATCTTAACTATAAAGAAACTTTCTGATCAACCCCTAAAATTGTGTCGGGAGTCGGGGTCCCGACAAATTGGTTTTTGAGGTTGGAGAAAGGGTCGTGGCACCAGACTGGTCGGTAGTGCCGACACAGTCAAAGAGAAGAAGAAGGGCAGTTGAGTGACTCGGAGCACGAGTCACTTTAGCCAGAGAAACGTCGAAGTGGTGAACGGTAGTGCCGTTCACTTTTTTCCAACCAAAAACACCAGTTGAGCAAAAACAAGAAAAATCCACGAAGAACAAGAATTCACACTGAGCACTGATTCAGAACAGTCGACTCAGTTGACCACGTAGTGAACCAGGGCACGGTTGGTTCACTTTAAAACACTACAGAAACCAAGCACAGTCCAAACAAGTAAAATTTATTCCACAACAAAAAATCCAATTGAACACGGTAAAGCCAAACAGAAGTCCGCAGGCAAGCCACACGTTGATCCGTAAAATAGATGTAGAATGGAAGGTGGAAGGATAAATTTTAAGGCTTGCCCGCCGACTTAAATAGAGATTAAAAAGGGGGCGGGGTTTGACAAAAAACTCAAAAAATTGCGAAATTGAAAATAATTCCTACAGAATTATAGAAAACAAAATGTGTAGAGAGGATGGGGCAGAGAAAACAAACAGAAAAAACAATAGGAAAGAACTATGAGGTGACAGGAGTAGGCTGTCACTAAAAATAGAGAAAGGAATTTGGCGGGAAAAAAGATTGAGTGGACAACAAAAAATAAGGGGTGAACGGCTAAAAAATTAACGAGAAGTAAACGGGGGACAATTAAATAAAAGACAATTCAATGAAAGTCGCCAAATTGGCGACACTCCCCCCGCCCAAGAAAAACAAATGTTCCGTCGAATTCTTCTGCCTTCTTCATGATTCATCACAACCAGTGTTGACGTTGCGCCGCATTCCAGAGACAGTTGACAGCATGTTGCGTCGAAACATGTGATTGCGTCCAAGTCGATGACGATGGTGGTGAAGTGCGCTTTCGCTAATTCCCCTTTTTCGAGCTTTTGGTGAGGGGCGGCACTCCGCTACCAGGCCTTCTTGTTGTCGTGCATTCGTGCTAATTTTTCGGACTGAAGAACACTTCGTATTTAGTTGAGCAGTGGCAGCCCCGGTCATTCCAGCTTGACTAACACTCAATGATTTTCCAGCGTCCAAAAAGCTCGTCGATGTGACAGCCGCGGTCGTTCCAGCTTGGTCCATTCTTGCTCGAGCTCTAGTAATCATGTTGTGACATGGTGGTTTTGGTGGATTATCTTTTTTCTCTTTTAGTTTAGTTCGTTGAGGTGATGGTTCCTTGACAGGGTCAGGCGTGGTTGGTATGACAATTTCAACATTTTTACTCGTTTCTAGTGGACACAAACGATTGATCGGTCTGGTTAATATTTTGCCATTTGCCATCAAAACCTTGGCGCTTCTAATGTTGGGTTCTTGACCATTTAATTCGGTAATTCGTCCCAAGGACCAAAGATTGCGAGGACGAAGATCCTCTTCGATTAACACTACATCGCCAACCATGGGTATAGATTTATCTTGACATCGAGGTCCACGGTGTGTCCATCCTGCTCTCTCTCGTAATACAAGTAGGTATTCTTTCGTCCACCGAGTCCAGTAATATTCAACAGCTTCCTGAGTGGCACGCCAATGATTTGCTAACTTTTCATGAGAAGGTAAACGTTTATCCTCGTCGTCCTCCAATTGCGCAGTAGCCAAGTGAATGTCTGCTCCAGGTAACAAAAAGTCCATTGGTCGTAGTGGCATCGGAGCTCCTTCAGCATCAGAGACGGTAGTGAGAGGCCTCGAATTGATACTAGCTTCTGCTTCAGTCAGAAAAGCACTCAAGTCGTCACAAGGTAAAATTCTTCGGCCAAGTGTCCGTTGAATTGAATGTTTGACCAACGCCACTAAACGCTCATATATTCCACCTGCCCAAGGGCTAAGCTGCGGTATGAAGTGCCAATTAATTCCAGAACGTGCTGAGAATTCTGCTGGATCGTCTGACATCGCTAGTGTCTTTAGTGCTTTTCCTGTTTGCACAAATGTCGGCGCGTTATCAGAGAGAATTCTTCTAGGCTTTCCTCGTCTGCTGATGAATCGTCTAAGAACATTAATAAACGAAGGTGCACTCAAATCGTAGGTTGGTTCTAAATAGACCGCTCTGACGGACAAACATGTAATAATGACAATCCAAACTTTGACCACCACTCCGGCTTGTCGGGCGAGTGTAGGACCAAGATAATCGAGACCAACAGATTCAAAAGGTCGTCTTCGTTGGACTCTATCGGCAGGAAGTGGTGGCATGATAGGTAAGGCATATTTTGGCTTATTCATCAATCGACATCTGGAGCACTGGGAAAGTATTTGTTTAGTCGTTCTTCGCGCTTGAGGTAGGAAGAATTCTCGCAATACTTCAGTAAGAGTCCAGTCCACTCCAGCATGTTTGAGTCGTTGATGCACGTCCAAAATAATCAAAGAAGTAATTCCGGCATGTCGTGGTAACCAAATTGGATTAGAAGGAGCACACGCTTCGGCGTTCTTATCAATTCTTGTTTTTATTCGAATTATTCCTTCTGAGTCGATCATAGTATGGATACTTTTCATTTCCAGTTGGTGTTCACGTTGAGCTAGTCGGATTAACAAAGAACGTGCAATTCGGTAGTCATTAGCAGTAAAAATGCCAGTGGTTGAAATACACGTTGGAAATCGTACACAACGGAGTTTGATAAAACGGAGCACCAAAATGACTGTTCCAGGCAAGGTAAGCCATGAACTAAATCGTTTAACGTCAAAAATAGGTTCAGCCGGCAATTCGTTCACCACCCCCACAAATTGTTTGTCCAAATTCTCGTCTTGCTTTACTTCGCCATTCAGAGGTAGGTTGAATTCCATTCCGTGAGGCCATTGGTCGGAGGGGGCGTTAATCCAGATTGGTCCGTTCCACCAGAGTTTGGTGTCCATCAAGTGAGCTGCGGTGGTTCCGCGTGTCGCTACATCAGCAGGATTGTAACTGGTGTTCACATAATGAAATGTCATGTTCTCTTGCTTTCTAATTTCCCGCAGGCGATTTTCAACAAAAATAGGTTGAGTATCCTTGCCTCTTATCCATGCCAAGACTATCTGTGAGTCGCACCACAAGTGAGTTGCTGTGATTGGTCGGTGGATCTGCGCACTAACAAAGGCCGTTGCTCGCACACCCAAAAGCACTCCCATAAGTTCCATTCTCGGTATAGTCATCGTTTCACGCGCCTTCCTTGGTTTAAGCCTCACTTTGGAAAACACCAGCTTGGTCTTAGATTCAGTTCTCAAATAGACGGCGGTCGCATATGAAGTCTCAGAAGCATCAGTAAACACGTGTATTTGTATGTCGTTATTCTTCCCAAGTACGAAACGTTCCTGCCTGATAATGGCTCCATTCCAATCAGCACAAATTCTTTTCCAATGTTCAGATTCTCCAATAGATAATTCGGTATCCCATCCATGAGATTCATCCCATAACTTTTGAAAGAACCTCTTTGCCTCCAAGGTGCACGGTCCAATAAGTCCCAAAGGGTCAAAAATTCCTGCTAGAACGCTCAACACAGTACGACGGGTGACGGGTGAGTTGCTCTTGATTGTCGGAAGCTCGAAGTATATCTCGTCAGATTGGACGTCCCACGTAATTCCAAGAACTTTAGCTTGTTTTTGCTCGAGTCTGTCCTCCTCTGGTAGTGCACTCATGACATCAGTTGAACTGGAGATATATTCACGTAAGTTCATTTTAGCCTGTTTGAATACTTCTTTAGCTTTTGTTCTCGCTTCTTCCTCGCTTTCACCCTCAATAAGCAGATTGTCCACATACACGTTTCTGAATAACACTGCATCTTGTTCAGGACCAAATTTAGCCAGATGAGCACGGATAACGGCGGCCAACATGAAAGGAGATGAGACAACTCCAAAAGGCACACGGCAAAATCGGTAGACAGCCAGGTTCTCGCCAGTTGGTGGTTGCAACGGCTCCTTCGCCCAAAGAAATTTACACACTTCGCGGTCCTCTGGTTCGAGTTCAATCATTAGAAAAGCCTTTTCGACGTCAGCAAGGACTGGTACGGCACAGTTACGAAAACGGAGAAGCACACCAGCCAGATCGGGTAACAAAACAGGTCCGCGGTAGAGACAGTCGTTTAGACAAGCTTGACCCTTCGGATGGGCACTGGCATCGTAAACAACTCTCAGTTTCTTCGGAGTAATGACGGCGTGGTACGGTAGGTAGTGTTCGCGACTGCCTGGGCTGCAACTTGTTAGCTCGATAATTCCTTGTTGTTGCTGTTCACAAATAACTTCGTTGTATTTCTTAAGCTGGTCTGGTTCAATTCGTAGACGATTTAGTGTAGCAACAAGTCGTCTGTAGGCCATAGCAAAATTAGATGGCAGCTCAGGGCACGGATCACGCCAAGGCCATTTCACACTGTAACGTCCATCCTCCAATTGTCGGATTGATTGTTCAACCATTTTCTCTGCCAATTGGTCATCGTCCTGAGCTGGGTTGTCCTTTATTCCAATCGTTTCCAAAGACCAAAATTCTTCGATTGCCGATGCTGGAGGCATTTGTTCTTGATTAATTGAGTTGACTGCCATTAAAGATGAGGGAGTCTTATTCAGTCCAGATAAGCTAGCTTCTCCTCCAAGTACTGGTCCAAGAACAGTTCGAATGATTGTATATCCCTGATTGGTCATTCTACAATCAATAAAGTACTTCCAAAATTCCCGTGTCCCAATGAGTATATGCGGTTTTCCAATGTCCATTCTCAGAACGTAGTTGTAAGAGTAGTCGTTGCCTATGCACTTCGGAGTTTCCATTTGAGCCGCAATTTCTTCAATGTAATTGAGTTCGATTCCTTCCCATTGGTCATCATATCGCTTGAGTTGTAATTTGTATCGTGCAGAGTCAAAACATAAAGGTTCGTTCTTTTCACCACCAAGTACATGAACTCGCATCTTTTCAGAATGTCCACTTTTGAGTCCAAGTTGACGCACCAGAGATCCAGAGATAAAGCTAGTTTGACTGCCAGGGTCGAAGAAGACGACTGCCGTGGCTTGACGATTGCGTGCTCCAATAGGCCGGACAACCACTTCAGTAACCATGAGTAGCGCTCTTGGTCTGCCTGTCGGTTGCGCCTTGATCTCTGTTGCTTCATCAATAATAGTGGGATCTGATGCCATTCCAGTATGAGTAGTCGATGCTTGTTTGAGTGGTGACACCTCACGAGTTGATTGGCCAAGTGGTTGTAAATTTTCTCCTGTTGCCAGTCCAATATTCGCTGTAGTCGTTGGTTGACGTTCAATTCGTGGTGCCTCACGTCCAATAATTCCTTGTCGCATACACACGATAAAATGATGACGGCCTTTACATACACGGCATCTTTTCACACTTTGACATTGATTGAGGAGATGGTCGTCTCTGAGACAATTCAGGCATCTGTGTTGTTCCAATAAACGCATTTGACGCATCTGCGGTGTATTCCATGTTGTACATTGACTCGGTAAGTGTTCAGGTCCTGCAGTACACAAAGAACATCCTCTGCCAGTAAAAGATGTTGGTGATGGTTGTCGTCGTTCAACACGGTTGCCAGCTGGTTGGACAGTCACAAAAGAACGTGAAATTTGTGCTGGACGGTGTTGAGGATATCGGTCTTGTGGTTGACTTCGTTGACGTTGTTCTTCTTCAAGAGGTCGTCGTTCAGGCATAGCAGGACGTAAGTTCGTGATCGTTCGTTCCAGGCGCTCTTTACGTCGCACAATTCGTCCAAGGCCAGCACGGAGATGAGCCAAAGTCCATTCGTCGTCGTCCTGTTCCCAATCAATCAAAGTCTCCAAGACTTCACGAGGCAATTTCGATCTGATGATTCCACACACAATTTCATCTTGCGTTGCATTGGAGCCCTCAGGTGATTCAAGTTGTAGACATATTCGTTCAATATTTTCACGAAGATCAAGCAAGGAGTACAGTGAGTTGTTGGCCACTTGAAGGTGCAGAAGTTCAGCAATCAGACCTTCGCGCAGGGCTTTTACATCACCAAATTGACGGCGAAGTATGCTGACCACCATCGGGTAATTCTCGTCAGATGGTGGATAGCCGTCAATGGCACGACGAGCAGCCGAACCAGGTACCAGGCTTTGCAGAAGACATAGATGCTTTTCAAACGGTGGGAGTGGTTGACTGTTCACGGCGCGGTCAAAAGCCAGCCAGAATGCAGTCCACTCTTTCGGGTCGCCAGCAAATTTCATGGGTTCAAGACGAAATGGCCTAAAGGTTGAGTAGATCGGTGCACCGTTGTACGTTCCCTGCTGTTGGTATGGTGAAAAGCCAGCCTGGCTAGCAGAGTTGGTGTGGTGGGTACTTGTTCCGTTTCTAGCTGCTTGCTGTTCAGTAATTCGTGTTTGAGTTTGACGTCGTACAAATCCCTCAGGGTGTTCGGGCGAGTAACTTTGTTGACCATTATTTTGAGTGTGTTGAGCCTGTTGAAGGACGTTATCAGTTTGTTCTTTACCACTGGTGGCGGACTTCTCAGTTCTTCGGGAGGAGACAGAGCCACGATTGCCAACTCTGCGTTGCTGGAGGCACACGTTAACCAAGTCCACCAATTCATAGGAATGCTCAATCTGCGCCAGGACGGTCGGTTCATCATCCACTCTGACTTCGCCTCTAGGCGGCGGGAAAGCTTGAAGGATGTCCATTTCGTCTTGTTGTTCCGTTGGCATGAGTCGGGCAATGAAGTCTGACCATTTGTCCACCAATGCTTGCGCCCTTCCAGCGGCTTCTCTGAGTTGAACAGCATCTGCCTCCAAACGATCATCGTCATCCACAGTGATGTCCTGAGCATTTAACGCGGTGAGAACAGCACGGCCCTTTACTTTCAAAGTTGACAGAACGGTGGCCAACTGGAGACGTATCACGGCAGACATTGTGGCCGTTGTAGTGGTTGTTGCTCAACTCACTAACCAAGAGTTGAAGTGATTGTAGTTGTTGTTGTAGTGTGGTGGCTGTTGCTCAGCTCAACCAAAAAAGAACGGGTGTTGACTTTAAAGCTTCTCGCACTAGCTGAAGGAGAGAAATATCTATAGCCCAACTGCTTCACTGTTGTTGTAGTAGTTGTTGTTGTATTAAACCACGACGGCGTCCCGGGTCGTGGCACCACTTTGTCGGGAGTCGGGGTCCCGACAAATTGGTTTTTGAGGTTGGAGAAAGGGTCGTGGCACCAGACTGGTCGGTAGTGCCGACACAGTCAAAGAGAAGAAGAAGGGCAGTTGAGTGACTCGGAGCACGAGTCACTTTAGCCAGAGAAACGTCGAAGTGGTGAACGGTAGTGCCGTTCACTTTTTTCCAACCAAAAACACCAGTTGAGCAAAAACAAGAAAAATCCACGAAGAACAAGAATTCACACTGAGCACTGATTCAGAACAGTCGACTCAGTTGACCACGTAGTGAACCAGGGCACGGTTGGTTCACTTTAAAACACTACAGAAACCAAGCACAGTCCAAACAAGTAAAATTTATTCCACAACAAAAAATCCAATTGAACACGGTAAAGCCAAACAGAAGTCCGCAGGCAAGCCACACGTTGATCCGTAAAATAGATGTAGAATGGAAGGTGGAAGGATAAATTTTAAGGCTTGCCCGCCGACTTAAATAGAGATTAAAAAGGGGGCGGGGTTTGACAAAAAACTCAAAAAATTGCGAAATTGAAAATAATTCCTACAGAATTATAGAAAACAAAATGTGTAGAGAGGATGGGGCAGAGAAAACAAACAGAAAAAACAATAGGAAAGAACTATGAGGTGACAGGAGTAGGCTGTCACTAAAAATAGAGAAAGGAATTTGGCGGGAAAAAAGATTGAGTGGACAACAAAAAATAAGGGGTGAACGGCTAAAAAATTAACGAGAAGTAAACGGGGGACAATTAAATAAAAGACAATTCAATGAAAGTCGCCAAATTGGCGACAAATTGTATTTTGGCTAGGAGTGACTTCGGAGTTTTATACTATACATTTATACTATCACAGAGCGGGAATGAACTAGAGACCTTCAGAGAAGAAGGTCTCTTTATAAATTAAAAATATGGCCATCTATAGGGTTGCCCTTGAGTTTCTAAAATGCCGAAAAAAGTGGCAACCCAAGAAGGGTCTTGATTCAAGAATCATTCCCAAATTCAAAGGAAAGTCTTACTCGCAAAAATTCATTGTGGTATAATCTAGTTTTATTCTTCTACAATAACCATTTTTAAAACAAAAATATACGCCAGATAGTATAAATTTAAATAATTTGCCTCGCGTATTTTTCAAATTTGAAAGTTAAATAGAATATACCTTTGTTCCTATCAAGGATCCTATTTGATAGGAGATTTGCTCCTATTTTTGTGGCTTTTTAATCCTAATGATATTTAGATGAACTGAAAGTAAAGTTCTTTATAAAAAAAGAAACGTTCGTTCATGATGTTGTAGACTTTATAAAAAAATTTAATGAGAGAATTAAAAAAAGTACAATTGAAGCTCCACAGGCAATTTTTAACAAAATTCCGAAGCAATCAAAGACAATAAAGGATTGGTTAGATACAAAAACTGTAAATAAATGGGAGGATCAGCCTGAAGTATCTTCTGCATTTGAGAAGATCAGGGGAGAAATGGAAAAAGTTTATTCCGTATCTAACTGGGAAAAGCCAATTGAAGATGGAAAAGACAAGGGAAAAGGTTATTAGTAACTTAATTTTGTCCAAGTATAAGAATGTACTAGTGGGAAGTACTCTTTATCTACTTAAAAATAACCGGAACACGATATTCGGGTTTTATGTTTATTTTGATATTATATGAATATTAACTATAAAGAGAAACCTTCAGATCGACTCCTAAAATTCTATTTTGGCTAGGAGTGACTCGGAGTTTTACACTATACATAGCTAGCATTAATTGTTATTGATGAGTAATATACTGTAGGAGATTGATCCGCGATCCGCATCATTTTATAGATCCGGCTGTTAAATGGACAAATCATCAAAGTTTATTCACAGGGCGGGAATCGAACTTGTGACCTTCTGAATTTCATATAGATCATTAAACCTCGCCATTACATGGTTCTTCCTTCAATGAAACCTAAAAATGATAGTCTTAATTTTCCTTTTTGTTTTATCCATTAGGCGGATAGGTTATCTCCGGCTCCACAATATTCTCCGGCTCCCAATCATTATTTACAAAACAATAATCATCTACCTTAATTTAGTCAAACAAAAACAGCTCTGGCATAAAGCATTATTTTTAATTGATGCACTTTTTCAACTTTATGCCAAAGTTTTATCCGAATTAACCAATCTGGTTGATAAAAACAATGAACAAGTTATCAACGAGGTTTGTGCGGATAAAGTCAAAGATTTAGATAAGGAAAAGAAATGCTCAAAGGGACTAGAAGCACTTGTGAAGATGAACAAAGAGAATATTGAAAAAATTGATGATTTCTATAAACTTCATGATAATTTTGGCAAGTTTATTTTGTGATCATTATAGTAAAGAGAGATCTGAATCAGGGAAGGACCTTTTGAGAAATAAGTCGGGTAAAGTTTCGGATTAGATAAGTTAAAATACTTTACAGTGTAAGGAAGAGAAAGATCCAGCTGGCTAGCATTTAACACGCTCACTAGGCAGGGGTTTAAGATCTATTAAAAGAGAAGGTAAAAGCAGCGTTCCGGTAGCTCATTTGGTAGAGCACCTTTACGTGATTAGCGAAAGCGCCCAGCAACAACTGGTAGGAGGTCGCAGGATCGAAGCCTGCCCGGGATTAAACTTTTATCTCGCTTTTACTACAGGAAGGGACAATGGAGGAATTAAGGAGAATCATTCGAATCTTCCTCTAACACATTTAATCTCTAGTGATCTTTCTTAATACACTTTCCCCTCCACCCATTTAACGCGATACTCTCTTAATCCCTATCAAATTAAACCCTAAATACTTCCATTTATATCTTATAATCATCTAAAAACTTTTAGTTAAACAAACAAAAGCATGGAATGAATTTAAAGAGAAAATCAGCAATATTTTTTCCGTTGAAATTGTACCCCCAAAATTGACTTTTAAAACCCAAAAAGTAAAGTTTACACTTAAAAAAGAAGAATTCTTTTCTGAAATTGTTGAGAAAATTAAACTTTATCTTGAAAAACTTAACAGAGAAGATAAAGTAACTGATGCTGCTGAAACAATTTATGCATTTCCGAAACTTTTTCGGGATTGGCTAAGAGAGAAAACACATGATTGGAAGGAGCAACCTGAAGCTACCAAAGCTTTTAATTATATAAAAGAGGAGATAACCAAGATTTATTCGTTAAAAGAAGATATAACACGCTTGAATGGTAAGAATTTTATGTTAACAGCCTTATGCTTTTTATGTAAAGAAGAGGGTTATCTTCCAGCATTTCTGGGCTAGGGTTTAAGATCTTTAAAAGGGACGGTAAAAGCACCTCGGTAGCTCAGTCAACAGAAAACTGTCGTAGACACGATCATTTTGTGGAGCCCAAAATTGGGGATTTGCCTATAGCTTTCAGAAAAATTGATTTGAAAACGAAATCTTTTTATAAACCTAATTTTAGACCATTATTTATTGTCACAAAAAAGTCTAAAAATAAAAGCAACGGTTACCGTATTGAAATCGGAAAAATATAGGTGGGCTATAATTTTGTGTAGGAGTGTAATGTAACTGTAAACAAGAACAACAAATGAGATAGACGGAATTTTTGATTAAACGTCTAAACAAATTGAGCCCGTCTCTATTATAAAGCTTAAAAAGAAATGGAAATCTCATACAAATAAATTTAAAAAATTTCTAGCTCAAAGGAATTGGCCTTATCACTTGTTTTTGCTCCACACACTCTTTGAATTTTTTGAATCTATTTTTGCGGAGGCTAGAAAACAAATTTCAAGTAAAAACAATTCTGTTATAAATCAAATCTGCGATGAAAAAATTTCTGAAAAAGAATCTGAAAAATGTGTTGATTGGTTGAATAATCTAAGCAAAATTCTTGAAAAATGTAATGAGAAGATTGGAACGGTTTTTTCTGCAAGTAATCCTTTTTATTTAAAATTGAGTTACTTTTCGGTCAGGTTTCCGAATGAATTTTATTACACAAAATGATTATCTGTCCAAAAATTAAAGGATTTTGAGGCTGCTTTAGAAGGGATCAATTCAGAAGGTCAAAACCCAAAAGGTCAAGACCCAGGAGGATATCGCCGGATTTGCTATGATTAAGACGATTTGTTGGGATTAAGAGGGATTTAGATAATAGGACGGAAATACTCTAGTTGCAACTGTCGGATAATGCAAAAGAAAGCAGGCAAACTTAACCTTGAGCATGAGTGTCACCTGTATCTGGCCGAAATTTGTATTTGACCTTTTGGGTCATTTGACCTCCTGGGTTTTGACCTCTTGGGTCTATACCTTCTGGGTTTTGAACTTTCTGGTGTGAACCTCTTTAGAAAACTACTTAGATTTTGAGGCTTAGCGGTTTTTTCATGGATTTGAGGCCTAGCGTTTTTACAAGATAATATTGTTTAACGATGTTAACAATTTACAGAATTTAAAAACCTTTTTGAAAAATGGGATGATTTTTCAAAAAATATCAAAGGAAAATTTGAAGTTGAGCTTGATGCAGGTGATGCTCCTGCACCTCCTCCAGAAGCTCGAAAAGTTAGAAAGGTTGTAAATATTCGTGAACGTGGAGAAGTTGAGTATTTTCATCCAAAAGGTTTTGATTACAGCCATGAGCTTGAGTTCCATCCTGGCTATCATTTCCCACGCCGTCATTTACGTCACAGAGGTCCATATGAAATCAAAGGGAAATACCATATCAAATCACGTTCAAACAAAGTCTAGTAAAGACGTCTTGCAACTGAGAATTATGGCGAGAAGTGAATTTGATTTAATGAGAACTGATATTTCTTGATTTATACATTGTTGAAACCAGAGTTAGGTTTTTTAATTTCAAAAAATAGACAATTGTTAAGATCACCTAACTCTGGTTGAGACATGTTAATGGTTTAAAATTATTTTTTAATTTGTATTTATCTACCACAAAATTTTAACAATGAGCTGTATTAACATGCTCTCTGGTACATTTACAAAAATATTGTTATGACAGTTCATGTAATTTAAGCCTTAAAGTCATCCTTAATAAAGGTGACAAAGTTGAGCTATCGGAAATGTTCTGTCTGTATGGACAGTGAACTGAACTGTCAATATATCATTTAAACTCAGAGCCCAATGTTTTTAATTTTAGGAATTATTAGATCTCTAATTTTAGTTCCAAAATTTACATAATTAAAAACATTGGTCTCTAGACTCACTACCACATTTATCAGAAACATTTCTGGAATTGTATATAAATTACTATACCAGGGGCCTATTCCACCAAATGAATTTTACTGTCACTGTCGTTTTTCCGAGATTTATTATCAGCACAAATTAGGAAGATAAAAGCTTAATGTCTGGCAGATTGGATAAAAAAGGAAAAAAATGTTACAGTTGGGATCTCTTACTTATTATCTCTAGCTGGTTTTTTTTTACTTATTTTTGTTGACATTCATCTGTTGACAGTGACAGTAAAAACGTTAGTGGAATAGGCCCCAGATTAACCACTAAAAACACCACACCACATCTTAGTAAATTAAGAAAAGTCAGAATTTCTATTTTTATTTAAATTTATATATTTTTAAAATTTATTTTATTTATTTAAAATTTTATACAATGTAAAACATGTTTGATATTCAAGCTCTGTACACTTTCCAACCTACCATATTTAATTAATATGTATAAAGAAAATAATCATTATGGTAGTTTGCAAAGTTTACAATAAATTTGCCTTTATTATTTTTTAAAAATATTTTTTAAACATTATTTTCATCTAAATTACCTCATTATTTTTTAAATTTATTCCGGTTTTACATGATTTATTATAAATGCTTTTATTTTTCATATAAATTTTTTGGGTACAATTATAAAACACGATACATTATTTGACAAATGTTGTGGATACGAAAATTAGTGAAGCTAAAGGAGCAGAGGATCTAAGTTGTGGAAGCTCATCTAATGTGTTGTGTAGTGGTATCGCTATATATAAAAGCCAGCGAAAGCGTCAGGCTAGTCGAATCATACTAGCGCGGCTAGTCCCTGATTCCCGTCGTCTGTCCAAGCCCTTTCCACCTTCGTCTTCATTGTTATTTCTACGCCGGATAAATAGTGCACGTCAACATCAGTCAAATCTCGGACACCTCCGGTCGTAACATAATGTCAACAATAGGACAAGTATGGTGGAGGCCAACTACCGCCGAGCTATGACTTTGTTCAAAATTGTCGAATCTGGTATGGCTCGATACAGCTCGTCTTTTGATTTTTGTAATCTTTTAAGAGTGCGCTTAAACGTCTCGTAACATTGTTTGTGGTCTGCTTAATCTATTTAGTGACAATTAGTTAGCTTATTGGCCTAAATTGTTAGTATTTAGTGGCCTAATTTTGTATTCCTATCTTAATGTCCAAAAGATTTCTTCATGTGAATCAAAATAAACAAATGATATCTCATTCATTGCTTATTTGGTAAATATTTTTTAAATATTTTACCTAGAAATTAAACAAGGAAAATTAAAAAAAAACGACAGATAGTGGAAAGTAGATATCGGACCGAGACAAGATCTCAGTCAAAATTCTCGGTTATCAAGTTCTATATTTTTTCGAGATCTTGATACTCGAACTACTGTCTAGTCCGATCTCTATTAGAAAGATATTTTTTAGTAAAATAACGAAGAAAATTATCCATTTTTTGATCCGAGAACTTCATTCAGATAATCCAGAAAGTTCTCATCTTCCAAAAGATTCAGATCAACTAAATCGCTCCAATCATTTAATTGTTGGTTAGCATGTCCATCTTGAATATTTTCTTGTTTATCAGGGCAAGCAATTGGATTTTTAAAATTATTTTCGCAATAATTTTGTGGATTAACGGATGCTGGTCCCTCCTCGTTATTAGAAGATTGATTTGGGCTATCCTTTTGTAGCTGAGTAATTTCTTGATTTAACTGAAGGTCCTTTGCGGAAGCAATTGGCTTTTCTCCCTTATCTTCACAATCATTATTTTGGTTATTAATAAATAAATTTCCTTCATGATTATCAGTATTTAAGTTTTCTACACTTGACCTATCATTTTGTTGAGATTCTTTTTCAATTTTCTTTCTTAATCGGTATTTTCTCTTATATTCTCTGCTCCTTTCGTTTAACCTTTTTTTATTATTTTGATAATATTTTTTTGCATTTTCTTTATTCTTAATATGATAGTTTCGCTGATATTCAAGAATTTTTTGCTTATTCTTCTGATAGTAATCCTTATCATATTCTTTTCTATTAAACCTGTTTTCTCCTTCAATATTTCCTGTTTTTTCCTTTTTTGTAATTTTATGCTTTGGTTTTAATTTTTCTTTATTTTTTTGAATTTGAGGATTAACCGATGATTCAGCCCCCTCATTTAATATTTTATCTAAATCCTTTGAAGTTTCCTCAACGCTAGTTAACACGTTTTGATTTTTATTATTTTTAACAGAATTAATTAAACTCCATAATATCGAATTGAAAATTAAAAAAAATAAAATACAAAGAAGTTTCATTTCAATTTAATATTAAATTTAAAACAATATTTAATATTAAGTAAAATAATTAGTTAAATTCTTTTTTCTGGGACTATTAATATTATTTTATTTGGCTTAAACTTTCATTAAATGACGAAATTTTACTTAATGTCAGACAATTATGATATCTCAAAGGACAAATATTGAATAATTCTCTTTAAATTTTTAAAAATATGGGAAAAAATATATGCGTATTCCTTGAAATGAAAGTACACAATAACAAAATATTGTCTGTTATTTCATTACAACAATTATAGAAAGCGGGAAAAATCTAATGGTTCTTAAAAAAATATTTCATGTCGCTAGCGAAAATTTGAAGATACTTGAAAGGCCTATCATCAACTTTACTTTGTCCAGACAGAAGCCAAAAATAACGCCTAAACGTCTAAAGTTTACAAAAATAATGTAGCCGGGCAACTCGAGTTAATTGAGCCATTAAATGAGCAATTGACAGGCGGTAGTATACCTCGTATAAGCATTTACACCATAAGTTGCCAAAAATGGATGATTCTAACAGATGATTCGTAATAAAAATAAAAATGTTTTCAAAAAGCTTAATTTTAAAAATCCAAATTAAAAAAGCGACACTAATTATGACCCGACCTAATAAATTAAGAAAAGAGCAATCTGGAAATAATGAAGGAGCTTATTTTATTAATCCACGCAATGATAATTTTATTAATAAAGGTAAATTGCCGATTGATTGTGAAGATAATGTCAAGTTAAATAATAATAAAGGGAATGATAATTCAGAAATAAAGTCATTTGGTAAACCACAGACGGGTGATTGTGTAAATAATTTATGTGAATCTATTGAATATACTAATCGGGAGCAAAATGTTCAACCAGTAGATGGACTTATTTTATGTAAAAAGGATAATCAAAAGGATTTGGTAGATCTAAGTTTTTTGGATGATCCGGATTTTTTAAAGGATCTAAATTCTTGAACACAGTTGAGATCAACAAGTCGATGATTTGGATTTTAAATACGATAACACAAAAATATTAACGTTTTCTGTAATTTATCTTTGCCAGATAAAAATAGCAAATTGTTATTAAGTTTGAAAGGTTAAAAAAATGTTTGTTAAAAAATTATTTTTTATCACTTTGCTATCAGTTTTAGACAGGATTCGTTTTTCACGTTTAGTGACCAAAATGCCTACTGGGGACCAAAAATTCAGTGCCTAATATTCCGTTTTTTTAATTGGTGACCAAAATTCCGCTAGTGACAAAATTCCAAAAGATAAGTGACCAAAGTTTCAAAAAAGATTGGTGACCAAAATTCAGGTACCCCACGTCACTTACACATTTCTTGTATAATTTTACCCAAATAACTATAATTTTACCTAGGGTTGTACCCCGAACGTTCGGGGGCGGGTATGTCGGGGTACGGGGTTTTCCAATTGTTTCGGGGCGGGGTTCGGGTCGGGGGAGCAAAATATGGCCGGGGTTCGGGTCGGGGTACGGGGTTTTCAGGAAAAAATTTTTAGAGAAAAAAATGCTCAAAAATAATCAGATTTCGGTATATTTTCGCTAATTTATTCAAAAATTAAGTAGGTTTTGGAGAAATTAGAGGATATTTAAGGGAATAAAGTGTATAACCTGAGATATAAGTGGACCTGGAGGGATTAAGTGGGATTTTTAGGGATTAAATGTATATCTAGGGATGCAAGGTGATCTGGAGTGATTTTAGTTGGTTCAAGGGATATCTGTGATTTATAAGGATATTGAAGTATTGCGGATAAGGGTATTTGGACGGATATCAGGAGATATCTTGGATTAATCCTTAAATCTTCCACGAAATCCTTGTTAATTCATCTACGTATATCCGTTATATTCACGTAATCCTTTCAAATCCATTTTAATTTAAACCTTAAATCCCTTTAAATCACTTTATAACACCTTAATACTTCGACTACAGGTATCTCTGATTCCTGTTAACAGGACCTCGATAGTTTTCCAACTTTTAAGGTTGGCAACCCATACTGGTGATACAAGAGGTTTGAAGGATTAAGGGTGGTTCAAGAGATATCAGTTAAAAATAAAATTAATATTTGAAAATTAAAATTTAACTCGTTAATAATATGTTTTTGTAAAGAAATATAAAAAAAAGAGTTATCCTTATATGGATCCGAAACCAATCCTATATTAATAAAATATAGGCTAAAACCAACAACTAAGACACTCAACCACAAGTCTCTTAATAAAGAAGGAAAGAAAATTTTGATATTTCATTCATTTTTCTTTCAAAAATAATAAAGGCAAAGTAAATTGGGAGGAAATTTTTTAAATTTTTCTCTTAAAATTCTCACAAAAATGGCATTTTTTGGGTGTATAAAACCCCGATAACCCCGAAACTTTTCGGGTCGGGGTACGGGGTTTTCGAATTGTTTCGGGGCGGGGTTCGGGTCGGGGAGAATCGTGAAAAAATCGTTCGGGAACGGGGTCAGGGTTCGGGGTCGGGGTACAACTCTAATTTTACCCAAAAAATTTATCCGAAAAATCAAAGCATTTGTAATAAATCAAGTAAAAACGGAATAAAATTTAAAAAATAAATGGTAATCTTATAAATAAATTTAAAAAATATTTTTTAAAAATAATAAAGTAAATCTTACTGTAAACATTCCAAACTACCATAATGACTAATCTCTATAAATAAAAAATATGGTAGCCAGGAAAGTGAACATAGCTTGAATATCAAGCAAGTTAGTTATAGAGACCGGACTCGAGTGATTGGTCGATAATATCGGTATCGGTCTCGAAAAATATCGTCGATATTTTTTGATATTTTTTTCCGACAGGGGAAGTTGTACCAACGACGGGGAAAAATTTATCGATCGATAATATCGGTATCGTTTTTCGATAATATCGATAATTTTTCGATATATCGTATCGGTCCGGTCTCTAGTTAGTTATACATTGTATAAAATTTTAAATAAATTTAAAAAAAATAAAATTTAAATAAAAAAAGAAATTTTGACTTTTCTTAATTTAATAAGATGTGGTGTGATGTTTTTTAGTGGTTAATCTGGTTTAGTAATTTATAAATATACAAACCAGAAATGTTGAACCCGAATTTTAAAACGATGGACCAGTGTAAAAGGACATGGAAAATGAAGGAAAGATTTGCCTCTATTAGAGACGTGCGAGACCAGGAATTTTCCAAGACTCAAGACCAAGAATACACCCCAAGATGAAGACCAAGACCGAAAAAAACCCAAGAAAAGTCTTGGAAGCAAGACCAAGAGTCTCGCACGTCTCTAGCCTCTATCATTCAAAAATAAAGAGAAAAGGTGAAAAAACGGAGAAAAAACGGAGGTAGTAAAAATAAAGACCAATGTTTTTAGTTTTGTAAATTTTGGAAACAAAATTAGAGATAAAATTAAATTGGAAAAATAATTTGATAAAGTAATCTATTAACTGTTCGTTCTAAAATTTAAAAACATTGGGTCCTTTGTTTGAATGGTATGACAGTTCAATAAGAATTTAAATTAAATAAAATAATTGATATGTAGAAAATAGAGACGGTATTTTCAAAAATCCTGGATCTGGATTTAGGTTAGTAACCTGGACAGGATTCTTGATCTGGATCCAGAAAAAATCCAGGACAATCAAAAAATGTCTGGATCTGACTCTGGATACAGAAAAAATCCAGACTGGATCCAGATCCAGACCGATCTCTAGTAGAAAATATCAAAAAGATTTTTAAGGGAATAGAAAATTTAAAAATTACAGTTTAAAAAATTAAAAACAAAGCATCAAAATAAATTATCCAACAATAATGCAGGGTAAGCTGTTGCCAAACACTTTCCCTTGTCACAATTTTTTGTGAAAGTTGTAACAACCATTTTAGTATTTAGCAACTCAAACTGGCAAGCTTCATAGCCAGGATGTAGAATAGAGCATACAGTAAATAGAGTAAGGTCAAAGGCTGTAAAATATTTAATTAAAATTGGAAAATAAATGTAATTATTAGAAGAAATTTTCAAAATATCGCCCCTATGGTTTTTCAATTTTCAGGGGTCTGTATCTCGGTCAAATCAAGTCGGATTTTTTTTATTTCGGTCTCATTTCGACACAGCTCGTTGTGCTCTATATTCTAAGACTGACCATTTTTATCACCTTGAGAAAGAAAAAAGAGGGGGGGGGGGTGGTACGAAATTAAAAATTAACGATAATTTTCCAAAAATATTTTAAAAAAATTTCTAGTTTTAGATTTAAAAGAATTTTTAAATGTTATTTAAATTATAAAAAAATTAAAAATTATTTTAATATAAAAATTATTTAGTAATTTAATATCAATTTATAAAAATTTTTTCTCAAATTTTAAAAATTTCAAGAAATTTACCTGGAGAAGTTCCAATGAAGAACCCGCCTTTACGCTTTATCCATCCACTTTCTTCGGTGTCATTCCTTGACTTTGGTACCTTCCATTCATACTGGAATGAGCCCAGAATATTATTTTGATGCTCAAAATATCCATAGTAATTAATATCTCCCGATTTTTCTTGTAAATAATAACGAAACCAATTATGATGTCCATGAACACCAGTTCCATCCTTCCACTCACCGCTGAACACATGTTCAAAACCTTTAAAAATAAGTGTTTGGGCTCATAAAGAGAGTAGTCCAAAAAGTAGTCCAAAGAGTAGTCCAAAAGCTTTTTCGTGACGGGGTAAGGGGTTTTCAATTTTTTCGGGCGGGGCTCGGGTCGAGGATAATGTGAAAAATTGTTCGGGTTCGGGGTACAAAGCACAACCTAATTTAATGCTATTAACCCTTAAAAAATTTATCTTTTCCACCTGAACTTCCTAAAATTTCAGAATCCACATCTTGATCACACCGGGAATATGTACCAAACCAAAAATCAAACATTCGTTCACAGAACTCATCAAAGCTTTTTTTAGTTTTCTCTAAAAATGTATATCAAAATAATTTTATACAAATTTTATAGCTGACTATTTTTTAGAAGAAATTCATAACCCAATTTAAACACTTCACTTTCAGTAATTAATTTCCAAATTTCGGCAAATTGGTTTCTCCTTTGTTTGTCCATCGGAGGTTCTTGTTCACACACTTGCGGACGAAAAGCCTTTTTGTACATCCTTCGAAAAGCAGCGTAAATAGGCTTTTTGAATATAGATTCATCAACACGAGTGAATAAGCTAAAATAGGTGTTTTATTAATAGAACGGGTTTTTGGTCAAAAATATCGCAAAATAGGGTCCTATTTACTTGACTTTATGAGTTCAATCAAAATTTATAAGTCCAAACAAATTTTATAAATCCGAACATGTTTTATTATTCAAGTAAAAATTTTGGCTCTACTGCAGTTTATCATTCTAATCACAGGTTAAAAGTCAAATCAGAGTCCACTTACTTAAATAAACTTACCGATGACGCGAAATGTCCTTAATTTCGTTTTTCCCAAGTTTTCTTTGCCAATCAAGGTGAATATCTTAATAAATTAAAATTTCCAAAAAATGCTTGGATAAAATACCAGATTCGTCAATTCTATCAACATCTTTTTCCCAAAGTTGGTCAACAAATTTTTGAAAAGCTGGATCAGTTTTAGGCTTTCCTTTTTCCCTTTTCATAATTTTGGTATTCCAAATTATCTGTTATTATTTTAAAATTATTAAAATTTAAATTTAGTTTAATTACGTTTAAATGTCCAGATTTCATTGACTTTTTAATTCCCATATCAAAAATATATCCGTCATCAATTGGAGCTGAACAATGCTAAATAGATAATCTTGCATTATTATTATTGGACATTAATTTAAACAAAGAATTTCAATTAAGGTTTAATTGAGCCTAAGTGATCTATTTTTCAACAATACACCAAAGTAAAGCTCATTTCAGTATTTAAAGAAATAAGCATCTAATTCAACAGGGATTTGTTTAAAACTTAGGTATTAATGTTTGGTGTTGACATATTAAAGTTTTTAAATTTAGATAATAATATTATCGAGTTTTAAACAAACTCCCAAACGTGAAAATTCAA
Organism: Meloidogyne arenaria; assembly: GCA_036172955.1. Lineage (NCBI taxonomy): Eukaryota > Metazoa > Nematoda > Chromadorea > Rhabditida > Meloidogynidae > Meloidogyne > Meloidogyne arenaria. The sequence goes on from JARQAB010000003.1 coordinate 615,804, forward strand.
AACTATAGCAAGATTATGTATGAATTTAATTAAAACATTATACTAACTTGAAACTTCTAAAAACTTTATGTGATTTATTTATTTATTTAATTTTTGCATATTAAGTAAAAAGTCACCAATACAATTGTGTTTTTAATACTTATTAAAACTTATTATAAAATTCGACAGAATCCTATATTTAAACACGTTCTTAAATGTTTAATTCAGGTTCTCACTTTATTAGGTTCTTACTTAATTAAACTCCTTACTATACATAGATCGTGATTATTGAATTTAAATAAATATAACCTTCCATTTCCCCATTTCCTTATATGATAATGCACAAAATGAGAAGGCGGCAATTTCAAATTCCAAACTAGTTCCAATTATAATCCTTTTTTTTTTCAACTTCCCATTTTCTATATATTCCACTTGCATATCTTTTATTTCATCCTTTAATTGTAAAAATTTAGCTAAGATTTGACTTCTTTTTTGAGATATATTCCAATAAAGTACGTATAATCGTTTCAGTAAAAACGTAAGTCAATTTATAAGTCGATTATTCGAAAAATTTGGGGGTGTCGAGGTCCTTCTTGTTCCACCGGTATATCTACAAACCCACGGAATCTTCCACTATTTCTCTAAATCCTCATAGGTATATTCAGCGTTCATCATCATACTCATACATTTTTACGAAGTACGTGGAGGTTGCCCGGAACCGATTTGTAAAACGTAACCGGAACTGAACCCAATTTGAGTTCCAAATCACGGAACCGGAATCAAAAAACTACGGAACATCCCGGAACCGGAAATTCCGGTGAATTCTAATACGTATACTCTTTTTCAACTACTATTTACTATCACTCCCCCACACGTATACACAAGCTTATCAAAATTTATTTTAAATTTATACAGTGTTATTTTTAAACTCCAAAGACTGGATTTTCATCTGAGATTGTTCACGCATAAAAGAATGCCAAATTCCCTTCCCTTGTGTGAATTGGCAAAATAGGGAGTAGAATTCTTAAATTATTTTAAAATTAATAGTTAAAAATTTTTTCAGTTGTTTAGTTTGGGGTTTGTATAAAATAATTTAAAAAATTATTTTAATAAACTAACGCGGTTCTTCTTTAGAAAATAAAAGTTGTTCAACTTTTTCAACAAAATTCTCTTTTTTCTTATTTTCGATATATAACTTTTCAGCTTCTTTAAATAAATATCTTTCATTTAAAACTTGAAGAAATTTAGTTCTATGTCCAATATTATCAAAATTATCCTTCAAAATAATACGAATTTTAAATTTTTTAATAAAAAAACTAACACAAAGCTGAACATATGCATCGTTTAAAGGATTGGAAGGAATAGTAGGTTCAGGTTTTGTAATATGAGTTAATTGGCTATAAAATAAGATTTATTAAATTGGTATAAGTGAAAGTTTTGCTAACAATATTTGGAAATTTTAAATTAACTTTTACCCGTATTTGCCCATTTTTAGGACTACATACTAGAGTTCAGCGGGATCGGGATCCCGGTCGGGATCGGGCGGGATTATCCCGGGTTTTTCGAATCCCGATCCCGATTTTTCTGATCCCGGTCCCGAAATACATATCCCGATCCCGGTTTTGGACGATCCCGATCCCGAGCCGGGATCGGGATCGGGATGTGCATCAGATCCCGATTCAAATCCCGACTTTATAAATTGACTAGAAGTCTGTAAAATAAAGTTAACAGAAGAGGGGAGACATGAAAGCAAGAAAAATTTTCGCCTGCGGCGCAGAAAATGGAAGAAATTTGGCATCTTGACATCCAAAATTCTCAAAAATTTCGCCTGCGGCGCCGAAAAAATGAACAAAGCTGTCTTTACAACTTTAACGAAATACTGAGTGATTTGGTGTGATATCGAGGGATCAAGAGGGATTGAGAGGAGTATCGGTGGATTTGGAGTATAGAAGGATATCGATAGATTTACAGGGATTAAGTTAGATTTGAAGAGAAATCGAGGGTTAAGAGATGAGTATATCACTACATGAGTATATCACTTAATCTCTCAATCTTAGTTATTAATCGTCCACATTTGAACGTAATGCACTTAATCTTATAGACTTGAACGTTTAGACACGAATGCCCTTGACCTTCCAAAACAAAAAAATATTGGCTTCGGCGCTTAAAAGTGAGGAAATCTGGCCCCTTGGCCTTCCAAATTTCTCAAAATTTTTGCCTGCGGCGCTTAAAAGAAGCCCAATGAAGAAAAAGAAGCCCAATCCCATTTATTCCTCAACACTGTGATGCTAAAAACAAATCCCCCATTACCTTATGCCCCCTTAATCCCCTGAGCCGGAAAGTAAATTATGCGTCTATGAGACTTAAACTCAATAGTTCAGCACCGCAGTGCAATTTTAGAATTATACTGAGTCGTTTGTGAAGAAAATAAAAATTTAAAAGTTTTTAAAAATTTTTTTAGTAAATCCAGATCCCGAGTTTTCAACCCCGGTCCCGATTCGGGATCGGGACCGGGATCGGGATCTCCAGTCCAAATCCCGATCCCGATTTCGGCTAATCCCGATCCCGTGCCGGGATCCGGGATCGGGATCGGGATCACCATTCCTAAATCCCGATCCCGGGTTTTTCTCGAAATCCCGATATCGCTGAACTGGGAGCAGGCCAGTATACCGCGAGCCCAGTATACCGCCGAGCTATAACTTCGTTCAGAATTGTCGAATCTGGGAAACCCTGGTATGGTTCGATGCGCCTCAACGAGCTGAATCGAACCATACAAGGGCGTCCCGGATTTGACAATTTTGAAAGAAGTTATAGCTCGGCGGTATACTGGGCTCGCGGTATAACGGGGTGTACCCCGCTGAACTCTACTACATACATTGAACCCATACCTCGTACATTCCCAAACTATGTGTAAAAAATTTAGAATTTTTATGGTTCTCTTAAAAAATGACATCCAAATTTAAATTTTAAGGGCTGCAAGCAAAAATCATGGAAGGCCAAAAGATAAACAATCCTTGTTGTGGCCGTACTCGCAGAAAAAATATAAATAAAAATAACCCTTCATCGGGAAAAAATAACTAACCCTTCATAACCCTTACATCGAAGGGTTATGAAGATATCGTTGGATTTGCAGGGATATTGAGGGATATGAGCGAATTTTAAGAGATTAATGTGAATATCAATGAATAAGTATATATTGTGGACTTGGGGATTCAAGGGATTTTGGGGATTATGGGGATATTTTGAGGATTAGGAGTGATATCAAGTGATATCCCTCTTAATCTCTCGGTCTCGACTCTCGGTTTGGTCTCGGGTTCGAAGTTGATTCTCGGTCTCGACTCTCGGCTTTTTTTAATCTCGAACATCACTAATAACTAGTTCAATTATTAGGTTCGTGAATGATTATTTACCCAGAAGATCTATAAAAAATAAAAAGCATCTTTCGCCAAGGTACCGTCTCGCGGGATCATATATATTTTTAAATTTTAAAATCTTTTCTAATGTCAAAAACCTCATTCCATTTTCTAAACTTTTTATTTCATAACTTCTTCCATTGATCATTCTAGCTAGTGCGTCCATTCGAAATAAAACTTTAAATGGTCCTGGTTTTATTTCATTATATGCCACAACATTAACTGAACACAAAATGAAATAAATTAAGATTTTCATCTGTAAATAAATAAAGAAAATTTCAGGGAAATTTTCTCTTCTTAGGGAGAATTTCAAAAATTCTATGAATAATAACAAAAAATGACTGAGACCATACATCGACAGTCTCAAATTTTTTGGATGTTTTATAATTTTAATATTATTTAATTTTCTTAATTATTTTACAAAACTAGCATATTTTAAAAAGAACATATGACAAAATTTAAAAAAATGGAGCGTTCCAGATAACCACTAACACTATAATAAGTAGTAAAATTTAATACGACGGCGTTTTTGAATAACCTTTTGGTTTGCCGTAATTATACTAAAAATTAGTTAGGTAATGGAATCCAAGTTATAAAAAAGTATTACTATTCTTATGTTAATCCTTGTTGAATAATCTTTAGGATAATCGAGTTTATTTGAGTAAGTAGAAGACATTGCATCGCTTTTTTAGAAGAGGGGGGGGGGGGGGGGTAAACATTTATAGTTTTTAGCCCTTACTTTTATTTAAATTAATTATATTTTTAGACTTTTTTTAAATTAAAATAATTTTTATAAGGAGAAAATTTTTTAATGAATTTTAAAATGCCCTCGATAGTCAATAAGCATTGCAGCGCTTTTATAGAAGAGGGAGGGGGAGCTTCTTAAAATCCCTCTCATTCGAATTACCTTGCCTTTTCCTCTCTCCCCACCCCCATAATTGGACTTTTAGCTATTCAGTTACACGTGTTTAACGATTAATAAGATAGTCAAAAGATAGTTAATAAGACATTGATAGTCAAAAGATAGTTAATAAGACAGTCAATAAGACAGTTAATAAGACATTGCAGCGCTTTTATAGAAGAGGGTGGGGGGAGCTTTTTAAAATCCCTCTCATTCAAATTCCCTTTCCTTTCCCCCCCCCCCCCCCCATAATTGCACTTTTAGCTACTCAGTTACACGTGTTTAACGATTAATATGACCTTTTTTTAAATCCATCTATTCAAAACTCGAGGTTTAGAGAGAGATTTGGATTTTAAACACGATAACACAAAAATATTAACGTTTTCTGTAATTTATCTTACTCAGATAAAAATAGTAAATTCTTATTAAGTTTGAAAGGTTGAAAAACTTTTTGTTAAAAAATTATTTTTTATCATTTTGCTATCAGTTTTAGGCAGGAGTCGTGTTTCACGTTTAGTGACCAAAATTCCTACTGGGGACTAAAAATTCAGTGTCCAATATTCCGTTTTTTGAATTGGTGACCAAAATTCCGCTGGTGACAAAGTTTCAAAAGATAAGTGACCAAAATTCCAAAAAAGCTTGGTGACCAAAATTCAGGTACCCCACGTCACTTACACATAACTTGTATAATTTTACCCAAATAACTATAATTTTACCCAAAAAAATTTATACGAAAAATAAAAGCATTTGTAATAAATCTCGTAAAACGGAATAAATTTAAAAGAATAAATGGTAATTTTATAAATAATGTTTAAAAAAATTTTTTAAAAATACTAAAGTAAATCTTACTGTAAACATTCCAAACTACCATATTGACTAATCTCCATAAATAAAAAAATATGGCAGCCAGGAAAGTGAACATAGCTTAAATATCAAGCAAGTTATAGTTATTAGTGATGTTCGAGAGTCTCGTTCTCGACTCTCAGTTTGGTCTCGGTCTCGGGTTTAATTCTCGGTCTCGACTCTCGGCTTTTTTTTGACTCTCGAACATCACTAATAGTATAAAATTTTAAATAAAAAAATGAATTTTAAATAAATAAAATTTAAATAAAAAAAGAAATTCTGACTTTTCTTAATTTAATAAGATGTGGTGTTGTGTTTTTAGAGGTTAATCTGGTTTAGCAATTTACTGTATTTACTCGATTAATTCCCCCGGTGAATTATTGTTTCAACCCATTCGTGGCATGGTGAATTAAATATTCAAGGGAGGGAATTATTCGAGTTTTGAAAATTTAACCTGTAGTAGGATATTTGGGGAGGGGGATTATTGTTTCAACTCATCCATAGCAGGGTAATTATTCGAGAGAGGGGAATAAATCGAGTAAATACGTACATACAAACCAGAAATGTTGGACCCGAATTTTAAAACGAGGGATAAACGGACATGGAAAACAAAGCAAAACTCCGGCTGTATCTTTCAAAAATAAGGATAACAGGTGAAAAAAACGGAGAAAAAACGTAGTAGGTAGTAAAAGTAGGGACCAATGTTTTTAGTTATGTAAATTTTAGAGCTAAAAGTAGAGTTAAAATTGAATTGGAAAAATAATCTGATAAAGTAATCTATTATCTGTTAGTTCTAAAATCAAAAACATTGGACTCTGTGGTTTAAATGGTATAATGACTGTTCAATAAGAATTTAAATCAGCTATATACAGGTTTTTCTCGATTAATTACTCTGGGTAACTATTCTTTCCTCTTAATGCTGGCGGGAATAAAAATATAGTGCGAGCTATTATCCCAGAGGTATTATTCCATCTTACATATCTCAATCAGAGTTGGGATGCTAAATAAAGTTATTTTTCGATAATCATAATTCGAGAAAATTTCGAAAACAACGTAAATGAAAATAATTTTAAAAATCTCCGGAATTGAAGGCCGAAAGAAGATCCGATATCCGAACCGAAAATTTACGGATTATCCAACAATAATGAAGGGTAAGCTGTTCCCAAACACTTTCCCTTGTCACAATTTTTTGTTAAACTTGTAACAACCATTTTGGTATTTAGCAACTCAAACTGGCATGCTTCATAGCCAGGATGTAGAATAGAGCATACAGTAAATAGAGTAAAGTCAAAGGCTGTAAATATTTAATTAAAATTAGAAAATAATTGTAATTATTAGAACTTTATTGTTCCAAAAAATCACCCCTAAAGTTTTTCAATTTTCAGGGGTCTGTATCTCGGCCAAATCAAGTCGGATTTTTTTGATTTCGGTGTCATTTCGACACAGCTCGTTGTGCTCTATATTCCTCTAAAGGTGACCATTTTTAACACCTTTAGAAAGAAAATAAAGAAGGGGTGGGGGGAAGTGGTGGTACGAAATTCAAAATTACCGATAATTTTCCAAAAAATATTTTTAAAAAAATTCTAATTTTAGATTTAAAAGAATTTTAAAATATTATTTAAATTATCAGAAAAAATTAAAAATTAATTTAATTTAAATTATAAACATTTTTCTCGAATTTTAAAAATTTCAAGAAATTTACCTGGAGAAGTTCCAATGAAGAACCCGCCTATACGCTTTAAATATCCACCTTCTTTGGTGTCATTACTTGACCTTGGTACCTTCCATTCATACTGGAATGAGCCCAGAATATTATTTTGTTGCTCAAAATATCCATAGTAATTAATATCTCCCTTTTTTTCTTGTAAATAATAACGCAACCAATTATGAAGTCCATCAACGCCAATTCCATCATTCCACTCACCGCTGAACACATGTTCAAAACCTTTAAAAATTAAATGTTATACTTATAAAGAGAGTAAAATTGATAAGGTTCTACATATGTATGGTGGTGGATAGGGCCCCTAACCCTATGCAAACAGGGTTAAAGGCCCGATTCGGCCGTTCCGAACTATCGAGTCGGGCATTGAATTTTGGCCCGAAAAAGACCCGGTCGGGCGGGCCCAAAAAATGAAGCCGAAAAAATGACTCGAACGTCGGCCCGACTCGAAAACCCCAACCCAATATGCAAACATCGTAATTCGAGTTCATTTTTCTTCCATTTATCATGTTGTATCGGTAGGAATTTATTTTCCTCTTCGTTTGTTCCTATTATAGGAAAGAGAAAAGGAAAGGGACCCTAATTACGATGTTGCTCAAAATTGTGAATTAAAGATGATCCCCGAAAATTTCTTCTGTAAATGTTATTAACCCTAATCTAAAAAATTTATCTTTTCGCTACCTGAACTTCCCAAAGGTTCAGAATCCTCATTTTCCTCACACCGGGAATATGCCCCAAACCAAAAATCAAACATTCGTTCACTGAACTCATCAAAGCTTTTTTTTTTAATTTTTTCTAAAAATGTATATCAAAATAATTTTATACAAATTTTATAGCTGACTATTTTTTTGAAGAAATTCATAACCCAATTTAAATACTTCACTTTCAGTAATTAATTTCCAAATTTTGGCAAATTTTCCTCTTCTTCCTTCGTCCATCGGAGGTTCTTGTTCACACACTTGCTCATAAAAATTCTTCTCCTTGTACATTTCTAATAGAGCAGCGTATATAGGCTTTTGGAATATAGTAGATTCATCAATATAAGAGAATAAACTTAAATATTTTATTAATAAAGCGTGTTTTTTAGGTCCAAAATTCGCAAAATAGGAAATGCGATTTTCTCATTTTGAGAGGGTTACGCGCAATCAAATATCTCTTTAAGCTTTAATCTAAAAAATTTTTTGCTTTATAATTTCTATAGATAAAAGACTGCTCTAGAGGCCAACAAAATTTTGTGTAATTCCTGCAATCTATTCTAATGTTATAAGCAAAATGTCTCAAAAAAAGGTGCGACCTGGTGCAATAATTTTTCCCACTTTCCTTTAACCTTATCTCAAAGTAGAATAGGGAAAATTCTTAAAGATTTTTATATTTCATTCGCTATTTAGTTCAGTATAATTTCATCTTTATTTTATCTAATTATCTTTAATTTGAATAAAGGTATGCCAAAAATAGCGTGCCCAGTTTTTTTGGGTCCCCTGTATATAGAAAAAAGGTTCATAAAAAGGTTCAAAAAATCCAAAATAAGCCCAAATAAGCCCGAATTTTGAACAAATAAGTTCTAATTTTGATTAAAATTGGTACTTTTATGATTTCATATTTACTAAATCTGAGTTTTTCAGAGTTTTTTCTTATTTTAAATAGAAATTTATCGAAATTTGAGTCATTTCTCAATGCCTAACTCTAAATACCTGATGATTTGAAGGGTTATTGTTATGTACGTGACTTGTATGTCTACGTAGTAACAAGAATAAAAAGATAAGACAGACTAACAAACTGTGCTTTATCTACAATACTAATACAATAGGTTGCGAACAGTAGGAATATGGCTAAGCGCCGAATATGTTGGCTTAAGCCGAATAAGCCGAATATGTTGGCTTTTATACTAAGCCAATACCCAACAGTTATCATAATATAAGGGAAGTTGACGGGATCAAATGGGAAATCGATGGATTTTTGCATTTTCGCGTCAAGGCATTTGTAGAAAATAACTATTTTTTAACCTCTCATAAGGGGGAATAATTAAAGACGTCCAAGTCTTGACTCAAGATTTTCTTGGCTTTTTTCGGTCTTGGCATAGGGGTCATATCTAGATCTTTTTATTTAAATAACTTACGGATCAGGCGAAATGTCCTTAATTTGGGGTTTCTCAAGTTTTCCTTGCCAATTAAGGCGAATAGCTTAATAAATTAAAATTTCCAAAAAATTGTTTAGATAATATACCAGATTCGTCAATTCTATCAACATCCTTTTCCCAAAGCTTTTCAACTAATTTTTGAAAAGCCGGATCAGTTTTAGGCTTTCTTTTTTCCCTTTTCATAATTTTGGTATTCCAAATTATCTGTTATTATTTTAAAATTAATAAAAATAAAAATTTAGTTTTATTACGTTTAATTGTCCAGATTTCATTGACTTTTTAATTCCCATATCAAAAATATATCCGTCATCAATTGGAGCTGAACAATGCTAAAATGATTAATAATTATCTTGTCAATTTAAGCTAGGTCCTACTAAACGTTCCAATTATCAAATTGAAAAAAGAAATATAACCTTCCACTTCTCCATTTCCATATAGGAAAAAGCACAAAATGCGAAGACGGCAATTTCAAATTCCAAACTAGTTCCAATTATAATCCTTCTCTTTTTCAACTTTCCATTTTTTATAAATTCAACTTGCATATCTTTCATAGCTCTCTTTAATTTTAAAATTAAGCTAAAATTTGACTTATTTTTTGAGATATATTCCAATAATGTATGGTCGTTTCAGAATTATGAAACCTATGCCAAAGCGGGGTAGTTGTATCCAAAGGTGGGTCGGAACAGTCAGAGGTATCGGAAATCGGAACTGTCGGAAATCGGAAATGGCTCAAAAGTCGGAAGTTGGAATTACGACCCACCTCTGGTTGTATCATTATTCAATTAATAATATTCTATTTATAGCCTAAAAACGGCAACCCTAATCTCAATAACCAAAATAACGGCTCCAAAATTTCTCATTCCAGTGATGGGAAAGTTCCAAAATTTCTCGTTCCAGTTCCAGAACTCCATTTTTAAAATTCCTTAGTTCCAGTTCCAGTTCTGGTGTCGTATCCGAGTTAAAACTTATCATTTTATTGGGTTTTCTTAATCATATTTTTTATTTAAAATTAATTTTCCCATATAAAGATTCCTTTTAAAGATAAAAATACTTTCACACATTTTTTTTTCTAATGCCTATAAAATAAAAAGGGCTTTTAATTACTCCAGCTTTTTGCATTGCTCACTTTTTAAAACTTTTATTTTTTCTGCTAAACCTTTAATAGGAAAAGCTTATCGATTATAATTAAATATATATATTTGTTGAAATAAATAAATTTGAAATCGTTTTTTTTCTTGTTTGAGAAATCTAGGGATTTGTTACTTAATCGGATAAAGGTAGATCCGAAAGCTCAGCCGGACGTATTTTAAACCATGTCGGCTCATTTCCGGGGCCAAATAACCCTCTTAAATGAAGAGGCCGTTGAATTATTAAATGCTAGAAAAGATTTTCCTTTACCTCCAAAAGTAGGAGGTCAAACTGATAAAGAGTATAAACGAGTTTTAGAATCCATCCTCATCAATCTAGACGCCGAATACGAAGAAATACAGGATGTATCAAATCAACTAGCAGACAACGAAACAAAATGGTCATCTCTTCGAACAAATATGACGGGGAATGAAAGAATCCAGGATAATACCGAATACGATGCGTTTATCGTAGCGGTCCCCTTTGTTAAAACTCTCTCTGATCTTAGACGCTATCTACGTAGTATCCGTAGCCAACGCCGTTTACTTGAAGCTGCTATCCCAGTGATAGAAAATAATAATACTCATATTACCTCGTCTTTAGTCCATTTACCTAAAACACAATTACCTACATTTTCTGGGGATTGTGTCGCTTTTCTCTCTTTTTGGAATACTTTTAAAGCAGGAGTTCATGACCTGCCAATTTCTGATTCAATTAAATTCACTTACTTAAAACAGTGCCTCTCAGGCTCACCATTGACTTTGATAAGCTCTTTACCTGTTACTGACGAATCTTATGAGTCAGCTCTTGAATTACTTAGAAAAAATTATGATAATCCAAATGAAGTGGCTAGATCATTACACAATTCTTTAAGAAAATTACCCCATGTTCGGGCTGGGGAAAACTTTTGTACCGATTTACGGTTATTATTAGATAAAATAGAAGGCATTTGCGTTCAAATGTCGCAACGAAATCAATCATTTAATACTACCTCTTTCCAAATGGAAATTGAGGAAAGGTTGCCAAGATTTGTATTGGATGAAATTTTTAAGGCTAAAGAAAATGACCCAGAATGGGACTCTTTAAAGTTAAAAAATCACCTTCATAATATTTTAAAACGTAAAGAGCAAATTGAAACGCTTACTTTAAACTCTCATAATACTCCTAAACAAATTAGGACATCTCAATTACAAACACCTTCGTCTCAAAATAATAAACCTCCTCCAATTTTATCTTTTCACACTCAAGGTGACAATCAAAATAAAAATAATAATCGTAGCAATAATAAAAAGCCGAAATGGCCTTGTTTATTTTGTGAAAATCCATCTCATTTTTCCGCGAATTGTGAAACTTACCTCTCTATAAAACAGAGAAAGGACAAACTTCGGGCTTTAAAACGTTGTTTTAGCTGTCTTAGACCTAATCATCTTGCCAATCAATGTACTAAACCTTCTCAATGTTCAAATTGCCAAGGTAAACATCCTAGGGCACTTTGCCCAAATATACAAAATCGTTCTAGTTATTATAATAGTAATTTACCGCCTAATATACAAGAAAGCGGTCCTCGACAAACTCAAGCTCTTAATTTAAATAATCAGCACGTTCAAGCTGTCTCTATTCCTCACCCAATTCCAATGCCTTTATCTCAAATAGCTCAATCTACACCTCCTGTGGCGCCAGATACTCCACCTTATCAAGCTAATCTAGCCTCTGTAAATACAGAGTCAATAAATAAGAGACTTATTCTACTTAAATGTGTACGTGTTATGCTTTTTAATCCAAATAATCCATTACAAGAGCGTGAAGTTATACTCTTAATGGACGACGCTAGTACAAATTCTTATATTACCTTAAACGAGGCTAAAAATCTAAAATTAAATTTAACGCCTAGAACGATTAAATTAGGTGTTTTTAATTCTCCTTCGTGTAAGGTAGTTCAAGCTTACACCACTCAATTTGGAATTCGTTTAGCCAACGGACGATCAATAATTGTAACCGCAAATGCGGCTGAACATCTCACGCAAAATACAAACTATGTTCCCTTCACCCCACAACTTCTTTCATATCCAGAATTAATCTCTAATAATAAAGTTGTGCAACCATCGGTTCTTTTAGGTTCCGATTATTATTATGAGGTGGAACCAACACCTCTTTTACGCCTTCCGTCAGGTCACCATCTAATCCATACACTCTTCGGCCCTATTGTAGCTGGTAAAGGATTTATTCCTCGAAATACTAACCAGCCTAATCAAATAAATTGTGCCATTCAACCTCAGTTAGAGGCTCCTTCAAACGAATTCTTTTCTCTAGAAGGTATTGGAATTAAAGACTTACCTCGTTCAGAGGATCAAGATGTATTGAAAAAATTTAATAAAGAAATTAAAATGATAGATGGACGTTATCAAGTAAAATTACCTTTCAAAACACCCCCAGAAGCCATCCAAATACCATCTAATTTTGGGCTTTGCTGGGGTCGTCTTCGTTCTGTTCATAATTCATTAATGAAAAATAAAGAATTTTTAATAAAATATGATAATATAATTAAAGAACAATTAGAATTAGGGATTATTGAAATTGTAAAAAATCCTAACAACTATTCACCCCCACTTCACTATATACCGCATCATGCGGTCATAAAAGCCTCAAATGGAAAAATTAGAATAGTATACGACGGCTCGGCAAAAATAGGTCGAGAACTCTCGTTAAACGAATGCCTATATCCAGGACCAGTAATTTTACCAGATTTAGTCGGTTTATTGCTCAGATTTCGTATCCCAAAAATAGCTATAATTTCGGATATAGCCAAAGCTTTTCTTCAAGTTTCTGTCGATCCATCTCATCGTGACGCCACTAGATTTTTGTGGTTAAAGAATATTGAATTATCTCCCTCTCAATCTAACGTACAAATTTACCGATTCACACGTGTATCATTCGGTTTAGCACCGTCTCCGTTTCTTTTAGCGGCTACAATTCAACACCATCTCTCTTTATTTCCTTCCCCTTTAGCTACCGAAATTGCTAAAAATATTTACGTAGACAATGTATTCCTTTCAGCAGAAAATCCTCAAGAAGGTAAAATTAAATCCTCAGAATCTATAGAGTTATTTGAAAAAGCAAATATGAAATTACAAGAATTTGTGAGTAATTCAAGTGAAAGTATATCTCACTTGCCAGAAAAAATCAAATTAATTGGTAACAAACAGAAATTCCTAGGCCTAGATTGGCATACGGAAGAAGATGTTCTCTTGATTAGAGCCCATCCTTTACCATCTTTAGAAAAGTCTATTTCAAAAAGAACTATTTTAACTTTTATGGCATCGCATTTCGACCCGTTAGGGCTAATTTCTCCAGTAATTCTTCCAATAAAAATATTTCTGCAGTCACTTTGGAATGAAAAGGTTGACTGGGATGAAAATTTGAATGAAAAAACCATTAACGAATGGAAATTATTAACCCAAAATTGGGATGCAAATTCTCGTTTTTCAATCCCTAGATATCCGTCACGACTACCTACAACTGGACGAAAATATCAACTACATTGTTTTGCAGATGCCTCATCAATGGCAATGTGTGCTGCTGTTTATTTAAGGATATCAAACGATTGCTCGCCAATTTCAGACGTTTGTTTAATTTTCAGCAAGACAAAGGTAAAACCTATTAATAAAAATAAATTACTCAGCATTCCTCGCTTAGAACTTATAGCTGCCCTTATGGGATCACGAGCCTTAAAGTTTACTTCATCTGAACTTAGTTGTATTAATTTAGATAAATCAATCTATCTGTGGAGTGATTCATCCGCAGTCCTGTCATGGCTTAATTCTAAAACCTTGATAAAGGACATTTTTGTTCAAAATCGAGTTTCTGAGATTAGAAAACTTAAAAATTTAATAGTAAATCACCTACCAGGTATAGACAATCCGTCAGATATAGGAACAAGAGGTGTTTCATCAATTAGGGAATTAAAAAACTTACCAATTTGGACTAAAGGCCCTGACTGGCTTTCCCTTCCTCAACCAAATTGGCCCACCTCAAATTTAATAAAACAATTTTCTTCTAACGATTATGTATTGAAATCCGAAAAATCGGTCGAAACCCCAATATTTACCTTTAACACGCAAATTAATGCCCCAGAAAATATTATTGAATCAGTACGCTTCTCATGTCTTCCAAAACTTTTAAGAATATTTTCATATACATTAAGATTTATTAATCACACTAAAAAACGTGCCAGATATCCTTCCTTAAAAATTAATTCTAAGGAAATTAAAATTTCATTAAAAATTCTTATTAAATTAGAACAAGCAGTTTATCCTCCTTCTGGACAAGAAAATGAGTATTTGGGTATTTATACTGATCCAGAGGAAATTTTGAGATGTAAAGGTCGCTTAGGGAAAAGCAATTTAACTCTTGAAACTAAAGAGCCCATATTTTTACCTTCACGTTCCTATTTAACTTGCTTAATAATTTATGAAACTCACTTACTTAATCATCACTCAAGTCCATTATTGACTTTATCTATTATTCGGAAACAATTTTGGATTCCTTCTGGCCGACGTGTTTCGGAAAAAGCTATACATAAATGCTGTCTATCTTGCAGAAGATTTACTGCTAAACCATTTGATCTTCCCCTCTTTCCACAATTCCCCACAGATCGAGTAGAACCATCTCCACCATTTACAGCAGTGGGACTCGATTTTTGTGGACCCTTGTATATTAAAACACCTTTCTTGGTCCCGAATCAAAGAAGAAATACTAAAATAGAAACAATCAAACACTGGATCACGGTGTGGGTATGCTTATCGACAAGAGCAGTTGCTCTTGACCTCATATCGGATTTGACGATCCAATCGTTTTCCCTCGCTTTTAGAAGACAAACAGCTAAATATGGAGTTATAAAAAATATTTATTGCGATAACGCTCCAACTTTCATTTCCGCTAAAAATTTTTTATCTGAACAAGCCAATTTATCTCCCCCTAATTGGAATTTCCGTGCACCAATGGCAGCTTGGAAGTCTGGACATTACGAGAGGAGCATGGCACTTATCAAATATCATCTAAAAAGAACTTTATCGGGAGGAGCAATACCGAGATCATACCTCTTTCATGAGGTTCTTACTATATTATTGGAAATTGAAAATATAATTAATAGTAGGCCCATCACATTTGAGTCTGCAAATCCATTAGAACCGCGGGCTTTGAGTCCTGCGGATATAATTAAGCCATACCGTAATAACTCTCCCATAGAAATTACACCATCGGAAAAGATGGACGATCCAGACTACAATCAAAATATTCAATCTAATAGTCAATCTTTAATTACAACCTGGGAAAAAATCACTTCCCGTGCAAAAAACTTTTGGATACGCTGGAAAGCGGACTATATACTCTCGCTTAGAGAGCGATATAAAAAATTACAACCATCTGCTCAAAGATGGCCTACCATAAATGAATTAGTAATAGTACACAGTGACACTTTACCAAGATCGAATTGGTCTTTGGCCATAATCTTAGAAATTAATTACACTGAAAACCATTTTCCAAACACCGCTAAAATAAAATTTCTCAGCGGAAATATTACACTCCGATCCGTCCATCACTTATATCCACTTGAAACGACGGGAGAATTGAATGTTGATAAAAATCAGACAAAGAAAGTTCCTTTAACGTCGCCTAGACCAAACTCTAGTCCTAACACATTAAACCTTCGTAAAAGAATAGTAAATAAAAATTGTTAAAGGGGGAGGGCGCTCCGCGATCTTTCTTATAAAGCATTATCGCGTCCCCTTAATTGTTCATTTTTATTGTTCATTTAAGTTTTAGCTTACAAAAAAAAAGCTCTTACATTTTAAAAAATTCTTTAGAAAACTAATCCCTCTTATGGGTAATATTGTCAATATACAACTACCTATTGATTTAAATCTGTTCAAGCCTGAACCACCTCCACCGGAACCCTTTCCGTGGACTATTCTTATCGCTTCTATTGTTCTGATAGCAACACTTTCAATTTGCATAATTTTTTCATATTACCTTCTTTACAAACGTAGATCGGCTCGAGTAGCTCCTATAATCGCTCTTTTGGTAATATTTCTTTTGCTAAGTCCTACGCCTGTCGAAAGTCGTAGTAAGGGTAAATACGTTGTTAATCGTCTTAAAAAGCCAATTTCAAAGGGAATTGGATCTTTAGTTGGAACCACTGCTCTTTATTTTGGGTTAGATACACTAGCTTCCTTCCTTCAAAAAGAGCCAGAGATTGCTCTTCCTATTCTCTCTATTATAGGCCTCCTGAGTTTAATTCTGATCTTCCTTCTTTTGAAGGTTTTATTTAACATCTACAAATATTTTAAGCCGAATACGGCTCCTATTGTTCCCCCTCCAATAGAACTTACCGAAATCAATTCGGCCGTTCGAGAACTTATTAATCGCTCAGATCCACCTTTGGCTCGTAATTAAATATTTTTTAGTCCATGCCTAAGAGAAGGCCCGTCGGCAAAAAGGACATTAGTCTTATTTTATCCCACCTACGTATTTCTCCAAAAACCAAAAAAATGGAGCCAACTATTACTAAACTAAAGAAACCCATTAACTCGAATACTTCTTCTTCTAACGACTTAAATGCCAACATTTATTTGGTCAACAATAATTCTCACGCCCTTGTTGAAAATTCTATTAATTCTTCAAATAATTTTATTGAAAAATCAAAAATCATTCCCAAGCCTATCGAATCCCTTGAAGTTAATAATAATGCAAATTTTGGTGTCTCTACCCCGCTTTTGTTTGGTGCTCAACATGATGAAAGAATTGTTTTGGACGAACCGCCTCCACCGCCTCCTCTGCCTCCAGAACAACAACTTGGCACGTCAATTCCAGTTCTTGTTGGTGCACAAAACAAAGAAGAGGAAGACGTTATTTTGGACGAGCCACCCCCTCCTCCCGATGAAAATGAAATGGTCTATGAAGTGCTGACACCATCACCAATAATTCCAACTGAAAATACTCAAGTTACCACCTCCACGCAAACAAACAACGACAACTGTGAAATTCCTCCAGAATTTATTGTTATGGAAAATGAAGAAATTAAGTTACCGAAACTAATTTCACGTGTTCGTATTAGCCAGACAGGTCGTATTATTAAAATGCCTCTCCATTGTAGGAAAGGAAAACCGCTGTCTTGGAAATTTATGGCTTTTAAGTCTAAAATTGCTAATCCCTACAATTATTTAAAAATGTTCATTCCTCGTTAGGGGAATGTCGTATCCGAGTTAAAACTTATCATTTTATTGGGTTTTCTTAATCATATTTTTTATTTAAAATTAATTTTCCCATATAAAGATTCCTTTTAAAGATAAAAATACTTTCACACATTTTTTTTTCTAATGCCTATAAAATAAAAAGGGCTTTTAATTACTCCAGCTTTTTGCATTGCTCACTTTTTAAAACTTTTATTTTTTCTGCTAAACCTTTAATAGGAAAAGCTTATCGATTATAATTAAATATATATATTTGTTGAAATAAATAAATTTGAAATCGTTTTTTTTCTTGTTTGAGAAATCTAGGGATTTGTTACTTAATCGGATAAAGGTAGATCCGAAACTGGAACTAGTTCCAAGTAGTTCTAGTTCCAAATTTTTATTTTATTTTGAATATGAAAAAAACTCATCAAATACTCTGTCAATTGTCCTTCAGCTTAGATATGCCTTTAAGCTGGGATAAGTCAAAAATGTCTTAGATTATTATCTCCCTTGTTATATATCCCATTGAGTCTCTATAGTCTATTACGATTAAAAAGGATTAAGAAAAATGATTAAAACATTTTAAAAAGGATTAAAAAGGATTAACTCCCTATAATATATGGGGAGTTCAATATATGGGGAGATTTGTATGTGACATCGAGGGATCAAGTCGGATATCGCTGGATATGGAGTGAAATCAAGGAACTGGAACTGAAACTTTGCCCATCACTGGCTATAAGTATACACTTTTTCGTATCTTATTTACTATCACTCCCCCACACTTATACACAAGCTTCTCAAAATTTATTTTAAATTTATACAGTGTTGTTTTTAAGCTTCAAAGACTGGATGTTCATTTCAGATTGTTCACGTAAAAAAGAATGCCAAGTTCCCGTCCCTTGTGTGAATTGGCAAAATAGGGAGTAGAATTCTTAAATTATTTTAAAATTAATAGTTAAAATTTTTTCAGTTGTTTAGTTGGCTTCAGTGATGCGGAAATTACAAAATGTCGCCGGTTCCGGTTCCGGAACCGGTTCCGGTTCCAAAAATTTTGGCTGTATTTTAGTACTTCCCCCTGAAAAAGTATTCCCCCGTTAGAACCCTTTGGTGTGTATTATTCAAAGAATGAAAAATAATACTCCCAGGAGTACTATTATAGGAAATACGGTATGTTTTTTTGTAAAGCTAATTTTTAATGTAAAGTTTATATAAGATAATTTTAAAAATTATTTTTAATAAACTAACGCGGTTCTTCTTTAGAAAATAAAAGTTGTTCAACTTTTTCAACAAAATTCCTTTTTTTCTTATTTTCGTAATATAGTTTTTTAGCTTTTTGAAATATTTCCGTTCTATTTAAAACTTGAAGAAAATCATTTCTAAGGCCAATAGTTTGAAAATTATTCTTCAAACAATAAAAAAACGAATTTAAAATTTTTAATAAAAAACTAACACAAAGTCGAACATATGCATCGTTTAAAAGAGTGAGAGGAAAAATTTTAGGAGGATGAGTTAATTGGCTATAAATAAGATTATTAGATTAGTATAAGCGAAAGTTTTGCTAAAAATATTTGGAAATTTAAAATTAACCTGTTTTATTTTTTAAATTTTATGATTTTATTAAACAATTTAGTAAAAAAAACTAAATAAAAGTAAAAAAATCCAAATTTAAATTTTAAGCACTGAAAGAAAAATCATGGAAGGCAAGAAAATAAACAATCATTGTTGTCTCCGTACTAGCAGAAAACTTGCCAAAGAATCTCCTAGAACCGACAAACATACTCATAGATTTGTTATCATTAGAGCGTGTCATTTTAGGTCCAAAAAATCGTGAAATAGGATCCTATTTAGGTCCAAAAAAAGTTAAAAATAGGTTCAAAAAATCCAAAAAAGTCCAAAATAGGTCCAAATTTTGATTAAATAGGGCCGAATTTTGGCTAAAATTAAAACTTTTTCGAATCAACATTTAGTAAATCTGAAATTTCTCTCCAATTTTCTTGTTTTAAACAGAAATTTATCGAAATTTTGAGCCTAACTCTGAATACTAGAGTTGGCCGAGGTCGAGAATTTTTGAAAAAGCCGAGGCCGAGGATAACCGAGGCTGGAAAAGCCGAGATCGAGGCCGAGGGGCAAATTTTGACCCGAGAACGAGTCTCTCCCCGATTGGATGGGATAGGGATTTGTGGGGGTAAGGGATTTGAATAGGTAACGGGGAGAGCGATTAATTCGGATTATGAGGGAATAAAGACGTAGAATGGTGTAGTACATGTAGATATACCAGAATACTGGCCTCCTTGGGCAAAATTTAGTGATTTTATAGCAAGAAATTCATTTTATTAGCGCCGCAGGCAAAAATTTTTAGATTTTTGGATGTTCAGGGCAATAAAATTTACGAAAAATTGATTGAAAATAGTCAAAATTTAAGAAAAATCTTCAAAAACCTAAAATAGGTCCAAAAAAGGTCGAAATAGGCTCAAAATAGGTTTTAGGTCCGAAAAGGCCGAAATAGGTTTTTTAGGCTCTAGTAACTCAAAAAGTACCCAACCTCCAGTGCTAAAACAGTGATTTTTCGACTTATCTAATCATGGGCTGCTTGCAAAAAAAAATAGGTAAAAACCTAAAATGACACGCTCTAGTTATCATTAATTAGGTGTGCCTCTCCTAACGCCAAAAATTTAAAGAATGGAATATAATACAGATCAGGGAATGCGCCGACACGATTCACGATTGCCGAAAATCGAGAATCCGATTTTCGGTCGCCGCGATCCCTGATACAGATATTATTTGCGGTCAGGTAGAGAGGCAACTGGACATTTACCAAATCCTGAGGGGAGCTATTGCAGGAGCTATCGCAGGATCATGTATATTTTAAAAGTAAAAAATCTTTTCTACATATAATGTTAAAAACCTCGTTCCATTTTCTAAACTCTTTATTTCATAATTTTTTCCATAGATTGCTCTGTATGGTGCGTCCCATCTAAATAACATTTTAAATGGTGATAGTCTTATTTTATGATATGCCACAACATTAACTGAACACAAAATAAAATAAATTAAGATTTTCATCTGAAAATAAATAAAGAAAATTTCTTGGAAATTTTCTTTTCTTAGCGAGAATTTCCAAAAAATTCTATGAATAATCATAAAAAATGACTGAGACCATACATCGACAGTCTCAAATTTCTCTTCTTATGTTGATCCTGATTTAATGATCTTTAGGATATTCGAGTTTATTCGAGTAAGTAAAGGACATTGCAGCACTTTTGTAGAAGAGGGGGGTGAGCATTTTTTAAGTTTTTTGCCCTTACTTTTATTTAAATTATTTATATTTTTAGACTTTTTTTAAATTAAAATAATTTTTATAAGGGGAAATTTTTTTAATGAATTTTAAACTGCCTTTGATAGTCAATAAGACATTGCAACGCTTTTATAGAAGAGGGAGGGGGGGGGGGAGCTTCTTAAAATCCCTCTCATTCGAATTCACTTGCCTCTCTTCCCCCCTATAAAAATACAAACTACGAGCGTCTTAAAATCCATCTCATTCAAAGTTCCCTTACCTTTTGCCTCTCTTCCCCCCTATAAAAATACAAACTACGAGCTTCTTAAAATCCCTCTCATTCAAAGTTCCCTTACCTCTTCCTCTCTTCCCCCCCCCCTATAAAAATACAAACTACGAGCTTCTTAAAATCCCTCTCATTCAAAGTTCCCTTACCTCTTCCTCTCTTCCCCCCCCCCTATAAAAATACAAACTACGAGCTCAATAAAATCCATCTCATTCAAATTCTCTTGCCTCTTCCTCTCTTCCCCCCCCCCTATAAAAATACAAACTACGAGCTCATTAAAATCCATCTCATTCAATTTCTCTTGCCTCTTCCTCTCTTCCCCCCCCCCCTATAAAAATACAAACTACGAGCGTCTTAAAATCCCTCTCATTCAAAGTTCCCTTACCTTTTGCCTCTCTTCCCCCCCTATAAAAATACAAACTACGAGCGTCTTAAAATCCATCTCATTCGAAGTTCCCTTATCTCTTGCCTCTCTTCCCCCCCCTATAAAACTACCAACTACGAGCGTCTTAAAATCCCTCTCATTCAAAGTTCCCTTACCTTTTGCCTCTCTTCCCCCCCTATAAAAATACAAACTACGAGCGTCTTAAAATCCATCTCATTCGAAGTTCCCTTATCTCTTGCCTCTCTTCCCCCCCCTATAAAAATACAAACTACGAGCGTCTTAAAACCCATCTCATTCGAAGTTCCCTTATCTCTTGCCTCTCTTCCCTCCCATAAAAATACAAACTACGAGCTCACTAAAATCCATCTCATTCAAATTCTCTTGCCTCTTCCTCTCTCCCCTTCCCCTATAAAAATACAAACTACGAGCTCATTAAAATCCATCTCATTCAAATTCTCTTGCCTCTTCCTCTCTTCCCCCCCCTATAAAAATACAAACTACGAGCGTCTTAAAATCCCTCTCATTCAAAGTTCCCTTACCTTTTGCCTCTCTTCCCCCCCTATAAAAATACAAACTACGAGCGTCTTAAAATCCATCTCATTCGAAGTTCCCTTATCTCTTGCCTCTCTTCCCCCCTATAAAAATACAAACTACGAGCGTCTTAAAATCCATCTCATTCGAAGTTCCCTTATCTCTTGCCTCTCTTCCCTCCCATAAAAATACAAACTACGAGC
The DNA here is from genome assembly GCA_036172955.1 of Meloidogyne arenaria. Classification (NCBI taxonomy): domain Eukaryota; kingdom Metazoa; phylum Nematoda; class Chromadorea; order Rhabditida; family Meloidogynidae; genus Meloidogyne; species Meloidogyne arenaria. The sequence goes on from JARQAB010000003.1 coordinate 637,833, forward strand.
TTATTAAAATCCCTCTCATTCGAAGTCTCTCTCTCTTCCTCTCTCCCCTTCCCCTATAAAAATACAAACTACGAGCTTCTTAAAATCCCTCTCATTCGAAGTCTCTCTCTCTCTCTCCCCCTATAATTGGACTTTTATCTACTCTGTTATACGTGTTTAACGATTAATATGACCTTTTTTAAAATCCCTTTTTTCAAAACTCGTTTAGAGGAAAATTAAAGGCGAGAGATTTTGTTTATTGATTAAGTGAAAATAAAATATTAAAATTAATTTCTTAATTATATAAATTAAAAATTAATTATATAACTTTAAAATAAAAAAAATTTATTGTTATTGAAGATTGTGTAAAATGATAGAGAATTAAATGGCCTATAAAATGAGTATAAAATTATTTAAAAATATTAGGTATACAGAAAGTTATTGTGACAAATTCTTCACTCCGAACTTTCTTGTCACCCTGTATAAATTTAAAATTAATTATAGAACTTTAAAAATTTTAATGTTATTGAAGATACAGAGTTGCTGAATGATTTCTGCTTGGTGATCTGTTGTTTTACAAGATTTAACAACTAAAAAATTTGCTTAATAATAATATTTATAGCGGCCAAACAGATTGCAACAATAAATATAATGCAACACAAGGTGGCGATTAAAAAGAAATTAAATGTTTATAAATATAAATTATAACATAATAAATTAATATGACTATAGAAATTTATATACTGTCAATTAAGTCAGAAATTGCTGGAGAAAAAACTTTTTTGTTGGAGAAAAAGCTCCAGCATCTTGTCTTGTTCGTTTATTACCCATAGTGAATAAATTCTTTAAATTTTGAATAATAGAATTCTAAAAAAGATATTTAATTTAGTAAACCATAATCTAGTAGGTGTCTGAAAAATGAGTCAATAGGGTAAAAAAGATAAAAAACGAAATTGGAATAAAATTGCATTGAAAACATGTAGTTGGGCATATAAAAGGGGTCTGTATTTCGGTCCAATCAAGTCGGATTTTGCTGATTTTGGTGTCATTCGACACAGCTCGATGTGTTCTACAATTGTTGTTCAGACTGACCATTTATACATATTTTTCGAAAAAACTGACTGGGGGGACTAAATAAGTACCAATGTAAACAAGTGTTATTTATTGGCTTAATTTTGTTTTTATCTCTGAATTTAAAACTTTAAAAACAAAATATCCGGAAATTAAGAATATTTTTTAAAAATTTATTAAATCCTTTGCTTATCGAACTAAACAATTTCGGTTTTAAAATTTATAAAAGTTAAATTAAGAAAAATAAATATGAAAAAAAGTTGGGCATAATTTTCTATAGTAATTCCATATAGCAACAAGTAAGAAAAAAATAAATACATAGAATGGAAAGTTAAAGTTTTTGTGTTCTCTTATTTAATATTCAAAATCTATCTCAAATGTTTTCAAGAATTAAGTTTTCAGTTCCGTTCAAGCCAGTCAAGCCAGTTCAGAACCAGTTCATTTCAAGAATTAAGGACAGAATCTAGATAATCCAAAAAATTCTGATCATCGAACAGACTCTGATCAATTAAATCATCATGATCATCCACTTTTTGAATACGAGCGTCGTCAGCCTCTTGAACATTTTTTTGCACATAAGAGCAAGCATTTATGTCAGATAAATTATTTACACAATCATCTGTCTGTGAATTAACAAATTAATTTCCCTTTGAATTAGATAGCTGTCTATACTCTTCACAATCTATTGGATCTTTTCCTTTATTTTCACAATTATTATTTGTTGAATTATTAGAAGTTTCTAAAGTATTGTCAACCTTTTTCAATTTTAAAATACCATTTTTGTAAATTTCTTTTTGATTTTTCGTTTTCTGTCGCCGCATTCGGTCATATTCTCGCTTCTTTTCTCTATTATTAACGTAGTATTGATGAATATTTTGTTTATAATGTGCAGATTTCTTGCTTTCACTTATTCTCTCTTTATTCTTCTCCCGATATTTTCGATCATATTCTAGCTTCCTTTCCTTATTCTGTTCCCGATAATTTCTAGTATATTCCTTTCTTGTATCCTTTTTTTTCTGGTAGTGATTTCTATTATATTCCTTTTTCTTCAACCTTTTTTCTTCTGTATTTTTATTTATTTCGTTTTTTGTAATTTTAGGTGTCGGTTTTAACGTTTCTCCATATTTTTGAATTTGAGGAGCAAACGATGATTCAGCCCAATCATCTAATGTTTCATTTAAATTTTTTGAAGTTTCCTCAACTCTAGTTAACTTATTTTGATTTTCATTATTTTTAACAGAATTAATTAAACTCCATAATATCGAATTGAAAATTAAAAAGATTAAAACACTAATAAATTTCATTTAAATTTTTAAAATTTTTATTAAATAATTTTAATATTAATGAAAATGATTAATTAAATTCTTTTTTCTTGGACTATTAATATTATTTTGTTTGGCTTAAAGGTTCATAAAATGAGCTAAACATTACTTAATGTCAGACTAATATGATATCTCAAAGGACAAATATTGAATAATTCTTTTTAAATTTTTAAAAATATGGGAAAATATTTCCGGGTCTGATCCCGATTTCCTAAACTGTTTTTGTTTTTTCCTAAACAGGTCTGATCCACTTCTCCGGGTCGCATCCCGATTTGATAATTTATATGTCATTCGAAAGAGCTCGGCGAGCTGAGTCGAGAGGTACAACTCTCTATTCAAGGAAATGCCTGCGAACCGAGATATAGGTTCCCGAAAATCGAAAAACCATTAAAAAAGGCTTACTTTTTTTTAATAAAGGGGGGGGGCTTACTATACAGGGCTTACTCCCCCCTTTGGTTTTTCGATTTTCGGGGACCTATATCTCGGTTCACAGATTCGTGAACCTATATCTCGGTTCACGAATCAAATGGTATGTGTTTTGCATCGAAATTTTTCCTCTGGTATACTACATGTACTATAGCCGCTGTTTTTGTGCTGATATTGGTGCCGTTCGACTCAGCTCGCCGAGCTCTTTCGAATGACATATAAATTATCAAATCGGGATGCGACCCGGAGAAGTGGATCAGACCTGTTTAGGAAAAAACAAAAACAGTTTAGGAAATCAGGATCAGACCCGGAAATATTTTCCCATATTTTTAAAAATTTAAAAAGAATTATTCAATATTTGTCCTTTGAGATATCATATTAGTCTGACATTAAGTAAAGTTTGGCTCATTTTATGAACCTTTAAGCCAAACAAAATAATATTAATAGTCCAAGAAAAAAGAATTTAATTAATCATTTTCATTAATATTAAAATTATTTAATAAAAATTTTAAAAATTTAAATGAAATTTATTAGTGTTTTAATCTTTTTAATTTTCAATTCGATATTATGGAGTTTAATTAATTCTGTTAAAAATAATGAAAATCAAAATAAGTTAACTAGAGTTGAGGAAACTTCGAATGATATAAATAAAATATTAAATGATGGGGCTGAATCATCGTTTGCCTATCAAACTCAAAAATATGGAGAAACGTTGAAACCAACACCTAAAATTACAAAAAAGAAAATAAATAAAAATAAAGAAGAAGAAAAAAGGTTGAAGAAAAAGGAATATAATAGAAATCACTACCTGAAAAATAAAGATAAAAAAACTGAATATGATAGAAACTATCGGGAACAGAATAAGGAGAGAATAAGTGTAAGGAAGAAATTTGTAAATCATCAATACTACGTTAATAATAAAGAAAAGAAAAGAGAATATGACTCAATCCGGCGACAGAAAAAGAAAAATCAAAAAGAAATTCACAAAAATGGTATTTTAAAATTGAAAAAGGTTCAATCTGATAATAATTTTGGAACTTCTAGTAATTCAAAAAATAATAATTGTGAAAATAAAGGAAAAGATCCAATAGTTTGTGAAGATAATGGACAGATAAATGATTTGGAAGGAAATTCACTTATCAATTCAATTACTGATTGTTTAAACAATTCAACTGAATCAAGTGTATACCCTGTTGGAGAGGGTAATGTCCAAATAGGAGATGCAAACACTGTTCAACAAATGGAAGGCAATAATGATGTATTTGATCTAAGTTTTTTGGATGATCCAGATTTTTTGAATAATCTAAATTCTTGAAATTTCAAAAGATTTAAAAAAATTTAAAATAGATTAGTATATAGTAAAATAAATAATTTTTTTTATTTTTAAAGATTTATTATAAAAAGTACCAAATAAAAAGGTCCATATTTATAATAAATAATAATTTTAATTATTAACTAATGGAAGAATAACAAATATAATTGCAAATTAGAATAATTTTGAAAAATCGACATTTTATATTTATGATTAGCTGTTTTTCTCGATCATTTGAGGTCGAAAAGGCCGTGGTCAAGGTATTGTATTCATGTTCATGCTGTGGAAAAATTGTGGATGGGAGATGGAATTGAACCATCACGGAAAGACTGTGCCACCATCCAACCCGATGATGGGTTATTTATTTTCATTTATGTTCTTTCTGCAAGTGCGGACACAACACAAGGTGTTCATAGTACTTTTCGAACAAAGCTAAAAACTCGTTTCTCAAACGTACAAATTACATTATAACGAGCTTGCAGAAAAAAACGCATTTCCTTTCGGCACTTGTTTTTTCAAAAACTTTATCATAAAATCAAATAAATCTTTAAATTTATTTGTGTTTGAAAATTTAAAATATTTCTTAAACCTCAATTAATTTTCTTTCGGCATTTCCATCCTCGGAAATTGCCCGCCTTGTTTTTTCAAAAACTTATAGACTGGAAATGAGGCTGTTCAGACCAGACCTAATAAGAGCATTCAGTCCCTGATATCCTGAGATTCTTCAAGAAGGACAAGTCTACTTAAGACTTTCATTGTATGAGATGAATTATAGGTCAAAGGCTCTACACTCACTCATAAAACTTGTTTAATAAGTTTTCTTTTAATTTTTAAATAATTTAACATATAATTTTATATATTAATTTAAAAATTAAATTTTTTTATTTATAAAAATTCGATAGTCGCCCACTGTAAAATTTTCACATGTTCATTCTATCAGGCGAGCACTCCTCGAGGCATTCATTTAAAATTATTCAGTCAATTTTCAGACTCTATTGCCTTTAAAATTTTTTTCCGACAACAAAATAGTTGTAAAAAGAAAAAATTTTTTTATAAAAAGTCACATGAAAAAGGGCAACACGTGCTATTTGGGCAGTCAAATGTCAAATTGGAGGGGGGAGGAGGAGGGAAATTGGAGGAGGAGAGGAGGAGGAAAGTGGAGGAGTGAGAGCGGTGAAGGGATTTTTTAAGGGGAAGAATTTAAAGAAGCGCATGCCATTTTACATATTAAATTTTAAAATTTTTAAATATTTTTTAAAAAAAAATTTTCCTCTCATAAAAAAATTTTCTCTTAATAAAAGTTTATAAATAAAAATTTATATAAAATAAAAGTTGCTTTATTAATTTAAAATTTTAATTAGTGAAAATTAGGAATTTATAGCTAATTGAAAATAAACATAACAGGGAGTAGTGATGGAACGCATAAATATGACATTAGAGGGGCGATGGGTAGTAAGTAAGGATCGGATCTTGAGGTTATAAAAACTTAAAAATAGGTTGCAAAAACGACTAAAATAGGTGACAAATGTCCTAAAATAATTTATAAATAAGGGCGACACCTGGGGAAAAAAGTCAAAAATGTCGTACAAAATTCCTTATAAAAAAGTTGCATTTTTTAAAATTTACAACGAAAAAAGCCGATATAGAAATTTTTAAAATTTTTTGATGAAATATTTTTCAAAAATTGAAATTTTTGGGTAATCATCTCAAGTAAATTGTCTTTAAATAAAATTTTGTTATTTTATAAAATTTCTCAGAATTTTCACTGAAGCTCCATTTTTATTTTTACTTATTTTTCAGTGTAAATTTTTTAATCATTATAATTCATACATTTCTATTATTTGTTTATTTATTTATTAAAAAACAATTTCGACGAAAGGGGGTCTACTTACATCGTTGAAAACATTATATAAAAAAGTCTAAATTTGTGGTAAAAATGACAGTATAAGTCTATTATTTTTATTTATACTGAGAAATTTCTTTTTGTTGTTTTCACCACTTCTAGAGTTGATTGGTGAACTATTGGCAGATTGCGCTTATTACTGTTCATTTTACCCAAATTTTAATAAATTGTCAAAAGGCTCTTAAATTAATAAAATTATGTTAAAAACAATTATGTAATTCTTTTAAATTTTTCAAAAATTTAAAAGAATTTTTAATAAAAAATTGGTATTCAAAAATTTCCCTAAAATTTTTAAAAATTAGTTATGGTTAGAGTAAACAAACGACCCCATTTTCATTTTGCTAATTTTAGCGATAGGCTCTCGTAGAAACAAGCAAGATTAAATTAGTTAAAAATGATAAAAATAAATTTCTTATTCCAAAGTGTTAAATGGTAAAAAAATAATTTTAATAATTTAAGAAAAAAAAAAGATTGGATTCCTTAGAAAGGCATGAAGATTAAACTCTTTGTGCTTCTTTTTATGGCCAAAATTATTTCTTTGAATATTCTGGCTATTAATTCCAATGTGGGAAAGCGATATAAAACAGTCATAATTCACAATATTAGTATTAGCGAAGAACATTATGATGATGAGGAAGATGACCCGGAACCAGAGCCAAAAAGATTTAAGCCTGAGCCAAAGGAGGAGCCAAAAGAAATTGTGGAGTGGACTCTTGGTAAAGGTAAGAAAAAAACTCAAACCCGTTAATATGGTTTAGGCAAAAATATAAACCTCTAAAAAGCGTCAAATATCATCTCAAGACCTAACTAGAAAATTCCAAGATAATCCTCGATTTATGATTCAATATCAAAATTTTGGAATGTGTTACCGATAAAAATTAACCGCTTTTTAAATATTGTCTAATCATTTTACCAAAAACACTTTATATCAAAAACAAATATCAAAGATACAATTTAGTATAGAAAGAGTTTAGAAAAGTTTAGCTAAAGGCAAGGATTGAACCTGCACCCTCGGTTCAACTGCTCCCTCGCCCTTGCCCACATAAATGGAGGTGTGAGCTACCGGGGCAACGACTGATGCCTTTTCATTTATCCTTTTAGATCGTTCAACCCCCGCCTAGGGAGTTTTAAATGTTTTAGGGGAATTATCCTTACAGTATATTCGTCTCGGAATCTTCTTAAAAATAAATCTTTAAGGGAAATCTATTCTTCAATTCTTGTTTTTAGAATAACGGCGCCCTAAACATAAATGTTAAGATTAAAATTAGGAAGATTCTTAAAGAATTTTGACCCTATATGCAGATCGTGCCGGCTTGATATTTTTCCTTACTTTTTTGAGTAGCTCGGAATGGTCATGTTTCCCTACATTTTTAATGTTTGTGATTTTGCCGTAAGGAAGAACGGAGGAAAAGGCTTAACCTTTTATTATTGTGTACTGACTTATTTTTGCTTGCTTTCATTCCTGAGTATTTCTGTTAATTTTTAAAAATGACTTGCAGAAAAAATACAAATATTGTTCGACTTAATGAAGTAAATTAGTCTTAAGTAATACATATTAATATGTTTTAATTTAGTTTTTACCGGATTTTGACGTTATAACACTTCATTGGATTTATAAAATGCATTTATACAAAAATTAAAAGAAAAATATTGCCTTTGATTATTTATTTTTTTTTATAAAAAAGTTAATCTTTTTCTCCATTTTTCCTTATGGCAACCATCACAAACATTCAAACTTAGGGAAAAATACCCAGTTAAAAAAGTAAGGAAAAAATAGCAAGCCGGCACGATCTGCAGATAGGGCCAGAATTTTTATTTAAAATTTAGATGATCTGAAAGTAAAGTTCTTTATAACAAAAGAAACGTTTGTTCCTGATGTTGTAGACTTTATAAAAATATTTAATGAAAGAATTAAAAAAAGTACTACAATTGAAGCTCCACATGCAATTTTCGGCAAATTGCCCAGGCCATATGAATCAGAGAAAATAAAGGATTGGTTAGATGCAAAAACTGTGAACAAATGGGTTGATCAGCCTGATGTAACTTCTGCATTCGAGAAGATTAGGGGAGAAATTGACAAAGTATATGATGTGTCTGGATGGGAAAAGGGAAAAGGTTTTTAAATCTTCTTTGCTTTATTAGAAAATAACCGTTGCTTCTGTTCATTTTTGATAGTACTATAAGAGATGTTAACTATGGTACTGACATTTCAGATAAAACCCAGTAAATCTATTGTTGAAGGAGTAAAGCAGCTGGGCTATAGCTATTTCTCTCCTTTAGCTAGTGCAAAAGGTTATTCGGCGGCTGGGAGCAAACCAGCATCTTCAGTAGACCGGACTGATGTAGTAGCCATTACACCACGCCGCCTACTGCTCAGCTTTAGGAAATTAATAGCCAGTGCTGGGTATTTGCCATTTGTTGGCTCCGGCTCCGGCTCCGGGCTCCGGGGTTTGAAAATCTTGGCTCCGGCTCCGGCTCCGGGCTCCGGGGTTTGAAAATCTTGGCTCCGGCTCCGGCTCCGGGCTCCGGCCTTTTAAAATCTTGGCTCCGGCTCCAGCTCCGGCTCCGGAGCCGGCGATTTTCGGAGCCGCTCCATGTTGGCTCCGGGCTCCGGGTGGAAAATCAATGAATTATTTTTCATTGGGGGATCTAGGTAGATAAAGGGGGATGTCGAGTGCTATCAGAGGATTAAGAGGGTATCAATGGATTAAGCGGGATTTGAGTGGATTATCGTGTGCATTAAGGGCGATATCGGGGAATTAAGCTAAATTAAGGGGGATTTCTTCCATTTTTTGCGCCGCAGGCGAAAATTTTGAGAATTTTCGAGGTCCTTAAGGCAGATTTCTTCCATTTTTTGCGCCGCAGGCGAAAATTTTGAGAATTTTCGAGGTCCTTAAGGCAGATTTCTTCCATTTTTTGCGCCGCAGGCGAAAATTTTGAAAAATTTTGAAAAAAAGAGACTAAAATTACCGTATTTTCTCTAAAATAACCCCCGGGGGTTATTTTTTTCGATCGACCTCTAGAGGGGGGTTATTTTAGAGGGGGGGGGGGTTATTTTAGAGGGGGGGGTTATTTTTTTCGATCTCTAAATTTTCTGAAAACCAAAATTTTTTACCAAATTTTGAATAATATTTTTCTAAAATTTAAGAGAATTCATCACAAACTAAAGGTTTCTTAACGAAAATCCTAGCACAAAAACTTTCATCAAGTACTCCTCAGTCCGTAAATTCATAAAAAACTTGGTTTAAGGTTCGGGATACATAATTAAGAACTTATTTTAGATTATTATCCCACTTTTATATAACTCAGTTAAGTCCCAAAGTTTAATAATATTAAAAGGGATTGGATTAAGATGCCTATCTTGGCATTTTCAGGTATTAAAGTCAATGTGACATGACTTTAATCCTTCGTCGAGAGATCAAGTGGATGGAATTAGTGGAGTAGACATCGTTGGATATTAATGGATTTTAAGAAAGGAAAGGAAAGAAAATCTTTTTTACCCGTCTCAATTTTCTCTTCCTTTTCTTTTCACGCCTACCATCTTTGCTTACATCTTTTTCTCTAACCCATCTTTAGGGGTGTATAGCCGGAGCCGTGGGGAATTGGAAAACCTTGGCTCCGGCTCCGGCTCCGGCTCCGGCTCCGGGCACTTCAAATTCTTGGCTCCGGCTCCAGCTCCGGCTCCGGGGTTTCCAAAATCTTAGCTCCGGCTCCGGCTCCGGCTCCGCCGGAGCCGGCTCCGGAGCCGGGCTCCGGAGCTAGCTCCCGGAGCCATACCCAGCACTGTTAATAGCTATATGCTTTACAAAGGATTGAGTCGTAATCGAGTTTTAATTCGGAGCCATATTTTTTATCAATAGTTCCGGATTTTTAGGTTAACCTTAAGGTAGCTAAATAGATTGTAAAACCCCCAAAATAGTTACAAAAATGAAATATAGGTTGCGAAAAAAGGTTTACATCTATTTACATTTAGTCAAACAAAAACATTTCTGGCACAAAGCATTATTTTTAATTGATGCCCTTTTTCATATTTATGCCAATGTTTTGTCCGAATCAATCACGGAGGTTGATAAAAACAATGAACAAGTTATCAACGAGGTTTGTGCGGATAAAGTCAAAGATTTGGCTAGTGAAAAGAAATGCTCAAAGGGACTAGAAGCACTTCTAAAGATGAACAAAGAAAATATTAAAAGTGTTAATGATTATTATCAACTTCATGGAAATTTTGGCAAGTTTTGTTTCTGTTCTAAATAATAAATAGAGAATGTTATGTATCGACTTGCGGTGTGTCCGATACTAACAGAAAGACTAGCTAACTAACAAGGTTTATCTACAATATATACAATAAAGGTGAACGGAATACGACTATCTGCTGGAGGCAAAGACTAAGACTGACTGACTGACTAATAGAATAACGACTGACTAACAATAGACTAAACTGACTATCTCCCAGACTGGCTAAAGCCTCACCCTTTTATACTAAGCACATACCCAACAGAGAACAAATAAATTTTATTCAACTGAGTACACAAAGTTGAAACATTTTACACAAGTATTGTTATAGTTACGCCTTTGTGGTCTTAAAAAGCGTAAACATTATATAGCGTAAACGGTACTTTATTAATATCCCATCCCAGCCCTTCCCCACCCATTCCTATTTAAGTCTCAGATTAATGTTTTTTACTGTTAATCATTCTTTCATAAATTTTAATTAAAAGCAAGTTAGAAGGAGATGTGTAAAATTCAAAAGGCAGAATTTTACGCAAGGCGGAAGCCGGTGTTTATCTATTAGGAGTATTCTTATTAAAAGTAAAAAAGAATAATCTTATGATTCTTATTAGGATTTTAAAGTCCTTTACGGATTTATATATGTATGATTTTCATAATTCTGCTAAAAATTTCCGTTTAGTTGAACCAGCAAAAGCATGGAACGAATTTAAAGTGAAAATCGAAAATAATTTTCCTGTTGAACAAACGGAGTCTAACAAAAATAATGTTGAAATTGTACTCCCTACAAAAACATTTACAGTACAAAAAGTAAAGTTTACGGTCGAAAAGGAAAAATTCTTTAATGAAATTGTTGAGAAAATTGAACTTTATTCGGATAAACTTAACAGAGAAGGTAAAGAAACTAATGCTGGTCAAACATTACATGCATTCCCGGAAATTTTGGATTGGCTAAAACAGAAAACTAGTAATTGGGAAGGACAGACTTCAGCTTCAGATGCTTTAAAAAATATAAAAACGGAAATAACAGCAATTTATAAATTAACTGAGGATACGAAAAAGCATGGTAAAAATTTATTTAATCTGTTTTTTTTAATCCACGAGAAGAGATTCAGGCCTCTTTAGGCAAGTCTAAGATTATTAAAAGAGAAGTGAAACACCAGTAGCTTAGACCATAGGTGGGGTCGGAATTCAGATTTCCGGCGTTTTTTCCTTCCTATTTCCGAAAAAATTTTGATTTCCGATTTCCGACTTTTTTGATTTGCGACACCTCAGGCTGTTCAGACCCACTTCTGGCTTAGAATGTAGGCACTTAAATTGGTGAGCGAAAGTGCCTACAATAACTGCCAATAAGGCGCAAGATGGATGCCTTAACCGGGCTAATTTTACAGCTTTTCTATATTTTAAAAATTTTCACTTACTCGATATCAAACTCGATAATTTTAATAATTTTCTAGCTCAAAAAATGCTATATTACACGTTTTTGCTCCATGCACTTTTTGAATTTTTCGAATCTATTTTTGTGGAAGCAAAAAAGCAAATTTCAAGTGGAAACGTGTCAGTTATAAATCAAATTTGCACTGGAGATAAAAGTTATATTGAGAATTGTGTTGATTCGTTAAATGGATTAAGCTCAATTATTAAACAATGTAATGTCAAGATTGGACAATTTGCAAGTAATCTTTTATTATTTAATATCTAAGTTGCACCCCGTACCGGAACAGTCAGAGGTGTCGGAAATCAAAACTGTCGGAAATCAAAACTGTCGGAAATCGGAAATGGCTCAAAAGTCGGAAATCGGAAATCAAAATTTTTTCGGAAATCGGAAATCGCAAGGAAAAAAACGTCGGAAATCGGAATTCCGACCCATCTCTGCTCCTTACTCCGTTTCCGAAAATTTAAGGGAAGGAAATAGTAGGGATTTTTATGACTATTGTTAGGGCTTTATATTTTTGATGAATTTTTTCTTTGTGACTAATAATTTTTTAATTTCCTTTTGAGATTTTAAAATTTAGAGAAGCTCAAAAGAGAGGGTTTTACATGGTCTGATCGCTTTAGAATCCTGTACTTAATGCATTCATTTGCATATATTTCGGTCTCAGTCATATATTTTTCCTACCGAAGCAAGTGTAATCCCATTAATTTTTTTAATAATTAATATTTTTAACAATGTAAAGATTCACAAAAGTCTTTTGACAAATGGGATGAATTTTCAAAAAATATCAAAGGAAAATTTGAGGTTGAGCTTGCTGCACCAGAAGCTCCTAAAGTTAGAAAGGTTTTAAAAAGAAAAAGAGTTCGAGGTCATGGACGCTTCGAGTATTTGGGACCAGAAAGTCATGAATTCAAAGGGGTACCCCTTATGAAATAATTCTGAAAAATTTAGATCGGCCATAACTCTGTGAGTTTTAGTCCAATTTAAGCGAACTCAAAACTATTAAATAGAGAAAAAAATTAGAAATTTTTCAATACAAAAAAATTTCCGAAAAACTTAAAGTTTGGGGGTCTTAGGGTTGATTATTTGAAAAATCTAAAATTTTTGGTTTTTTCAAAATTTAAAGAGGTATAATTAGTCGAGGTTTCTGATTATATTTTTAATAAATAAAGACTGAGTTTATACACATGATAAACTTTAAATTATTCCAAAATCCATACAACAAACGAAGTTATGATTTTTTGAAAAATTTTTTGAAAAAATCCAACAAAATTTTTGACCAGAATCTTGAACTCTACAAAAAATTTTTAAAGCTGGCCATATGATATATCAAATGAAAGCTCTTGATGAGCTTAGACTAAAAATAAAATCAGAAAAAATTTCTGACCATTTTGTACAAAGTTATGAGTGACCAAATCTTGGGTCTCCACAACTTCAGGCCAAAAGTGAAAATTTTTTGCCTCTAACTTGGAGGAAAAATTTTTTTAAAATAAACCCGCAACGGATTCGTTATCCCCGTCTATTATAACCTATTATGGCCAAAAATTAGAAAATTTTCTCGAAAAAAAATTTCCAAAAATTTTTCAAAGGGGTACCCCTTATGAAATAATTCTGAAAAATTTAGATCGGCCATAACTCTGTGAGTTTTAGTCCGATTTAAGCGAACTCAAAACTATTAAATAGAGAAAAAAATTAGAAATTTTTCAATACAAAAAAATTTCCGAAAAACTTAAAGTTTGGGGGTCTTAGGGTTGATTTTTTGAAAAATCTAAAATTTTTGGTTTTTTCAAAATATAAAAGGGTACAAACATTGGATGTTTTTGTTTATATTTTTATTAAATAGAGACTGAGTTTATACACACGTTAAAACTTCAAACTGTTCCAAAATACCTACATCTAACAAAGTTATGATTTTTTAAAAATTTTTTGGAAAATTTTGACCAAAATTTTTGGCCGAAAACTTTAACTTTTCAAAAAATTTTAAAAGGTGGGCAAATGATATATCAAATGAAAGCTCTCAGTGAGCTGAGTCTAAAAATAATATCAGAAAAAATTTCTGACCATTTTGTAAAAAGTTATGTCTGCCCAAAATTCACACCCCAGCCAATAAACATTCTAGCAGCGCGCGAAGCGCGCCCCAAAGCCGATAGGCTTTCCAACGGGCACCCCAAATTTTACCGCCAGAGTATCCTAATAGGAATTGCATACGTAACTTACCGCCTGCAGCTATCCGCGCCACAGCTAGTTTTTTTAATAATTAATATTTTTAACAATGTAAAGATTCACAAAAGTCTTTTGACAAATGGGATGAATTTTCAAAAAATATCAAAGGAAAATTTGAGGTTGAGCTTGCTGCACCAGAAGCTCCTAAAGTTAGAAAGGTTTTAAAAAGAAAAAGAGTTCGAGGTCATGGACGCTTCGAGTATTTGGGACCAGAAAGTCATGAATTCAACGGGGATCTTCGTTTCGATCCTGGTTATTATTACCCAACTCGTCATATATATCATAGAGGTCCACATAAAGTCAAAGGAAAATACAGTGTCAAATCGCGTCCTAATCGTGTCAACATTAATCATCATGCAACTTACATTTATGGAAAGAAGTAAATTTGAGTTATGCGAAGTGATATTTTTTCATTTTATATTGTTGAAACTAGAGTAGGTCGAGGTCGAGGTTTTTGAAAAAAACGAGACCGAGGATCATCGAGGCTGGAAAAGCCGAGATCGAGGTCGAGGGGCAAATTTTGGCCAAGGTCCGAGGTTCAGGATATCCCAGGTTTTTTTAAAAAAAATTTTATAAAGCTTCAAAATCTAATTAAATTTACCAAATTTTATCAAAAATACACTAAATCGCCATCAAATTCATCTTTTGAATTCGTAGGTCAGTTTAGAATCCATGCAAATCCTCCGATATACCCCATACGTCTTCCTTCTGAAAACTCTGGAAGACTCGCCGCCATCTTTCCTTTTCTAGCGCCGCAGGCAAAATTTTAAGAAAATTTTAAAAGAAAATAGGCCAAGATTCTTCTTCCTGGTAAAAAGTCAATCTTTAGACCTACTCTAGTAATTAAAATCGAGAAAAATCTGTATATAGCTGATTTAAATTCTTATTGAACAGTCATTATATCATTTAAACCACAGAGTCCAATGTTTTTAATTTTAGAACTAACAGTTAATAGATTACTTTATCAGATTATTTTTCCAATTTAATTTTAACTCTAATTTTGTCTCCAAAATTTACAAAACTAAAAACATTGGTCCCTACTTTTATTACCACATTTTACCGGAAATGTTGCTCCGTTTTTTCACCTGTTCTCCTAATTTTTGAATGTTATAGGCGGCGTTTTCCATGTTCATTTATTTTCGTCTTCCATATAAGTAACATTTCTGGGTTGTAAATAGATTACTCTACCAGATTAACCACTAAAAACACCACACCACATTCTTATTAAATTAAGAAAATTCAGAATTTCTGTTTTTATTTAAATTTTATTTATTTTAAATTTATTTAAAATTTTATACAATGTATAACTAACTTGCTTGATATTCAAGCTACATATGTTCACTTTCCTGGCTACCATAGTTTTTTATTTATAGAGATTAATCGTGTCGACGCAGAAGACCCACAGACTAAAGACCCAAAACTGGTTTTCTTATTTTAATTCTATTGTGTTTTAATATTGGCTCCTTACCTTTTTGGAGGTATTTGCTATTGCGGAAGATGCCAGGCATGCCCACTGCAGCGGGTTTACGTTGTTTGTTTTTTGTATTGAAACTTTGTCCAATCTTGTTCTTCGAAACTTTTGGCAAAAAATTTTCCCTGTGGGTCTTTTGTCCTTGGGTCTTCTGTCTGTGGGTCCTCTGTCACTACGCCGAGATTAATCATTATGGTAAATAGGTTGGAAAGTTTACAATAAGATTTCTTTTTATTATTTTTTAAAAATATTATTTAAACATTATTTATAAATATACCTCTTATTTTTTAAATTTATTATAAATGCTTTTATTTTTCATATGTATAAAATTTTTTTGGGTAAAATTATGTTGCGTAGTAAACCTTATGTCAATTTAACATGCCTTTATAAGCCGGATTTAGCCTCACAAATTAAAAAAAAACAAAAATCTTATCGTTATTTTATTGATAACCTTTAAATGATAACAAAAAATGAATGATTATAGAGATTAAATGAAATTAATTTTGACTAGCAATTCTTTCGAAATACAGTCGGGCCTCTATTTGAGATCCATCAACTGACAGATCTAATGTAAATACAATTTTTAAAATTTGAGAGGATGCCTAATCGTTACGAATTGTTTAAGCCACCCCTTTTTAATAAGGTTGTCTGATCCGGATATCCGGATCCGAAAAAGGACCGGACATCCGGAAATTTTCGGTTCGGATACCGGATCCGGATATCCAAAGATTTCTAACTATCCGACAACTTTACTTCTCTTAAGATTTAGTTGTTTCAACTCCTATGTATTGTGTATTTACACTAGTAGAGGTCTAACAATATTTCAATACAAATAATAAAATAGAGCTTTTTGAGATAAAATTTTTGGTATCAAGACTTTTCAAAAATTTGAGATAAAAATAAAGAATACCAGAAAAATTTTAATTCTCATGGCAATCTCTCGAAGCTCTAGTTTAAACTTTGAGTGCTTGTTGACTTTATCCCTTCAAATTTATATTTATTTAAATACGCTAACCCTTTGCTTAATTTTACTATAGAGATTATAATGTTCATTCTATGAAAAAATTCATTGGATGGGAGATGGAATAGAACCATCATGGAATGAGCTCAAACCGAAAGCACAACCGACTGTGCCATCATCCAACCCGATAATGGGTTATTTATTTTCATTTACCTATATTATTTCTGCAAGTGCAGACACAATATAGATAACTTCTAAAATCCTTTAATAAAATTAGTTTTATAATAAGTGATCAAAGCCGATATTGTATGCGTTTTGGCATCAGTACTGGGTATGGCTTCGGGAGCTAGCTCCGGAGCCGGCTCCGGCGGGGGAGCTAAAATTTTGAAAGCCTGGAGCCAGCACTGTTTGACATGACCTTATTTCTGTTTTCACACTGCCCTTTAACTTTTCGAGTTTATCAAACTAAACGATAATGAAACGGGTACATATTTAACTTTAAATTGCCCTTCTATCTAATATTTTGAATTATTCTTACTAAAAATTTAGTAAATTCCCTTCCATTTTTGAGGAAATAATTAATTATCTAAAAAAGGATAAAGTCAACAATTACTCGGTTTGAGTATCAAACAAAGGCACATTGCCATCGGGATTAGAAAAAGGGCGAAAATAATGAAAATGAGTTATTTATTTGGTTAGTATTAGTAAATAAAATTCTTTAAAAAAATTTTTTTTTGAAATTTAAAAGAATTTTAAGAAAAAAGGAATTAGCCAGAAAAATAAAATTGGAGAAAAAATACTCAAATTATCATGGTTCAGATTTTTTTCAGAAATGAAAATTTCATCCAAAGAATTAGGTTGATTCCTTAACCTAATTTTTACAAAGCTGGCTAGCATTTAAAACGCCTAGGCGGGAGTTTAAGATCTAATGAAAGAGAAGGTGAAAGCAGCGTCCCGGTAGCTCATTTGGTAGAGCACCTTTACGTGGTGAGCGAAAGCGCCCAGCAACAACTGGTAGGAGGTCTCAGGATCGAAGCCTGCCCGGGATTAAACTTTTACCTCGCTCTTACTTAAGCTAATAAGCTGATATTTCTTTAAAATTTGAAATTAACTTTTTTGAATTTCTGAAACATGTCTTTTGAGTATTTTTTAAAGTGTTATCTTAGATAAATACAAAAATCAAACAAAATATATTTTCATACTTCCCCATTAGTACCATTATTATTCATTGGTTGAAGCTCGTGCCTTTCCAACATAACTTTTTCTTTCGTTCTCCACCCAAAGGTCGACATAGGTGTAGTTGTTGCACTTGTAGTTGTTACACCACTCCCTCCAGTCGCCGAAGAAGCACCGCTGTTGCTACTCCCCTCCCTTTCCTCAGCAATATTATTAAGCAAAAAGCCCGAGGGAGGGGGTCTCCCAGTACTTCCATGCTGGGAAGTCTGTTGGTGTTGAATTAGAATTTGTTGGTCGTGATGATGTGGGGAATGAGGAGAATGGTGTATTGAGGTGGGTATACCATGTTGTTGTTGCTGTGTTTGTTGATGTGTCAAGTGTTGATGCTGTATTGGGGAGGGCTGCTGTTTTGTGACTGTGCCAGTATCGGAGTCAGCCATCAATCTGGTAGCGGCAGCACTGCTTCCGCTGAGAAGCGAGGATGAGGCAGGACATGCAGTTGAGCCACTACAATCGCCTTTAGGTTTTTTAGTTTTCGTATTTTTTAATTTTGGGGTATTTTACTAACAGCAGTTTAATTTTGTCAGAAAATGATTTGTGTTCCGAAAAATATTTATAGATATTTTCTATTATCCCATAGCCAGAAATTTCTAATTTGAATAGACAACTCTCGTTATAAATGCACCGACTGGCTCTAGTTCGAGGTCGATCGGAATTAATGAAAGTGCCGGAAATCGGAATTATCGGAAATGGCTCAAAAGTCGGGAATCGGAAATCATCCTAAATTTTCGGAAATCAGAATTCCTAAGACCTCCGCTCTCATATCGCGTATATGAAAGCATAATTTCCCCTTTTCAGTTATTCCATTCAAGGGCCAAACAATTATTAATCAGGGTAATTATTTGATTGTACTGTATTTACCCGAAAATGGGAATCTTACAAAATCATAGATAAAATCGAATAAACATAAAATCTAACGAAGAATTCGAGCTCTTATTTTTAGTGAAAGATATCTTCACATATGTCAGGTGTAACTATAACGAGAGTTATTTGTTAATTCTTACGAGAGATCATCAATCCGTGTTTAGTTTTTAAAAAGTTATCATTTATTATTAAGACATTTTCCCCCAAAATCCCAATTTTGTCAATATTTTTCTCAATCCCAACCTATGATTAGGCATAGAGCCAATTCCAACTCCACTTCCCCCATGCCGCATAAAAGAAGGTGCTGCCTGTCTATTTGCTGTTCCCCTTCCAGGCATTCCAAAGGGCGGAGGGCCACTTCCAGAGCCCAACCCGTGTTGTTGTCCAGTCCCTCCAAATTGGGAACTTAAATTTGTTTTGCCTCCGGGCACTGCACCATCGCTTCTAACAGAAACTAAATCGTCAGAGGCTGTTTGGCCAATGTTTGTTGTTTGAGCTGTTATGGCATTTTCATATTCGGCACCCTGAATTATAATATACTATATGCCTAATTTAAAATTTTGGATAAGGTACATTTAAGACCACGGTTAATTTTCTTTATTTTTTCTTGAATTTTTAATTGCCTTTAATTATTCCAACTATTTTTTAACTTCAATTTGTAATGGATAAGAGAGGAGAGACTACAAATTACATAATATTAAAAAATGCATTTATTCGCCTATTTATGAATTTTTATGAAATTGCTTTTAATGGGATTGAAAATTTTTGAATTTGTTATTTTTGAAAGGAAGTTTTTACTTCCTAAAATTTAAAGTGTTTTATCATATATGTAGAAGGTATGCATTCCTTGGTTTCGTTGATTTAAATGAATTTTATAAAAATATTTTGGACGTCCTCAGAAGGACTCATTTCTCTCTTTTGATTAATTTTACTGATAAATGAGGTAATCAAATGATAAGATGACACTTTTAGTTTTTCCTTTCAATAAAATTTCCTTTTCAAAATGTCTTTTTTCAATATATAAGTATTAATGTCTACCTGTAAATCCCCCCATCTATGATTAGGCAATCGCCTTCCTGAAGAATTATTTGCAGGGTTACTAACACGCCGTCTATTTCTACGAACACACCAACATACAAAATAAATACCGAGTAAAATGTAGACCTTTTTGATTAAATTTTTAATTAAATTTTTTAGAAAAATTTAATTACCGTCCCAGTTAATAGTAAAAAGCAAACGCGCATCTCGTTGAGATACCTAGCAACGTCTGAAAATTTTGAAATTTATTTACCATAAATATTATTATAAAAATCCGACATTAATAGTCCACTTAATGAGGACCGTTGAAAAAAGCGCCCAGGATTAGGGTTGTCGGCCCAATCCGAAAGATCAAGTCGGGCATCTAATTTTGCACCGAAAAAGACTTGGTCGGGCCGGCCCGATAAAAACGAGGCCCGAAAAAATGACTCGAACGTCGGCTCGAATCGAAAACGGCAATCCTACACAGGATTTCTATTGGGATAATTACAGTAAGCTAGGTACGATTGATCATTATCCCTAATTTTTCAACATTGTCCAAAAATATTTCTTGATCAAGAGAGAAAATGGGAAAATGATGCTTAAATCAGGGAGGTAGGCAAGATAAAAAAATAAAATAAATTCCCGTGGAATCTGGATTCCTGGTTCAAAAAACGTCTGGAACTTACGATTTTTGGTTATCTGGACGGCAGACCCTTGGTATGATTATCAGTAGAGTCCGGAATTTCTTACTGAAGTGTATTTCGTACTGAAATACCGAAAAATACTGTAGTAGTACAGTACCGACCGGTCTCTAATTATCAGTTTATGAGAGAAATAAAGTTTTAAACAGTTTAGTATACTGTAATTAACTAAATAAACTGACCATGAAGATCTTCGGCCATTCGGATGAATTTGTAAGATTCACTGAAATAATTTTAATAGAATAATATTTTAAATAATTTAATATTTAAATATTTTTATTTTATTTTTTTTTATTTTTTTATATTTTTTAAAATTTATTTTTAAATATTTTTCTTAAAAAAGTGTAAGAAGATGGATAATAAAAGAATGAGAAAAAAATTGTTTTAAAGCCTCAACCTCTTGCGCACAATGTAATAGTCCATAAATTCCGTTAAAAATGGGTCGTCGGCTGCTCCATTTGGAAGCTTAGCGGACGCTAAACTGTTGCTTATGTGTTCTCGGGTCATTTGAGTATCTGGCACCGCTCGAATTTTGAGGCGGTGTGAAAAATAAAAGACGAGTCTAGAGGGATTTATTATGAGGTTAAGAAAGGAAAATAATTGCTAAATGGCTAATAATGAGAAGAGAAAAAGCATTGGTTTAATGGAAAAGGAGGGTGGAAATAAGAGAAAATAGAACAAAATAAAAGGGAAATTGGGCAGCTGAGTGAGTACATTAAAGAATTCAAAATTTTATAACTTTTGAATGGAAGAATACTTTTAAATAATTTTGATACCATTCGATAGGGAATTAAATTTGCTATAAAATAAAATTTAACTCATAATTTTATGTCAAAGTGAAAAGAAGTTATGGTCAATAAACTGACAATTTTGAACAAAAATAACTATTTTTACGAGTTTATTGCCAATAACTTTTTATTAGATTTACCAAGAAAGTTGATTAGAATCCTATTTTGTAGAGAATTTAATTCTCTACAAGAATCTGTATAAATAATTTCAAAGGGTTGAACCGTTCAAAAGATATAAAGGTTGGCGTAAAGTACTATTATTTAGTTTCGATGAATTGGGTGTTTATAAGGGTTTATATGGGGGTGCCGGCAAGCAAATAAGTGCCTAAAGCAACGTCTGTTATTGTTTTTGACTGGAATCGACCGCCTTTAATTCTCTTTACCAGGGGACAGCTGCCTTTCAGTTTGTGCCGTTTGTTAAACCCTTCCCACCACCACACACCTTCTTTAGCTAGCCAAACCGTTGATGCGCGCCTTGGGGTCAGGCAAAAAAAAAGAGTGAATGAATGCCTCGAAAGGGGTGAAAATATGGCACAAAAGAAAAGGGGGGACACAAAGCTAATGAACTCAAAATTTGATAAAAATAAAATAGAGAGAAAGGGGAAGGGGTAAATCTGATGATTGCTTTATTGCATGGAAAAGTCGTTTGGAAAATAAAATGAAAAATGAATAAATAAAAGCATTTATTTAAATAAAATATGGAAACAACAAAAAATAGATTAATTTAAATGTTTAAGGAAAGTGGCTGTAAATAATTTTCTTTTAATCCCAATAATAATTAAAAGTTAATTTATTATGGAGGGGAAAAATAAGAAAGGGATTAACTTTAAATATTAAGAAAGAGTTATTATTATTCGACTTCCCTGTGGTATGAAATATAAGGACCCTCGGTGTTACGACAATTGCGGATACGAAATTGCGGATTAAAAGTGCGGGTGCGACAATTGCGGATTAAAAATTTTTTTAATTTTAAAAATGATTGAAATGGCATTCCGTTTTTTGTCCCGGCTGTCAGTTTCAGACTTCTGACGGTTTCCGAATCATTTTTAGACAGATGTGGCAATGAAAACTTTAAAAAATCTTAGACTTTTTAAAAATTTTATATCCGCAATCGTCGCATCCGCACGTGTGTATCCGCAAGTGTCGTACCGCCAGGACCCTCACTCATTCATAATAAAGAAATAGTTCCACAAATTATATGTGTTCCATGAACGTGATTATCGGGTTTTTAAAGTTTTCATTTCGTTTTCATTTCGTGATCCGATAACTTCATTCAGATAATCCAGAAAGTTCTCATCTCCCAAAAGATTCAGATCAACTAAATCGTTCCATTCATTTAATTGTTGGTTAAAATGCCCATCTTGAATATTTTCTTGTTTATCAGGGCAAGCAATTGGATTTTTAAAATTATTTTCGCAATCATTATTTTGTGGATTAACGGATGATGGTCCTTCTTCTTTATGAGAAGATTGAATTGGGGTATCCTTTTGTAGATGAATACTTTCTTGATCTAACAGAAGGTCCTTTTTGGAGACAATCGGTTCCTTTCCTTTATTTTCACAGTCATTATTTTGGTCATTAATAAATAAATTTCCTTCATGATTATTAGTATTAACGTTTCTTTCACTTGACCTATCATTTTGTTGAGATTCTTTTTCAATTTTCTTTCCCAATCGGTATTTTTTCTTATATTCTCTATTCCTTTCGTTTATCCTTTCTTTATTTTTCTGATAATATTTTTTTGCAATTTGATTTAATTTTTCTTTATTTTTAATATTGTAATTTCGCTGCTTTTCAAAAATTTTTTCTTTATTCTTCTTATAGTATTTATCATTATATTCTTTTGTTTTTAACTTTCTCTCATCGTCTTTATTTCCAATTTTATCATTTTTTATAATTCTAGGTTTTGCTGTTAATGTTTCTTTGTATTTTTGAATCTGAGGAGCAACCGACGATTCAGCCCCATCATTTAATATTTTATTTAAATCCTTTGAAGTTTCCTCAACTCTAATCAACTCGTTTTGATTTTTATTATTTTTAACAGAATTAATTAAACTCCAAAATATCGAATTGAAAATTAAAAAGAATAAAACACTAATAAAATTCATTCTAAATTAATTTTTTAAATTTTTAAAGAATAATTTATTTATACGAAGAATATTTAAAGAAATAATTATTAATTTATATTTTGACTCCTTATATTATTTATTATTTAAATTGTGTCTTATATGTAATTAAAGCTTATGCCTAAATATGACTTAATGACAGACATTTTTGAAATATCAGAGGCCATCTATTAAGCAAACAATTTCTTTAACTCTTTATGGGAAAAGCAAATTTCGGAAATGAAAGTACACTGTCGTATTATTACAAAATAAATTGGATTTAGAATCTCTTTGAGACACTTACCGTAAATGCTGAAATAATTACCCTAGGTAATTATTGTTTCAATCTCTATTGGAGGGGGTAATTATTAGAGAGCATGTGCTGGATTTAGGGTATATCTCAATCCAATTAAGGCGAAATTTATTTATTTTTTGATATTGAGTCTTAAAATGTTCCAATAATTAAATTTGATAGTAATTCCTCAAATATTTTTAAAGTTTGAGTAAAATAACTAGGGGGTAATTATTAGAGAGAGGGTAATTATTTCAGCATTTACGGTAAGTGTGGTGAGTGACTAGGACCCTGAACCTTGTTCAAGATGTGGGGTTTTGTGAGTAGCTTAATATTAAAAATTGATGAAATCTTTCTTTTTGAAATGGTAACTATTTATTTTTAAATTCAATAATTGTTGAATTGAAATGACGAAAAATAATTTTTTAAATTTGTACTTTCATTTCATAAGGTACAAATATTTTCCCATATTTTTTAAATTTAAAGAGAATTATTTAATAGTTGTCCTTTAAGATTTCATATTAGAATGACATTAAATAAATTTTGGCTCATTTAATGAAACTTTAAGCCAAATAAAATAATATTAATAGTCCCAGAAAAAGAATTTACTACTTAATTATTTTCCTTAATATTAAATATTGTTTTAAATTTAATATTAATTTAGAATGAAATTTATTAGTATTTTATTTTTTTTAATTTTCAATTCGATATTATGGAGTTTAATTAATTCTGTTAAAAATAATAAAAATCAAAACGAGTTGATTAGAGTTGAGGAAACTTCAAAGGATTTAAATAAAATATTAAATGATGGGGCTGAATCATCGGGTGCTCCTCAAATTCAAAAATATAAAGAAAAATTAAAACCAAAGCATAAAATTATAAAAAATCAAAAAACAGGAAACAATGAAGTAGAAAACAGGCTAAATAGAAAAGAATATATGAAGGATTACTATCAGAAGAATAAGGAAAGTATTCGTGAAAATCAGCGAGAATACCATATTAAAAATAAAGAAAAGATTCGTGCAAATCAACGAAATAACTATAATAAAAATAAAGAAAAATTAAATCAAATTTCAAGAAAATATTATCAAAATAATAAAGAAAGGATAAACGAAAGGCGTAGAGAATATAAGAGAAAATACCGATTACGAAAGAAAATTGAAAGGGAATCTCAACAAAATGATAGGTCAAGTGAAAGAAACGTTAATTTTGATAATAATGAAGGTAATTCATTTATTAATAACCAAAATAATGACTGTGAAAATAAAGGAAAGGAACCGATTGTCTCCACAAAGGATCTTCAGTTAGATCAAGAAAGTATTCATCTACAAAAGGATACCCCAAATCAATCTTCTCATAAAGAAGAAGGACCATCATCCGTTAATCCACAAAATAATGATTGTGAAAATAATTTTAAAAATCCAATTGCTTGCCCTTATAAACAAGAAATTGTTAAAGATGGGCATGCTAACCAACAATTAAATGAATGGAACGATTTAGGTGATCTGAATTTTTTCGAAGATGAGAAATTTCTGGATTATCTGAATGAAGTTCTTGGATCAAGAAATGGATAAATTTTTTGTTGTGATATGAAAAATAACTTTCTATCAGAGATCGGACTAGATTGTTGTAAGAGTCGAGATCTCGAAAAAATATCGATCTCGATAACCGAGATTTTTGATCGAAATCTCGTCTCGGTCCGATCTCTACTTTCCGTTTTTTTAATTTTCCGTTTTTTTAATTTACCTTCCGTTTTTCCGTTTTTTTCCGTCCTTCCGTTTTTTTAATTTTCCTTGTTTAATTTATATGTGAAATATTTAAAAAATATTTGTGAAATAAACAATGAACGAGATCTTATTTGTTTATTTTGACACGCATGAAGAAATCTCTTAACATCTAGTTATGAAAACAAAATTAAGCCACTAAATACTAATAATAATTTAGGCAAATAAGCTAACTAATTGTCATTAAATAGATTAAGCAGACCCCAAATAATGTTACGAGATGTTAATTACTAAAAGATTTCAAAAATTAAAAGACGAGCTGTATCGAGCCATAGGGTACACCCATAGGTACAGCGAGCCCAAGGTACCGCCAAGCTATAACTTTGTTCAAAATTGCCAAATCCGGGACGCCCTGGTATGGTTCGATACATCTCGACTAACGACTTTAATGACCTGTCGACAGAAATGTCAACACAAATTAGTGAAAAAATTAGAGATAATAAGGAGCAGGCGATAGAGGCAGTTAAACACTAATTATTCACAATAAAATTCAAACTATAATTTTTAAATAATTAGAGAGGTAAATGTTATTTTGTATTTAAATTGCTTTTAAACACTATTTGTGTGCCATAACAATCTGTGGGCAAAAATAAATGGGTAATTAAATATATCCGCTTCGAAAGTCGCCTAATATGTATAAAATAAAAAAATATGTAAAAGCAATGGGAGAAAGAATAAAAGATGGGAGATATTGGCATTAAAATAGATTTATTTTTAGCTAAAAGTAAGGAATTTTTAATTTTTTAGTATCAAGGTTAAGAAAGAAAACTTAATACAAAATTCTTACATTTAAAAATCGAAATTTTTGATTCCCTAAAAGAAAGCTAAGGGTGAAAATGGAAGGGTGTCGAATTTGTTAATTTTTTCCAGATAGTTTGTTGTAAAAGTACCTATTTTATTTATCAATTCTTGTAGCAAATTTAATTATCTTTTCGAATAATACCACGCATAGCCTTATTAATTCTGTCAATCAAAAGTTATGTGATTAAAGCTTAGCTATTTTAGGATTATTTTTCTGAACATCGCAGTTACTTATTTTTAATTTTGTTCCCCAAAATTTTCATTTAAAATATAGATTTAAAAAATTCCTTAAGCGCAATTTTAATGCCAAATTTAATTTTAAAAAGATAGGAATATAATGTCAAACAGCTAAAATCACTCAAAGACATGCTTTATTTTCGGTTTAATCCACTTTTTTATTTTCAACGTCAGCTTCTTTTTAATATTTATTTTGATCTTATTTTTTTCTATCTCGATGTTAAATATAAATTTGATCGTTACTTAAGCTGCTATGATGGATTAAGTAGGAAATTGCCTCTTCTTTCTAGATGAGGACATCCCCCACACCCAAATGAATTGGAAAAAAACAAGGGAAATAACAAAATAAAATATTTTGAAATATTGAATGAAAAAGTATTTAAACTTTGATATTAAAGGGTAACAATTAAAAAAAGTTTTGATAGAGGATTTTAATTGGATTTACAATAATAGAAATATAATTATTGTAAAAGTTAAATAAGAAAATAACGAGATAATCATTTTCGAAAATAATAAAGAACTCGTAGATTTGGTTATATTGAATTGAATTCGTTTATACTTACCGTAAATGCTGAAATAATGTTCCTCTCTCAAATAATTACACACTCCCTATTAATTATCCCCTACAGCCAGAAATCTAAAAAAATAATTACCCCTCTTAAAAATAGATATAATTAGCCTTTCTTTAAAGCTCAAATAATTACCCCCTCTCTTTTAATTACCCCCTCCAGCGAGAGGTTGAAACAATAATTACTCAAGGTAATTATTTTAGCAAATACGGGTCTTTAAAATAAATTTTTATGGATCCAAAATATTTTAAAATTTATAATAATTTTTATAATTATGAAAAGGAGAATAGTTGAAATTGTCAATTTTATTTTATTTACTGTTGAATCTCGATAGGACGTCACATTGTTCGCATATCTTTATACTTATTACTAGAGTAGCACGAGGTCGAGGCCTCGCCGAGGCCGAGGCCGAGGTCCTCGGCGATTTTTCAACCTCGACCTCGATTTTGCTGACCTCGGGCCTCGGAACCTTGTCTCGGTCCTCGCCCTGAATCTCGGTCGAGGACCGAGGCTAAATATACACCCCCTAAGAATTGCTTTTTTGTAAAGAATGGAAGTAATATGGTGACTTACCTTCCAAAATTCTCAAAATTTTCGCCTTCGGCGCTAAAAATGGAAGGCTTTTTTAATGAAAAGGGAAGGGTCATGTTTTTCCCCTAAATACCCTTAATCCTATTAATCCCCTATATACGCTCTATCCCCACAAATCCATGATATCCTCATTAATCTACTAAATCCACTTACATTCGAATTTTTAGAATATTGGCAGTCAAGTGCCGAATTTCTCCATTTTTAAAGCGCCGCGGGCAAAAATTTTGGGAATTTAAGAAAGCCAGATTTTTTCAATTTTAAAAATAAAATGTGGAAATCAAAGAAGTTAAATTCTTAGGAGTGTAAGTTTTTAAAAGCTCAAAAAAGTCAAGACCAAGACTACACCCCAAGACCAAAACTAAAAAAGCCCATGAGTCTTGGACATCTCTATGGGCCTACTGGGTATGAATCAGATATAAAATATTAATTTGATAAATATTTAGGAACTATTTGAAAAATTTACTAAATTTATCTAGATTTTGTAAGTTATAAAATTTTTTTAAAAACCTCGGTTATCCTCGTTCCTCGACCTCGGTCTCGGGTCAAAATTAGCCCCTCGACCTCGCTCTCGGCTTTTCCTGCCTCGGTGATCCTCGGTCTCGGTTTTTTCAAAAAACCTCGACCTCGTGCTACTCTACTTATTACATCTTCATTTTAATAATCATCCTATTCTTCCTCACAAGGTTCCTTGTTCAGATCAAAAGGTAACTCATTTAGATTAATTTGATTTATGTAATTTTCACAAATTTTATTTTGCTCTTCAACAACAATTTGATTTTGCTCGTCCACGAAAGATTCTACTTTATCCTGATTACTTGCTTCCTCCCCCAGATTAAAAAGATTTCTTTCCTCAACCTGAAGATTCTCTTGATGAACAATCGAATCTTTTCCCTTATTTCTTAAATTCACAGTCTGTAGATCAAAAAAAGAAGTTCCTTCATTATCATCTGAATGAACGTTTCTCAGTGTTAAACCATCATTTTGTTGAATTTCAATCTCGTTTTTCTGTTCGAGCCGACGTTTTCGTATATATTCTCTGTTCATTTCTTTAATTTTTTCTCTATTATTTCTGTATCTTTCCCTATTATACTCTCGAATTTTTTCTTTATTAATTTGCTTGTAATTTTTATGATATTGACGCAATCCTTCTTTAAAAGCTTTATCTTCTTTTTTCTTCTTATAGTAATTTCGTTGATATTCGTTTGTTTTTAACCTTTTTTCTTCTTCATTATTTCGAGTTTTGTGCTTTTTTGCAATCTTAGGTTTTGCTGTTAATGTTTCTTTGTATTTTTCAATTTGGGGAGTTACCGATGATTCAGCCCCATCATTTAATATTTTACTTAAATCTTTTGAAGTTTCCTCAACTTTATTTAACTCGTTTTGATTTTTATTATTTTTAACAGAATTAATTAAACTCCATAATATCGAATTGAAAATTAAAAAGATTAAAACACTAATAAATTTCATTTTAAATTAATTTAAAAAATTTATTTAAAATTTAATTGTATTTATAATTTTATTTAACTAATAAAAATAGACTTTCTTATATTATGTATTTAAAAAATAATTATGAAATGTCTTTTTTCGCGTTTTCTGTCGCATGACGCAATGTGAATTTTATCTAATGCCGCAAAGAGAATTTTATTTATTATTATTGTCAGACAAATTAAGAAATAAGCACTTTAAAAATATAATTTGATAAACAAATAAATATTCAATGAAAGGAAAGTACATTAATAATAAATATTTCTTAAGAAAATTAAAGAAATAAGGAGTTAAATTAAATTATTTTTTTTTGTCTTGAAATTTAATTTTTAAATTTATTTTGGCACTCTAAACAATAGGGTTTGACCCCGAACGCTCGGGGGCGGGTATGTCGGGGAACGGGGTCTCCCTCGTAAGGGGGGGGGGATCTCCCTCGTAAATCTTTGGGAGTGATTAGAAGACTTTTTTTCGGGGCGGGGTTCGGGTCGAGAAAAATCGTGAAAAAATCGTTCGGGTACGGGTTCAGGGTACGGGGTCAAACTCTACTTAATTGTCACCGTTATTGTCCCAATTTAATAAAACTACCTGATCAATTCTCTAAAACTAACATCCAAATCTAATTTAGCTGGGTTCTGTACAGCATAAATACCGCCAGGATGGTGATGACTGAGAGAATTTGGAATAGCCGCCTCCCTCGCAAATCTTTGGGAGTGATTAGAAAAGTGTTCTTGGAGGGGGATTGAATGGAAAAATATTTTATTTAAAGCTTTTGCCATAAGCAAAAAAGGGGATTTTTGGGAGAAATGAGGACGAGAAAAGAAGAAAAGGCTTTAAAGTTATGCCAAACAGGGTGTGGAACAAAACGTCTAGTTTTGAGAAAGAAACTCCCAAATAATTTGAAAATGATGAGAGAGCTCTTAGCTGCTAATTTAATTTGTTTGGGGTATGTTTTTGGAAATGCATAACATTGATTCCCCATGGGAAACTGAGGAATGAGTGAGAAAAAAAGAGAGAAAAGAGGTGTTTGGGCTAAAACTTTAAAATAGAAAATTTGAAATGAAAAAAAATAATTTTAAAAAATTGGAGGATATTATTAAAAAATAGATTAGAATTTAATATTTGAATAACTTGAAATATTTATACCCAATATTAAATTTATAAAAATTTTGCCAATTTATTATTAAGAAATAAAAGTAAACGCAAACGTCGAAACGAGGGATAGGCGCATTGCGTTATTTGCGTTAAATTTTGGCCTTGCGTTGCGTTTTACGATTTTTGAAATTGTCTATTGCGCCAGCCCCTATCGGCACATTTAACTATCTATACAAATTTAAATAAAGGAACTAGCTAAACTGAAAACCGAATGAGCAATATCATGTTTGCTGACTTTATCTAAAAGATGTCGTGAAGAAGTCTCGTCGTCAAAAATGAGACAAAAATATTTTCAATATTTCATGAAAATTCTTTTTAATTTGTGTCTTCTTCCTGGGGCGTATATATTAGACTTTTAGCCGTATTAATTCTCAATAGGACGCATAACGTTTCATAGGTCCATGGGACGGATTTCCTAACGTAAAACAAAATTTATCGCAATGCACTTTAAGATATAATTTTAAAACATTAGTCAGTGAAATTGCCCTTAGAAATTTCGTAACAACAAAAATATTAAAAATAAAAAATTTTCGCAATGCACTTTCCTTATAATAAGAAAAAAAATATTTTATAAAATCTATAAATTATTTCTTTAATATGTATTAATTCAATTTTTTTGTATTTATTAAATCTTAAAAATTTATTTTAGGATGAAACTTATTAGAGTTTTAATCCTTTTAATTTTCAATTCGATATTATGGAGTTTAATTAATTCTGTTAAAAATAATAAAAATCTAAACGAGTTAACTAGAGTTGAGGAAACTTCAAAGGATTTAAATAAAATATTAAATGATGGGGCTGAATCGTCGGTTGCTCCTCAAATTCAAAAATATAAAGAAACGTTGGGGCTGAATCTTCGATTGCTCCTCAAATTCAAAAATATGGAAAAACGTTAAAACCAATTCCTAAAATTACAAAAATGGAAACTACTAAAAATAATGAAGAAGAAAAAAAGCTAGAAAAAAAGGATTATGATAATGTAAATTACCAGAAGAATAAAAAAAGATCAGAAGATAAGCGAAGCTATTATGAAAAGAATAAGGAAAAACATCGTAAACGTGTGAAAGAATATCAGCAAAATAATAAGGAAAAAATAAGAAAATATAATGAAAAATATTATCAGCTTAATATCGAAAGAATGCGAGAAAATTCGAGAAACAACTATCTAAGAAAGAAAAAGGAAAAAGAAATTCAACAAATTAATAGTTCAAAATTCTTTTACATACAATCTGATAATAATGAAGGAACTTCATTTGTTAATCTACAGATTAATGGAAGTGAAAATAAAGGAAAGGAACCAATTGTTTCCAAAGAGAACGTTCAGTTTGATCAAGGAAATATTCATCCACAAGATACTCCTTCTCAATCTACTCTTAATGAGGAAGGAATTTCATTCGTTAATTCAAAGAATAATGATTATACGAATAATTTAGATGACACAATTTATAACACTTCTAAAGAAGAAAAATTTCAGATTGAAAGGAATCCTATTCAAAAAGATCTGAAAAATTTGCCTGATTTGCGTCTTTTGGAAGATTCAAATTTTTGGGACGATCCGAATTTTTGAGGATAACTTGGATTTTTAAAATAACAACGTATTAAAAGAATTTATTGATATTGTTAACATAAAAATATTTCTTTAATTCCTTATTAAATTATTTTAGCCTTTACTTGTTTTATTTAAAAATAAACACAAAATTTTTGGGGTATAACAGAAGTCGGAGAAATCCCACAATATATTTAATTATTAATGAATTTCAGACAGACACCTTAGGACATCGAAAATTTCCGCCTGCGTCGTTAATAAAAAATTTATTTTTTCGAGTACTAGCCTGTAAATTTATTTTATCATTGTGAAATATAAGGAAGCATGATGTAAAGACAGGAAACTCGACAGAAAGTGCATATCCCTCCTTAAATCTGTACTTTTTAGTTTCTTAAAAATATTTGGCAATTTATTATACCCACCCCTACGTTCCCTCATTTTTCCCTTTAATAATACGCCTTTCAAAATCTGATAACCGCAAGATAAGACATGGCTGTCTTAATAGGACCTTATATTTTATTAACTTAATTGATAACTATAGACATTTTGCCAACTTTTTAAATTTTTTAAAAAATATTTAGAAATTTTTAAAAATTAATTAGATAATTATCCCCCCCCCC
The DNA here is from genome assembly GCA_036172955.1 of Meloidogyne arenaria. Taxonomy (NCBI): domain Eukaryota; kingdom Metazoa; phylum Nematoda; class Chromadorea; order Rhabditida; family Meloidogynidae; genus Meloidogyne; species Meloidogyne arenaria. The sequence goes on from JARQAB010000003.1 coordinate 669,954, forward strand.
TTCCCGCTCCCTTCTTACCCATTCTTCATGCTCCTTTCCAAATCTGATAGGCTCAGGATCAGCACACTCATCGATGTTTAAACATTAATAGTAAAATAATTTTTTGAAAAGAAGAAAAGTCAAAAATATAAAATTTTGTTTAATTTTTGTTGTGAAGGCAATAATTAATAAACTTTAATCAAAAAATATACAAAACAAGCTGAATTTAAAATTTTAAATTTAAATAGGGAAAAAAAGGAAAAAATTTAAAAAATGTTACCCTAGTAAAACAATTTATAAATTATGGTGAAATTAGATAAGAAGTGTCAAGACACATTCATATAAAAATTATTTTTGGGATTATAGCCGCAAAGGGTGAACTTGGACTTATTTGTTTCTGTCGAAATCCATCCGTTAACAAAAACATAATATTTCGTTTGTAGCCCTCACGTTTAGGAGTAGAAACTACAAAAATCACAAATTTATTTTCATATAGGATTGTCGGTTTCACCAAATTCTCCTATTAACCGAGCTAAATATAAAAGTAAAATCTCATGTGTTTCGGTTCGGTCTGAAGCCAATAACCCTACTCATGTACTAAAAGAGAGGGATAAGATAGAGATTTCAGATATTACATTTGTTTTTCTGACAAAAGACTAATTTATTATGGAGAATCTACTAAGAAAAAATTATTATTAGCAATAATAAAGCCAAGAAATCAAGCGGATAAAAATAAAAATATTATGACCAGCGATTAGTTTACTCATCGATCATAACCTTAGGCTAACGATCAATCAAAATATTTTTGGTAAAACATGTTTTAATAATTTAAGAGGGCAAAAAATAAATTATTTTGTTTAAAATAAAAATGTTTAAAGTGGGTAGTTGTAAAAAGATTGCAAAAAAATTTTTTCTTTTATGAAAAGTTTAATACATAATTACATGGCATGTAAAATACATAAAATATTATCAGTTTTGACATTTTCCAGTATTTAAACATTATTTTAAACTGTCTGTGGTAATTTTCACCTTCGTTCCCCCCCCCTCCTTTTTCCTTCCTCAATGTATTACAAAATGGTCAGTCTGAACAACAATTGTAGAACCCATCGAGCTGTGTCGAATGACACCAAAATCAACAAAATCCGACTTGATTTGACCGAGATACAGACCCCTGAAAATTGAACAACCATAGGGGCGATTTTTCGGAATAAAAAAATTTTACCCAAATGATAGCTCATTCGACTATGCTCTTCGAGCTGAGTCGAATGACATATAAATCAACGCGATTAGACATGGTTTGACAAAGTTATGACATGAAATAGACCTAACGGAGTCGGCGACTTATGTCATAACTTTTTCAACTCTTGTCCAATCACATTGATTTTAGTGTCATCCGACTCAGCTCGAAGAGCTCTTTCGAATGAGCTATCATTTGTATGAATTGTGGTACCTATGGTTTTTCGCCCCTATGGTTGTTCAATTTTCAGGGGTCTGTATTTCGGTCCAATCAAGTCGGATTTTGTTGATTCTGGTGTCATTCGACACAGCTCGATGGGTTCTACAATTGTTGTTCAGACTGACCATTTTGTAATACATTGAGGAAGGAAAAAGGAGGGGGGAACGAAGGTGAAAATTACCCTGTCTGTTAACAGACTAAAATAAGTTAGAAAAATATCGGGAAATGTCAAAATTTTGTTGAATTGAATTTATTACCATGTAATTATTAAAAATTAAATTTTCATAAAATAAAAAAATTTTCCCATGGATTTTTTAATAGATTTTAGACGTAAATTCACAAAATTTCTGACACATAAATATGTACAAACTAGAGACCGGACCGAGACGAAATCTCGATCGAAAATCCCGTTTGTCGAGATCTAGAATTTTCTGAGAACTTTTTATTTCTCGTACGTTCTCGTACGATTAGTTCTCGTACGACACACCCAGTCCGGTCTCTAGTACAAACAGATTTTAGTTTAGGAAATGTATTAATAGATTTCTAGCTCGAAAGGATATACTACAAAAAGGTTATTTTTTTAACGAATAAATTTTATCCTACGAAATTCAAAAAATTAGCTTCAAAAGTCAAGCTTCAAAAAATTAGCTTCAAAATTAGCTTCAAAGTTCAAAAGCTTCAAAAGTCGCTATGTTTAAATTCAAAAAAATAAAAGTAATGTGAGAAAAGAATAAAAGGGGGCGATATTGGCATTAAAATAGATAAATTTATAGCTAAATATTTAGTATAACGTTTAAAATTAATTCTGGGCGAAATTTACATAAATTTTGGAAACTGAATAATTTCTTAATTTTTGGGTACATTCGATAGGGATGAAGACTTGATACAAAATATATTTAAAAATCAGGATTTAAGATTCCCTAAAAGAAAGCTAAGGGTAAAAATGGAAGATATATGTTGCATTTTTAAGTTTTTTCTTGATAATTTTTCTTAGAGAAAATAAAATTAGGTTATTTATCAATTCTTGTAGCAAATTTAATTATCTTTCGAATGATACCATGAACAGCTTTAACAATTCTGTCAAACAGATGTTATGTGCTATAAAGCTTACCTATGTTGGGATTTACCTAAACCTCGTAGTTACTTATTTTTAACTTTTTTCCCAAAATTTTCATTTAAAATTTAGATTTAAAAAATTTATTTAAACTCCAATTTAATGCCAAAATTAATTTTAAAAAGATAAAACCAAGGATGTTTATTATTTAAAAAATATAATGTCAAACAGCTAAAATCACTCAAAGACATGCTTTATTTTCGGTTTAATCCACTTTTTTCTTTTCAACGTCAGCTTTCTTTCTAATATTTATTTTGATACTATTTTTTGAAAGTCTATGTTAAATATAAATTTGATCGCTACTTAAGCTGCTATGATGGATTAACTAAGAAATTGCCTTCTTTCTAGTTGAGGACATCCCCCACACCCAAATGAATTGGAAAAAACAAGGGAAATAACAAAATAAAATATTTTTAAAGGAAAAGTTTTTCAGCTTTGATATTAAAGGGCAATAAAAATATGAAATAATAAAAGTTTTGATAGAGGATTTTAAAAGGATTTACACTAATAGATGTATAATTATTGTAAAAGTTAAATAGGTAAATAAGAAAATAACGAAATAAACATTTTTGAAAATAATAAATCATTATCGCCTATCTAACGAGCAATTGCAATTAAAAAATTAAGGAAAATTAAATTAAGAAAAATAAATATGGAAAAATATTTGGACATCATTATGTGCCCAGAAAAAAATAAATAGAGAACGCAAAGATATATTTTGTGTTTTCTTATTTAAAATTCATCCACTTGTTTATCTGAAATGTGTTCAGGAATTAGGAAAAGAATTTAGATAATCCAAAAAATTCGAATCATCCAATAAACACAGATCAATTAAATCATCATGATCATCCAGTTGATGGTTATGAAGATCATCAGCCGATTGAACATTTGGTTGTCCAGAAGGGCACGCATTTGTATCAAATAAATTATTTACATAATTATCCGTCTGTGGATTAACAAATGAAGTTCCTTCAGCATTTTCAATTCCTTCCTCATTATGAGAAGATTGGATAGGAGTATCGTCTCCTTTTTCTAACGGAATATTCTCTTCAGAAACAATCGGTTCCTTTTCTTTATTTTCACATTCATTTTTTTGTGTATTAGGTAATAAATTTCCTTCATTTGATTGAATATTTTTTAATTTTGAATTAATATTTTGCACAATTTCTAATTTATTTTTTCGTAAATCTTCTAAATTTTCTTTCATACGCCGTCTGTAATTTCGTCTATCTTCACATATCTTTTCCTTATTCTTTTGATAATAATTTTTACTATTTTCTTGTCTCTTCAACTTTTTTTCTGGTTGATCATCTTTGGTCTCAATTTTATTATTTGTCTTTAACTTTTCTTGATATTTCTTACTTTGTCGAGAAACCGATGATTCATCCCAATCATTTAAATTTTTAGTTAAATTATCTGAGGTTTTCAGCGATTTAGGGTTGTTGACAAAATCATTATTCTCAGGATTAACAAATAAAGTTCCTTCATTAATTTCCGATTGAATATTTCTTAATTTTGAAATTTCATTTTTTAAATCTTCCATTTCATTTTTCCTTTTTTCTCGGTAATTTCGAATATATTCTCTCCTCTTTTCTTTATTATTTTGGTTGTATAATCTGCTATATTCTAGTTTCTTTTCTTTATTCTTATAATAGTAGTTCCGATCATGTTCTTTTTTAAGTTGTTTATAATTTTCAGAATTTTTTTTTTCTTTTAGTTTTTCTTTATTATTTTGTCGATAATTTCGATTATATTCTTTCTTTTCTTTATAATCTTGGAGATAGTCGTTGTCATATTCTTTTTTCTTTATCATTTTTTCTGCCAACTTACTGTCATTCTTGTACATTTTAGTAATTTTTGGTATCGGTTTTAACGTTTTCTGATATCTTTGAGACTGAGGAGCAACCGATGATTCAGCCCCATTATTTAATATTTTATTTAAATCATTTGAGTTTCCTCAACTCTAGTTAAGTCGTTTTGATTTTTATTATTTTTAACAGAATTAATTAAACTCCATAATATCGAATTGAAAATTAAAAAGATTAAAACACTAATAAGCTTCATTTTAAATTAATTTTAAAAATTTATTTAAAATTTAATTGTATTTATAATATTATTTAACAAAGTAAAAATTGACTTTTTTAGTTAAGGAAAAAAATTTTCTCGTTTTGTGTCGCATGACGCAATGTGAATTTTATCTAATGCCGCAAAGAGAATTTTATTTATTAACTATTGGCAGACAAATTAAGAAATATTCAAGCACTTTAAAAATATAATTTGATAAACAAATAAATATTCAATGAAAGGAAAGTGCATCAATAATAAATATTTATTAAGAAATTAAATAAATAAGGAGCTAAATTAAATTTTTTTTGTCTTGAAATTTAATTTTAAATTTATTTTTGTATTCCTAATTATAGGGTTTGACCCCGAACGTTCGGGGGCGGGTATGTCGGGGAACGGGGTTTTCACTTTTTTACGGGGCGGGGTTCGGTTCGGGAAAAATCGTGAAAAAATCGTTCGGGAACGGGGTACGAGGTCAAACTCTCCTTAATTATCACAGTTTATTGCCCAATTTAATAAAACTACCTGATCAATTCTCTAAAACTAACATCCAAATCTAATTTAGCCGGGTTCTGTACAGCATAAATACCGCCAGGATGGTGATGGCTGAGAGAATTTGGAATAGCCGCCTCCCTCGCAAATCTTTGGGAGTGATTAAAAAAGTGTTCTTGGAGGGGGATTGAATGGAAAAATAGGCTATTTAAAGCTTTTGCCATAAGCAAAAAAGGGGATTTTTGGGAGAAATGAGGACGAGAAAAGAAGAAAAGGCTTTAAAGTTATGCCAAACGGGGTGTGGAACAAAACGTCTAGTTTTGAGAAAGAAACTCCCCAATAATTTGAAAATGATGAGAGAGCTCTTAGCTGCTAATTTAATTTGTTTGGGGGTATGTTTTTGGAAATGCATAACATTGATTCCCCATGGGAAACTGAGGAATGAGTGAGAAAAAAAGAAAGAAAAGAGGTGTTTGGACTAAAACTTTAAAATAGAAAATTTGAAATGAAAAAAAATAATTTTAAAAAATTGGAAAATAAATATTAAAAAATAGATTAGAATTTAATATTTGAAGAACTTGAAATATTTATACACAATATTAAATTTATAAAAAGTTTGCAAATTTATTATTAAGATGAGTAAAAGCAAACGTCGGGACGGCACGCGGACATATCGGGACGGGCATATAGGGATATTTCAATGTACGAAAAGTTACCCTACTGATTTCGGGACCAACGGCCACTGGGTCTTAGATAGTATATTGTTAGGAATAAGTTTTTATGTTTTAGAACAGACGTAAACACGCAAGAACTTATTTTTGTCACCCCAATCCTGATATGTCCGTCCCTATATGTCCGCAAACGTCGGAACAAAGTGTGAGCGCATTGCGTTATTTGTGTTAAATTTTGGTCTTGTGTCAAATTTAATGTGAGGGAGCAGGAGAATTTATTTGAATTAAATTAAATTTGAAGAATCAATACAAAAATTGAATCAGAACACAACTTTTATTTTTACTTCACAAAAATTAAATAAATTAAAGAATGAATGGTGAACAGAGCAATTTAGGGGAGGGGATGGAAGCTTTTATAAGCAATAAATAAAATAAAAAGGGAAACAAACAAAATACATAAACGACAAAAGGGTACATTTTAAAAAGGGTCAAATTTATTTAAGTCCATACGACATCCCTCCCATTCAGATGCGCCGTCCCTTGGAGCATTTTCAAAATTTTAACGAAAGGCGTCTGGTGGCGGGTGAATTCGATCTCAATGGTACTTCAACGTCGCCAAGACATTGAGGACCGTTCCTGCTTATACGGACGATTTCGGATTGGTGAACGATAATTTGAAGATCCGGGTCGATGTTGTTTACGCCGAATTGGTGATCGAGGGTCAGTAGGGCGGCGGTGGTCACCAAGACTTCCACGCTCCCCTCGCCTAATTGGTGTCTCACTTGCTGGCCTAACAACTACAATTCTCGAATGGATCCTTTTCCTTCCTTCTTCTTTTTCTCCTGGAAAACTTCCCACACTATAAATCCACGCTAGCATAGCTTTCACGCCATGGTCCGTCATTAAACCGTTTTTGTTAATTCGGTGGCCGGCAAAAGATTCTCCGTATCGAAATACTTCTCCTAGACTTCTTCCGTTCTCTCCTACTAAACCTAACTTGATATTAGATCCGGCTAATAGTGGAGGCATTAATCGAATTAATTCTTCATATTCTTCTTTTTTCGAATGAATATATAGCGGAATTGCCCAAAGAATTTGTAAGTGAGTGTAGGGAGAACAAATTTCACGGATTCGATTAAAATTTTCTTGAATTGTTTCCAGATTAACATTTTGAATCAAAGCATCTCTTCCAATAACACTTAATAACCCCTTCACTTTGCTTGAAAGAATAACAGAAGAAATGGCACGAATAATTCCACTTAAACCTTCTTCTTCATTAGTTAAAGCTTTAATATTAGTCATTTCTTTCGTGAGCTGAACCGCAGATGAGTCACCAAGAATCACCCGAGGCAAAGTAATAAGTTGTTTACGGTGGATTACTTTTGCTCTAACTTCTTCTAATATCCAATTCGACAGTGTGAACAGATCGCACCAAGCTTTCTGCTCAACTTGTTGTTGAGTCGTAAAAGGCATTATTGGAATTTTGATGTGGATAGGAGAAAATTCATTTTGTTGTAATAATTGGAAGGAATGATTACAATTTCGAATCCAGGCTTCTAATGACATTTTTAAATCTTCTTCTATCGGAAAAATGTCTTTGGGTATTAAATCACCCTTCCCTCCAATAAACATAATAAACTCTTCTTTTGGCTCTCCTTCAATAATTGTTTGTGTCAAACGACGTGCTGCAGTAGAAGAAGAAAATTGGCGGAGAATAAAAGTTGTCAATAAAGCTTGTAAAGGAGTCTTTGCTATTTTTATGCCAAGAGTTGTCTGACGTCCAAGAACAGGGTCTAATTCGGAAATTTCCAACGGAGAACATTCTTCATGCCCTTCTCCTTGACATGCTTTTGTCCAGTCAATTATGCTTGAGTCCTCCTCCTCCTCATCTAAAAAATTTGTCGTCTCTGACAATTTTAAATTAAAGTTTTTAAATTTTTCAGTTTTTTCTTTTTCATCCAAAATAAACAACGTTGCAAACAAATGTTTAAAGGGTGCTTTCTTTTTTGGGAGTATAGAAATGTCAGGAATTCCAGGTGTTGGGATTTTAATCAATCTTTCTAAAGGAACAGTTATTTGGTCAGCATCAGGTTTGTCTACTGGGATTAACACAGCAGAACTCTCAGTCACTTCCAAGATTTTAAAAGGTCCAAAGTGATTCCATCCTAGTTTTTTATTTGTCAATTTCTTAGCTTCTGACGGATATATAACCATTACTCTTTCTCCTTTAACAAATTTTTTCTCAGTCACACAAGGTCTTTTATCAAAGTCAAGCTTTTGTTTTTCTTGCGCAATTTTTGTATTTTCTCGCGCTTCTAACTTAGATTTACTCTCAAGTTTCGATGCTTGTTCCTCCATTAATCTCAATCGCTTTTTAAAATTTTTCCGCTGTTCACTTTCCTTTTTGAGTTTGTTTATTGTTGATTGTGCCTCCTCTGTTTTGCGTCGAAGCTTTTCACATATCTTCATTTTAGCATGCTTTGATTCTTCGACTTGCGATTTTGCCTTATTTATTTCCTCGGATTTCTTTGCACATTCAATTTTAAGTCGGTTTATCTCAGCATCGCGCAAAGAAAGTTCTCGTTTCATTTTGGAAGACAATTCATCATGTGGGTCATTTTTCTCAGTTAAAGGATCCGTTTTAACTTTCATGGTCGCTAATTTATTTGCTTCAATGAGCTTTACTTCCCATTTTTTAAGTTTCACTTTCTCCTTATTTTGTAATTCCTCTAATTGTTTTTTAAATTTACTTCCATCTTCAACCACAGAATGATTTGTTGTTATCCCTAACAATTTATTATTTTTAACATTAGAAGCATGCACAATCGGAATATTCCCAAGTTGGAGAGTATCTTCAGTCTCGATTACTTCATTTATAACTTCTAATTTTCTAATACCTTCACCTTTATTTAATTCCAAGGGGATAGACAATTCGTTGGTAATTGGGACTGTCGAAGTAGCCTGCGCAGATGAAATAACTCCTGGTTCGATGTGAAATTCAGAGTTTTCTTTTTCACTACTCGAAAGAATTGCTTCCTTTCCAGTCAAATATTTTGCATTTATCTCAACTGGCACTAATGTTGTGGACCTTGGAGCTAAGACAGTTTTAAAAACAGCCCTAACTTGAGTCATTTCCTCTTCATTTTCATCCAATTGTTCAAAATTAATTTTGGATAAATTTGCCTCATCGAACATTTTAAATCCTAAGGCTCCTAAAGCATTAGTTCCTACGATAACATTTGATCCAAAAGGAGCCGTCGAAACATGAAGACTTATATCTACAGGCAATGTATTTTGACGATTTGCCGGTAAACTAACAACTCCATATGAACGTATCGATTGGCCGTTAATGTCTACAATGTGCATTGAATCTCGACAAAAATTTTCTTTAGTTAAAGTGACTTTTTCTTCTTTTAAAATTTTTGCAAGAAATTCAGCAGAAATTAAAGAGACTTGTGCGCCGCCATCTGCTATTGCTGTTGCCTTTTGCCCATTAAAGAAAATATCAAAATTAACAAGTTTGCCCACTTTTGGTGGCATCAATTTTGTACTTTCCTCCTCTCTTTTCTCTTGAATACCATTAATCCATCTCATTATTTCCTTATGCGCGTTTTCTTTTTCGCTAGCAACTTTTCCTTTTTCAATTTCTTCGCTAACAATTTCATTTAAACGCACACATTGAGCCGTTCTTCTTTGATTGTTACTTGGGGTGTTTCCTCTGTTTTGGTAATTACTGTTCGAATTATTTCCAAAATAATTTCGATTTTGATTCGAAGTGTTATGGGTTATTGCCAAATACTTATTTTGTCGATTTGGACCCTGAGTGTCTCCAGAATTTCGCCAATTACTTACTTGGTTGCTAGTGCCAGGATTTCTTTCGCGACAATAAGTTGCAATGTGTCCCTGTCTCCCACAAATATAGCAATTTCGATTTTCTTGCCATTGAAGGGCTGCTCTAACATTTTGATTTTCAAAAGGCTGTTGAATTCTTAAAGCGCGATTTTGATCATTGCGGTAGTAATTTTGGTTTTGTCTTTCAAAATTTTGGGATGTACTACCAGAATTGTTTGGCCTATGCTTTATCATATTTTTAGCAGCTTCAGCTCTTGCGGCGAGTGCAATAAACGAATCGTAAGACATGTTTGGAGTTCATGACAATTCTAAAGACAAAGCAATATCAGGACATTCTAGAGCTCTCAAAAAGTGTTTGATGGCATAATCATCAATTAAATATTGATTTAAGCCGGGATATGCACGACGTACAACTCCATAAACACGTTCGGAAAGTTGATCAATATTTTCGCCTTGACGACGTTTCAAACCAGTAAAAAGTTGATCGAAAGCCTGCGCTTCCCTAGCATCTAGATTTTCAAGAATTGCAATCATTTTTCTCTTTACAAACGCGTATAAACTTTGCGAGCCAAATGCATTTATCTCTTCGCTATCAAGCGCAGCGTTTAATGCTCTCTCTGCTTTTCCTTCCACTTTTGATTGCAAAGCGCGTATTCTCTGCGCGTCTGTCCACTCTTCAGTTCCTAGATCAAATCTTCTAAAGAATGCTCTAATCTTATCAGATCCCTCTCTACCATCAATATCAGGAATTTTATCTAAAATCAATGCAGCTTCCAAACGATTAAAAGTGCTAAACTGCTGTAAAGGACCGCGAACTAAATCTACTTGCTGATTAGGTACTCTTTCAAATGTTTCTCCGCGGTTAAACTGATGTTCTGCGGTATATCCCTGATTTTGAGTTTCAAACTGGTGGGGAGTCTTTTGAAAATTTTTGCTTTGCCCGCAGCGTTGTTTAAAATTTTGATTTTTTCTGTTTTTATTATTTTCCATATTTTGATTATTCCCACCTTTTCCAACATCTGATTCTCCAATCAATTCATTCTGATCCACATCGTCCAAAACAACATCTTCACCTTCCAAAAGATCATCCTCATTTTGAAAATCTACAAAATTTTCAGAATGTTTATTTCGATTATTTTTGTTTAATCCAGCCGAATCTCGGACATTCCCGTTTTCAAAATAGGAATGGTCCTGTAAATCTTCAGCCCTATGAGTCGGTTCCGAGCACAAGCTTTTACTTTTTGATTTCGCTTGGGTGTTCCTCCCGTTTTGTCTATCCTTATTTATAAAATCCATAGCCTCAAGATTGACCTCTATTCCGTCCTCTAACAGCTGTCTAATCCTACGTCGGGTCAACATTCCTTGATGATCAGTTCCACTATTCATCTTTAATCAATTATGCCAAATAGTTAAAAAAAATATTTCCAAAGTTTTCTACCACAAAGGTATTTTTCAATTACCACAAAGATAATTTGTTTATCGATTGCTTACTTAGGACCGCAAAGGTCTTTAAGTTTTTTCTCACAAAATTTGTTTTGCTTTGTTTTTTCCACGAATTGCCGTATGGGAGTAAATTTAATTGGAATTTCAAATCAAACCGCAAAGGTTTTTTGAATCAAGTTGGGAGTATTTTAATCAAAAGACGATGTATAAACCACAAAGGTTTTTTAAAACAAAAATCCAAGGAAAATGTCTTGTGATTCGGCTGTCTTTTTAAAAAATTTAACACTCACCCTCTTCCAGGAGCGCCATGTCAAATTTAATGTGAGGGAGCAGGAGAATTTATTTGAATTAAATTAAATTTGAAGAATCAATACAAAAATTGAATCAGAACACAACTTTTATTTTTACTTCACAAAAATTAAATAAATTAAAGAATGAATGGTGAACAGAGCAATTTAGGGGAGGGGATGGAAGCTTTTATAAGCAATAAATAAAATAAAAAGGGAAACAAACAAAATACATAAACGACAAAAGGGTACATTTTAAAAAGGGTCAAATTTATTTAAGTCCATACGACACTTGCGTTTCGTTTTGCGATTTTTGAAATTGTCTCTTGCGCCAGCCCCTGGTTTAATATATAAATTTCAATGAAATAACAAGCTAAACTGAAACCCGTATAAGTAAAATCATGTTTCCTGACTTATCTAAAATATCTAAAAAATGTCGGGAGGCAAATCTCATAGTCAAAAATGAGGCAAAAATATTTTTAATATTTTATGAAAATTCTTTTTAATTTGTGTCTTCTTCGTAGGCCATATATTAGAAATAGACGCAAAAAATGCTCATGGGACGCATAAAGTTTCATAGGTTCATGGGACGGATTTCCTAAAGTAAAACAGTATTTATCGCAATGCACTTTAAGATATAATTTAAAAAAAACATCAGACAGTGAAATTGCCCTTAGAAATTTCGTAATAAAATAAATAATAAAAATAAAAATTTTCGCAATGCACTTTCCTTATAATAAGAAAAAATATTTTATAAAATTTATAAATTTTTTAATTAATATGTATTAATTCAATTTTTTGTATTTATTAAATCTTAAAAATTTATTTTAGGATGAAACTTATTAGAGTTTTATACTTTTTAATTTAAAATTCGATATTATGGAGTTTAATTAATTCTGTTAAAAATAATAAAAATCAAAACGAGTTGATTAGAGTTGAGGAAATTTCAAAGGATTTAACTAAAATATTAAATGATGGGGCTGAATCATCGGTTGCTCCTAAAATTCAAAAATATAAAGAAACGTTAAAACCAAAACCAAAAATTACAAAAATGGAAACTACTAAAAATACTGAAGACGAAAAAAAGTTAGAGGAAAAAGATTATGATAATGTAAATTACCAGAAGAATAAAAAAAGATCAGAAGATAAGCGAAGCTATTATGAAAAGAATAAGGAAAAACATCGTAAACGTGTGAAAGAATATCAGCAAAATAATAAGGAAAAAATAAGAAAATATACTCAAAAATATTATCAGCTTAATATCGAAAGGATGCGAGAAAATTCGAGAAACAACTATCTAAGAAAGAAAAAGGAAAAAGAAATTCAACAAATTAATAGTTCAAAATTCTTTTACATACAATTTGATAACAATGAAGGAACTTCATTTAGTAATCCTCAGAATAAAGTTACTGAAAATAAAGGAAAAGAGCCGATTGTTTCCAAAGAGAACGTTCAGTTAGATCAAGAAATTAATCAACAAAAAGATACTCCTTCTCAATCTACTCATAATGAGGAAGGAAATTTAGTTGTTAATTTACAGACTAATGATTATACGAATAATTTAGATGACACAATTTATAACACTTCTAAACAAGAAAATTTTCAAAAGGAAAGGAATCCTATTCAAAAAGAGGTTCTGGAAAATTTGCCTGATTTGAAACTTTTGGAAGATTCGAATTTTTGGGACGATCCGAATTTTTGAGGATAACATGGATTTTTAGAATAACAATGTATTATAAGAAGCTATTATATAATGTTAAATTAAAAATATTTTTTTAATTTTTTATTAAATTATTTTAGCCTTTACTTGTTTTATTTAAAAATAAACAGAAATTGGGGTATAACGGAAACGGAGACATCCCACAATTTACTGTTTAATTATTAATGAATTCCAGACAGACACCTTAGGACACAGAAAATTTCCGCCTGCGTCGTTAATAAAAAAACTTTTTTTTTCGAGTACTGGCCTGTAAAGTTATACATATTATCATTGTGATAAAATAAGGTAGCATGATGAAAAGACAGGAAACTCGACAGAAAGTGCATATCCCTCCTTAAATCTGCCCTTTTTAATTTTTTAAAAATATTTGGCAATTTATTATACCCACCCCCTACCTTCCCTCATTTTTCCTTTCATAATGCGCCTTTAAAATCTGATAACCGGAAGATAAGCATGGCTGTCTTAATAGGACCTTATATTTTATTAACTTAATTGACAACTACATATAGTCAGTTTGCCAACTTTTTAAATTTTTTAAAAAATATTTAGAAATTTTTAAAAATTAATTAGATAATTATTCCCTCCCCTCCCGCTCCCTTCTTACCCATTCTTCATGCTCCTTTCCAAATCTGATAAGCCCAGGATCAGCACACTCATCGATGTTTAAACATTAATAAAATAATTTTTTGAAAAGAAGAAAAGTCGAAAAAAATTAAATTTTGTTTAATTTTTGTTGTGAAGGCAATAATTAATAAACTTTAATCAAAAAATATATAAAATAAATTGAATTTTAAATTTGAAATTTAAATAGGGAAAAAAAAGAAAAAAATTTAAATAATTTTAACCCTAGTAAAACAATTTATAAATTATAGTGAAATTAGATAAGAAGTGTAATAGACACATTCATATAAAAATTATTTTTGGGATTATAGCCGCAAAGGGTGAACTTGGACTTATTTGTTTCTGTCGAAATCCATCCGTTAACAATAACATAATATTTCGTTTGTAGCCCTCACGTTTAGGAGTAGAAACTACAAAAATCACAAATTTATTTTCATATAGGATTGTCGGTTTCACCAAATTCTCCTATTAACCGAGCTAAATATAAAAGTAAAATCTCATGTGTTTCGGTTCGGTCTGAAGCCAATAACCCTACTCATGTACTAAAAGAGAGGGATAAGATAGAGATTTCAGATATTACATTTGTTTTTCTGACAAAAGACTAATTTATTATGGAGAATCTACTAAGAAAAAATTATTATTAGCAATAATAAAGCCAAGAAATCAAGCGCATAAAAATAAAAATATTATGACCAGCGATTAGTTTACTCATCGATCATAACCTTAGGCTAACGATCAATCAAAATATTTTTGGTAAAACATGTTTTAATAATTTAAGAGGGCAAAAAATAAATTATTTTGTTTAAAATAAAAATGTTTAAAATTGATGTAAAAAGATTGCAAAAATTTTTTCTTTTTATGAAAAGTTTAATTTTTAATTACAAGGAACATTCAATATAATATCATCAATTTTGACATTTTCTAATATTTTTAGATATTATTTTAATCTGTCTGTTAACAGACTAAAAAAGGCAAGTTAAAAAAATATTTGAAAATGTCAAAATAGGTTCTCATTTTGGCTAAAGTTCTCGCACATTTTGTTAAATGTGCTTTATTACCATGTAATTATTAAAAATTAAATCTTCATGAGATAAAAAATTTTTGCACGAATTTTTAATGGATTTTAGACGTAAATTCCCAAAATTTCTGACACATAAGCCTGGCACAGAAATGTATAGGTGATTTTTAAAGTTCAAAGTAGAGCCCGGACCGTACCGTACTACGACCGTATTTTTCGGTATTTATCTTTTTAAATCCACTTAATCCCTATAAATCCACTTATATCCACCATAATCATCATATCTCCGAATTTTCCTAATAGTACAAATCTAAGGATATCCCCCTTAATCTCCCGATATCCATGAAATCCCTTAATCTCTGAAAATCCACCTATATCCCTCTAAATACTCATATATCCCTCTAAATCTATATTAATCCATGCAAATCCTCAATATACGACATTATCACAACAAATTTATATATAAAAATATTTATTTTTTAATAAATAAATTTTTTAAATACGGTACGGAATACCGATAAATTTTTATCGGTATTTATCGGTATCGGTATTATACGGTATTACGGTACGGAATACGGTACGGTACGAAATTCCGGGCTCTAGTTCAAAGGGTATTAAAGGTAAAATACAAAACAGCTATTTATTGAACGAATAAATTTTATCCTACGAAATTCAAAAAATTAGCTTGTTCCAAAATAATTTATTCTCGTATTGAAAATATATCATCCAATTTTATAAAAAAAATTTTTTCTATATAATATAGAATTGAAAATGGTTTTGGTTTTTTCCTCAGAAAAAAAACCGAGGATTGCGCGCTTATGGATTCCATTTATTCGTCCATTTGCTTAATCGAAAGTTGGGGTAGCTGGTGCTTTCAATTAAAGCTCTAGCAGCGTGGGAAAGCTTTGGACAGAATATTTAATGTGTGAAAAAGGGGTGACAAATAATATTAATACAGAAACGGCTGCCGATTATTTTCCTCCAATATTTTCCCCTTTCTCGACACATTTTAATAAAACCTGCCAATCGATTGACGGGCTTTAATCCTCCGGGGATTTGTATCCTCCGGGGAATGTTTTTGAGGTAATAATTATTTAAATATTAGAGGATGTCTTTTGTTTAAAGGGGGAGGTCATTTGGAGTGAAAGACCGGTTGAATACTAAATTGAATAACTCATCTGGAAAAAAATATTTTAAGATTATATTTAGTATGATTCGATAGAGAATTAAATTTACTACAAAATAATATTTAAATGAGAATTTTAAATTAATTCTAAAAAAAGTTCTGATAAAAAACATATAAGTATAACGGAAAATGAGGTTCTCTGGCCTTAGCTTATTTTTATTGTTAAAAATAATTTTGAAATTTGTAGAGGAGATTCTCCTCTATCAAATGATACCAAAAACATCCAAAATCTTCATCCATTATTGAGTTATAAAATTTAGAAACAACCTGGTTTGCAGAATGTTTTATTTATTTTTTTTATATATTTTTGCCTATTTAACTCATTTTTGGATGTCTCCAGGTATTCATTTCTATCTCCATGGGAATAATTTTTTTATTATTTTACTTGAAACCTTTTCCCCTCTTCTTTCAACAAAAAATGCAAATTGTTGGGTGAACAAAAATGTCCTTTATAGGCCTAGAACTTTTGCCCCGAAAAGCAAAAAAAATGTTAAAAACATTTTTAAGGCAAGTTTTAAGTATATTTTTGCTTATTTTTTATTAAAAAAATAAGGTGCCAATTTCTTAAAGGTTTTTTATTTTAAAAAAGAACCCAACAATTTCCATTCCATTTGCGCCACTTAAACATAATAAATAATATCTGAGACTATTTGAAAAATTTTCTGTGAAAACAAGCCGTTTTTACACAATATACATTAAATCTAACAGGAAAATAAAAGAAAGGAATGGAAAGGGGAGATTTATACATAGTATGGTAGTGGGAAATAATATAAAAATAGAGAATATTAAGGTTTTTAAAAGTCTTCGGATACCCAGAACGGAATATCAAAGACGAACATTTTGGATACACGTAACTTAATCGAAAGTTATTCGGTTCAGAACCGACAACACTATAATAATTGTTGGTGGATATGGATATCCGTATCCGAAAAAAGACCGGATATCCGAAGATTATCAACTATCCGCCAATATGAGATAATTAAATTTTATTGATAGAGATTTGATTCTGTAATCACGACTGAATCCAATTCAATGGATAGGGATTTTTTATGGAAAAGTTAAAAGATGCGATCCAAGTCCATCCAACATAGGATTAAAAAGATCGTTAAAACTTGATTAATAGACACAAATAAAACACAAAATAAAACAAAAATGGATAAAAAACATTAATGAATTACCCGTTTTATTGAGAAATATAGAAACTTTTCTGTGCGTTTCCATGGGAAAAACGTTAAAACATAAAATTTGTAAAGGGTGATATTTTAAGGTATTAAAGAAAAAAATAAGCATAAAAGGTGGAAATTACGAGAAAGAGGAAAAATTTTTTCTTTTATTGGCAAAAGGCTGAAAATAATCGGTCGTCCATGCGCATTACATCAAGTATAAAAAATTTGTTTTTAAAAATTATGAAAAGGAGGGAATCTTCGGCATATAGAAATTATGAGAGAGAGAAAAAGACTTTAAATTTAAAATTCTTTTTAGAAAAATTTGGAAGAAGAAAAGTGAAAAATAAGAGGAAAAAAGCTTTAAAATTTTTAATAAAGAGCATTAAAAGGTATGACGATAAAATTTATTTAAAATAAAATTTTAAATAATGCAACTATTTTAAATAAATTTGAGAAAATAAAGTCAATACGCATATGTAAATTATTCCAAAATCTAAAACAGATTGAAAAGCAAAATCAACGATTTCACGATAGATTAAGAAGAATAAAAATTAAAAAATTTTATTAGAAATGATTCGACAGAGGAGAAAAATTGCTTTAAATTAGTTTAAAAATCAGTATTTTAAATTAATATCTAACAAAGTTAACAAAAATTTATATGATATTGATAGTATTTTATCACAGCTTTTGCGATATTTTTCTAAAATTTTACTTTATCTCCTCATCACTTCCTAGCAGATTTAATTCTCCATCGAATGACAACAAATAAATCTCAAAATATTTATTTAAATCTGAGTAATTTGGCATTCTGTAAATTTGCAATAAAATTTTGATTTGACTTTTTATTAATTTTTTAGCAGATTGCATGGGTTTTGGACATTATTTAATAATTTTCAGCTAAACTTTATCACATTGGGGGTCTCTCTTTATTAGTTAGTCTTAAAAAATAAAAAAAACTAAAAGAAAAATCTTTTTGGCATTACCGGAAGGCATATAACACCAAAAGAATAAAGCAGGGTGAAAAGAAAAATGCCACCAAAAGTGTCGGCATGTGGTACTGCATAATCTGGTGTGGGAAAGAACAGCCAAATTATGGGGCAATTTGAAGTTAAGTATAGAGAGATCGGACAAATAATTTGAAAAAGCATTGGAATTAAGCAATATAGCGGAAATAAAAGAAAAAAATAGTGGAGAATTGAAATTGATGCTTTTTGAAGCGTGAAAAGAGAACAAGTGTTAGAAATAAAAGTGCCAAAAAACTATTGAGGGATAAAAAGAAAAACTAAAGAATTGATTATGATATAAAGACAATTTTAAGGGGCTAAATACCCCTATGCAAATTAAAAAAATGTACTAAAATGACTTTAAGTAATTAAATTGACTTAAAGTAAACAAAGATTTTCGCGAAAACTTAAATGAAAAAATATTTGGATTTTTATATATTAAGTAGATTTTTAGAAAAATTCTGTATTATTAAAATGACTGAAAGTAAACAAAAATTTACAAAAACATTTGAATAAAAGAATATTTGAATTTTTATATATTAAGTAGATTTTAAGAAAAAAATTTTAATTTGCAGTTATTTAACCGAAGATTTTTTTATTTTTTTAAGGTTTGCTCTATTAATAAGAATAATTAAACTACCTATATAATTATAAAATGAAAAAATAATTTAATTTAAGACATTGTACTTATAACTAGCAATGTCTAGAATTATAAAAATAAAGCTTTATTTAAATAAAAAAACTTGAAATGTTTTTTCCTCAAGTTGATGGAGCTTTATTATTAAAATAGTAAATACACTTTAATATAACAGATCAGGCAATAATTGTCTTTTAGCTGTATTAAATTACTTGCGGCATGTGGGCAAAGTGGATTTTAAATATTCTTAAGAGTAAAAAATTTATTTCTTTAGAAAAATGTGAAAAGTTGATTTGTGTGAAATATAATATATTTTAATATGTGAAGTGTGAAGAAGATTTCGAAAAAAAAATAATTTTTTTATTTAAGAATTTATATACACATTTATTATTTTTTTACATTTATTTTTTACTTTTTTTTCTTAAGAAAAGGTGCACATAATATACAGTGCGCATCATAACTAAATATACGTCCACTAAGGATTTCGGGTTTATCGCAAGTTAGAGGAATTAGAAATTGAATAGAAAATAATATTTTAATCTTTATTTTAAAAATTAGAAAAAGAAAAATGGGTAATCGTGAAGAATTCGTGAAAAATTGGGGATACACTTTAAAAACCTTAAAAATTATTATTTTTTTTCTGAAAATCATTTTATTTTTTTAATTAAAACAATGAGTAGAGAAATGACTAACACATTTTATGTCATTAAATTTGGTGTCAAATTTTATTTTTAGTATTAATTAGCCCTTTTGTGCGTGCCCTTTTGGTGTCTATCGGGCACTGCAAATAACTAAAAAATTTTGGCTTGGTTCCGGATATCCGAAGATTTTTCAAGAACCGACAACCATATTTATAACAGTTCCTTACAGCTATAATTAAAGAAAGATAAAGTAAATAGTAGAACAGAAAGGTATATTTTTTTGGTTTCATATTTAAAATTCATCCACTTGTTTATCTGAAATGTGTTCAGGAATTAAGAATAGAATTTAAATAATCCATAAAATCCGAATCATCCAATAAACTCAAATCTATTAAATCATCATGATCATCCATTTGTTGAGTATGAAGGCTAACAGATGATTGAACATTTGGTTGTCCATTAAGGAAAGCATTTGTGTCAGATAAATTATTTACATAATCATCCGTCCCATCACGAACATTTTCTTGAACATTCGGGGAATTCATAGTATCATCTTCACAACTATCCTTTTGTAAGTTAGATGAACTACCTCCTTCACGAATATCCCCTTGCTCTAACAGAAGGTTTTCTTCTGAGACAATCTGCTGTTTTCCTTTATTTTCCCATTCTTTATTCTGTTGATTAATACAAGAGGTTCCTTCATTATTATCAGATTGAATTTTACTTGGTTCTAGTATCTTGAATGTTACTTGGTTCTTTTTAATTCCATTTGTGGAATTAGGAAAAGAATTTAAATAATCCAAAAAATGGGAATCATCCAATAAACTCAGATCAATTAAATCATCATGATCATCCATTTGTTGCGCATTAAGGCCATGAGCCGATTGAACATTTGGTTGTCCATTAAGGAAAGCATTTGTGTCAGATAAATTATTTACACAATCATCCGTCTGTGGATTAACAAATGAATTCCCTTCTGTATTATCATTTCCTTCCCTATTATTTACCAGAACATTCTCTTCACATTCAATCGGCGATTTGCCTTTATTTATAAAATTATCATTCTGTGAATTTTCTTTTTCATTTTTTCTTTTCAAATTATATTTTCTATTATATTCTTTTATCTTTTCTTTATTCTTTTGTTTATAATTCTTATTATATTCTTTTTTTGTTAACTTTTTTACGTCTTCATTATTTCCCATAGTTTCGTTTCTAATAAGATTATCGTTTTGTGGAGTACCAAAAGAAGTTTCTTCATTATCAGGTTGAATGTTTCCTAATTCTGACCTATCCTTTTGTAGGATTTCTCGTTCCTTTTTCTTTTTTAGATAGTATTTTCGTTTATATTCGCGAACCTTTTCTTTATTATCTTGCCTGAACTTTCGTTTATATTGAACCAATCTATCTCTATTCTTCTGATAGTAATCCTTCTTATGTTGTTGGATCTTTTCTTTGTTATTTTGTTGATAATTTCGATTATTATCTTGTATCTTCTTTTTATGTTGCTGCTTGTAATTCTTCATATATTCGCTTTTCTTTAACTTTTTTTCCTCATTATTTCCAATTTTGTCCTTTTTTGTGATTTCAATAAACTTGGATGATTCAGCGCCATCATTTAATATTTTATTTAAATCATTTGAGGTTTCCTCAACTCTAATCAACTCGTTTTGAGTTTTATTATTTTTAACAGAATTAATTAAACTCCATAATATCGAATCGAAAATTAAAAAGATTAAAACAATAATAAATTTCATCCTTAATTTTAAATTAAAAAAAATAATTTTATAAATAACGAAAAATACTACATGAAAATATTTTTATAAGACGGAATAGAGAATTTATAAAGTCTGTGATTTTGTACTTTTGAATTTCGAAAATGGAAAACACGATAAATGACATTTTATTTATTATTTATGAAACCCTGTACTTTAAAACATCTTACAGTACAAAAAAATATTTATATTTAAAAATTCGAAAATATTTATTAATATTTGTGAAGAAATTTATGAAATTCACAAACAATTGCCGACTATATTCAAAATTATTAACATACTTTGAATTTCATCATTTCCTTCACGCTAAAAATTTTTCATTCTACAAATAAAAAATTTTGTCAAAATATATAATATTTTTATCCATATGTTTTTCTTGTACTTTTTATTCAACAGACATTACAATACATATATAAATTTATAGTCAATAGATATCCGTAAATTTTTATTAAAATGAGCGTGAAGGAAATGATGAAATTCTAAGTATGTTAATAATTTTGAATATAGTCGGCAACTGTCTGTGAATTTCATAAATTTCTTCACAAATATTAATAAATATTTCCGCATTTTTATTTAATATAAATATTATTTTGTACTGTAAGACGAATTAAAGTACAGGGTTTCATAATAAATAATAAAATGTAATTTATCGTGTTTTTTGTTTTCGAAATTTTAAAGTACAAAATCACAGACTTTATAAATTCTCTATTCCGTCTTATAAAAAATATTTTCTTGTAGTATTTTTAGTTATTAATTTAAATTATTTTTTCTTAAATTTAAAATTAATTTAGAATGAAGTTTATTATTGTTTTAATATTTTTAATTTTCAATTCGATATTATGGAGTTTAATTAATTCTGTTAAAAATAATAAAAATCAAAACGAATTGACTAGAGTTGAGGAAACATCAAAGGATTTAAATAAAATATTAAATGACGGGGCTGAATCATCTAAGTTTACTGAAATCACTAAAAAGGACAAAATTAGAAATAATAAGGAAGAAAAGCTGGAGAAAAAAGAAAAATACGAACAAAAGAATAAAGAAAAGATTCGCAAGTATTACCAAAATAATAAAGAAAAATGGCAAGAATATTATCAGAAAAATAAGGAAAGATTGGCTAAAGTTAGAAAAGAATACAAACAAAATAACAAAGAAAAATGGCAAGAATATAAGAAAGACTACAGACAGAAAAATAAGGAAAGATTGGCTGAAGTTCGAAGAGAATACGAGCAAAATAATAAAGAAAAAAAGCGAGAATATAATCTAACATACAACCAAAAAAATAGAGAAAAGAATCAAGAATATATGCGAAAATACCGATTAAGAAAGAAAACTGAAAAAGAAATTAAACAAAATGAAAACCCAAAATTAGGAAACATTCAAGCTAATACTAGCGAAGGAACTTCTTTTGTTAATCTACAGAATGCTGTTTGTGGAAATAAAGGAAAAGAGCCGATTGTTTCCAAAGAGAACGTTCAGTTTGATCAAGGAATTAATCAACAAGAAAATAATACTCCAGTTAAATCTTTTAAAAATGTTGGAGAAAAATCGTTTAATTCGCAAATGAATAATGATTGCGATAATAATTTAAACGACACAATTATTTGCCCTTTTGAAAACGTAAATTTTCATGATGGAATACTTGACCAACATGACGATGATTTAAATAATTTAGGTTATCTTTTAGAAGATCAGAATTTTCTAGATAATCTGAATCAATTTCTTGGATCACCAAGAAGTCAAAACAATAGATTATACTGCCAGAAAAATAAAGAAAAACTGAGAGAATATGGATTAGATTATTATAAGAAGAATAATCAAAGAATCGTTGAAACTCAAAGAAAATATAGACAAACTAATAAAGAAAAGCTGAGAGAATATAAGCGAAAATACCGATTAAGAAAGAAAACTGAAAAAGAAATTCAACAAAACGAAGATCCAAAATTAAGAAACTTTCAAGCTGATACTAGCGAAGGAACATCATTTGTTAATCTACAGAATTGTGGAAATAAAGGAAAGGAGCCGATTGTTTCCAAAGAGAACGTTCAGTTTGATCAAGGAATTAATCAACAAGAAAATAATACTCCATCTCAATCTACTCATAATGACAAAGGAAATTCAATTGTTAATCCACTGACGGGTGATTGTTTAAATAATTTAATTCGCCCAATTGATTGGTCTTGCAAACAAGAAAAATTTCAAGTAGAAAAAGGAAATCCGATTCAAAATGAGGATGATATAGATGATTTGCCTGATTTGAAATTTTTGGAAGATTCAAATTTTTGGGACGATCTGAATAATTTCTAATTTTGATATGTACTTTTAAAATCAACCAAGTGATGCTAAGAATTTATTAAATTGAAAACATAAAAATATTTCTTCAATTACTACTACAGTAAATCCTCTAAAATAAACCCTGAAGCTTATTTTTTCGATCGATCTCCAGAGGGGGTTTATTTTAGAGGGGAGGGCTTATTTTAAAGGGGGACCTATTTTTTCGATGTCTAAATTTTTAAAA
Source organism: Meloidogyne arenaria (assembly GCA_036172955.1). Taxonomy (NCBI): domain Eukaryota; kingdom Metazoa; phylum Nematoda; class Chromadorea; order Rhabditida; family Meloidogynidae; genus Meloidogyne; species Meloidogyne arenaria. The sequence goes on from JARQAB010000003.1 coordinate 693,595, forward strand.
ACTAAAATTTATTAACAAACATTTGGAAACAATTTTTCTAAAATTCAATTCATTCAATACTAATTCTCTTCACGAAAAATCCTTGTCCAAAAACTCATCAAGTACTAAGTGAATTGAACCTTCATCTTAGATATGCCTCTAAGCTGGTTAGTAAGCTTACTACTAAGGAATTTGTGAGAGAATTTAACGAATATTTGGAAAAAATTTCTTTGCAGACTAAACTTTTAATAATAATAAATAACAATGTTAGATTATTAGATTATCAAAGAAATGTTCGATTATTTATTATTTCATTATTGTTAACAATGTTAGATTATCAAAGAGATTATCAAAGAAGTTAGAATATCAAAGATATCCGATAATATTCATTTAAAATAATTTCTTACCCCCTGTTTCTGTAGATGGACATTTTTGTAGTTTAATAATAAAAGCGTATTTAATTAAAATAATGAAGTTATATCGATAATATATAAATGCCAAATTATTTTATTAAAATTAAAGAGAGTCTATATGAATTAAATAGATTCTAAAATAAATAATTTTTTAATAATTAATTGGCCAGTGGGTTGAGAATAGAGACAGGTTGGGAGCGTCGTACGAGAATCGTACAAGATATCTCTATCTAGATCTCGATAATCGAGATTTTCGTTCGAGATCTCGTCTTTATCCTGTCTCTAGTACCCACAATTTAAAATAAAAGGGGAAAAACTTATTAAAATTGCAATTTTAAAAGTGTCTCTAAAAGAAAATTTGGACTGTAGCAAGTATATTTGGAATTAATTTTGGTATTTTGGACAGTAAATTAATTTCTAGGGAGTATGTTTTAATAACAAATATAAATAATAATTAAAATTTTCTAACGATTTGAATAAACTCATAGTATAAGGTGAAAATTTGAAGGTTATTCAGGAGAACAACGGATTTTGGTTAATTTTATTATCATATTTTATAGTGATTTTTTTTCTCTATCGAAAACTATCAAAATTATTAAAATCGGTTAATCCATTCTTTAGTTCAACGCCTTAGACTTAACCTAGTCTTTGCAGATTTGCAAGTCCAGCTTGCTAATAAAAAATAAAAGAAAATGCAAAACTTGCTTTTGCTGCTTAAGAGTTCTTAAATAAACTTGGGCACACTTCAATTTCCTGTATTAACAATTTTATAGGCAAAATTGTTTTTGGAAGTAAAAGAGAGGTGAGGGACTGAGAGAAGGGGATTTATTGAATAAATGTGAATAAAAAGAAGAGAATTAAAAATAAATAAAATTTTGTTCAGTATTTTTAAAAATTTTTAAGAATAAATTTAAATAAAAAATTTTTTTCCAAATTTTAAAAGAAAACCCTCTATATTACGTACTCCAACAATATATCGGTATATAAGTGTTATAAAACAGAAATGATTTTTGGGACTAATTAAATAGTTTACTGATAAAAAATATTTTTTAAAAGGCTATCTAAATTAAGGATGACAACTGTTGAGAAAATCGCTCAACTATAATTTTGGGGGCATACTATGTCTAATATGACATACAATTAGAATGATGATTCACTCGAACAGAATCAACCCAATTTTAACGCACTAAAAATATGAGATTTGAGAGTACGTAATATAGAGGTATTTATCAATGATGTTGCTAGACTTATTAAATTTTTTAATTTATTTTGTTCATTCCGCTATTTAAAAATCGTTTAGCAACATCACTAGATAAATAATATTTTTTTAAAAAATTCTATAAACCAACCTGATTAATTTTTCTAAGCTGCTCATCTTTGGTTCCCCAATAGGCAGCCTTCCGCCTGCCCCAACGTAGAAGGGTGCTCGATCAACGATGTCCACTGTTGTTCCACTACTTGTGTCTCTACTAAATTTAATAAATAATTATATGTTGTTAAAGTACATTTTCATTAACCTCAATGAGGTTTTAGTGTTCGGGAAATAGATTTTTCTGTATTCGGTATACCAAAAAAATACCGATTTTTTCAAAAGTTTTCCGGTTCGGTATCGGTATTTTTTACAAATTTCATTTTTACCAGATAAATAAGTTTATACATATGTATATCGAGAGATCAAAGTGGATTGGAAGGATCATCTAGATGTTTTGAAGGAATACAACTGGATTTGAAAGGATATCAAGGGATTAGGGTTGCCGTTTTCGGTTCGTGCCGACGTTCGGTGCATATTTTTCGAGCTTGGTTTTTTTCGATTCGGTTCGTTTTCGAGCCTTTCGAGCTGAAAAGCCTCGGCTCGCTCGATCTTTCGAGTTTCGGATCGAGCGAGCTGGCAACCCTACAAGGGATATTATGGGATTAAGTGTGGGTGAAATCGGGTGATTTGGATGGAAATAAATGATATCACCCTTAATCTGGGACGATTGTTCCGCATTTTGATCATAGGGATATTGGAGGTTTAAGAGGAATTTTAGGAATTTAAGAAGTATTTATGTGATACCAGGAAAATAAGAGGGCTTTGAGGGATTAAGAGGGATTTGCTTGGATACTGATAAATTAATAGACTTGTGAATAAGATAGCAATCGCTGATGATGGGCCAATAAGCTTAAGTGTCTTCGTGAAATATTTATATTTAATTATATATTATTTGAAACGACATATGTTACAGGACCTGTCCAAACTATTGACAATTAAAGCTTAGATCGAAGTATCAGTTAATTGAAGACAAATTATGAAATCTCAAAGGGTATTTATGATGTAATTATTTTTAAATCTTTAAAAAATTTAATTTTCATTGAAATGAAAGTACACAGTCAGTAAATATTTTCAAAATATACAATGGGAAGACTGTCTTTGCCTTACTTCGCCCGGATTTAATAAATATTTCAACACGATATTTAGCAATTTTGCCCTTTCATTACACTAGTAAATTCTTTCGCTTTATTACGAACTATTTGATATAACGTATTCTCTAGTTGAAATGCCGTAACCAATAAAGAGTATGCCTATGAATGGATATAGAAGGCAGGAGAAATTATGAATAATTTAGGGGATTAACAGAGATATCGAGGGATTTTAGTAGGTTAAGTTGGTTTGGGCGGATTAAGAGGGGGAATGGGAATTCCCATCTTAATTATAAATCTTACAATCAACTCTGAGAATTTAAGAGAAATCTGCGATATCGTCTTAAGAGGGATATCGAGGGATGCGGAAGCATATAGAGGAATTGGAACTCATATACTCTGAACGGACGTATATTTATTTTTGTGACTTAAATACACTGATGTAACGCATAAAGTTTTCACGTGACGCATGCCCTAATGTAAAGCCAAATTTTAAAAATATTTACCGACAATAATTTAATTTCAAAATATTTTATTTTCCCACAGACTTTTAATGATTTAAAAAGTCTTATTTAAAAGCTGCCCTTTGAAAGTTCATTAATTGTCATTAAGTAGTATTTCGGCTCAAGTTAATATTCTACTAATTTTCAGAAATTAATTTAGTATGGAACTCTTTAATGTTTTAATCTTTTTAATTTTCAATTCGATATTATGGAGTTTAATTAATTCTGTTAAAAATAATAAAAATCAAAAGGAATTAACTAGAATTGAGGAAACTTCAAAGGATTTAAATAAAATATTAAATGATGGGGCTGAATCATCAATGAATGAAAATCGAATAGAAACCTTAACTCGAGAACCTATCAATACAAAAAAGAACAAAACTGGAAATAATGAAGCAGAAAAAAAGTTAAGGAAACCTGAGTATGATAAATATTATTATCAGAAGAGGAAAGAAAGTAAGCTCCAATATATGAAAAATTACTACAATAATATTAAAGGAAATGAAGATTATAAAGAAAAAAATCGTCAGTATATGAAGAATTATCGCAAGAATAATAAAGAAAAGGTTAAAAAAATTAAGGCAAAATATAACCAAAATAATAGAAGAAAGAATAACGAATATAACCGAAAATACAGGCTAAAAAAGAAAATTGAAAAACAAAATCAACAAAATGAAAGTTCAAAACGAGTAAACGTTCAATCTGGCAATTCAAAGACTGATAAAGGTAAATTGCCTGTTGTGTATGAAGGAAACATTCAGTCTGAAGAAGAAAATCATAATATTATTCTTCGAGGTGGGGAAGAAAGCAATGAAGGCGAAACGGAGGAAACTTCTGTGGATGAGCAAAATCAAAATTTGGTAGAAGAGCCTGATAAAATTACTGAAAATGACACAAATCAAATAAATTTAAATATTTATCCATTTGATCTTAACGAGAAACCTGAAAGTGAGGAAGAGAATGATTTTTAAAATATAATTATAAATTTTTTATTATATTGATGCTTTTTTCTTAAGGGATATATTACAAATATAGTCTTGATTCCAAGACTTTTCTTGGGTTTTTTCGGTCTTGGTCTTGATCTAAGTCTGGGGTGAAGTCTTGGTCTCGGTCTTGACTTTTTTGGGGTTTAGAAAAATACACCCTAAAGACCGTGAAATATGTAAAAGAAAAAAGCGAAAGATGGTAGGCATGATTCTTGGTCTCGAGTCTTGGACCTGATTCTATATTTCATTTTTGTTCTTTTTAATAATTTTATTTCCGGGTTTAACATTTTTATTATTGACCTTTGTACAAGAAAATTATTATCATAAATTGATCAATATTTATAAAAAAATTTTTAATTGCAGAATTAATTAAACTCCATAATACCCAATTGAAAATTTAAAGAGATTAAAAAATTAATTAAATCATCCAAAATCAGTAAATATAAAAAAACAAGTAAAAAGATAAAATTTAGTAGTTAAATTTTTTAACTCGACACGAATTTTTAAACTCCACTCCAGAAAAAAATACTTTGAAATTAAAGTACATTTTCAGTAAATATTTTTTATTTTAAATTAAATTGACATTGCAAAATGAATTTAAATTTTAAGGCCTTAAATATATACATGTTCTTAAAGTCTCGTTCTTTACCCACAAACACACTCAATTTAAAATTTTCGCTCTTACCATTGTGATATCGAAAAAAGTTAAAATAAATTTCGAATATGTCGGAAATGGGATGTCAGGCTGACCTCCGATTTTGTAAAAATTGGATTTATGTATGTACCTGTTTGCGTTCCCAAAATTTTCAACACTTCCAACCAAAGCCTCTGCGCTGTGTCGATCAAAAACAATAGAAGGGATATGTGTAGTGGTTGTATTTGATGATGAAAGAAAATTATTTTTATTAAATTTGGAGGGTAAAAGTATTGGAGGAGGGATATGGTCGTTGTTGTTGTTGCTTTCAGAGTGATGATATGGAAAATATGTGAAGGAAGGTGAGGATAATGAAGAGAATGTAGTAGCTGATAAAGAATGTGACTTGGATTCTTTTCTGTAAAAATAAAATTACAGTATCTTATTTATGGGAAATTGGGAATAGGGAGATCATCATCACTGCAACCTTAATTACACCGCGACTTTGAAAGAAAGTTGAGAAATATGGTACTGGGGTCAAGTTAACGGATTAGGAATGCCGGTTTGCTCGATTCGAAACATATAAGGCTGTTTGGACCAAAAAAGACTTGAATAGCTCGACTCGAAAAAACCAAATTCGAAAATCTCAAGCTTGAAAGTTGCAACTATCGTCGGCTCTAATCAAAAACGCAATCCATAAAGTTTTGTGAAAAATAAGAAATTACGGAATTCAATATTAAAATTAGGGAGGATTCTTACATTGAGAGTTTGCCCAATCAAATTTATATCAATCAAAAAATCAAACTACCAACAGACTTAAAGATTGCCATTTTTAAATAAATGTTTGTAATTTCCGGACAACAAATCCGTTTTTTTTTAATAAAAGTTAATCCTTTTGTTTTTATAAAGAGGACTGCGAAAGAAAATATACAATTAATTTACTTCCAAATCCTTTTGAGGAAATGCTTAAAGTAGAGTGAGAAATTTACTTATTGACAAGAATTTTAATAAATTAAATTTAATAAGGACACTGTATCTAAAAATAAAAAAAAGTATTTCTAAACTGCAAGTAAGTTTAATTAATTCTTAGACATTTTATACAATTTTTGGATGATTTCCAGAATATAAAAATAAATTTAAAATTTAATGACAAAAAGTCATTTAAAAATAAATGTATTTTTAAATAAGTAAAGCTTCTAAATGACAGCTGGACAATAAATGTGTTTTTAATTTTAAGAAAAATTTTGAAGAAAAAAAGGAAAAATAAATAATAAAAACATGCATAAAATGAGCAAAATAAAAAGGAGATTTTCAAGTTTATAGTGTCAAAAAAATTTTTTTTGTAAAAAAATAATTGACAGATGGATATATATTTATGTTAACAGTGAACTATATAGCCAACTTTTATATAGTCAAAAAATTATTTCAGATGGTTTAGGTATTAATTTTGGTAGGGAGTTTAGATTAAAGACAATTTAGAAGCTGTACTAAAATTTAAAATTAGTTACATAAAGCGGACTTTCAGTAAAGCAACGTATTTTTTGTATTAGAGCCCCATGGGGCTCTATTTTTCAACTATCCTCCAAAATGGGGCTATATTACAGCGTGGGCATATAATACCGTACAAATAATACGGTATTATATGTTTTTCGATGCAAACAGCCTAGGCAAGAGGAGGCCATTGAAAATGGAAAATAGGTCGAATCGATTTGCCTGTTATCCCCAAGTCCATTTTTCGTTAGGATCGTGTCCCATTTCGATCTAAAATTATTATCTAAGATAAAATTCGAGTTGAAACTAGGGTTGGGGTTTTCGAGTCGGTCCAACCGAGTCTTCGGGCCGAAATTCAATGCCCTACTCGATCTTTCGGACCGGGCCGGATCGGGGGCCCCCAACTTTAGTTGAAACATTAAAAATAAAATAGGTATGTAATATTTAATTATGGCGTGAATGAGAATTGTAAAAAATGGACATTTCATCCCAAAATTAAAATTTTCTGTAAAAATAGTTTAAAATATTTTTAGTTACACTCAATTTTAGGTACAAATTTTTAAGAAAAAAATAATAATAATAAATATTTTTAAATTAAATATGTATGTAGACAAGTACAGAAATGTCCCCCAAATTGGGCCTTAGGGAAATTTGATATTTCTGAGTAAAAAAAGGAAAATTAAAGAAAAATGAAAAGAAAACATGCAAAGGGCCTCAACGTGGGAAACTAACTAAAAAATATTTCCAAAAAATTAATTTATGGACAATTTATAAAAATGGACATTTCGTCCCAAAATAATTTTTATAGTTATTTTACTCAAAAAATTTTGTTCCTTTATTTTTATGTATTTCAAAGCATTTTAAAGGAAAGTAAAAACAAGTGGCTCTCTGACCCCTTTTCTTTTTTGGCTTGCAGCGCCTTTCCCGCGGGAAAACCAATTAAGGAGCGTCTTTGGATAACAGTCCCAAAAAATTTTTTCTTTTTGCAAAAAGTGAAGTTTTGCATTGATCCAAAATTTTTGGCAAAATCGAAGAAAAAAGGGGCGTTTTTGGGGTATGAATGGAAAAAAGTGGCAATTAGCTGGAAAAAATGACAAAAGATCCTTTAAAGCAAAGGAAGTACAAAAAAGAAGGGAGGGGGGTGGATAGCTTGCAATGTGAGGGAGTTGACGGAAATAAATATCTGTTGAGTTGGGAAAAGTAAAAAGAATAGAAATTAATAAAAACAAGGAAAATAAAAATGAAAAAAGGACAAAAAATAAAATAAAAGCAACATTAAATGAGTAGACTGGAGAAAGACGTAAAATTATTAAAGTTTTGAGGTATTATTAGAAAACTAGTGTCTATATAAGATTGATACTTTGACAAGAAATTTTCTAACCTAAAATTGAATTTCCGTTTAAAATTTTTTGGAATTTCTTAAAATTTTGATAATATTTATAAGTATATTCAGTTAAATAATGATAGTAAGACCGTCCAATTTAAAATAAGAATATTTTCAGTTTGGCTGATCTAACAATATTAAAGATCAGCCAAACTAAATTTAGCTTAAACCATATCCTAATTGACGTATTATTTAAGGGAGATATACCCCCTATGAGCGAATATTCAAACGAACTTTTTGTAGAAATGGAATTAACAAGTTATGAGAATAACGCTTAAATAAAAGAATAATTGAATTTTTACATATTAAGTAAATTTTATTAGGTTGAAATTTTATGTCTATCGAGGAATTCCTGAGAAAGTAAACTAAAATTTATTAGTCTTGCCTTATTTATGCTACGCTTACATAAAAATCGCGCGCGACACGCGACAGAAAAGATAATGGAAAAAGAGGAGAGAAAAGTCGCGGGCGATTTTGTCGCTTTTTTTGCGTGCTTACATAAAAAGCGACTCCCGCCGGCGACTTGTCGCGCGCGACTTTGTCGCTTTTTTGAGTGCTTACATAAAGCGCGACTGTCGCCGGCGACTGTCGCGCGCGATTTTGTCGCTTTTTCGTGTGCTTACATAAAATGCGATTTCCGCTGGCGACTTGTCGCCGGCGACACTTTTTTTGATTCAAACATGTTTGAATTTTTGGCGACACTTTTTTGCGACTTGGTATTTCTCGATCAATTCTGATCCAATTTTCAAAATTTAAAAAGATTCTGAAAGTTCAGTTTATTCTCTATCGATCAATATAAATTTTATATTTTTAAAGTTAAATCTTATGGGTTAAAATTGATTTTGAAAAAGGTATACTTTTTGCAAAAAATATTCCTTTTTTCGATATTTTTGAGATTTTCAGTATACTATCGAATATTTATACCATAACTTTTTTATCAATCGATCAAAAATTCTGATTTTTTGCTATGTTGTAGAGCTTTTAATTCTCTATCGAATGATACCAAGAACATGAAAAAGTGACCATTTCTTGATGAGTTCCTCCCAATCAGAGATGTTTCGAAACAAAAAAATCTTCGAAAATCGGAAATCGAAAATCGAAAATATTTTTCAAAATCTTCGAAATCGAAAATCGAAAGAAAAATAACCTCGAAAATCGAAAAACGAAAATTGAAAAAAATTTTAAAATGGAAAAATCTTCCTTTTTCAAAAAATCATCAAAAATCTGCCTTTTTTGCGCCTCAGGCGAAAATTTTTTAAGTTTATGATGACCGATAAGCCAAAAATCCTCTACTTTGGCGCCAATAATTCATATTAATCTCTATCGATCAATATGAATTTTAATTTTTTGACGGGATTTTTTCAAAATTTTTTTAGAATCTTTAGGAAATTTTTCTTAGAAAATTTCTCGGAGAACAGTTGATAGAAGGGAATTAATGGTCTTTGAAAAAAGTCGGTTTTTAAAATCTACAGATATCCAGCTTAATCCCTACAAATCCATGACTTTAATTCACCGATATACTCTACAAATCCCCCGATCACCTATATTTAGGGATTAAAATCGATAATAATAGATATTTAGGGAAGAGGGATATCGAAAGATTTTGGGGAAATATAACCTAATCCCTTAATATAATTTAAGGGATTAAGAGGGTTATTAATGGATTTGAGGTGAATGATCTTAGGTGAATGATTTAAGATGATACAATTATCTTTCCAAATTTCCATTATATCTCCTTTAAATTCTCCTAAATCTCTATTTCCCTCTTAAGAACCAAATTTCTCGGTCGAAATATCAATGGAGTAAAAAACAGCTTCGATAATTCTGAGCAAAATCACAATATAAAAGCCACAATAAAATAGTGGCAACGAAATGTCCTATATATACAGTACTCTGACTTTCACCTACGTGAAAAATAGAGATAAATAAATAAAGAAATATATAGTTGAAAATGATAGAAAAACTAATAATTTTGTGCTTACATAAAAATCGCGCGCGATTTGCGACGTCGCTAGGCGACAAGTCGCCGGCGACAGTCGCTGCTTTGTGCTTACATAAAAATAGCGTTTTGTCGCTTTGCGACAGTCGCTTTTGCGACAGTCGCCTATTTTATGTAAGCACACAACTAGCGACTGTCGCAGGCGACATGTCGCCTAGCGACGTCGCGTGTCGCGCGCGATTTTTATGTAAGCGTAGCATTAGGGAGATACACTCCCTATCCAAAAATACTAAATTGCGCTGCACGAGATGATATTAACATATTATATAATATTTAAGTAAAAGTTTTAATATAGTTTTGCATATTAAGTAAATTTGATTTAAAAATTTAAATGGGTCTTTAAACAAGGCAAATTGAAATTTGCAGCATGTTTGATGGGTAGAAAAATGTGGAAAAAACATTAAAAGAACGCCGAATAAGTAACAAAGAAAAGTATGGAAAGAAAGCTAAAATAGAAACGGAGGAGGGATATGATGTGATGTTAAATAAGGGAAGACGTGGAAATTCTCGGCTAAATTAAATTTTCTTACTTATGGTTAGGCCAGTAAATAAGGCTAATTCCTAAATATCAACAAAAAAAGGTATGGAAGTGAAAAGTTGAAAGAGAAGGAAAACAAAGCGAAGGTTCTTGTGCCTGGAAGCTTCCTGTCTGGAACTGTTTAGGAAATCAAAACCGTGTAGCCGTCAAGCAGTTGGTAACGGGGAGACGGAACCCTCACTTTGTGTTCAATCTTGAAAGGTGAAATTTTATCTACATATTTAGGGTGACAAATTTTGTTAAAATTTGAATTGGGGAATCTGTTTAATTAAAAACTAAATCCACAAGATGTAAAAAATCAGTGAACATAGAAAAGTTCTTTTTTCTTTAAGAGAACTGCAAAGGGCACCCTGTATAATTAATAATAACGCGTTTATACGAAAAAAAATTTAAATTCTCTTATTTAATTTCTGAAATATTTTTTATTTCAAAAACATGGTTCTTTTATCTATTAAGGGCTGAATTGATTGTTTTACAAATAAAGTTTTTTAAGGGATTTTAAAGACAAACCAAAAAAAGGCCCAAAGAAAGGCCTAATTCCCTTAGGAGATAAAGAGAGAAAAGAGGGTGGAGAGGTTGTTTTGTTAAAGATTGATCGTAAAAATCCTAAGGTATTTTTTGAAGGACTAAAGCGCAATAAAATTTGTTCAACGAGAATTTTTTGTGTAGTGAAGTCAAAATATTTTCATTTTTTTTTCAAATTTTCCAGTACCGAAAATCGGTACTACCGCGGTACTGGAAAAAAAAAGACCGGATATACTGAAATCTTCAGCTCGGATATCAGATCCGGATATCACATAGATTTCGGATCCGAAGATTTTCCAGGACCCTACTTCAAAGACTCATTTGACAATGATTAATTTTAATTTTTTTTAATTTTAAAGATTTTCTTTAATGTTTGTGGAAATGTCCTTTGAGATTTCATAATTTGTCGGGACTGGGCCATTAGGGCGCGAGCTTATAAAACAGTGAGTTGCTTATCAAAAAAGATAAAATTTTGCATTAATAACTCTCATGCCTTTATCTATGTTCTCCAAAAATTTCAGAATTTTTGATCAAGAATTTCGGAAATTGTGGCCAAAAATGTTGATTTTCCGAAAAAACCCTAATTTTTCGCGGTTTATCGACTATAACTTCAGAAATATTCGATGAAAAATTCTGAAATTTCTGGAGGAGGTAGACAATGATGTTAAAGAAATTTGAGAAAATTTTCATAAATTTCAATTTCGCCTAAGTGTCAGTTTCTAGTGCTGGCGCCCTAATGGCCCCGCGCCCTTATTACCCCAACCCTAATTTGTCGGCTTTAATAAATATGTTTACACGATATTTAGCAATATTGCCCTTTTAAATATAATCATAAAAAAGTACATTATTACAAAATATGTATATGTCAAAATAAACCGGGTGTTTTTACCTATATTCATTTTAAATTATCTTTTTTATTTAGCGTTAATTAATAAAAATTAATCACATAATATAATTTTTTATATTAATTTAGAACGAAATTAACTAGTGTTTTAATCTTTTTAATTTTCAATTCGATATTATGGAGTTTAATTAATTCTGTTAAAAATAATAAAAATCTAAACAAGTTAAATAAAGTTGAGGAACCTTCAAAGGATTTAACTAAAATATTAAATGATTGGGCTGAGTCATCGGTTGCACCTCAAAATCAAAAATATAGAGAAACTCTTAAACCAAATACCAAAATTACAAAAAAGCACAAAACAGAAAATAATAAAGAAGAAGCTAAGCTAAAAGAAAAAGAGTATAACAAATCTTACTACCAGCTACACAAAAAGCATAAACTAGATTATAATCGAAATTATCAACAAAATAATAAAGAAAAGCGTCGCGATTGTCAACGAAAATACCGTCTAAAGAAGATAAAGGAACGAGAAATCCTACAAAAAAATAGGGCAGAATTAGGAAACATTCAACCTGAAATTACAGGAAATAATGAAGACGTAAAAAAGTTAGCGAAAAAAAAATATGATAAAAATTACTATCAAAAGAATAAGGAAAAGCAAAGACAATATAATAAAAAATATCTTTTAAAAAGAAAAAATGAAAAAGAAAATTCTCAGAATGATAATTATATTAATAAGGGTAAATTGGCAATTAATTGTGAAGAGAATGTTCATGTAAATAATAAGGAAGGAAATGATAATACAGAAGGGAATTCATTTATTAATCCACAAACGGATGCTTGTGTAAATAATTTATCTGACACAAATGCTTGCCCTTATGGACAAATAAATACTCAATCAGCTGCTGGCCTTCATACTCAACAAATGGATGATCATGATGATTTAATAGATCTGAGTTTATTGGATGATTCCTATTTTTTGGATTATATAAATTCTTTTGATAATTCCTGAACACATTTCAGATAAACAAGTGGATGAATTTTAAATAAGAAAACAAAAAAAATATATCTTTCCGTTCTTTATATTTACTTTTTTTCTTCTTTTTTGGTTCGGCTATATAGGTATTCTCAATTATAGCCGAACCAAAAATTTGTTTAGCGATTTTCTATGATCCTTAAAGTGCCGAAACAATTTTAAAACATAATGAAAAGTCTAAATTAATTTAAAAAATAAATAACTACCCTGGGTAATTATAATGGGGGGAGTAATTATCGCTGGGGGGAGTAATTAACTGAGGGAGGGTAATTATACGAGGTTGAAATGAATTAGTTATAAACTTACAACGATTTAAACAACACACGGGAGACAAACCAGGCAGCCAGCTTGCGTTAACTTTTTAATTTAAAGTTGTTTTGTGGCCAAGAATTTTACAAATAATTTTTGAATAAAATAAATTTAATTTATTGAAATGCTAAAAATAAATTTTAAAGTTAAATTAAAGTAAATTTTGATAAATAGTTAAGGTTTAAAAGATCAAAATTGAATCAAATTTGTATAAGGAAAGTAGTTACCCCACCCCCTGTGTCCCCAACGTCCCATTTGAAAAAATGGGGGTTGGAGGAAAGGGGGTGAATAAAAAATGGGGGTTGGAGGAAAGGGGGTGAATAAAAAATGGGGGTTGGAGGAAAGGGGTGATTGACAAATGGGGGTTGAAGGAAAGGGGGTCGGTGGAAAGGAGGTGACCTTGGTCACCTCCTTTGAAGTTATTAAGGTACCACCCTTCCGTCCACAAAAAGAATATTGGAAGGTGTGGGAAGGGAATAACTTTGGCAAGCTATAGCTGAAGAAAATGTGCGGCAGATGAGGAAAGATCAAGGGGAAAGTTGGCAATTTTGCCGATCCCACTTAAAATCTCTCTATTTGTTCCACTTATTCTACCTGATATTTTGTGGTACATGTTGGCAAATCAAAGGAAAACTAAGGATTTCAAATATTCTCCCGCTAATATATTTCTCTTTTCCCACTTAAAACTAATCCAAGTGTTACAGGAAAGCGGGAAATTTTAAAGTGACAAGTTGTTTGATTGACATGTGACAAGTTACAAGTGATAGTAAATTAATTAATAGGTGAGATGCTATTGAAAGGGGTATAAGCAACATTTTTGATCAAAAATCATAGAACCTATTAAATTTTAAAATAATCAAATTTCTGACGGAATCGATTTAGAAAGAAGAAATAAAGAAAAAATAATTGACTACTTGTCTCCCCCAAGGTCAGTTTCGGGAAAATTTTAAAAAAATAACGCTTTTACAGTAAAATCTTCATTTTTTAGTTTACTTAAGGCATTTTCTATAGATTTAAAAATTTTCAAAAATTTTAAAATTTCATACAATCTAAGATTAAAAAATTTTACTATTTAAAACTGGGTGTGACTATTACAATTGGTTGTGATTGCAAATTTAAAATTATTTTAAGGAATAAAAATAAAATTAATTTAAGTAATTAATTCAAGACGTATTTTCTATATTCTTTTAACACAATAATTAAAAATTTTAAATCAGTAATTAATTTAAATATATTCGATTTTATAATTATCTTACTTTGTCTAACATTAAAGTTCTATTCATAATTTTACTTAACCTAATTTATTAATATTCATATTATCTTTATCTTATAATCTTATTTATTCTAAATTAATTATGGTCCATTTTCCCTTTGACCCTCGGACAGTCGGATACGATGACCATCATGCACCTACAAGTCAAACAGGTGGAGGAGCTGATGAAAATTATTACTATTTTCGCGGACTTAATCCTTATCAGCGTGGATACGGGAGACAAGCAGGTGGGGGTGTTGGAGATGTACTTAGGAATTTTTGGCGTTTTCTTCTACCATATGCAAAACGTGCTGGTACAGCTGTAGCAAAAGAAGCTTTGGATACGGGTGGAAGAATATTAGAAAGTGTGGGGAATCCAGAATATGGTAGTGAAAATTCTAATAATAATTTTAAGCAAACAGTTATAAGTGAAGGAAAACGAGGATTGGACAGATTACTTGAGAAGGGTGGAATTCCAAAGCAGTTTGGAACAGGATTGCGTGCTAGGGCTAATCAAAAAGGACTTAAAAGAAAAGTTAAACCTCATCAAACATTTTCGAAAGAAAAAGGTCATCAACTCATTATTGGTAAACATCCCTCTGGTACCACAAAAAAGAAACGTCAAAAAATAGATACATTCGGACTTTATTAAATAAAAATGTCTACTCATCAGAAAATAGATCGCGATTCTGGCAACGCAATAACAAATGCCTTATCGTTTTTCGAAACTCCCCATACGAATGTTAGTATTAGCAACTCATCATTTATTGAATTACTCACACTTAACCCTGTAAATATCACCCCATTTCATTTTAAAATTCATGCGACTACAAATTATATTGATTTAGCCAAAACTTATGTTTTTACTGAACTTAGGATTAGGAAAGAAGATAAAGATGGGAAACTTGTTGATATAGGAAAAGATGATAATGTGGCCACAGTACAGCTTATAGGTCATACAATTTGGAAAAATTGTCGCATGCATATTAATGGAACTCAGGTTTTTGAAGGGAACTCCCTCATGGCTTACAAAAGTATTTTTGACTACGAACTAACCTACCCACAAAGTGTGAAGAACTCTTATCTTTCTGTTGCGGGATATTATGATGATGGAGCCACACAAACCTATCCTGGAGTTGATTCAAATGGATATGGAATTAAATCAAGGAAAAAATTATTCTTAGACGAAGATGGAAATCCTCGTAGTGCACAATTTATGGCTAAATTGGATGTTGATATTTGCAATCAACCAAGATATTTAGTGAATCAATGTGAAGTTGATATTGAACTCCTACCCAATGAATCAAGTTTCCTACTTAGTGCTCCCTGGGACACTGCCCCAAAATATCATCTAGAAATTGTGGCTTGCAAATTATATGTAAAAAAGATTGAGTTGATGGATAGTTTAGCTTTTGATATTGCTAAGAAACTTGAAATAAAGCCAGCGCGATACCCGATAAGAAAAACATCTCTCAAATCCTTATTCATCAGTGAAAATAGAACAGAATTTAATGCTAACCTATGGACGGATCAAGTACCTCGACGAATCATACTGGGAATGGTTGATAATAAAGATTTTGTAGGACGTCAAAGAACAACGCCTTTTTATTTCCAACATTTTAATTTGAGAGATATTTCCATAACTGCTGGGGGAGTAACCTTTCCAGCAGCCCCTTATTCCCTTGATTTTTCAAAAGGAAACTACGCCAGAATTTATCATGACATGCAAGAGGCAGTAGGGTACGCGGGATCGCTAGAAAGTAACGGTATATCAATGTTTCGGTATGCATATGCAGGATATTGCTTCTTCGTATTTAACCTCACAAATAGTCAGGAAGATAATGGACCAGAAATGTTTGATTTAATAAAGAATGGTACAACAAGTATAAGGATGACCTTCAACGAACCAGTTCCAAGTGGTGGGATTGTACTTGTAGCAATGGGAGAAATCGATTCGCTGCTAATGTTAGATAGGAATAGAACTATTTCCACAGATATTTCAGTATAAATACCCATAATTTTCCTCATTTTTAATCTCCAACTTCATTTTAAAAATGTGTCACATTACTATAAAAATTGATTTATGCTTTGTTTGTATAATTTTGTTTTCCTTTCTGTATAAATTCACACATCAATATTATATGTCCAATGAGGATGAAAATCCAGAGTATAGAGAAAAATTAAGAGAACGTATAGGCTATTACGCTAATACTATTCCACCTATATCAAATAAAATTATTAATTCCTCTACATCAAAATTCCCAAGAATTCCTGAAAGAGTACAAAACTCAATTGGGCTAGCATCTAAGTTTAACCCTGAGAAAAATATTACAATTTTGGATTTTTGGTCTATGGAACACGTGGAAAATGTTCAATTTCCTTCCCCTTGCAACGAATTTCCTTCATCAGAAACATCAATCGCTCAAACTATTTATTGTTATACATTAATTGTACTCTGGGTTCTATTGCTAGCAACAGCCTTAACCTATCAACTGAGAAAATTTATAAGAATTAAAAACAACAACAACATTGACATTGAACTTGGAGAAATTCGAAGAAAAGATTCAAACATTCCCTTCCTCGACGGAAATGGACACTTTACAAATCGAGAAAATTCTGTTCCACAACAGAATAACTAGAAGTTATTTTATTGGATGCTTTGCCTCAGATAAAATCCCACAGGAAGTCCGAAAATACCCTTGTTCAATGGTCGTCAACCTTGAGAAGTCTTCTCAAAATGGATCACATTGGATTGCATTTTTCATAGAAAACCAAGAAAAAATATTAATATTTGATTCATTATTACTCCCCGAACCCCCCATTTCAATAAAAAATTTTATATCCAAATTTCCAAATCGTGTAATAAATAATGTACCCCTTCAAAACCCTCTTTTTCCCACTTGTGGTCAACATTGTATCACTTTTATTTATTTTATTTCCTCTGGATTTTCTTATAAAAAATTTCTATCCCTATTATTAAATCATTCAAATCCAGACGAATTTGTTTTTTCTTTTATTATTAAAATGATAAAAAATAAATAAAATTTGACATTTTTAAAAAATATTATTAATTAATTAAAATCTTATCATTCTTTTAAACATTAGAGTAATGATTACAGTTCCATGATCAAATTTTACAAGACTTCCGTTCATCCATCTTAGTTCAACTTCAATTTCATTAATCTCTCTGGGTAACACTTGTATGAACATTGGTTGATCATATACTCTTTCTACAACACCGCCAGACCTATTTTCAACAGCCACAATTCTAAGTAATGAACTGACCGAATTTCCCATAATTACAGTGTTTGTTAACCCTTTTGAATAAACAGCAAAGCTGGTAAATCCTCCTTTGAGATCAATTCCATATTTTCCAATTTGACCGTTTACCAAAGGCCCCATGGGGAAGCCGAGAACATAGCATAATTGTGAAGAGATAACAATATTTCTAATCTCAGGATTGTTGAAAACTACTCTAAATCGATCAATACTGTCCAAATATTCAAATTCAATGTCAGAATACAAATCTTTTGCCTGAGATTCTTTTTCTTCAATCATAGTAACTGTCTTCTCATTTATCAGATCGTCAGTATTTTGCTCATCCTTTTGCTCCTCAAATATCTCTTCTGTCGGTATAATTTCTTCTGAGGAATCCAAATCTAAAACTTGGCTTTCCCTACTTTTCTCATCCCAAACTTCTTCCTCTTTTTCGAAACCTTCCTCATCAGGTACTGTATCTTCCTCTTCATCTATTGGTTGCTCAAGGGGTATAGGTTGCCCATATTTATCTATTCTTCTAGCATGCTTTAATTGTTCTTTGCTTTCTTTCAACTCTTTATCTTTTCTTTCATTTTCCTCTGACTCTCTGGCCTTCTCCTGCTCATACCCATGCCTATCTTTGACAACTTCAACCATTTCATCTGTAATTACGGGAGCAGGAATTGGCACTGGTTTGCCTTGATCGTTTACTTTTAAGGCATCTTCCAAATATTCTGGATGAGTTTTCTCTTCAATTTTTTGCATTTCCTTAATTTCATTCTTAGTTGGCGGAATTGGCAGCTCAAAATTTTTCCATTTCTTGTAGGCCGCATGATGTATCGCTGTAAATCTATTTCTTCTGTAGGAAGCCAATTTACTTAAATTGTCAATTTCCTTCCCTAATTTATTCTTTTCTTCCTTATCCTGTTCTTGTGAATGCAAATCTCGTTTTTCCCTAATCTGCCTGTGCAATTCCTGTAGATCTCCTAAATTTTTCTTTAAAGCTGTCCAATGATCCACAGGATGGTCGTCAAAAAATTTTTGGACAAATTCTGAGTGTGTATTTGAATTTTGCTGATGAAATTCATCCGTACTAATTTTAATCTCTCTTTCAATTATGGCAGATTCCAATGCTTCCAAGTTTTTTCGCATACGCTTTATTGAATTTATAAACCTTTGAATTTCTTCTCCAGAACGAACATTTTTACCGCCTTCCTCCCTGCTCTCATTAACTTTATCTTCTAGTTCAATGTATCTTACTATTATATTTATTTCCATCTTTATCACCTGCTCGTGATAATCATCTGGGTGTTGTTCAAAAAACTGATTTGCTATAAGTCGATCATCACGCCTATCTCTCTTATTAGCTTCCTCTGTTAAAAGACGAATTTCTTTCTTTTTATCTTCTGAAAAAGAATGAAGGTGATCAAGTTCTTGTTGAAATTCTTCCTTCTTTATAACATTCTCTTCATTAAGGACTTGGTTTGTTTTTTCTTCAACCTTAACTTTATGTTGTTCTAATTCTTGCTCATAATCGCGTATGGCTTCCCAATAATTGTGAGGATACTGATTAAAAAATTCCTTCATCCATAATGGCACAGAATCCACTTCACTTGCCTCCCTTCTTCGTCTTTTCTTAGCTGGGTCCACAACTAAATTAATTTCTGGGTCAATAATAATTTCATCACCAAAAGCATCTATTGATAAATCACGTCTTTTCCTAGGTTTTTCCTTATTTGATAATACAAGTTTTAAAAAGAAGCTGAGTCCGTTGGGTGTTAATTGTGTTGTTTTGGGAATTCCAATTCTATGTGGTTTTTTGTTATTGTAATTAATTTCGATCCATTGTTTAACGTCAGTGCCAATAGTTGCAGCCCATGACTGTGGGTATTGTATACTGTAGAGCCCACATAACCAGTTTCCACCTTGAAATTCTATTGGCTTAGGGAGATGCACTCGATACTTATTGGGTTTATTATCTGGGTAGTCACTAACATTACTAGGAAGAACAACAAAGAATGTATTAGCCATTATTTATTTAACGATAAAAATAATAATAATTTGAACAATAGAAGTGAAAAATGATTACAAATGATTTAAAGGGAATGAAACAATTGGCCTTTTATACAAATTGATTTTCATTTATCCACTGGGGCTGGGGATAATCAAAAAATTTAACATAAAATTCTTTTCCTCCATCTTTTTTCTTTCTGCTCTTAATAATCTTCTCAATCCTGTAGCTGGTATTCTCATCCTTCCTCACTCTGATTAATTCCTCAGGGTAGAAGTATCCTTTAAATAATTCTCCATTATCGTCTCGGACACGGTATCTGTTGGGATTAGCCTTCTTTTTAACAAGATCTATTTGAAGAATTTCATCGCTATAATTTGGGAGATAACCCTTCGAAAAAATATTTTTATTTCTGCTCATACGCACATGATCATTTTCTTTAAACCGTGGATTTTTTCTAGGTTTATTCTTGCCAATAGGGCCAAATACCATTTCTCTAATTTCCTTTGCATTGTTAAAGCTTACATCAACTGGCCTTAATCCACCTAAAACCCTACACTTTGAATGGTTTATTGCTTCAACTATTTTAGGTAAAGCTTCTGTCCATTTTAATGTATGTTTCTCGCTCATAAATCTGTATAATCTCTGTTTAATGTTCCGTATACATCGTTCAGCTAGGGACGCTTTAACTTCTGAGAAAGTTGCCGTGTATTTTTCAATATCTTTTTTCCTGAAAAAATTCATAATTTCTTTGCTGCAAAATTCAGTTCCTTTATCACTAAAAATACGGTGGGGGTGCATTTCCATTCTTGACAAAATTTTTTCAAATACATCAATCATATCATTTGATTTTTTAGTGCGAACAGGTTCAGCGAAAACTCTTTTGCTTAAAACATCTATTGCCACAAGTGCATATTTCTTTCCATTATTTTGCCGCGATAATTTTTGAAAATCTGCCAAGTCGCACTGAACATCTGTCATATATCCAGAAGGATATGTTATTGATCTTTTGAAGTGTACGCGTCTAGGACGGTGAATTGTATAAGTTCTATGTCCTTCCAAGTATTCCTCAACATCCTTCTTCTTAATACTTGCATCTTTCTTTCTTGCCTCTGTCCATAACTGGTTTACACCAGCAAATCCTGCCGGATTCGCCGGATCATTGTAAAGTTTATCCAATATCATTTCCACTCTGCTGGGGGTCTCCATTTTGATTCAGATATTTCTTTTGTTTCAACAATTTTTCTACTTTGCTTTGTATTAGTTCTTTTTGGAGTACAACTTTCTCGTGCCTTCTCTATCAGTGGCCAAATTTTATTATCACTTTTTAGTTTATTTTCTAAAACTGAAGTTCCTGGAGGTGTCAATTCACCCCATCTCAATTTCCCAATTATTCCTGTTCGAAGAATACACTCTATAGACTTTTCTGCATTACTTCCCTGTATTTCTTTTCCTCCCTTATTTAAAATCTTCCCATCTGTTCTCACATCATATTTATCAAGATTCTCATGTTTCATACTTTCAAAAATTTCATTTGTTTTTTCTTTTATTTTTGTCCTATTTGGCTCAATTTTCCCTTTAGTTTCTGGTAGTTCCTCCTCGGCATTGTGCATACTTAGATTATCCTCTTTTATATTTTTACCTTCATCTAACTGGGAAAATTTTGGTGTGGCAATATTTTGATTAAAATCTTTTTGTGCATTTTCGGTAACTTGACGATTTTCATTGGTGTTTGTTTGGAGTAGTGGTAATAATTTTTTAATTTGCTCTAGGGCAGGATCTTCCATTTGTCTTACAGAAACATTCATTGGTCTCTCATTTTGCTCCTTCAACATGTGTAAATAACGTCTTAATTCCTGGTTATAATTTATGTTTTTTAATTCTGAGTCACCACTTTGTCTTTTGATATTTTCCAAACTTTCTCTAGTAAAATCCAAATTGATATTTCCTGTTTCTGGTAAGGGTTGAGTAAGTAGTCCGCGATATATATCTTCAGGAATTAATATAAATTTATTTGCCATCTTTATTAATTGCTTGTTAAAGTTTTTGTTAATTCGATAATGATTGGGGTTAGAAGGGCAGGAAACAATCCTATTGGTAAACCGCTTCCTCTTTGTATAACTGTACGTCTTGCTCCTCTTTCTGTTTTTAGCCTACTCACACGACGAACAAAATCGGCAAATGGTAGAAGACGAGATTTTTGTCTTTTCGTTAGTTTAAATTGATCACGTACAATATTGAAACAAATTTCAGTGAGAGAGATTAACTGGTCAGTTGAAGCTTTTTTTAAAATGTGTTTTCGTTTAGCTAGTGATCGTGTTTTTGCGAGTTGTTTGAGAAAAAGTAGGTTGTCCTTGACAAGTTGGCTAATATTTGTAGGCATGATTTTAATTAGAGGAATTTTTGGATAAAAATATAATGTTTGGTGAATTGTAGATGTCTTCTGATTCTTTGTCTATAAATATATTTGTTCTTAGCCTAAGTATCGGATCTGATGAGGGGTGTAAATCGATAAAAAGATATGAATAATTACTGCTGCTTGTAGCTTGTCGATATGCGTCTAGAAAATAATTCAATCTTCCTGGGAATAGTTGGACTCCTAAATTGCGAACGGCCAATGCACTATTAGGTGCGCGAGTTAATACAATATACATAGAATTTTGACGTGCGACTTTGAGTTTTTTCTCAAATAGATTCTGAGTTATGAATATTATGCCAAAATTAAGATGATGTGATTTCTTTGTAAAAAGTTCCGATAAATATTTTTCGTCAATTGTGTACATTAAATCGTCAAGAATGACTATAGAAGGTTTTTCTTGTTTTTTAATAAGATCCTCAGGTGGAACTCCGGCATAAACTGAGATTCCAACTCGCTGTAGCTCGGGAACAAGAGAATTATATTCACCATAGCAGTAAAGAATAGATTTTGGGATAGGGTCAATAAGTTGATCAGAATTTGAAATTAATTTTCGTACAAATGTACTTTTACCAGTTGAACTTGGCCCGCTAATAATACAACCAAATGGAAGCTTTAGTTTTAAATCTTTATTAGAAAATAAATTAAAATTCATGTTCAAATTATTTGTTGAAAATTAAAAATAATAAATGGTTAAGAGGTGATAATTTTTTCTTTTTTTACTTCTGATATATTTTCTTTATCATCCGTCTTTATATTTCCTTTTGTTTCTTCTTTATCTACTTGCACCTGCTTCTGTGAGAACTTTGACAAAAATTCCTTGACAGTCATTTGTTCATTTCCGTTGATAAACTGTTTTTTATTCCAAATTTGTTCCTTGTGTAAAATATTGAAATTCTTGCCTTTTGATTTAACCCGAAAGACACACTGTTGAGGAATCTCGTAAATATGATCGAACATTACTACTTTTTCTGATTTTAGGCGATTGCAATATAAAGTTACATCCTTCGGAGTAACAATAAAATCTATGTCCACATTTTCTCCCTTGCAACTTTTACATTTCCCTGTCATGTCAAACTCTACAAAACGTGTAGTTAAGAGCCGTGGTGACGAAATTGTCACACCAGAAGAAGACAACGTAAATAAAACCTCAGGAATCACTTTTTCCAAGAGCTGACTATTATTTTCAATTACAGACATTTTCTATGAAATTTATAAATGAATTCAAATTTTGGGTGGAAGTTTGATAATTGGAAATATTTCTGTATTTATACTCTGAAAATGGGCGTGGCCTAAGTAAAAGTCAGATTTGAAATTTTTTAGAAATTTCTTCTATGTTAATAAATAAAATAACCTTTCAAAAATTTTTATCTAAGATTAAATTATTACAATTAATGAAATAAAAATAAATAAGGTAAAAACAATTTTAATGAAAAAATATAAATCTTTAATCACTTTTTCATTTTCTGGATATTCTTTTCATCCCAGTCAGCAACAAAATCCTTCAGATGCATGTTCAATTTTGCACATGCTTCACAAATCTCAAAACAAATTCCAATATTTCCATTATCCTTTTGAGAGAACTTATTCTTATCATTATAGAGTGCAATGGCACATTTTCTGCAAATTCTAATTTCAATCCTCGGTGTATCTTTCATACGCACGAGTTTCCACAGAATACGTGGATTTATACTGTTGATTTTCTCATTATTTACTTTTGAAGTAGTAGGTTTTGCTTTGTTGATTTTTTCCTTTTCTTCCACTACTTCAATTATATCTTCCTCATCCTTTTCATTTTTTGCCTCAATAGCTAATTCAAGCTTTGGGATCTTTTCTTTTTTTGATCCACTCATTTTTATATATTGATTTTAAATATTTTTAAATTATGAATGAGGAAATGAATGATAGTTGGGAAATCTATCGGCTTATATACTCCTCCAAGTCCCGCCCATTTTTTTAATTTTGTAGGAGTTGCCAATATTCAAGCCAAATTTTTTGAGTATAAAAAGCTGAGATTTTCTTTTATCGTGTCAGTTTATTAAACAATTTGATTATTTAATTAATATCTGAATTAATCGATAAAATGAATTCCATTTTGGAGGATATTTCTAAAAAATTAAATTGTCCACTTTATTTGGTGAGATTTAAACTAATGTATCAAGAAAATGCCGATTTAATCGCAAAATTTATAAATGAAAAAGGAAAGATAGAAACAACTTATTCAGATAGGAATGGGTTGAAATATACAATTCGATGTGACGGAATTACAACATCAGGAGCTCATTTAATCAAGGCCTTCGGCGATTTAAGTTATCCATTTAATATATCGGTTGCGGCATATTTCTTTGCGCATCACAAAATAAAACTCCAATATCCATTTCATCAATGTGTTATAGTAAGAACTTGTACAAAGGATGGAATTTGCGAAAGATACTTCCCGCTTGAGCTTGTATGTTTTGCTCCTACATCACCCCATTCAGAAAGTTGTTCAGAATTCGGGGATCGACGTACACATGCAACTTCGTCATCATCAACACTTACTCTCAATAGTATTCCGATATCTGTCGGAAGCTTACCTCCTACGCCCACCAATGAAAGATCTAAGCGAGGAATAGCTTGGATTGAAATAGAAGGTAAACCAAATCAATGGGAAAAACGAAATATTTTGATATATTTTGATTAATTTATTCATAATTTTATTTTTTTACATATTTATTAAATATATTATAAATTTACATGAAAAAAATGATAAAATTTAAAAATATTTTTTTAAATAAATTTACAAATTTTTGAAAAAATCGATAATGTTTGAAATAGGAGGTTCATATAAGAATCGCCATCTTGAATACATTATGTAATCTGTTCTATTAGATTTTCCAAATTTGAACTTGTTGTCATAAAGGTCCCAACGCAGAATCCAACGTCCCATATTTTTTATTTCTGATTGTCTAGCTAAATCTCTCTTTTTTGGATAATATATATCCCTTATAATCCATTTCATAGTTTTCTCGTCATCAGTTTTATTCAATGTTTTAACTCTAAATTTATCACCTTGTTGAAGCACCCATGAATTATTTAAATCTCTGTTTAAAAATAATGTTTGTGGTGGTGGTGCCCTTTTCCATATTGGTATCAAATTATTCTCAGTTTTATTAGGAAGTATTGGTGGCTGTGTCCTCCTCCATATTGGTATCAAATTATTCTCAGTTTTATTAGGAAGTATTGGTGGCGGTGTCCTCCTCCATATTGGTATCAAATTATTCTCAGTTTTATTAGGAAGTATTGGTGGCGGTGTCCTCCTCCATATTGGTATCAAATTATTCTCGGTTTTATTAGGAAGTATCGTTGGCGGTGTCCTCCGCCATATTGGGATTGGTGTTCTTCGAAATAATGTAGACACATATTCTTCTCCCTTCCAGGGTTTATTTTCAAAACTGTCTGCAAATAAGGACATAATAGTAATTAATATAAATTTAAACATTAACATTTTAGACATTAATAGACTTTTATTATAAACCATAGCTAGTTCTAGGTGCTTAATGTCTCGACGAAAGTAAATGTTTTTCAGTACTTATATATATTATTATTCAATTTTATAATTTTATATATTATTTTTTGGTTAATTATGAATTAATTTTATTTTAATTAGAATATGTATTTGATATAAATGAATATGGTTTTTCAGGTGGGTAAAATTATAATTTAATTTAAAAGATTTATTTTTAATAAACTAGGTATTTGCTATAAATGAATATTGGTTTTCAAGGGGATACGTTATACCTGTTTAGATGATGAGCTAACCCTTACAATCCAATAGGGTGTATTTCTCTTAGGCACGTGTATACTATCACGTGAGTACCATATAGTGACCAGTTTACTGAAAATGTTAGTTATCTCTCTTAATTTTTCAAGAACTTTATCTTTTAATCCTTAAGTTTACATCAGTAGTATCTTTTGATTAACTTTGCATTTTTACACCCTAAATCTACATCTTCCATCACTTATCATTACATCATTTGTTACTTCTATTGCTTAACTTTGCGTGAATCTTATCTTCTATCCTTAACTTCTCACACATTTTATCTTCAAACTCTTAACTATAAGATAATTTTATCTTCTAATCCTTAACTTAGCAACAATAATATCTTTTATTGCTTAACTTTGCAATTTTACCCTCAAAATCTACATCTTCCAACCCTTAACATTAAATCAATTTTATCTTCTATTGCTTAGCTTTTCATCAATTTTATCTTTTAATGCTTAAGTTTACATCAATAGTATCTTTTGATTTTTAACTTTGCTTTTCTATCCCCAAAAATCTTCACCATCTTTCTCTTATAATATCTTTTATTGCTTAATTGTTTAATTTAATTTTTAATTTAATTTAATTAATTTTTAATTTAATTTAATTCTTTTATTGCTTAATTTCATCAATTGTTTTTTCTATTGCTAAACTTTACGTGAATTTTATTTTCTAATTGTTAAAGTTGAGGGACATTTGGTGCTTGGCCTTGCAAAATTCTCAAAATTATTTCCTGCGGCGCAAAAATGGAAGAATTTGGTGCTTCTTGGATGAAATTTAACCTTCCAAAAGTTTTGACTTCCACCATAGGCCGGAGCTGCTAACCATAGGCCGGAGCTCCACACCTGAGGCCGGAGCTCCACACCTGAGGCCGGAGCTCCACACCACAGGCCGGAGCTCTTACCTTAGGACGGAGCCCCCCCCCCCCCCCCCCCCCCAACTTAGCAACATTTTCGAGAATTTTGGAAGGCCAAGCTATCGAGAAAATGCAATGTTTAAATACAAAAAGTTTATTTGAAAGTACATATTTAAAATTTTCCTATAACTACATTAAAAAATTTCAAAATTTTTTCTGGCGGTAAAATTTTCAGGATAGACACTTTATGCGCAGGCGAAAATTTTGAGAATTCTCGAAGGCCGTAAAGAGTCCGTATTTTGAGAATTTTAAGGTTAAACATATTTTTTTAATTAAAATTCACTTGAAAAAAGTCCATTTGTTAAAAAATAGACTAAGGAATGTAAAAAATAAATAAAAGAATGAAAAAAATAAATAAAGGAAACAATTTAGAATTAAGGTCAAAATTTATCTAAATCCAGTATCTACGGTTTTTTCATTAAAAAGCAAATTTTTATTTTTTGTTTAATTAAAAACAAAAGTTCTAATTAAAAAATTAATGCTGAAAAAATAATTAAATATAGGTAATTAAGAATTAACTTTAAAAAATAATAAAGATAAATTTTTAAATAATAAAGCTAAATTATTTTAAATTCTTTTTATTTTAAAATTTTTATGTCAAAATTCGGAATAGTTTGCGAAATTTTAAAATTTTTAATTTTTTAACTTATAAAAAATTTCCATAAGCAAACAATAGGTGAGAAAATTTTGTACAGTCAAAACTTGTCACTTTATTATTATTTTTTATTTCCCTTTCCCCAACCTCCCCTTGATCATTCCGCATTACCCGCACATTTTCTTCAGCAATAGATTGGCAAAGTTATTCCCTTGCCACACTTCCCATTATTATCTTTGGGGACGGAAAGGTGGTACCTCAATTACTTCAACGGAGGTGACCAAGGTCACCTCTTTTACTCCAACCCAAATTTTTTCAATCACACCCTTTCCTCCAACCCCCATTTGTCAATCACCCCCTTTCCTCCAACCCCCATTTGTCAATCACCCCTTTCCTCCAACCCCCATTTTTTATTCACCCCCTTTCCTCCAACCCCCATTTTTTCAAATGGGACGTTGGGGACACAGGGGGTGGGGTAACTACTAAGGAAAATATCTCAAATTTATAATTTTAACAATTTTATATTACATTTGATTCTCTTTAATAAAATTATAATAAAGTACAGCCAAATCAGTCAAATAAAATCAAAAGACTGATCACTTGTTTCTATTAGTGGCTGTGCTAAAAGGGGGTCCCGCAAATAACAATCACGGCATATTTAGAGGTTTTCTGGATTTTGCGGAACGAGGGATTTTGATAATTACATACCGTATTTACTCGAATAATTCCCCTCCCTTGAATTCCCCATGCCACGGATGAGTTGAAACAATAATCCTCTTTCCCCAATTACCCTACTACACGTTCAAATTTCAAAACTCAAATAATTCCCCTCTCTTGAATAATTCCCCTTACCACGGATAGGTTGAAAAAATAATTTTCCAGGGGAATTAATCGAATAAATACGGTACTTGGTATATTTGCCTCAAAAATTTTTCTAAATAAAATCCCTTACAAAACAGAAAAAAATCTTTCATTATTTCAATAAACTTTTAAAATAAATAAAATAAAATATGAATAAAATTTGCTTTAATAAATGAGAGGAAGGTGCACAAATTAATTGCCTCGAATGTTTGCGGAGGAAGCACCTTTTCAAAAAAAGTCAACCTAAAAATGGCAGTGGCTGTTATGAGTGAAAAAAATTTTTTTTAAGTGAATGGGAAAAGCCAAAAAGACTTTTTTAAAAAAATAAAGGAAGGGACACACAAGTTTTTTTGGTAGTGGGGGAAATTCTTTCATTGAATTTTATTGGACTTTTAGCTTTAGAGTAGTAGTTGTTGTTAAAAATCGCCCAACCATGTAAAATATGCATACAACAACTAATGGTTATTAAAAGATAAAAAAATGTTTTTTAGGTAAAATAGATGGCAACAAACTAAAATTTTTAGTTTTGTACAGTTTTAGTACATATGTCGGCGGCCAAATCAAATTCTTGTCCAAATTCAATTTGGCCGGCCAAATTAAATTTAGGCTGCGAGTCTGTTTGGGTTTGGTTTTTTGTTTGATTTTTCTTTGTTTTCTGCTTATTTTGTGATTGTTGTTTAGTCTAAATTTAATTTCTAAATTTAATTTGGCCGGCCAAATTGAAAAAAAAATTTAATTTGGCCGCCGACCTAATTTATAGTTTTGGCAAACCTAATTTATAGCTAGATCGACTCGTATAAACGGCTATTATTAATCATGTTCTCATTTTCTCCACTAGGGCAGTTCTTACTAAATCCGGATATCTAATCTATCTCTAATCTAGTATGCCCACAATTCTTGATACGGCTCGTTTAAAACGTGATTTTAGTCTCCAAGTGGTTATTCAAGAATGGGTCTTTCTGTATACGATTTGATTTATGTTCTTGTTAAATTAGCTGGCCACTAGGTGGGGTATCTCTCAGAGTGACACACTCAATTAAAGATACAGATACAATGAGGGATTCAGAATCAATGGAGTATTCAAAAACCCATTGAACTTTCGGGGTGATAGATTTGAAGGCTCATTGATTCTCTAAAATCTCTAAAATACAGTATAATCTGGAGCTTAGTATGAGTATAATTTTCAATAATTAAAGCAAGCTTATGTCAAATACCCAGAAAAAAACTTAAAATTTAAAAAAAAACGTAAAATTGATTTTATGTTTTTATTATTTACATATATCTTCTTCCTTTTACGGCATTAAATTAAAAAGAAAGAACCTTTCCATCCAATATTTGCTCAGGAACGAACTAAAAAACATTTTTTCCCACAGCTACTAACGGAATAAGTAAGTGCTTGTCACTAGATAAACCGGAAACGGAATTTTTTGCCAGACATTAAGGGATGTTACATAAAGAAATGGAATGAAATAAAAATAAAATTTAAATTGAATCATAAAAATTATTCAAAAAATTCAAAAAAAATGTTCAACAAATTCAAGCAGTTCATAAAAAATATTTCATATAGTAGTTCAAATAATATAAATCATTAACAGAATAATAGTAAAAAAAATTTTTCCATACTCACAAACGTTTCAATCGACGGGGGCCTCCACCAGTTCCTTGTGGAAACCCATACTTTTACCCTTAGCGTTTTGTGTTATGGCTCCAACTCCTTAACGATTTAAGTCTCCAAAACTATTCAAATTTGAGATCCAGAAGCGATGCCAAAGCATAGGTTGGTTAGGTTTAGGTTTCTTTAGTTTTTTTCTCCGATTATTTACATAATATAAAGATAATTAGGATCAGTTATAGAAAATGAATTGCAAGTTTAACCACCGGGCAGGATTCGAACCTGCGACCACCTGCTTTCGCTTGCTATATGCAGGAGCTCTACCTCTGAGCTACCGGGGCATCGACTAATGCCTTCTCTTTTTCCTTTTTAGATCGTTTAACCCCCGCATAAGGGGGGGGGGGTTAACCCCCCCCTGAAATCCACTTACAACGGCTTTGCAATATAGCCACAGTTTACAATTGTCACTTACAATTTCTTTGTCCGCACGATTTGTTCCTCAAATTTGACTCCGAACGTCTGAGACCCGTTTGTACGTAGAAGGTTGTTTCATTAACGAGGAAGGTTCTAGCTGTTTCTAGCAATGGAATTTGGTTCCAAAAATTTAGTGTGGTTGGAATTTTAACATTCATGTTTACACGAATTAATTAAAATAATTGAAAGATAATTGACTAAAATAAAATGATTGACGCAATAATTGACGAAGGCAAGTTAGCGAAATTAATAATTTTGTTTATTCAGAATTATATTTAACGTCAACCGCTTACCTTTTTTAGATTTTTGAAAGCTAAAAAATTTTTTTTGATATTTTAAATTTTTCATTAGAATTTTTTTATTTAAATAGAATTAAATTATTAATTGACGAAAATAGGAAAAATTAATTATTAAATTTTTAATTATTAATTTTTCCTACTTGCGAGGGTAATTAAAAATATTTCATATAGAGCCAATTAATTTATATTAATTAATAAATTAACGTCCCATAATCAGTGCTTTGAAATCGCTATAGGGGGTAATTAAAAGGGAGGGGGTAATTATTTGAGCCTTTTTAAAAGGCTAACTATAACTATTTTTAAGAGGGATTTTTTCGATTTCTGGCTGTAGGGGGTAATTAATAGGGCGAGGGTAACTATTTGAGAGAGGGACATTATTTAAGCATTTACGGTAAGCAAAAAATCTCAAAAATTTTCGGAGTTCTTCGGTCTAGGTCAACCGAATTACTGACTTTTATCGCCGTAGACGATTTTCTAAAATTTTCCAACATTTTATTTTCATTAGAATTGGCCCATAAAAATACATTTAAGCAGATTTATTTTAATTAATAGAAGAACAATTATAAACATCAATTTGAAAATGAAATACCAAATATTTTTATCCGGATTTTTATTTACTGCATTAATTATTGGAACTAATTGTAAGTTTAAAAAATAATTTTTTAAAATGATATTTTATATTGTAAAAGTAAAGCAGCTGGGCTATAGCTATTTCTCTCCTTTAGCTAGTGCAAAAGTTATTCTGCGGCTGGGAGCGAACCAGCATCTTCAGTAGACCGGGCTGATGTGTTTAGCCATTACACCACGCCGCCTACTGCTCAGCCTTAGGAAATTAATAGCTATATGCTTTACATAAATTGGCCAGTTTCCCATTAGTAAGTTAACGATGATTCTTCAATCTTTTAACAGTATTCTAAAACGTCCCTGCTAAATTACTCAACCAAAATAATCCACAAAAACTTTAGAGTAAACATATTAAAGGTAAAATAATTTTTTTAAAAATTTTAAGATGCCCTCGAATGATATTCAGGCGAATCTGGTAAGAATTAAAAATCGTATAATAAAACCTGAATACTTTTCATAAAAAGTATATTTTTAGGTTCGATAGACTGCCCGAATAATAAGGGAGAAAAATGTTTTATTGCTTTCTTTGGAGAATCATGTAAAAAATTTTTTAATTATACATATAAATCAAATAGTATTTAAAATTTTTATTGCTTAATGAAAGCTAACTATAGGATATTCAACTTTACTCCTATATATTAGACAGAATTTTTACTTAAAATTTTTACCACAGGGAAAAACAAAAATTATATTTAATAAAATTACAGCCAATACATATCAACGTGGTTGCACGTCTGACGATGATATTTGTAATAATTTTGTGTATAGGGGTAATAAGGCTACAAGATGCTGTACGTGCAACAAAAAGTTGTGCAATTATAAGAAAGTTAACGCTGCAACTACCACCTGTCAGGATCCGAAATAAATGTTGCAAATTTTCAATTTCATTGAATTAAAATGCTTTTCTATCCTTTCGCTTTGAATTTATAATCAAAGCTTTATTTCTATAAAAATCAACAGCCTTTTTACTAATATGTATGTACATGCACAAATGTCTAACCGCACCTGAAAAAATTAGCCGGCCAAATACCGTATTTCTTCTAATAGTGCAACTGTCTCTTAGACCGACCCCTTCTAATAAACCGACCCCGTAGAGGATGGTTGAAAAATAAACCGACCGGTCGCACTATTAGAAGAAATACGGTATTATAAATAGGGTTGCCGTTTTCGGTTCGAGCCGACGTTCGGTGTATTTTTCGAGCTTGATTTTTTTCGATTCGGTTCGTTTTCGAGTTTTTCGAGCTAAATAGCCTTGTCTCGCTCGAACTTTCGAGTTTCGGTTCGAGCGAGCTGGCATCCCTAATTATAAAATGTTGAGAAATAATATTAAATTTAATTAAAACGTGATATTATCAGTTACATATGAAATTATTCAGATGATTCCGCAAAATTTAAAATTTTTCGAATTTTGGGTTTTCGTATTTGTAAGATAGGAAAAATCTAAAAAAGTCCAGTAAATTTATATACATATGATAAACAAATAAAAAGAGATTATGGAAAGATTAAAATGTAGTACTTTATCTGTTGAATATTTCCTTGATCTAACTAACGTCCTCTTTGTTAACAGTTGGCCTTTTCGCTTTAATTTGAAGAGCACTACATATGTGGATTGAAATTGGAGTTAATTTATTAGTATTTGATTGAATGTTTATTAATTTTGAATTATTTTTTTGTAGAAGTTGTTTTCAATCATATTTTCTAGTTCCCTTTCTTTATTATCTTAGTAGTATTTTGATTTTGTCTTAGTAGTATTTGATTATTTTAGTATGTAGTATTCACTTAGCCGGGTACACCCCAACCTACCGCGAGGCCAACCTACCGCCGAGCTATAACTTCGTTCAGAATTGTCGAATCCGGGACACCCTGATATGGTCCGATGCGCCTCAACGAGCTGAATCGAACCATACCAGGGCGTCCCGAATTCGACAATTATGAGCGAAGTTATAGCTCGGCGGTAGGTTGGCCTACTCCCCACTTAGACCTTTCGAATTATTTTGACTTTATTTTTTCTTATATTAACGAGGTTTTTCTTTGTTCTGTTTTATATTTCCTCCTTAGTTTTATTTATTTCCTTATTTGTTATTTTTGATTTTGGGTTTAAAATCTCTATAATTTTTTTAATTTAAAAATTATTATAACAGATGATTCAGCCCCACATTTAATATTTTATTTAAATCCCTTAAAGTTTCCTCAACTCTATTTAAATCATCTTGATTTTTATTATTTAACAGAATTAATTAAACTCCATAATATCGAATTGAAAATTAATAAAATTAAAACACTAATAAATTTCATTCTAAATTAATTTAAAATATTATATGCCTAATATTATTTTATATATTTATCAAATTTAACCGCCGCTTTTAGCCAAATTATTACATAATGTCTGGACAATTATGAAATCTCAACGGCAACTACTTTTAAATTATTTTTTAACAATCCAAAAATATGCGAATAAACAATAATATAAGCAAGATAATTTCGGATTTTCTCTTCGTAGCCAGAAAATCGAAAAGTTTTGTTGGACTTAGATTACTGAGCTTGATTAAGTGTGTGGAGGATTAATGGGAGATATTAAATATTCTGTTTCTAGATTTGAGATTCGAATACGATTCTCATACGACCATGCCAGTCAGGTCTCGAATTTGTAACACTTCTATTTACAGGTTCACTTTAATACAATGAAATCTATGGGAATAGGGACTAATCTCTAAACTTTGT
The DNA here is from genome assembly GCA_036172955.1 of Meloidogyne arenaria. Taxonomy (NCBI): domain Eukaryota; kingdom Metazoa; phylum Nematoda; class Chromadorea; order Rhabditida; family Meloidogynidae; genus Meloidogyne; species Meloidogyne arenaria. The sequence continues at coordinate 727,477 of JARQAB010000003.1, forward strand.
AATACATCTTCAAAATATCGGACCATAGGTATACAAAATAACGGAAAGCACAATGAGTCGGGTTTTATCGCCATAGATTCGACGCATAAAATTTTGATTGGAAGTATAATGTTGTGTTTAACTCCTAATCTGGACTAGATATATTTGTTTATTTACCCCCATTTCTATTGATAGTAATGCTGATTAGAACTAAGAAGAAGTAGTATGTATCAGGGATCCTGCCGTCGCGATTACCGAAAATCGGGAATTCACGACGTTTTTTTGGGTGGGATCCCGATTTCCCAAAAATAGGGGCTTTCTTCACAATTTTGTTTTTTTATTTATTAATTTCGCAATTGATTTTATAATTAAGAAATCGCCTTATTATGTTAATATTTTTAATAAATAATAACAGGTGACTCCACGTAAAGTGCAATCAAATCTATTTAACTTTCCTCTCATAGAATTTTAAAATAAAAAGCAATTGCCGATTTTAAAAAGGGCATAAAAGCAGGGCAAATTAAAGGGCAAGACTCACTATTCAAAATAAAATTAAAAATCAAAACACACAACAGGTAGTGTTATGGATAATAAATTTAATATTTAGAAAGTATTCCGATTATTGTTATTTCACAATAAAAATATTTCAACTTAACTTATTGCAACTCATAAATAAAACTTCAGTTTTAATTTTATTCTTTTAACTTTTTAAGCATATGATCTATTTGTTAGCTATATATATTAGGTTTCTGAAGATTTTTCTTAAAATTTGACCATTTATAGTCAATGAATTAATTTTATTTCAATTTTGAGTTTAGTCGGGGACCTGCACCAAAAGTAGTTGAAATGCATATATGTCATTCGGTTTTTTAGTTGAACAGAGTCGAACGGTATCACTCTATGTGCGAAAATACCTGTGGACCGTGTTAGTATAGGTCCTTGAAAATTGAAACACTATAGGGGAGATCTTCTTTCTATTGGCAATGAAGATTTTTTAAGAATTACTCGTATTTGATAAAAATACTTGCTTAACATGATAGATCGAAACTTCAATCACTGCTCCAAGCACATGGAAACACTTAAAAATGTTTTTACCCTCATAAAACAAATACCGTATTTTCTCTAAAATAACCCCCCCCCTCTAAAATAACCCCCCTCTATCGGTCGATCGAAAAAAATAACCCCCCCCCCTCTAAAATAACCCCCCCCCCCCTCTAAAATAGCCCCCCCCCCTAAAATATTTAATTATTTTTTTGGCATTGCTATTTTTCAAACCACAGCACGGTTTAATCCCTATATTTCAATAAGATTAGAAATGATTATGGGGGATATCAGAGGGACTTGGGAGGATATCGGACATTTGATTGAATAAAAGTGAAAAAATACTCTTAATACTTATCTCTTTTAATTCATAAATTTACACCTAATACCTAATATCTCTCCAAATCCCCGAATCAATATTAATCCACCGCCATCCCTTAATCCATCAGAATCCCCTTATATCCCTCCAAATCCCTGATATCCCCCATAATCATTTCTAATCTTATTGAAATATAGGGATTAAACCGTGCTGTGGTTTGAAAAATAGCAATGCCAAAAAAATAATTAAATATTTTAGGGGGGGGGCTATTTTAGAGGGGGGGGTTATTTTAGAGGGGGGGGGGTTATTTTTTTCGATCGACCTCTAGAGGGGGGTTATTTTAGAGGGGGGGGGGTTATTTTAGAGGGGGGGGGGTTATTTTAGAGAAAATACGGTAAGCTAATTTAAATTTTCTAGCTAATGTTTAAACAAATTTTATTTATTTTATTTATAAATTATTGTTGGGCAATTGATGTTAAATTAAAAATTGAAGAGAATTACTTTGAAAGTCGCCAATTTGATTATTTAAATAATTCAAAACACCCATTTATTAAATGCTTTTTGTGGTATAAAATGAATGATAATGAATATATAATTAATGGAGAATTAGAAAATGATAACATTTATTTATTTAAAAATGTTCCTGAATTACTCCATATTTCTAAAAATGGAAAAATTGTTGAAAAAAATGGAACATATGAAGATGCAGAATTTCGTTGTAAATTTGAGAAGCAACCACTTTTGGCAAAAATAATCCCTTCGAGAAAATATGGGGTAAACTTTAATAATTAATCGAGAATTGGAAACAGCTGATCTGCTCTGACCCTCCTCTAAGGTCCGCAGAGACGGAGAGATAAGTTGTGCTTGTGTCTCCTTTGTATTTTTTTGGTGATAAAACAAAAGGAGATCAGGAGCAAGCTTAGGAGTCTTGTTCGGTTTAATGCCTAGAAGATCACATTTAGTCATCATTGTGTTTGTTATATTAGTTTCCCAGAGGAGTTACAATTTAGGATGATGAAACATCTGAATATTTGGGGAGATTTCTGAAAAGCCTGGGCCTGTTCCTGGGCTCTGGATATGATTTATTTACCTGGGACGTAACCTAGGCCTAGTCCGAGAAAACCCCAGCCCAAAGAAAAACCCTGGAAGGTCAAAAATGACTAGGCCTAGACTCTGGGTAGGAAAAACCCATGCCTTGGTCCAGAATCAGCTCGATCTCTAGTTCAGATGCAAGTCCCTTGTAAACTAAAACATTTTATGAAACTAAAGGTGTTGTAGATGTTAGGGAGGGCTTTCCGTCGAAAATTTCAGATTTTTAGATATATGTCAAAAATTTAAGCAACGAAGATATAAAATTTGAAAACAAACAATACAAAATTTCAATATCGGGAAATAATGCTTTTATGCCAATACTTTCGATAAATAAAGAAAAACAACTTGAACATATTAATGAAAATATAAATATTTATCGTAAAATGTATTTCGAAAATAATTCGAAAGAAATGGATTTAAAAGCGAGAATGCTAGATTTAAACAATAAAATGAAACAACAAGTTCCATTGGATACAAGACTAAATTTATTTTCTAAAATTAAAAAGGAATATAGTGAAATGATACAAAAAGGTTATTTTTCGACTCTATTTTAGAAAGTATAATTAATTATAGATTAGCTATTAATTTCCTAAGGCTGAGCAGTAGGCGGCGTGGTGTAATGGCTAAAACATCAGTCCGGTCTATTGAAGATGCTGGTTCGCTCCCAGCCGCCGAATAACCTTTTGCACTAGCTAAAGGAGAGAAATAGCTATAGCCCAGCTGCTTTACTTTATAGACTACATCAATAATTATAGATCTACCCAAAGAATTGTTAGACTTAATTTATAATTCTTATAAAGTAAAATCTTGATAAACCTTTCTAATTGCGGTGGGGTGTATATTAGCCTCGTTCCTCGGTGAGGTTCTTGGCGAGGACCGAGGTTCCGAGACCCGAGGCCGGTCAATCCAAGACCGAGATTGCAAGATGGACGAGGACCTAGGCCTCCACGTTCAATTTTTCGTCATAATTCGGAAAGTAATTTCCAAATTGATGGGGCCTTATCTTTCAACTATGCTCCAAGGTGGGATTCAATTTAAGTGTAGGCTGGTTTCAAAATTTTCTTTAGTGTAACAAAACATATCCTTGATAGATACAAGTTCCATTTTTCCCAAATCAATGGGGCCTATTAATAAAAGAAGCAAATTGGTTATTAGTTGAATCCCACCTTGGAGCATAGTTGAAAGATAAGGCCCCATTGATTTGGGAAATACTTTCCGATAAATTTTAATTTCTAATATGTAAATCTATAATTAAACTATATTTTTAGAAAAATATATCTTCCGTTTGGGAATAAAAGAAGCAAATTGGTTATTAGTTGAAATTGCTTATATTATAAAAAGATTATTTCGTCTCACTCACCAAAATACTCTTCTACACGTTATTTATACGGATAGTATAAACACCTGTATTAGAGAAATGATTATTTCACTAGCCAATAAATATGGCAAATTAAATGCTTTACATGAAACTGAAAAAGAAAATTTGTTTGAAGTTTTGAAAAAAGAAGGAAATAAATTATTGTCTTTAGGTAAATTAAAATATACTTAATTGTAAAATTTTAATAATAATAACTAAAAAACGTGTTACAATAACCAGCAGAACACCGCCGACAGAACTGACCGATAATCTCCGAAAAAGTTCTACTCAATCTCTTTTCCTAAATTTGAATTAGGGTTTGACCCCGAACGCTCGGGGGCGGGTATGTCGGGGTACGGGGTTTTCGAATTGTTTCGGGGCGGGGTTCGGGGTCGGGGAGCAAAATTAGGCCGGGGACGGGGTCGGGGAACGGGGGTTTAGGGAAAAAATTTTTCAAAGAAAAAATGCTCTAAAAACAAGCCATTTTCGGTCTATTTTCGTTAATTTATCCAAAATAAAAGTTAAGAAAATAAATTCAAAAAATATTCAACAAATAAGTACTTTTTTTGCCCAAAAAATTATTCATCATCAGAATCAATTTCTTCCACGTCTTCCTCTTCATTATCAATCAATGGGGCTAATTCGACCTTGTTTAAATTGCCTTTAATAATCAATATTTTCTGAACCATTTTCCCAGGCAATCTAAATAGAATTATTTACCCAAATTAAATAAAAATGGACATATTTACCGATTGCGAAGATCGTTTGAATAAATAATCCCAGCCTTAGAAAATAAACGTTCACTGCTTACTGATGTGGAGGGAATACAGTGGAGCATCTGAGCTATTCTTGTTAAAGTATTGGAAATTGATGTAAGTGCACAAAGTCTCTGAGACGTTTTGTTGTAGAAATAACAGTTGAAGCCGTTGATTTCTCTCTCGAAAACTTAAAACAGTTAAATTAATCCAATAATCATTGATTATTATTTTACCTTCTCTGTCTCTCTATTAAAAATTTCAAGTAGAGGACATAAATTTTTCAAAAAATCAAAGTCGCTTTGGTTAATACTAGGTAACTCTTCGGGTATTAAATCAGTTCTTGATCTTTTTACCGTGCCAAAACCTCTTCTTGCTGCTTCAATTGCTAATAGTACAGTTTTCTGTTCTTTAAACGCTTTGAACATTTTGTAAGTGGAATTCCACCTTGTCGGTACCGACTAATTATTTACAGTAATATTGTTAGAAAAGATAAAATCAAAAGCATACCAATATTAACTGTTTTCTTGATAAATTTTGTTCTGATTGCATGGATGCTAAAAGTTCGCGTCCCTTCCTTGTACGACAAAAAACAACCCAAGCTCGAAAATTGGCAGTTAGAAACCTCTAGTTTTGGATAAGCTAATTTAAAAAGCTTCTTCAATTCAGGACTTTCAATAAAAAGGAAAGAGCAATTCTGCCTAATCATTAAATTTGCTATTTGTACATCAGCATCATCCTGTGAATATTTCCAGATATCTGATGTCTTTCCCATTGGAAATTTTGTTGAAAATTTTATAACTTATCTTTGTTTTATTGACGCCTTTTTAGTTAAAATAAAAAAAGATTATTTGAGTATGGGCAGAACGCCAAAAAATAGATTATTTGTTGTAAATTGTTAGGTAAATTTCTAAATTTTTTCTTTAAATTTCTCTAAAAAATTGGCATTTTATGGTGTCTACACCCCCGAAAACCCCGAAAATTTTCGGGTCGGGGAACGGGGTTTTCGAATTGTTTCGGGGCGGGGAACGGGGCGGGGAGAAGTCTGAAAAAATCGTTCGGGAGCGGGGACGGGGAACGGGGAACGGGGTCGGGGTAAAACTCTAATTTGAATAGGGTCGGAGCCGCAGCCACAAATAGTTAAATATCCAGTACTTGCCAAGTTATAAACAGACTCATCAAATCCTAAGTCTATACAAGATCTCAATGTCATACAAGAGATGGACATTAAGTGTCATTAATTGTTACTGATTTTTAATTTGAAAATTGTATAGTAAATTCATTTTTCCTATTTTTTGTCAGATAAAAGAATAAAAAATAAAGAAATTCGTCGGAATAGCTTGATGATTTTATTAAATTTGCGAACATTTTTGGAACTGTACAAACCATTATCACAAAAATTGGGATATTTTGATAGAGAATATGACGAAAAAATTACAACAATCATTGATAAAATTCAACTGTGTATAAATGACCATAAAGATTGTATCAATCGTACAATAAAATTTAATTATAGATGGAAATATATTAATAAAGTGGATAAATTTGAAAGTGGCTGGAATGAAATTATTAAAAAATTTGTGGAAGATAAAATTGGTATTGAAATTGTAAAGGTTTCAATAATTGAAGGTCTTCAATACATTGGGGTTGATATTGAGATGTTCGAGGCTTTAGAAAAGGAGGGGAAGAGGTATAAAACAAAAATGTTAACAGAGGAAGTAAGCTAATTTATATAAAGTTTTTCAAAACTAATTGAATTTCTCAAAAAATATGGAGAAATAAACATCTTAATTTCTATATCTTCTTCGTAATCCTTACAATCTTTAGATACTATCCCAAATTCTTTTAGCACTATGTCCCTCTCCATACATAAGCTCATGATGTCACTTTTTAATTATCAAAAGCCGGCTGATATCCTTCTTAGCCCTAAATCGGGTATATCATGTATTTCAGGGATAAAGGGGAATTTTTTAAATCAATTTTAATTTGATGAATTCAGTATCGAGGGATTAGAGGATATCGGTAGATATTTAGATGTTTTATGGGTTTTTATCCAACAAAACACAAAATCTTAATTTTAAAATAAATTGTATTCTAAAAAATTACACCGAGGGACGAAAAATTATTCACAGCTTATAATAATTAGTTTTTAAAATATTTTTTAAAGGAAAGAAAGATAAGGGCCAAAATTATTGAAATGTATTATTATGGAGAACAACATTATGGACTTCAGGCGGAGGTTGCACGTAAACTTGGAATAGAACGTAAATATGTTTACTATATTATTGAAAGGTTTAAAATGTATGGAACAATAGAGAACATTCCATTACCTGATAAGAACTACCATAAGAAAAAGGATGAGATTTTCAAGTGATAAAAAGTAAACATTGTTTTCACGGTTCCGTTTTCATGGTTCCGACTTTTGCGCCGCAATTTATGCGCTAAGCGATCTATGCGCCGCCACTATCATTAATGAATAACAGCTGGACCTCACTATAGTAAAGTTGTAGGATAATTGAAAATCTTCAGATATCCGGATCCGACAACCCTACACTATAGTGCATCCTACTTTTATGATCCAGACCTAATTCATCAGCTACCGGACCCCTATAGTACTTTCTTCCTTCAGTTCCTGGATACCATTTTTTAAACCCAAGGGGTAAGGTCAGATTGTCTTGATACCGTTTTCACTATCTTTAAAATATAAATTATAGTAGCCTCTCTTGATAACCAGTGATGTCAAAGTTCCAAAATTTCTCTGGAACTAGTTACAGTTCCAGAACTAGATTTTTAATTTTTGTAGTTCCAGTTCCGGAACTCCATTTTTGAAATTTCTTAGTTCCAGTTCTGGAACTAGTTCCAAGCTAGTTCTAGTTCCAAATTTTTAATTTTTTTGAATATGAAAAAAACTCAACAAGTATCTGTCCTTGAGCTTAGATATGCCTTTAAGCTGGAGATAAGTCAAAAATGTCTTAGATTATCATCTCCCTTGTATATATCCCATTGAGTCTCTATAGTCTATTACTATTAAAGAGGATTAAGAAAAAGGATTAACATTTTAAAAAGTATTAAACATGATTAACTCCCCATAATATATGGGGAGTTCAATATATATGGAGATTTGTATGTGACATCGAGGGATCAAGTGGGATATCGCTGGATATGGAGTGAAATTAAGGAAGATAAGTGGATTTTAAGGTATCAAGGGGTATCACCTTATTAATATCGGAGGATTTAAGGAGATTAGACGATAAACTGGAGGATTAAGAGGCCAAAAATTCACTTTTTCAGCGCCGCAAGCGAAAATTTTTAGAATTTTAGAAATGGAACTTTGACACTGGAACTTTGACATCACTGTTCATAACTATAGACCCCTACACCCAGCGGGGCTCCAGCTCCAGTCCTTCTATGGACGAGGACAACCTGAGCCTTCTGCGAACCTCACCTATTTAATATTCACCCCAAACTTTCCCCTATATTACAACGCAATGACGCATATTCCAGTTCAATACATTATCTTCTTGGATTTCTTCTATGATTACTATTTTATAAGCTTTGATTGTATTTTTCCCCCGCATTTCATTCAGATATTTTAGTTAAATAAAGAATTTAAAATAAATTTTATTATTTTGTAAGAAAAATATAAGAAAAATATGAATTATATTTAGAGCCCGAACCGTACCGTACTACGGCCGTATTTTTCGGTATTTATCGGTATGGAAGAATTTTGAATTTCATCGGTATTTATCGGTATCGGTATTATACAGTATTCGTTATTATATGGTATCGGTATACAGTACTGTACGAAATTCCGGGCTCTAATTATATTATCCTCATTAGGTATAATAAAAAATTTAAAGAGGGAAAAATGATTGAATAAATATACGAAAGAGGAAAAAAATAGTTGATTAAAATATCATTAACAATTCAAAGCATCAATGATCTGAAAACTCATATAATCTTCAGAAATTCATCCAAAAAATTCGGATCATCTAAGAAACTCAAATCTAACTCATCCATATCATCCTCTTTTTGAGTATGATATCCTTCTTCTTCTTGAGGAATAATTCCTTGATCTAACTGCACATTCTCTTTGGTAACCAATGGCTCTTTTCCTTTATCTTCACAATCATTATTCATCGTATTAACAAGAGAAGTTCCTTCCCCGCTATTAAATTGACTGTTCCCCAATTTTGAGGATTCATTTTCTAAACCCTCTCTTTCATTCTTCTTCTTTAACCGGTATTTCCGATTACGTTCAAGTATCTTTTCTTTATTATTTTGGTAGTATATTTGATCATGTACACGCACAGATTCTTTATTATTTTTATAATAATTTTTCTTATATCCTTGCAAATTTTTCTTATTCTGCCGGTAGTAATTTTTATTTTGTTCTTTTCTCGTCAACTTTTTTTCTTCTTCACTACTTCCAATTATTTTCTTATTTGATGATTCTGCAGCCGATGATTCTGCACCATCATTTAATATTTTATTTAAATTCTCTGAGCTTTCCTCATTTCTTCTTGATTCATTTTCTAGCCGATTCTTCTGATTAACAAACGAAGTTCCTCCATTCTTATCAGCTCGCTATCTATATGTCCGCAAAAGCTTTTCTGCAAAAATCATTTGCTGCTGCATTCTCCTCCCTTGTCTTTCTTCCTTTTGATGGTTGACAGCTTGGCGCATCTACATTGAGGCGTAAATCATGAAAAAGAGTTTATTAACAGATAATTAGAAAAATTTAAATTTAGCGAAAAACAAAAATATTACTAAGTTTTCCCTCTTAATCCCACAAAATCTCATAGGGGATTAAGATGCCTTCTTCACTTTTATCGCTTCAATCCATAGAAACTACATATTAGCGAAAATTTAAGTGAGAAGCAAAAAATCTTCGCGGGACTTTATCACAAAATTATATTCTTTAAATTTTTATTTAATTATCTGTAAATAAACTCTTTTTCATGATTTACGCCACAATCTAGATGCGCCAAGCTGTCAATCAATCAAAGGGAGAAACACAAGGTAGGAGAATGCATCAGCAAATGATTTTTGCTGAAATGCCGTTTGCGGACATAGTGAGCTTGACTTTTACCGTCTGTGGAATATCAACTGAATCTCCTTCCCCTTTATCAACTTGTAGTTCTTTTTCTAGAATTTCTTTTTCATTTTTCTTCTTTAATCGGTATTCTCGTTGATATTCTAGCGATTTTTCTCTATTCTTTTGGTATTGTTTTTTTCTATATTGGTTGCGTTTTTCTTTAAAATTTTGATTTTCTTTATTTTTTAAATACAAATTTCGTTGATCTTCACATATTTTTTCCTTATTTTTCTGGTAGTACTTTCTTATAGATTCCTTTCTTTTTAACTTTTTTTCTTCCTCATTATTTCCAGTTGATTTCTCCTTTGTTATTTTAGGTTTGATTTTTAATTTTTCTTCAGATTTTTGAATTTGAGGAGCAACCGATGATTCAGCCTCATTATTTAATATTTCAGTTAAATCCTTTGAAGTTTCCTGAACTCTAGTTAACTCGTTTTGATTTTTATTATTTTTAACAGAATTAATTAAACTCCATAATATCGAATTGAAAATTAAAAAGATTAAAATACTAATTAATTTCATTCTAAATTAATTTTAAAATTTGAAGGAAATTTAAATTATTAACATAAATTCTTTAACGTCAGTAAAGCAGCTGGGCTATAGCTATTTCTCTCATTTAGCTAGTGCAAAAGTTTTTCGGCGGCTGGGAGCAAACCAGAGCATCTTCAGTAGACCGGACTGATGTGTTTAGCCATTAAACCATCACATTTACTGCACAGCCTTAGGAAATAAGTAGCTATATGCTTTACACGTGTATACAAAAAAATTTAGAATTTGATTTTAATTTAAAACTGATATGACTTTTTTTTGAAAGACAAGACGCGATTAAAATTATTTACATATATCCTTGTAAAAGGTCAATAAATCTAGTTATAAAGTGAAGATAAATTGAGAAATCGAATTACATCATGTCTAGCAAGCATTTAAGTATTATTCCGGTTTAATTAAATCAGTGAAATAATAATAACAAATTACGTTTAAATTGAATTTTGAAAATCAGTTATTACGATTATGTAATAATTAACAAAACCAACTTTAAATGGAATTTTGGAAAGACTAACAAATAGAGGCAAAAGTACTGATATGAAGATCTTCAATTTGTAAAAAGGAAATATCTCCTTAAATAATATGTAACTATTAGAGTTGTACCCCGTCCCCGTCCCCGAAAGTCGGGGAATTTGGGCGATTTTTTGAAAATTCCCCGTCCCGTCCCCGTCCCCCCCCCCTCGTGAAAAAATAAAAATTTTTCCCCCGTCCCCGTCCCCGCCCCCCCGTAAAAAAATAAAAAATTATCCCCGTCCCCGCCCCCCCCGTGGCGCTGCCTCCCCGAAAATTTTCCCCGTGGCCCTCCCCCCCCGTCGGGGAACAACCCTAGTAACTATTGTTTGTTTTATACACATGCATAAAATTATTTTCCCTAAAAATTTTTCATAAATGTTTTTCTCTCGACACTTTAGCATATTCTACTAACAAGCAAAAACACTATAATATAATTCGAAATCTAAGATAATATTTCAGATTTGAGACTTTTTTAGAATAATCTACTAGAATTATTTAATTCATATCCTACTTTTATTATTTTTTATAATTTAAATTTGGGATATAGAGTGGATATTGAAAGAGAAAAAACCGCATTAGTTTGTTCGATGTTTTTTAGCCGTAGGGATTGAATAAAGTGGATTTAGGGTAATGAGAATTTTTTTCTTCGCACATTACTGCGAGAAAGGAATAAAAAAGGAAAAGTGGTTAAAATTTGCTCAAACGACGGCGGATTTGATCGACAAAAATTGAAGGATTTCCACCTTTTCTCATTGATTTATTTATTAAGCTACCGGTCATTTCAAGGCGCCATTTTATTTATTGAAAGCTTAAAATAATTTATTTTTGGTTAAATTTAGCAAGCTAATCCAATTTTATTAAATTCCTCTCCCAAAAAGTTTAAAATTTGTTCAATTAAAATTTCATCTCCATGTTTTTTCGTAATTTCATCATAACTGTATTACTGTACAATGTTCCTACCACCCCTGAAATCCCTGAAACTAGGCAGGATTTTTTTGATAAAAACGTTTCTTATTTACAGTAAGGATATTTCCTTACACATATGTTTTCCGCCCGACAAAGCCTTCTCCCGATTTTTTAACCTCGAGTGCTTAAGTCCAACCCTACATTATAGTGAATCTCGCAGTCTCTCCAATGTGATTTTAAAATTTTTCTTTATCTAATACCTAGATTAGAAATTTAAAAAATTACTTCTACAGAAATATGTACCGAAATATTTTTAAAATTATTTTTCCGTTTATTCTCACCAAAACTATAATTGCCTCATTTTGTGGCAAATCAGGCGTTCCCTACAGCCTTGAAATTCTCGCAAATGGAGCACCAGTTCTTGGCTGTGCCCAGCCAAGCTGTGTGATTTCTGCGGTGGATGAGAATGGGGAATTTCAAGAAGACAGTCAATTTCTTACGGATGCTAATGGACAATCTGACGGATTTTTCCGTGAAGGCGACAGGGCGGTCAAGCGTTATAGGCACCCTTCTGGTGCTAAAATAGTGGCAGTAAGTTATTAAAATATTAACTCTCATTCATTCGGTATTGTTATGAAAAAAGAGCCTGATTTCGAAAGAACATCCAAAAATAACTCAATTTCCATATTCCTCGATTAATTATATCCCCTTCGTTCGAATAACTTCTCGCCCACGACTAAGTACCCCAATAGCGTTAATTACTAAGGGTCCTTATTCGCGAAAAGTTAGCTATTTTTTCTTTGAATTATTAAAAACTCTCAATTTATGCTTCAATAGAATTGCTCTGGTCAATTCAACGAACTTTCTTGCCCACGCCGTAATCAATGGGTTGGAGGGATCGAATATATTGATCACCCAAGACAGCCGTAAATTTTTGTAAAAATTATGTTAGAAATTTGTAATTTATCTGAGATAGGTAAAATTGAGATTGATAGAAGGAAAAACAAAACTTTTAAATACTTTGAATAATTTAACAGACTTATTTTGCAATGCTGCACTTTTGAAGGCCTACGCTTCTCCCAAGAAGTAGGCTCGACTAGCATTGGCCCAGGTGAAGCAATTACTGGAGGAGAGGTTGTAAGGGGTGGAAGGCAAATTTCTTTCGATGTAATTGCTAATGTTAGAAAAATTGTTAAACATGGAGAGGGACCGGAAGGAAGTAAAATGTCCTATGAGGTGTGTACGATACTGGTAAAAAAAAAAAAAAAAAAAAAAAAAAAAAAAAAAAAGAAGATACTGGTATCGTTCAACCCGAGACCGAGATTGAACGATACTCAAGAACCCGAGACCGATACAATCATTTGAGCCGAGATCTAATCATTTTAAATATTTTAAATTTTTTAAAAATTAAAAAAATATACACCTTCTTAAGGTTACTGTACGCCGAATGAACTGTTTGCCTGATCCACCCGAGACAGAAGTTGAATGTAATTAATAAAAAGAAATTATTCTGTTATTTAATTTAATAAAAATTTAAGTTGATTTGGATGTTGCTAGTGAAGTTAGTAAGATTTTGGTGGGCGCTGGCAATAAAGAAATCACAGATAAATTAAATGAAGGAAAGAAACAACAACAAATCTCCCCAAAATTTAGAAACGAAAAACAAAAACAAAAAATTGAGAAATTGCCAGAAATAAATGGAGGGGGAGAAGGAAAGTTTTTAGCCCCAAACAACGTCCATCCACGCATAATGGCTCCATCTTCTCGAAATTTGCAACAATTTATTGGTCAAAATTCGGGGAATAATATTGAGGAATTGCCTCCATCTCAACAACAATTTCAAAATTTAAATAATCAACAACAATTTGTTGAACAACAAGGATTTCAGCAACAGCAACAACAATTCCCTCCTTCTCAACAATTTCCTCCTCCTCAACAATTTCCTCCTCAATTTGTTTCGGAAGGTCAAAGAGTAGGAGAACAAGTATTTCAAGTAGGACATTAATATAAATATAAAATATTAGGGCTGTAAAATAGTTGTGTGAAATTACAAAATAGCTATAGGTATAACGGTATGGTTAAAAGAACTTAAAATATTTATAGACCTGTGTGCAAACAAATTTATACAGATAACAGTTATTAATATTTGATATTTTAAATACCATAATAATTTTAATAACCCAAATTTTAGCCTCAAGACGGCCAACAATTCCCACAACAACAATTTCAACAAACAAGCGGTGCTGGAGGCAGTTTTCCTCAAATCCCAAGTGATTCTGTCGCTCAATTGGCCTCAACACCACCTCCGTTGTTTGTGAGTATGTCAATGCCCACTCATTCCTTCCCCACTTTACCTCCCCATACTTTCCCTCCAATGTTAGAACATTCATTCCCAACTCGACCTCCCCATACCTTCCCGACTCATTCATTCCCCACACTTCCTCCCCACACTTTCCCTACCCATTCTTTCCCCACACTTCCACCTCATACCTTCCCAAGCCTTCCACCTCACTCCTTCCCAACACTTCCCCCACATACATTCCCTCCCCACTCCTTCCCCACACTTCCGCCCATGTTTGGAGTTACTACAACTGCATCTCCAACATTTGGAGACTCCTCTGGTAGAGCTGTCGCTTTTGCTGCACCCTCTTTTTCTGCTAGTTCCTCAGCTGGGCGTACAACATTTGGACAACAATCAGATGGTTCTCAAGCCCATTACAACCCACACTCTCCAATGCGTCGAGACGTAAGATTTTTGTAATAAATTATTTTGAGGAAAAATTAAATAAGATGAATAACAATAAGAATCTCCGTCTTGAATTAAAATTTATTAATAATCATAAACAGAAATAATAATTAATAAAATACTAATTAATTAACTAAAACATTCAATTTAAGCTTATATTATTTGATAATTCATAGGGTACTTTTCGTATAAGTTAAAAGTTTCTCTAAATTCATTACATATTCCTTTATCTTTTAGCAATCAGGATTGCCTACCGGACATCAATCACCCCCCAGAATGGCGCCAGCAATGGGCACAGTATTAGCTGCAATGCAAGGGGATCGGTTTCCGATTATGCATCCTGTCCTTGGATTAATTGGTTATTCTAATGCTCCACAGCCTAGACAACAAGTCGGATGAAAATTTAAAAAAAACTTATTATTTATTTATTGGGGTGGGGCTTGAGTAATTTTTAATATATTTAAATTTATTTGGTTTATAAATTTGTTTAAAAATTTAACTTATATTCAAACAAACTGTAAATAAATTATTTAATTATATTTTTAAATTTTATATTGTTTAAATTTATGGTAGATTTACAGATTAGTTTTTAGAAACTTTTAAAAGTGGAAAAATATTCATATTAAATTTTTTAGATTAATATAGATGAATAATACAATGGTGTAATGCCCATTTTCTCCATACAAAGTTCTTATACGAGATCACTTATTTAGGGTTTTTTAGACTAGAATTTAAAAGAATTTAAAACCCGATTAAATTAAGATATAATTTGTGAGCGAAATTTGTAAGTGATGAAATTAGAATAATTATGGATATGTAAATCTTTGGGATGACAAAATAATTAATAATTTTAATAATTTTCTAAAAACACGGTAATAGAACTAGAGGTCGGCACAGGACAGGATCCCGCACAGGATTTTTCAGGATCCTGTCTGTTGTGTATGGGCGTCAGCCCTTAAAGTGTTTAGTATAAAAGGACAGCCAATAGTTAGTTCTCTCTCCCAGTTTTAGATTTTCCTACCTACCTTCATCTGCTTTGTATTTCTTGTGTGCGATAAACGTATTTGTTATCTCTTCGTAAGCGGGGACGTAACAAATTGGCGCGGTCGTCTCGGAAAAGAACCAGTCGGCAGTCTTGTCAACTTCAGTTAGCGGTCGGCAACGTAAGCTGTGTGCAGTTCAGGAAAATAAAAAGTGTGGACAAATTGTAGTGTTGTAAAACCGTTTTAAAAAAATCCTGCCTTTTTTCAGTTTTCAGGATTGTCAGGATTCCAGGATTTTCAGGATTAATCCTGCAGGATCCTGTCCTGTTCGAAATTTTAAAACCCAGTCCTGTTACAGGATCCTGCAAATGCGATTTTACCGACCTCTAAATAGAACTCTCAGTTGAGGGTTGGTTAACCCTCATTCACAAAATCGATCCAGAACTAGCTGATTACACGCACTGCAGTAAACTAACCTACAAATCTTTTATGAATATCACAACAAAATCTGAGAATTTACATTAAAAGGTATATTCCCCCCCTAATGCTACGGTTACATAAAAAACGCGCGCGTCTTGCGGAAGACGCTCGGCGTCAAGACGCCGGCGGAAGACGCTGTTTCGTGGTTACATAAAATCGGCGTCTTCCGCTAAGCGGGAAGACGCAAAGCGTCAAAACGCTAGTTTTATGTAACCACAAAACAGCGTCTTCCGCCGGCGTCTTGACGCCGAGCGTCTTCCGCAAGACGCGCGCGATTTTATGTAACCACTAAATCCGATTAAAAATTTTTTAAATATTTATCATACTAAAATAAAATTTATAAAATCAAATCATTTTGTTCTGCCATGGTACCGATCAGGGGTGGCGCTCCTCTCGTATCTCGTGAAATCTCGTGTTTTTTAGAGGTCTCGTATCTCGTATTTTGCCACAAGACACGAGATATTTTCAATATATTTTAGAAAAAATGTCAAAAATTTGGGACTATTTTAGGATCCTAGAATTAGGAAAAAAGGAAGAAATCTTGCCCAGTGGTACTAGTTTGGAACTACTATCTGGAACTAGTTTGGAACTAGAACTACGGAACTAGTAAATGCTGGAACTAGCTTGGAACTGGAACTACGGAACTAGTAAATGTCTGGAACTAGCTTTGGAACTAGTTCTGGAACAGGGGTGTGCCGAAACAGATTTTAAAAAGCGAAAGACGAAAGGCGAAAAGGCGAAAGTCGATTTAAAAAGCGAAACACGAAAGACGAAAAGGCGAAAGACATTTTAAAAAGCGAAAGACGAAAGGCGAAAGACGAAACACCAAAAAAGACGAAAATATGGCGAAAGACGAAAGACGAAAAGGCGAAATAACTGTAATGAGGAAAAATCTCTAGATAGTGGTAGAAAAAGACGAAAATAAGGCGAAAGACGAAAGGCGAAAGACGAAACGGCACACCCCTGTTCTGGAACTAGTTCTTGGGGGTATATTTTTGACAAAATTTCCTCGATAAAGTAGCTGCTTGAGCTCCTGAATTCTAAAAATTTTCGCCTGCGGCGCTGAAAAATTAAATTTTTTTTGCCTCTTAATCCTCTAGTTAATCCTCAAATCTCCTTAAATCCTCCGATCAGGCCCGTAGCCCAGGGGGGGGGGCTCCGGGGTTTGAAATTCTTGGCTCCGGCTCCGGGGTACTGCACCCAGCACTGCTCTTAATTCCTTAAATGCCTCGATTTTCCCCAAAATTTTTTGTCCCTAACTATATATATGGTACGAGCCCTACTCATCAAGAAATGGTCAATTTTTCATGACTTTGGTATCATTTGATAGAAAATCAAAAGCTCTACAACATATCAAAAATCAGAATTTTTGACCGATTGATAAAAAAGTTATGATATAAATACTCGATATCATTCTGAATATCTCAAAAATATCGAAAAAAAAAGAATATTTTTTTTGCAAAAAGTATACTTTTTTCAAAATCAATTTTAACCCATAAGATTTAACTTTAAAAATATAAAATTTATATTGATCGATAGAGAATAAACTGAATTTTCAGAATCTTTTTAAATTTTGAAAATCGGATTAAAATTGACCGAGAAATGATCAAGACGCTAGAAGTTGCCGCAAAAAATTCAAACATGTTTGAATTAAAAAAAGAGACGCCGGCGTCTTGACGCCGGCGGAAGACGCAGTTTATGTAACCACTCGAAAAAAGCGGCAAGACGCCGGCGTCTTGACGCCGGCGGAAGACGCAGTTTATGTAACCACTCGAAAAAAGCGGCAAGACGCCGGCGTCTTGACGCCGGCGGAAGACGCAGTTTATGTAACCACTAGAAAAAAGCGGCAAGACGCCGGCGTCTTTTTCTCTCCTCATTTCCCATTATCTTTTCTGCCGCAAGACGCGCGCGTTTTTTATGTAACCGTAGCATAATACAGCCACATTCTAGAGGACTGTTGAAAAATACACCCCATGGGGCTGTAGTTGGAAAGATACGGTAAGTTTATTAAAACGGTAATTCTGCAATTTACATATAAGAAAAGAATCAAGAATACGATATAAAATACTATAAAAAATGGAGCTAAAATATAAAATAAAAATAAAATACGAAAAATTTCATTTAACCATTTAAATTTCTTTTAATTTTTGGTTTTTCTTATTTGCTTATGTTAGCGGATTCGCTGAATCAACAATTATATGTATTTTGCATGCTTAAAAGGCATGTGGCAAATCTTTATCTTCCTTTGATATGTGAGGTTTGGCTCGTCTATTAAAAATTACAAAATCCGTGGGTTATACTGACGCAAATCTATATGTAGACGGGGCTGTCCAAGACGACTATTATAAAAATTTATTATTTGTTCACCTATTTTTTAATTTCTAATAAGGCTTGATAGGAACCACGTGCATTAAGCTTTAAATAAATTCTACCAATATATATGCTTGACAATATAGTGTAATAATTATATAATTATAACCCCCAACATTTAGTTAATTATTTATTGCTTAATAATTATTAGAAATATGGTTAGTTATTTTATTATAATAAGCAGAAATCTCGAACACCCAATACTAGTTATAGTCCATTATAAAATATGAAACAAAATTTTCCAGGCCAAAGCTTATCTTGTAGAGTAAAGCAGCAGGGCAATAGCTATTTCTCTCCTTTAGCTAGTGCAAAAGGTTAATCGGCGGCTGGGAGTAAACCCGCATCTTCAGTAGACCGGATTGATCTGTTAGCCATTACACCACTCGCCTACTGCATAGCCTTAGGAAATGAATAGCTATATGCTTTACAGTAATATTAACCCTAGGGAATGCCATTATTCTTATTTTCTTTATGAATTAATTATCACTCATTCAATTCAAATCGTTTCAGAATTTTCTTTGGTTTATCACCGTTGTGTTGTCTTTTCTCATTCAAAAAACTTTCCAATTGGATGAATTTGATATATTTAAAGAAGATTTTGACTTTGATATTGATAAAGATCTTGAATCTTTCGTTGAATCATTTAATTTACAAGATTTTACTTGGAAGGTGATTTATAAAAATTGTTTGATTTTAAAAGTTGCCCCCATACACTAATTTTTAATTAATACAGCATATTTTTTTCTTAAAATGTACATAATGGTCAGATATTCTTCCTCGCTTACTTCCACTAATGATTTGTAAAAAATCGAAAGTAAAATTTATATTTAGGCAAAAATCAACGAAAAATTTGCAAATATGACAGCAGATTCTAGAAAATTATTGTGTGGTGTAAGCTCAGAATCACCCAAAACTCCTGCAGCTACTCCAAATTTTAAAACAAAAAGCAAAATACGATCAAAGCGTTCAAATCCTTCCTGTACTTACAATATCGAATTCGATTCAAGAAAACAATGGCCACAATGTGCAGATATAATTAACATTGTTAGAAATCAGGGCCAATGTGGGGATTGTTGGGCAGTTGCAAGTTCATCCGTGTTTACTGATCGGTACTGTATTGAGAGAGCTAAAAAAGGCTTGAAAACGAAAGTTTCTGATCCCGATAATCAATCATCTGATGAGGAAATACTTAGTTGTACATCCCCGACTAGCGGGTTAGTCGCATAAATTTTATTCAAATTGCGAAAATTAAATTTAGTTGTGTAAAAGGAGGTCACACACCCGATGCATGGGAATACATGAAAAATTATGGTGTTGTCTCTGGATCAAATTTTGATCAAAAAACCGGATGTAAGCCCTACTCAATCAATCCAGAAACTGATGGTCCTCTTCCTACGCCTAAATGTGTCTCGAAATGTACCAATTCTAAATGGTCAATTCCATATAAAAATGCTAAAAAATTCGGTGAATAATTAGTATATTAAGTCACTGTTAACTCTAAAAATTTTTTAGCAATATCGACAGGTGTTATTCCAGGCGATATGGAAGTTTCAGAGGCTGTCAAGGCAATGAAGACCGAAATTAAAGCAAACGGGCCAATTACGGGTAGTATGGATGTATATGACGATTTCTTTCATTATGGTGACGGAGTTTATAAGGTAATATTAAGTAGGGTTGTTCCCCGACGGGGGGGGGGAGGGCCACGGGGAAAATTTTCGGGGAGGCAGCGCCACGGGGGGAGGACGGGGACGGGGAAAATTTTTTATTTTTTTACGGGGGGGGGGACGGGGACGGGGGGAAAATTTTTACGGGGAAATTTCGGGGAATCATAAATTTTTTTTGGCGCCTTCGGCGCCAAAAATTTGGCGAAAATTTTGAGAATTTTTCAGGTCCTTAAGCCAGATTTCTTCCATTTTTTGCGCCGCAGGCGAAAATTTTGAGGATTTTTGAGGTCCTTAAGCCAGATTTCTTCCATTTTTGCGCCGCAGCTGAAAAATAAAGGGTTTTGAATTTCAAAAAATAATATTAAAGGTTTAAAATTGTCTCTTGTATCAAAAAAGTTAAAAATAATACGAAAATAACTCTCAACCGATGATTAGTACTCGAGCCAAATCTCCTTTAACTAAAGACAAGCGTCTTAACCACTCAACCAACCGCCTATTTAATTATTTTTGAAAGAAAATTTATTTCCCTTACTGAGTAAAAGAAATATCAAGTGAAAGAAAATATTTTTAGTTATGCATAAAAATTTCGGGGAGAGCTCGGGGAAAATTCTGCCACGGGGGGGGGGAGGGGGAACTTTTTTTATCAGTTTATTTAGAAATTAGACTAATAATTTAACTTTAACAATTATCATTATTTTTTAATATGTTATAATTACCTAATATTTACTAAATACAAATTTAAGAGAACTACTGACAAAAAACCTAGTGGCCATGCAATTCGCATAATTGGTTGGGGAACTCAAACATGTTCAGGAAAATTCCAACCATTTTGGCTTGTAATTAATTCATGGGGAAAACAATGGGGAATGAATGGAGTATTTATGATTGCTCAAGGAATTAATGAATGCAAGATTGAAGCTTGGGGAGCTGCTTTTGGGAAGCCTAAAGTTTAAAAGTCGAAATTATTTATGTAGTTGTGCACCAGGGATGGATTCATCAGGGACGCCTGCTTCCGTCTTTTTTGGGCCTTCCGCTTTCCGTCTTCCGCTTTTAATTTTCTCATATTTCTTCCAATTTCCGTCTTCCGCTTTTTAAAATTCAAAATTATCCGTCCCTGTTGTGCACTGGTTGCAATTAACTGTCAGGGTGATAAATTTTGAAATTTAATGTATCGAATAAATAATTAAATTTACAAAAATAATTTTATGTGTAAAATTTTTAAATTTACTTTCACAAGGGGGGTAATTAATAAATAATTATAAAAATTTTTGAGAATGTAAATATTTTTAAAACTTTTGGCTTACAATATATTATATTAAAATAAAAACTGTAAAATATATTTATTAAATTTTTAAAAATCTACCAAAAGAATATTCATTTTTATAACAAATTCATTTTAACATTAAAAGGTGATTGTTATTAGGTCTTATTCAATTGTTGTATTCGTTTATATCAAATTAGTCCCTTATCTTCTAATTTAAATCCGGACGTCATAATACAGTTTTTCAAAAATGGGATTATTTTAATAACCTTACATTTATCCCCAAATTTATTTATTTTGCGCTTTTGAATAAGTCAACAGCTTAAAAATTGTTAATTCTGTGCCTACAAAATAAATTTTCATTTCTCCTTTCCTTGATCACATATGTAAATAGAATTATTTTGTGAATAAATCTTGCGGACTTTCATGGGCATAAAAGAAAATAAGCTTTAATCCCCTTTTGTTTCCGCTGCTTATCTTTCCTTCTGCAGTCATCCGAGGCGAATATTTAATATTTTATTTGTTGTCGCAAACAATTTGAATAATAATGTTTAATATATTTGGGTCATTCTCCATCGGTTTGACCACCAAAAACACATTTTTTCTCTTTTCTCTAAAAATTCCCGCAATTCTTTCAAAATATTCCAAACAAATTCTAATCATTAAAAATGTCACCTCCTCTATGTGATAAATGTTCTGAACCCATTTCTTCATTAGAACAAGAACTCATTTCAACTGCTAGCAAACGATTGTTTCATAGAAAATGTTTTTGCTGCAGTAAGTTTTTTTCCAGACTTTAATCTTAGTCTTAAATATTTCTTTGACAAAGTATTTTGTATGTGAATTTTTCCTAGAAATTTTGTTAAGCCGGGTTTCTCAATCCGGCCCATCCCCGCTAGAAAGACTTGTAACGTAACCTTATTCAAAAGTTGTACATAAATTTTAATTAATTTTCTATTGAGTCACGTTTATATCCACGTTTTTCGATATAAAATTACTTTCCGTGCTCTACCGACCGGGTTACTGTACTTACTATGTTCTTAGTAGGAACTTTCTAGTAACTTATTGGGTCATGTATCAATTATCGTTCAATTAATCAGGTAAGCGTCAATGTGGAAAATTACTTCAGTTGGAAGAATATGGCGTACATCAGGGACAGGTCTGTAATTTTTTAAACTAAGCAATTTACGCAATACGCAATCTGCAGTCCGCAATTTTAATTTTAAAATCCGCAGCCGCAATTCGCAGTCCGCAAGTCCAAAAAACCAAGCAATTTACGCAGTCCGCAATCCATAATTGCGGACTGCCCTGCCACACATACCTAACAATTACCACGTATAAGGACATACAATTTATCAAATATTTCTCGATATTTAATTATATAGTGAAATATATCTTAAGATATTCTGCCCAAATTGCTTCATCAGCTTTTACAAACATGGAAACACTAATGGACACAATAAGGAAAAATTTGGAGTTGAATTATCTACAAATAATAAAATAAAAAGTTATGAACATCAATTACGAACATTGCAATTACATGAAGACGAATATGATGAAGAAACTGACGAGGAAGATAAAAGGGAAGAGGGGAATGAATTAATTTTGGAAAATGGAGAAATTAGAAAAATTTCAAATGGAAAATTAAATTATTTAAATGAGATTTCCCCACAGAGGAATACATTGAGAAGACCCTTTGAGCCTAGCCCAATTCTGGAGGTTGATGATGAGAGAGAAAGCTTGCCTGTGAGTTTTTTAAATAACTGCCTTTTTAACTCTCATTAGGAGTAGAATTCGTTGTGAGATTTTTAAATTATCAGGACATGTACCACCTCTGGTTAAAAAGATACCATAAAAAGATAACACCTCACATTGTAGCTTCCATCTCTGGGTATAGCTATAAATCACCTTTGGTTATAGCTTTCAAATTTGTACCATGCTAATTATCCATATGATTTTCCTAGTCTTTAAAATTTTCTGATTCACTGACATGTTTATCTGAATTGTACACCTAAAATACAATACTAAATTTTCAGAGCCCAAAATCAGTGTCAGTCATCCATAGTCCTTCAACTTGGAGAGTTATAGCTTCCTCAAACGAGTCTTTCTTTTCTCCTAATGGAAAAACTAATGGAATGAATGGAGCCAACATTGGGGCAAATATTGTCTGTTTCCGGCCTTCAAATTGTAAGAGATGTACTGGGCGTGTTTATGAAGCAGAAAAGGTTGTGGCCGCAAGTGAAGTTTGGCATAAATGTTGTTTCCGTTGTTTACGCTGTGGGCGGTCTTTGGAGCCTGGAAAATTTTCTGATAGAGCTGGAGAGATTTACTGCAACAGTAGGGAATTTTTGATTTTTTTAAATTAAGGACTCAGGAGGATGGTATTCACTATTTTTGGGAGAATACAAAACAGTCAATAATTTTCTCCAAAAGTTCAAACTGATTTCGCTATTATGTATACGGTTATCTCCCACCATTTTATTTTTCTTCTTTATTTTTTATTCAAAGATATTAGAATTAATTAGGATCTATGATGATAGGTACCAAGCTGCGTTTGACCCAATGTGTTATTTTTTGGATAGGGTAAAAAGAAAGGAGAAGATTGGTAAAATGGGGGGATGGGAGATAACTGAATTGTAAACATATATTTCCAAATAAATGAAAATTCAAATAAAAATTTAGTATTTCAAAAAAATTTAATGAGCTAATTATTACAGGTTGCTATGCAAAAGAATTTGGACCTAAAGGTGTTGGATGTGGCCTAGGTGCTGGAATTTTACAAATGCATCAGTAATACAAAAAAGAGAATAAATACGCTAATTAATAAATATATTTTTATTATTTTATACCTCTGCTATTGTTTGTCCAAAAAAATTTTTTGGAACTGGAATATGAATTTTGGTTTGGTACAAAATTCATTTTTAGTTTCAGTACTGGAAATAGGCCTTAAATTTTTAGAAATTTATATTCCTTTATTATTCATAGTCTGCGATTAATTAAAAAAATGTTTCTTAATTTATTTGTAATTAATGTAGAGTTGTGCCCCGACCCCGTACCCCGACCACATTTTGCTCCCCCGACCCAAACCCCGCCCCGAAACAATTGGAAAACCCCGTACTCCGACACACCCGCACCTGAGCGTCCGGGGTCCAACCCTAAATTAATGGCAGACAAATTAAGAAATCACAAAGGACATTAAAATATATTCATTGAAATGAAAGTGCATCTATTCAATAAATATGTTTTTGTATTTTAATTAAGCAAGCTAATTAAAAAAATTATGTAATAATTTGTAAGAGAATATAAATTATGAGATGGAAAAAAAGCAAATATTTTTTTAAATAAAAGTACATACCGTATATCCTTTAATAACTACCGTGGGTAATTATTGTTTCGACCTTCCGCTGGAGGGATAATTAATCGAGGGAGGGTAACTATACGAGGTTTGAAATTTTAACGTGTTTTAGGGCATTTGTCGGGGGTAATTATTTTTTCAATGCATTGCTGGATGGGGTAGTTAATGGAAGTGGGGTAATTATTTGAGGGAGGGCAGTAAATACAAGTTATACGGTAGTCGATAAAAAAAAGTTTTGATAATTTATTTAAAGCCTTCCCTTTTGGTAGCTGGACTTTTGTCACCGAAATATGAAATTATAACTTTTATATTCACTTATACAGGGTGACCAGAAAATAATTGCACAACTTATTTATGCCGTAACTTTATTCAATTTAAAGATATAGGGATCAAATAAAGTTTATGTGATAGAGAATTAAATAAGGAACAAAAATAATCAAGAATTTTTGAAGTACCCACCCCTTGCCTTTACACAGAGTCGAAGGCGCGCGGAAAAATTTTGGGCAATGGTTCGCACCTACTAGGGTTCGCACCTACTTGAGGATTAGAAAGAGGAGACTTTGGGGCTCAATATCAGCCATCATGGAGATTCTGAAATATTTCCTTCATTAATTTTTTTAAATTTTTTGGATAATCAAAAAATTAAATTTTTTGGATAATCAGAATTTCTTTTAAGAAGTTTTTCAGAAGAACAAACGAACGATGGGAATCTTTTGATTTGAAAAAAATAAAATATTTTATCCCTTTTCTGTTGATATTTTTAAATATTTCCCTAGATTATCGTTCAATAATAAATTCGTATTTTGAAGTCTAATAAATTCAAACAATTTGAGGTTATAAAATCAAAGTTTTTCTTGTGTTATTAAAGTAAAAAACCAAAAAATTAAAAAGTTTACGACACATGTAAATTCTGAACAGTATTCATAAATTTCAATTTTGCGCGTAATCGTATTTGGTACCAAAGTCGAGTACAAGTACGAATTTTGGTACGAGTTTATGAACACTTATTCTGAGCTTAAAAAAGTCGAAATAGCTTAATTAATAAATCCAAAAATTCTTATTTTATCTGAATTTCGTACTTTGCCTCTCAACCATGATCAAAAATTTCTAAATTATGGCGGGCCTTGTTTAATCATTTAAATATTCCAATATTAACAATTTATGACACTTTAGAGCGAGATTCTGCTGCTTAACTCATGCCTCTTCAAAGGTGATATTTATTATAAAATTAAAAATAATATCGTCGAAAATGTCAAGGAACCCTTTTTAAAGTATTTTTTGCTAAAATAAGAACGGAAATAAATAATTAATTTTACCAAAATAAAAAAAATCTTTTCAATTTTCCCCTTATTTCACCTTTTCTTTACTTAAATTTATTAGATATTTTTAAGTTGTCATGGTAATGTGTGTGCTGTGATTCACTTTGGGACACTAAAAAACAACAGAAAATAGAAAAATGAAAGCTAGAACCGTTAAAGGCTTCTCTTGTTTTTCCCCCTTATTTCTCGCAAATTTTAATCATTAGTGCTTTTACTTGTTTTATTTATTTTATTTTTAAATTAAAACAATAAATTTGTAAAATTTATACTGACAAACCTCGCTATTAGACACTCCTTTAGGAGTAAAAATTTTATCGTGTAATGAAGGTATTCTTAATGGAGGCTACTAATAAAGTCTCATAATTGTTTAAATAGCTTGGAAACCTTGAGGTGTATTAAGCAGCAAGTGTATGATATATTGAGGTTCGATAGTAAATGTTGTAAATTTTTTCGACAACTTATCTAAAAGCCTTACACGACAAATCTAATACGAGGCTATTACCGAAAATTTCTTTGTATTTTTTATCTTTTAGAAACATCTTTGGGGATAATTATTCAATCAAATAATTTTTGCGGAGGTTTTGCGGTTAATCAGATTTGTATCAGTTTCAATCAGAGTTGAAAAAAGCTACGCTTTCTCAGTGTGATTAAACAGGGAGTATGAGCAACTGCTTTTATTCAGTAATCTGTGCGTTGCTTGACTTGTGTTTAAAAAAGATTTGATCCCACATCCTCCAAGTTCGCGGTTAAAATACGTTATATCTATTTCTATCCCGATCTCTATTTATAGGCCCCTTGGTATATAATGCTGCCCAGATAATGACAAGAAGTAATAGATAATAATGGGCAATAAATCGTTTCTTGATTGTTTTTTTTGTTATAGTAAATTATTTGCATTATCCATAAAGGGCTCATTCTTTTTGAGTCAACCCATTATTTTGCATGTAAAGATTCCTGCCTGTTTTAATGATACATTAACTCTTAGAAATTTTTAATTAATTTTTAATTTTTTATACTCATTTTCTAAGCATTTTTACAAGTTTTTTACCTTCTCGAACAAATATAAAAAAATTCTCATTCAAAAAATATCAAATTACCGCGGCTATAAAATATTATTTTAACAAATTTTAAAAAGAATCGTGTTGACGTAATAAAGGTAATGCTCTAAAAATGTTAAAGCTTAATTTTTCTTTTATTATTTTTCTCTACCTAAAGAGTAGTTTTTATTCGTTTTACTAATTAATAGGGAGCGGATTTTTATTGAAATAAAATCGCAAAATATGGCCATAAAATATTGAAATAAATTGGCAAAATATTGACAAATAATGCCAAAAATAAGCAAAATATTGAAATAAATTACTGTTATTTTAGTAGTTAAATTTAAAAAAAAGTTCAAATTTAACAAAAAATCTTTTTGTGCATGAAGAACTTTTATGTATGTGCTGCTACTAAGAAAAATGGAACATTTTGGGGAATTTTGTTCTTTCGATTACTCGATTTACTCGTAATCGAACTCTGCCTAAAAAGTTGAACTCGTACTAGGACGGGTTTTTCAAAATCGGCATTACTCGAACTCGGTTTTTTCCCAATTACTCGATACTCGACGTACTCTAAGTGTAAGTACAAAAAGTGTAAGTACAATCTCCTACAAGAATGACCCAATATAAGCCAAAATTCCCGATTTTCAGCGACGCAGGCGAAAATTTTGTGAATTAGGGTTGTCATACGGCTAGATTTCTTCAGTTTTTTCCTAAAATTTATGAAAAATCCCAAAATTTTGGTAAAAATATGCAAAAATATCGAAATAATTTGCAAAAAGTGCCAAATATTGAAATAAATGAAAAAATGGAAAAATATTGAAATATATTGAAATACAACTTTGTTCAGAATAACACTATCGAGAAACTAATGCCATATTTGGGCTCTTCTCGACAAAGTGTGTTTGCAAAAAAAAAGATTTATTTCAATAAAAATCCGCTCCCTACTAATTAAATAAACTTTTTTTAATAATTTAATTTAAGTGTTCAAATATTATTAAGTTTTCTCGCTACCTAGTATGTATTACAAGTGTGTGACCTTTATATTTTCTTAGATTTATAAATTGCTTTAGAAAGACTTTTAATATGAAATATGAGCGAAAACGGACTCCATTTCTGAAGGCTTGATCTGAGTCTAGATTAGAGGCCGGTTAAATCGTAATCCTCGGATCATGTAATAGGATTGGGTTTAATTCATCAATTTTATTTCTATTTTCCCCGATCTATTTTTTTATTACGAGGATAGTTGTTCGACCTTTTCATTTATTAAACTTATTTTTCTGTTAAAATTAACCCCCCCCCCCCCGAAAAACCCGCCAAAGCAAAACTTTTGAAGTTCAGGAGATCCTAAAAAATTCCGTGTTGATTCCATCCATTACCAACCTCTCCATTTCTATACTCAATTATCCTCTACCTTAATTAATTTTTACCATTTTCTCTCCCAATTCTCTTTTATTTCCCTCAAATATTTTCATTTTTTCTCCCCCTCACTCATTTAATTTTTTTTATTTTCTAAAAATTGTACAAAAAAAGCTTTATTTTATTTCTTCACTCATTTGCTCGCGCAATTTCCACACACCGGCTTCGCACGCAATTAGCCCGAATCCCCATCTATTTTATTCATTTTTAGAGAGTTTTTGAGGGCTAACAACACATAAAAGTATAAAAAATTGTTTAGTCTATAGTGTGAATTTTTCTAATTTTTTTCTCAAATAGAAAGAAATATAAAATTAATTTTATGTATTTGGTAGATTTTTCAAAAGAAATAGAATCCTTTTAGAAATTATAAGAGGGTCAGAACCTCTAGGGTATAATCTCTAATAAATTCTCACAAAGTTACACATACTTGATTGTAAAATGTGAGCTGAATTTAATTTTCGGAAACTGATTAGAAATGATGTTTTTTGTGAATTGTTATTTTAAAACAGATTAGGTATCTAGAAGACGATTATTTTATTTATTCTTATTTTTTTATTTGTATCGCTAATTGTTTATTTGGTTATTCCACTTATTTTTTTAAGTACCCTTGACCCCCCTTTTTCCAATTAAATTTAAAATTTTAAAAATTTATTTTTTCCTTTTTCTAAAATAAATCAGATATTTATCCCTTTTACCAATTTTCATAACTTTTTTCGTCAGTTTAACTATTTAAAAAATTTAAAAATAAATTTGTCCTCTCTATATGAGAATGAAACAAAATCAATTTATGCGCGATTAAATATGTTTTTAAAGTTTCCAAAGAAAAAAAATTTCAAGTTTATTATCATTAGAAATTCAAATATCGTCCAAAAAACTCAAATCATCCAAAAAGTTCTCATCAGACACTTTATTTATATCATCATCTATTTGTTGAATAAGATGTTCAACTTCCACACAATTAACAATTCCTTGTTCTAACTGAACGTTCTCTTTGAAAATAATCGGTTCTTTTCCTTTATTATCACGAGCAGCATTCTGTGGCTTGTCAAATGAAGTTCCTTCCCCATTATCAGCTCGAATATTTCTTAATTTTGAACCAAGTTTCTTTTCATTTTTCTTTCTTTGTCTGTATTTTCTCATTTTTTCAATTAGTTTATCTTTATTGGTTTCGTAGTATTTTTTTTTACATTCTCGGACCTTTTCTTTTTTAACTTTCTGGTAATTTTGATAATATTCTCGTGCATATTCTTTATTATTTTTATAATAATTTCGCCTATATTCTTGCATCTTTTCTTTATTTTTTTCATAGTAATTTTTTTGTTTTTTACTGAACATTTCTTTATTATTCTCGTAATAATCTTTATTATATCTGGTAGGCTTTAATTTGTCCTCTTTTGTATTTTCATATTCAGAGTTTAACGTTTCTTCATCTTCTTGATTTGGATGATGGGTCGATGATCCGGCTACATTCTCTTCACCTCTACCTATCTCGTTTTGATTTTTATTATTTTTAACAGAATTAATTAAACTCCAGAATATCGAATTGAGGATTAAAAAGATTAAAACAAGTTTCATTCTAAAATTAAATTAAAAATTTATTAGATAAATTAGTGGTCGAGTGACAAAAGGAAAATAAATTTAAGAAAACTTAAATTGAATTAATAAATAATTATTATTTTTAAATAAATCACTTGAGTAATTTTATTATTTACTAATAAATTACATAATGGCTAAAGACATTTCATAATTCTTTTACATTTTTCTCATTGAAATTAAAGTGCATAGCGTTAATTAAAGTGCAAATACTCTTAAAGGAAATATATTTTTTATGTTTCCGATTTAAAAACAGACAAACAAAAGTCAAACAAATTTATCAGAAGAATTCTGAAAATTCTGCCGTACCGTTTTCCGTATCGTAGTACCGACTATAATGGCCATAGTACGGCACAGTCGGTTACTATTGGACGAGAACCAGAATATTTAGTACTTATATGTATTATTAATAAAAGAAAGATTTAACTAAAAATATTAACATGAAAGGAAAGATACCGTATATGCTCTATTAATTACCCTCTCTCAAATAATTACCCCCGCTCTATTAATTACTCCCTTCAGCGAGAGATCGAAACAATAATTACGCCGGTAATTATTAGAGCATATACTGTATGTGTTTTATATGTTTCCGATATTTATATGGTTCCGATATTACATTTTTCATCAGAAATTATCATCAGAAATTCTGATTATCCAAAAAATTTAGATAATCCAAATCATTCATTTCATTTTGTGGTTGAATAACGTTGCCTTCTTCCACTTGATTACCAATTTCTTGCTCTAACTGAACGTTATTTTTGGAAACAATCGGTTCTACTTCTTTATTTTCACAATCATTTATCTGCGAATTAACACTTGAATTTCCTTCCTCATTATGAGAAGATTGATTTTTAGTATCGTTTTGAAGTTGAATAATTTCTTTATCTAAATGAACTTGCTCACTCAGAGATATCGGAACTTTGCCTTTATTTTCGCAGCAATTATTTTTTTGATTAACAAATAAAGTTTTGTCAATTTTATCAGCTTGAATATTTCTTAATTTTGAATTAGCAGTTTGTTGAATCTCTTTTTCAGTTTTCTTTTTTTGTCGGTATTCCCGATTACCTTCTCGCATCTTTTCTTGATTTCTTTTTTGGTAATTTTGGTTATATTTTCGCTTATATTCTTTATTATTTTCATAATAATTTCGAATACGTTCTTTTAATTTTTCTTTATTTTTCTTATAATAAGCTTTATTATATTCAGATGTTATTAACTTGTCCTTTTTAGCATTTTTGTATTTTGGTTTTAACTTTTCTGTATATTTTTGGCTTTGTTGGGCGACGGATGATTCAGCTCCCTCATTTAATATTTTATTTAAATCCTCTGAGGTTTCCTCAACTTTACTTAACTCGTTTTGATTTTTATTATTTTTAACAGAATTAATTAAACTCCATAATATCGAATTGAAAATTAAAAATATTAAAACATTAACAAATTTCATCTTAAATTAAAATTATTAATTAATCTAAAATAATAAAATAATTTTAAATTTGACTTTATTAAAAATAAAATTTAATGAGAAATAAGTAATACAATTAAATAATTATTTAATGACGAAATATTTTTAATGATTCTCAGACAATTTAAGAAATTTTAAAGTGCAAAATGACTTTTTGTTTTTAAAAAATATCCCTTGAGAAAGTCAAACGCCCCACTTTTGAGGGCAGACTGGTCCGTTTAATTATTTCCTAATTTATGTTTTTAAATTTTAAAACAAATTTTCATTGAAAGCAAAGTGCATAGCGATAAATATTATTATTTTTTAATTAAACAAATTAAGGGAAAAATTTTTTTAATTAAATTATTTTGAAAATACATCGGCGGCAATTTACTTTGCTAAAATTTCTTTTTATTATTTTTTATGTTAATAAAGTTTAATTTGACTTTTTTCATTTTTGTGTATTATTATGTCCTAATCTATTTTGTGTTAAGCTATAATAAGTCGACCTTTTTTCTGTTTTCTAGTTTTCGGTTGTCCTTACGATAATCCATTTTTCGGTTGTTTCCGATTCATGACCCGGGGTTTTTGGGTGAGGGGCAGAACTTCGAATGACAAAACTTAGTCCAGACAAATCTTCGACCGACAAAACTTCGAATTACCAAAACTTCGTCCAGTCAAAACTTCGTATGACCATAACTTCGTCCAAAGAGAGAGGGGTCTTTTAGGCGTGGCCATATAATGGGGGAAATGTGTTATATTACGAGGAAATTTATTTTAATTACGGGGAAGGTTGTTCCAACTAGTGTTCGACAAATGGATTTTCCGGTACCGGTACCGGAAAGCAGAGTTGCGTCGTAATCGAAGAGTTGCGTCGTAATCGGAAAGTACCGGCACCGGAAACTTTTTGCATCCGGGGTTTGAATTGATGTAGTACCGGCATCGGACGAGTACCATAAATTCCGAAATCCGACTGGTACGGTACCGGTACCAAAAAGTACCATTACTGGTTGAGGTGGTACTTTTACACTAGTTGGAACAGCCTTCCCTGTAATTAAAATAAATTTCCTCGTAATATAACACATTTCCTTCATTATATGGCCACGCCTAAAAGACCCCTCTCTCTTTGGACAAAGTTATGGTCATACGAAGTTTTGTCTGGACGAAGTTTTGGTAATTCGAAGTTTTGTCCGACTAAGTTTTGTCGGTCGAAGTCGTGTCCGTTCGAAGAACTGCCCTGACCCGGGGTTTTTGGTATCCGAAACCGGCTTTGGCTAAATTTTTAATACAGAATATCAAATTCATATTTTATCAAATTAAAATGCTTTAATTAAATATTCAAAAAACATCTATTTTCTGTTTCTGCTTACTTAACCAAATCGTTTCTTTAAATTTTCAAGATCCAAAAAAAACCATTTTATGTGAAAAAAGTTGAAAATCAAACTATAATATAAATTTTAATGGAAAAGAGCCAAAATGCTTATGTTGTAATATTATTAATAAAAAAAGATTTAATTATTATATATTTAAAAGATGGAAAGTTGTGTTTTATGTTTCCAAATTAAAAATCAGAATTGATATTCTATTAGAAATTCTGATTATCCAAAAAATTTAAGTAATTCAAATAACGTAGATAATCCAAATCATTCATTTCATTTTGTGGTTGAATAAGGCTGCCTTCTTCCACTTGGTTACTAATTTCTTGTCCTAACTGAACATTCTCGTTACAAACAATCGGCTCATTTCCTTTATTTTCACAGTCGTCATTCTGTTGATTATTAAGTAATTCCTTATTATCAGTTTGAATGTTTCCTAATTTTGAACTTTTTATACAGTCATTCATCTGTGAATTAACAAATAAATTTCCCTCTTCATTACGAGAAGATTGAGTTGGAGTAGCATTTTGAAGTTGAAAGTTCGCTTGATCTAACTGAGCATTCTCTATGCTTACAAGTGGTTCTTTCCCTTTGTTTTCACAAATATTATTCTGTTGATTAACTAAAGAAGTTCCTTCCTCTCTATTGTTTTTCAACCTATCATTTTTCAAAATTTCTTTTTCATTTTTCCTTTTTAGATAGTATTTTCGATTATTTACGCGCTTTTTTTTCTTTATTAGCTTGTTGATATTTTCGATAATATTCTCGATTCTTTTCTTTGTTAATTTTATTGTAATTTCGAAGATAATTTCGATTATATTCTTTTATCTTTTCTTTATTCTTCTGATTGTATTCTTTATGTTTGTTACTAATCCACTCCTTATTCTTCTTGTAGTAATTTTTATTTTGTTCTTTCCACTTTAACTTTTTGTCATCTTTAATATTTGTTGTTATGCCCTCTTTATTAATTTTAAGTTTTGGTTTTAATGCTGCTTTGTATTTTTGAAGTTGAGGAGCAACCGACGATTCAGCCCCCTCTTTTAATATTTCATTTAAATCCATTGAAGTTTCTTCAACTCTAATCAACTCGTTTTGAGTTTTATTATTTTTAACAGAATTAATTAAACTCCATAATATCGAATTGAAAATTAAAAAGATTAAAATACTAATTAATTTCATTCTAAATTAATTTAAAAATAATTCTAAAATGATAAATTTAATTAAAAATTAAATTCATTAAATGAACTTTTAATTAAAAATAAATAATACTAATTAGATAAATTTCATTGCTTAATGACAAATAATTTGTTAATTAATCCCAGACCATTTACGAAATTTTAAAGTGTTTTTTTTTTAATTTTAAAAGAATATTCTTTGAAAAGGAAAGTGCATACGACCTTTGATATTTTTATGCTTAGTTAAATGCCTCGTCTGCGAGTCTATGCCTCTCTATGTTTACCAAGATATCCCTCTTAATCCCCAAATCCCACAATGTTTCTTTAATCTCTTCAAATTTGCCCCTCTCTATATCAACCAAAATCCTATTATTCAACATAGATTATCTCCTTACAATTTAGTTCACTAATAGCCGAACACCCGAAAATAACCCGAATTTTTCGCCAAACCCGAAACCCGTACCCGAAATTTTTGCCAACCCGAAACCCGATACCCGAAATGGAAATTTTATAACCCGAAACCCGAAACCCGTACCCGATATTTTTGCCAACCCGAAACCCGTGACCCGAAATGAAAACGCTCCAACCCGATACCCGAAACCCGTACCCGAAGATTTTTTGTACCCGCGGCAACCCTGATGTTAAGTATAATCAAAAGGAGTAGAGCTATTGGTACCAACACAGATTCCGCGGGGGCCAAAAGATGGAGAATCGAAGCTGTGGATTCGGAACAGCCCCGATGTGCAGTTATTCCAATGCCCTCTCGTCGAGGTCGGAAGCAGGGATGCCCGAAATAAAATATTCTTTATTTCCAATCGAAACGAAGTAAAAAATTTCTATTTCGTTACGGAGAGAAACGAAACGAAATAGTAATTGTTGCTCTATGGTCAATTGTTTTAAGTTTAAGAAACCCGTTATAATCTACCGTAAAATCTCTATTGAAGCACAGTCTTTAATAGAAGCACAACCTTCGAGAGGATCGAAAAATAAAAGCGCATGTGCTTCTATTAGAACTTTTACGGTAATTGTGGTCCAATAATAAAAAATCCATCTTTGTAAGCTAATGAAACATATTAATTTGCCTAAACTTGACAAGAGTCAAATATTTATATTTTCCCCATAGAAATTACTCATTAAGGTGTGTCTTAAATTATAAAATTTTTTCCCTTAAGCTCCTTTACTTTTGTCACATTCTTTTTCTATTAATAGTTTTATTGAGTAAAATTTATTAAAAAATTCTATTTTTATTTTGCCTCCCTTGTGACTCTCAAAATAATCTATTGTCATTTTACGTAAACAATATCAATTTATACATACACGAGCTTTGCGGGCAGAAATTTTGCGGACAAACTTGATTTGTAAATGTTAGTAGAATGATTCGCTTAAATAATAATCTTAGCTTGTTTATGCATTTTCCATTTTATAAATCAAGTTAATAAAGCATAAATGCACAGACCGATCACCGCGGCCCTTAAACGCTAAAATTGTTATTAATCTTGCACCTGTATCCAGAAGGAGAACTTCTAAAACTACGGTGATTATAAGCAACGAGGCAGAAGCCTGGATTTAAAAACGATGGAGCCGTATTTTACCACAGTTTTATTTTCCGTAAAGAATTATTATAAGCCAGATATAAATTTTTGTAGGTATCCGCAAGTGCTCGTCCGCAACTGTCACTTTCCCTATTTAACTACAAAATTTTCTCTTATTTTATTTTTAAATACTTTTTTCTGTTTGTTATGGTCGAGGAGGAATGTGAGGAATTAAATGTACTCCAAAACACGAAAAATAAAAAAATTGCCTCCCTTTTTCTTTCACTCCGATTGTCAATTTTATATTTATTTATATAATCAGCCTCTATTTTGGTAGTCGGCTGAATCAACCTTTTAAGCGTGGTCAATTTAGTAGGGCCAAATAAGATTTTCAATTGAAATATCACTTTCTAAAAGATCAACAACAAAAAATAAATATTAAAAATAATCTGAATAATTTTTTGATATGGATCCAAATCCGAACGGAGATAATCTGACCAGGAACCTACACGAAGAATAAAAATCTGATTCCATATCCCGAATACTATTTTTGTTCAAAACTCGTCGCCACACTAATTAAAACCGACACTCTAAAAAAACAACCATTTTTACTCAATATATTTCTTTCTATTTATCTTCTTTTATTTATAAATTAAATTTATTGAAAGATTAAAAATACAATATTAAGATTATGTATCATTCTCAAGTATATATAATCATGTTTATTTTTTCATACTCGCTTCCTTTTACTAAAAGGAAAATTTTCTTTTATTTAAAAATTTTTCTTTACTTCTTAAAAATTAAAATAATTTCGAGAATAAATTAATTAAAATTATTCCCGTATTTTCAAATTGTGCGTGCATCGCTTCCTCTGTTATTCTTATGACTTTTGTTGACTATTTTGATGACGTAAAACTAAACTTTCTATCAAATTCAATATTATATTTTCCTTTTGTTCAATAAAATATTTTATCTTTTGAAATTAGATCTTTTGGGGTTTTACCCTCCCATTCCACTCTTCTCAATGGCAAAGCAAATGTATGCGCAAGTGTGTAATGATGAAAGGATTTGCCGCGATCGCTAACATTAATAAAGAAAAAATTTTGACGAGTCTGTGTGTGGCAAGGCCCGGCTGTCCTTTCATCATCCGGCTTATCCCTCCCTCATCCTCTCCTCTCTCTTCATTTTTTAATTTTATTCCCTCTCATTTTCCCTATTTTTAATCGCGCATTTTATTTCTTTCTTTTTTTAAATATTTTTATATGTTGTGTTAGGGCCTTAAGCATATTTGTGTCTCAGCCCAAGTAACATTACAACAAATTTTGATGAGTCTGTGTTTTGACTCGTCAAAAATCTCTATCCATCGATGGTATTTTTATGCTCGATCATCGTTGATGGAAAAAGTGAGGCCTGAAACTTATTAATTGAGTAAATAATATATATAACAAGTAATTTATCTTAGTATCTCTGCTCGCCTCTCAAATTTTGAATATTTTTAAATAATTTCTGAGGCTTTTGATTTTAACGATAGGGACTTGTTAAATAGATTATGGTCGATTACCTCCATAATACCAATATTTCCAAAAACACAAGTTTTTCACTACAATTTTATTCCTAATTTTGTTTAAATTTTGATTTTATCAAATTATATAATTCATTTAAAACTCTATCTATCCAGACTTAAACCGTTAAAAACGGTTTTTCCAGAGTTATTCCTCTTGGACTAGACCCCGTCTAGACTCAAATCATTTCATCACCAACCCCTTTCATTTTCTCGATTTCAAAATATTTTCTCGACATTCCCTTTCCTCTTTTCATTTATTCATTTCACAATCCTTTCTAAAATTCTTTCATTTTTTATTTAAAAAAAGTTTTTTGGTCGTCGATCGGCGACGTTGACCGCAATCCTCTTTTCTCCCTAAAAACATGTATCAATGTTGCAAGTAAACATAAATATATATTTGTTTAGCTTTTTTAAAAATATTATTTTTATCATAATAAATGTAAATTCTAATCCCTTTTATAAAAATATTTATTTAGAATTTTGTATTTTTATAGTTAAATATTTGTCACAGGTGTAGTAGAACATTTTTAGCAAACTCTTACTAAAAAATATTTTTATTTGTTTGCTAACTCTTCGAAATAAATTTTTTGACTGACACTTTGCTAAAAATAGAAAATTGATTAAAATTATTTAATTTTTAATTTAGTAGATAAAATTAAAAAATGAAACAATAATGATCACACTCAATCCTTCTATTCAAGACTAATATACTTTTTATCATTTACAATTCTTAGTTTGGGTATCCATGTCAGTAGAGCCTTTGTATAAGTATGGGCGAACCGCCTAGCAGTGCGAAATTTTCTCCCGAATGCTCTTAATTCTCCTGTATCTCTTAATCACCCTATCAATCCCAATATTATTTTTAATCCCTACTTATCCTTCCTAACCCATTTAAATTTTTTTTATTTGTTAAAGATATATTATTTAACAATGTTTACTTCTATGTATTTCTGCAGATAAATTAAATATTTTTAAAATATCGAAAAATTTTATCCAGTTTTACCGAGATACCCATCTCAATTCGTGTACGACCCACACATTCCTTACTCTAATTCGAAGATTTCAAGGATCCACCAGCCCTACTCCAATCTTTTTCAAATTTTGGAGGTAAATAAAATTGGAGATAGCTCATTTTATTTTTGAAGGTTTTATTTGGGCGTATCTAAAAAAGAGATTCGTCTGCCCTCTCAATTTTTTTTATTCTACACATTCACATTTTACAACCTTTTTCTTTAATCAAGTTTGTCTTTGCATGTTCGCTTCCTTTCACAAAAAAAAATAAATTTTCTTAAAGTTCGGCTGTCCTTTCTTTCCAAATTTAAATTATTTTTACATTACTGTCCAATTAAATCCAAAATTTCAATTTCTTTTTCCCTTGGGGATTTTCTATATTTTTCTCTTTTATTTATTTCCTAAAAGCATATCTCCCCCCAAAACTGCCTTTTCCAACTTGGATTACTTGGGGAGTAACCTTTCTCCAAATTTATTGGCCACCCCTTTACATTATATAGCTGTCCACTATTTCCTATCTCACCCAATTTTTTCGTATTCGCTCCTGGAAAGGATCGCCTGAAATGAGAGGTGAAAGAGAAAGGCAAGCTTCGACGCGGTAATGTTTGGTTGGGATCTCATCCCTTCCATATCTCTTTCTTTTTTAACTAAGGATACCTTTGTGTTGTGAAAATTAAGTTTAATGTTGGAATGTATTTTTCTAAAATTTTATAAATACTCCATTTCAATAGAGACCGGACTGAACGAGTCGTGCGAGAATTTATATCTATATATCGAAAATCTTGAAAAACTGAAAAATTTTCTCGTACGAGATATCTCGAAAAATATCGGTTTTGTGATCTTTCTTGATCTTTCTTCGGGATCTACTCTTCCTTAAAATAAAACTAGAAACATAAAAAAGCTGTTTCTAACCATATCGCGCCAATTTTTACCTAAACGGAGATGGACGTTTAAGAGAGAGTTGAGAGGGAAAGAAACCTTTACTTCTTCCCTCTCTCTCTCTTTTTCAATTCGTTTCCGTTACACCAATTCCTGTCATTCCCTTTTCCCTCTTTCCATCCCTTCCCTCAAACATTGTTTTGCCTGCCAATTTTCGTAATGAATTTGCAAATAATTTTATACTAGTACAAAGCTGGATGAGTTTTTTTGCCTTCTTATTAGCCATCCTCTGTCTTTATTCAAAAGAGAAGAGTTTATATCTTTATCAATGCCAAACAAACTCATAATTAGGGTTGTCGGTAAGGGACCTACCGAAATCCAGGATTTTTTGTTTCTACTCTTAGGTTCGGTTCTTAATATCCGAAAATTTTCTAAGTTCCGGCAACCTTCACATATAACAAAGTTGCGGAAATACGGTTTGAGATTATAGTAGCTTCTGCTTTTCTGACACCTCAAACATGACCTTAAGACCTGTGCATTTCCGAGCGACCTTTAATTCAAAT
This sequence comes from Meloidogyne arenaria, assembly GCA_036172955.1. Taxonomy (NCBI): domain Eukaryota; kingdom Metazoa; phylum Nematoda; class Chromadorea; order Rhabditida; family Meloidogynidae; genus Meloidogyne; species Meloidogyne arenaria. The sequence goes on from JARQAB010000003.1 coordinate 766,851, forward strand.
AAGTTAAGTTCAAATTATAGCAACTATTCCGTAAAAATGTTTAAACTTAATCTGGTTAATTTATCAGCAACTTCAGTTTTCTCTCACAAGTAGTAGTTCAAAAACCAATTTATGTAAAAAAATTTATTTTCTTCTAAAACGGATTGTGTTACAATTTATTTTTCAATTTTATTTTCCATTTTCTAAGCAATTTAAGAAAAGGGGAAGGACATTAATGTTTTGGGGAACGAAATCGATATGTTTTTACTGTTCTTGACCGGCTGGAAGGAGTGTAAAAAGAAGAAAAAAGGCAGATGGCGCATCCGAAACGACTAAGGCCAGACTATACTATTTACTATTTTTACTAAACAAAACGGGAAAGAAACAGGGAAGGTTATGGGGAAAAAGCTAAATAAAAGAAAAAATGGATAAAAATGCAAATGGTCTGGCTGCTTTAGCTTTGGTCGCTTGGGCACCTAACATCTAGACGCGGGCTTACAAAAATTTAATATTCTAGAGCAGTACTGGATACGGCTCCGTGAGTAGCTCCACAACTGACTTTAGGTGGAGCCGGAGCCCTAAATACTCAACATTAGCATAGAAGCAGCATACTAGAAAACTAGTTTTTAGTGAGTAAAAGTACTCTCACTATTCAAAAATATCAAAACTTGGGATAGACCAGCAGTAATGCCAACGATCAAGAAATTTAAATAAAAGAAAATAATTGTATTTTTACATATTAAGTAAATTTTAATTAAAAATATCAGTTGTCCTTTAATTAAATAATACGGAGAGTCTACTGTATTCCCAAGTTTCTGCTTTATTCCCGCGTCCCAACCACCTCACGCCCAAACCATCCCAATCCCTCAGCTTTAGCTTTATTTTCCTCCTTTTTATTCATTTATTCCGCTTTCGTCACGTTAAATTCATTCTTTTTAGCGCCCATCTGTTTAGGTAAAATCTGTACATCCTCGTCAAATTTTGTTTTGCTTTTTATTTCTTTTTTCATTTATTTCAGTGATATCTATATGTCATTTTATGTCACCCCTCTTATCCCTTTTTGAGTAGCTAATAAAACCAGAATAAAAATATCCTTTTTTGAAGTTATATATTTTATTTTTCCTTGTTGCCACTTGAATTTATTAAAATTTTTGTTAAAATTAAATTTGGATAGGTCATGTAAAAATGCTAATTTTAGCAAGATTAAGGATTACTTGAATAAATAAAAAATTTCTTTTACTTAATATATTATTTATTAAATTTTAATATTCTAATACCTTCTTAAAATGCATAATCCCGGTCTTACTTCCAAGACATGTTTTACGATGCTACAACAATTATGTCTCGCACTCATAAATTAAACATTGTCAATTAGGGTTGTCGGTTTCAAGCCGAACCGAATCGAAGATTCCCGATTCGGTTTGTCGTTTCGGTTTCGGATAACCCAAAATTTTTTTTTCGGTTAACAAATTCCTCAGTTGGTTAACCGAAGAATTTGTTGAAACCGACAACCCTGTTGTTAATCTTAACGTTTACCTCTAAACTAGTCATGTCTGGTTTATCAAGTTTTTTCGTTAACCGGAAGTCTGACCCAGAGTATTTCAGTTCGGTCTGAAACCTTCTTTAATCTCAATTACCTCAAACCCCTAAATAGAGAATTATACCAAAAAAATAAAATTAAAACCTCTCAAAAAAGAAAGAGGATATACCAGCCATTGAAGAGGCTTCTTATAAATGCATTTTTATATTTTTTAACTCCAATTTCTCTCCTTTTTTGTAAATAAAAGTGCAGTTTATTGCCGTTTATTTAAGCTATTTTTTATCCTTTTTTACTAAAAACTCTTTCCTCTTTATAAGAAAATATCCAATATATTTATCCAACTTTGAAGATGTTTTTTTAATAATATTTATGTTTACTTGTAAAGTAAAATTAAAATTATTTCTCTTTTCACAAAAAAATAACTATACACAAATATTTTTATTTAATTCCATTGCCCTCATTTTTTTTGTTTGTTGGGAGGGAGGGAGAAAATTGTTTTTGGTAGATATGTTCTGTCATTATAAATATATCCTCCTCGCTATTCTCATTGAGGATAACCACAATTTTCTTTTTGGGTTTAATTCGTTTTATATAAAAATATAAAGGAATATCTCTAAAGCATTTTACTATGTTCAAACAAAAATTTAAAAAATATTGTATAGAATGTCGAATAAAAATTAGCAGAATGCCTGATAAGGGTGTGCCTAAACTGTTTTAGAAGGCAAAACGGAACAGCTACCCAGTTCTGTTTAGAGCCAACTCTTCTAGGGGTGATAATTTGCGGAATATGAAGAAAATGAAATAAATTATTCTAGCCGGGCCAGGCAATATTCACTGCTCACTCCTTCAAAGTGATTAAACCGGACAATGAATATTCTGTCATTATAAATATATCCGATCGGTCAATAAATATAAGACTGACTAATATCCTCATTGACCACTTGATTTATTTTTTGGATTATATTAGTATTATGAGATTATTATATCTCTATCCTATTTCTACCTTACAATAGTTTTTTGTGAAAATTTAAAAATTGAAAACCAATGTTTCGTTAGAAAACTATATCCCAAAAAACCTGATTTTGAAAATCGGATTAACCGAAAAACATGTAAAAATCACCAATAATGGAAGTTTTTGAAAGATTTAAGAATTATTTTATTCATCCATCTCTCTCTCTCCCTCTCTAAGAAATCATTAAAATCTTCCACAAGAGAAATTTGGCGACAAATTATAATTTTTATTATTGAGGGTTGTGTAAAGGTGTGAATTAACTTATAAAATTGACGGGAATGTTTACTTAATATATATTATTGACCGATTTTCTCTATATATAAAAGTCATCGCTGCCTTGTACGAAAAAGAGAACGCCGGATATAAAAATGGAACGAAAAATGTAAAAACATATTAAATGCAAGAGTAAAGCAATTTGCGCGAAATGGGGAGTTTGAAGGGATTTTTCCATTCAAAATTGAATTTCTCTCACTTTCTCATTCTACTCGGTCCCATTTTGGTTAGCTGATATTTGCGTACAGACGTTTGCGAACCAGGGATGTCACGGGTTACCCGAAATTCGGACGTTTTTCGGCCCTAACCCTGGCCCGAGAAAATTTTCAAACCCCGACACGACTTAATTCTCAACCGTGACATCCCTGTTTTGAACAAAACTAAAGTCTATTAAAATGGGAACAAATTGGTCATTGCTTCCCGGATATACAGTAATAATTTTGGGACTGCTGTACTTATCATAACTTATCTCAATAAGCTATAGGATAGAATTTTTAGAGAGTGTTCAAAAATGTCTTTACGCAAATGTCGTTCTACCCTCATTTTCTCTCTTTTAGAGGACAAAACTCTCTATTCATCCCTATTATTCTTTTCTAAAAAGCTTTTTTTTCTTTTTAGACGTTGAAAAAATATTTTTAATATTATTTTCACGCCTCACTTCCGTCTAAGCTTTGGATGGTTAAATTAAAATAAAATTTATAAAATTTAAAATCAAAAATTCACTCTAATTGAAGGGGGACAGTGAAAGCTTCCCTTACCTGCGAGAGTTCCTTTGTGAGAAATTTTCTTCCCAAAATGTTAGTTATTCTTTTCGAGATATTCTCTATTAAATCCTCCCTTTTAATACCCTTTCCATTTCTAAAATTTTTTTCTGAAGATTTTCTTTGGCATTTTTTATTTTTTTTATTCCCTTGGTTAGAGAAAATTCTCTTCATTTCCCATTGTCTCTCGTTGCACTTTTAATTTCTTTTAATATATCCTTTCCTCATTACCATTCCTTCCAAAAATTAATTTTCTTCCATTTTTAAATAGTTTATAGTCTTCAAATGTTCTTTGCTTTTTATTCCCTTCCAGAAAAGCTCATCACTTTTGTGCTCAAAAATAATAAAAAGCTTGTTTTTCCTGGCTACCCTCCTTTTTTCTTTCTTTTTTCTTCTCCTTCCGCTTCAAAAAACATTTTTCTTTTACCCTCATCATGCATTTTGCTCGGTCATCGTTCCTTCTCCTTTTATCCGCTTTCTTTGAGGATGTGTGGGAGTGGGGATGTGCGCGATTAAACGCCAAAAGGAGCACCCCAATTTTTAATTAGGGGTAGGACGTCTCAAGCATTGGTGGATGGGGTTAGCCGAAACCCGGACTTCTTACTCTTTCTCGATCCATCCCTGATCTTAAGACTGTATCCTCTTGAATAATTTATGAATCCGAACCGCCCTAGCATGATTAAAGGCATCTGAAAGAAATAAATAAAGCCATACTATGGCGTTCATTTATCTAATTTTCAACTAATTTATGGCTCTAAAACGTAGTAGATTAATGCTATTCATTTCCAAAATTATTTTTTACAAATTTTTAATTGGTTCTTCTAAATATCTTTGTAATAATTAATACAGAATAAGAGAAATGTGATCTTATATGTATGTAATACTTAAAAATAAAAAATATGTTACATAAAAAATTAATAATGGAGTTTAGTTACTTAATATGCAAAAATACAATTATTATTTTATATATGTATAGCGATTCTATTTATGTTTCATTACAAGAAAAGCTTGTCCGCAAACTTATTTTTGAATGGGGAAAGCTTATTCCCCAGACAAACCGAACGAACCGAAAATCCAAAAATTTTCGGTTCGTTTTATCGGTTCGGTTTCGGTTAACCAATGGATCTGGTGAAACCGACAACCCTACCCCAGATACAATAATAAAGTGAGACTGAATCTAGCTTATTGTTAGCAGTTGATCAATCTTTTTTTAGTCAATCAGTACCGCCTTTACAAATTATTAATTTTGTGGATTTGATTATTCTAATTATCCTTGTAATTTTTTTCTGTGAGAGATAAACTCGAATCTCGATGTTTAATATTCCCTTTAATTATCTATTATTTGGTGTATATTGAATAGAGGTTGTCTTTATTTTTTAAATAATTTTTAAGGCACTCTATTCTCCATTCTACCCTCAATTCCCCCTAATTCTAACAAAAACACATTTTCCTATTTGGCGTTTTTTGTGCACACCCTTTATATTCCTCTTTCTGTCGTGTAATTTGCCTTTTCCTTCGTCTCGCTCCACCCAAAAATACTCAGTTTTTCTTTAATTTTTTCGTCTTAAATTTATTCCCTCCTCGATATTCTTTTCCATTTTCTTCCAATTTCTTTTTTATTCTTCTTAATCATTGCCTCAAAAATTGCAAAAAAAAAACACATTTCTTGGGTCCTCCCAAAAATTAAAAAAAAACAAATTTTTTCGAAAAAACAGCTACTTGTTTGTAAATAAATAAATTGTATTTTTTTATCCTCTTTCTTAGAAAAATAAAAAAATAAATAGATTAATTAATGAAAAAAAGAAAAAAAATTTTAACAAAAAAATGCGCACATTTACTGTCATCCAAGAAAATTTTTTAAAACAATAGGCCGACATTGACCACAAAATTATTTTGTTAAAAATGTGTTAGTGTTCAAATTACACTTACAAAAATATTTGTTAAAAATTGTGAAAAAATAAAAATTTTTAAATTTGTATTTTTTAGCCATTGTCCGCAAAAAAGTAAGTCCGCAAACATTCTCCGCAAAATGTTTTGCGCGAAAAGTTGTTTGCAAAATCTACTATTTTAGATAATAAACAATCTATTTAAACTTAAATTCTAGACTTTAAAATATAAGAAGGAATATATACTGGCATATTTATAATGTTAAGATTATTCCTTAATTAAATTCTGTTTAATATGCAATAATGCAATTATGTTTTTATTTAAATATTTTTACATTTTCTTGTCATGTGGTTTGTGTAAATAGATTTATTTTATTTTTGGATAGGGAATTTTCATTCCCTAAAAACTAACAAAAACTTGTCATAGTTCAAATCAAACATTTAAATGAATCTTTGCCTACTGGCCATTTGTTTCAAGGTTCAGGCACTGCCACTTTCTTCCATTTTATGATTTTTATGTGGTTCTCTCCTACGATAAAGCTATAGTTTCACAAAACCTAAACTCTGATAAATTATTATTATCAATTTTAAATTACTTATTCCTTCGATTCCTTGCCATTCAATTAATATAATATTCCACAATTTATTAATTTTCAAAATCGATTTTTTTCTTTTTTTCTATAGCCCTCTAATACTTATCCCTTATTTAAAAATATTTAATTAATTTTTTTATTTATTTATAGCTTTAAATTCTAGTCTCCAATTAATCATCAAAAAACAGCCTAAAAGTACTCAAGTTATTTAGTACTTACTACATAATATTAAATATTTAATTATTGCTACTATATAAAGGTTACACGAAAGCATTAAAATATAGATTTTATTAAATACGAATTTCAAGTATTTTGTTAAATTTTATCTTACTCTTTTTGATTTTTTTGGGTTGGGTTTACCAATCCATACAATCCAAAAATTCTAATTATTTTAAATTTTAAAACGTAAAAGTTATTTGTTTAATTTTTAAAGATGGGAGACAATCTTCTGGAATCATACAACCCTCTATACGAGTATGTTTTTATTTTGTCTTTAATTGTATTCTAATACAATTTAAAGTGTCCATCTCCGGCAGTATTTTGCTCTCCCTCATATGCAAAAACATTTGAGAAATCTTGGACTGGTCAGATTTTATTAATTAAAAGCTGACATTCATAAGGAACTTTTACATATCATGAAATATTTATTACTTCAATTAGGCTTTATGTACACATCGAAATTTGCAGACTAATATTAATTTTATATCTTCTCGCCCCAACATAATATTGAAACTTACCTCCTCACGCTCCGAGAAAACATTTTTTTAAAATCGACTCGCTGTTAAAAATTATCGAGATTTATAATCGAGATCACAAACATAATTCCTACCTTTTCAATCAGTCAATAATTAGTTAGGAAATTAAAATTTCCTATTCAAAAATACTTTCCTGGCAACACAATAAAATACGACGAAGACTTATTTGAGCTAAATAAAATAATAATTGAATTTTTTCATACTAAGTAAATCCAATTTTTATTTTCTTATTTCTTTCCTAACTACCTCCATTGCAAAATCACTAAGATTTTCAAAAACCTTTGAATAATTGATAAATTTTTATTTAAGCTCGATGGGTCTGCTGGACAAAGTGAGGAGTTACACGCCGGTCATTTACAAATGATGGATATGATGTTACGGAATAGGTTACATTTTCTTAAATAATTTTTCATTCTTTGTCCGATCTAGTGAGTCTTTAATTATTCTTTCAAAGCTCAAAAACCTTATGCTAAATCTTCAAATTCTTTAAAACATTAGTACAGTATTTTTCCTAATTGAGCGACTGACTCTCTGTTCTTAAAGCACTAATTAAGGAGAGCTGTAAAGACATCTGCCAAATAGATACTCAATTACAAAAACTCAATGGGGTCCCTCAAATCAAATCCATTTGAGGGCATCTGTTCTTTATACATAAATCCTTATCCAAATTTTCTCCTGAATTTTTGGAAAGGGTTGTTTTTAAGTATTTTTTGAGTTTGAGTAGATAGAGTAGTTAACAGCAAAATCTTTTCAAAACCAAAAAAATTTAAGAGAAAGAGTACTTCAACAATTAGTAGACCTTCAACGTAAATTAGATGCAGCTGAGAAAGTGGAGCTTTACAGACGTATTCGAGTTTGTTTTTTTAATTTTAATTTTTTTAAATTTTTAACTTTAGAGTGGAGTTACAAATGCAGAAGAATTAGAACGTTCACATGTTTCACGGAGTCTTTCGCGTCCAGCTAGAAGTTCGTGTTTTTAAATTTTATTTATAGAGGGTAAGCGGTACTGATTTTCGTGTAACGATTAAATGTACTTAACAATATTTAGGGAATAATATCCCTATCCAAAAATATACGACATCTACGATAATCCATCGTGTAGCAGAGTTAAAAAGAAATTTAAAAAAATTTTAATTTAATTATTGCATATTAAGTAAAATTCAATTATATTTTGAAGTAATAAAGTTAATCTTCAATCTTATTTGAGGAAATAGATTTCCCCATTCAAAAATATGAAAACATGATCTGCCGAAAGAGCAACTTTGTGACACTGTTGGAAAATTTAGATAAATAATAATTGCTTTTTTGTATATTATGTAAAATCAATTATTTTGTCGGTGAATTTCTGTACAAAAAATTTTTCTGCCAATGTCGGGTCAGAAGACAAGGAACTTTAATATTTTTCTTTCCCTAAATAATTTATTTCATAAGTTTAATTTTGTTGTACCAATTATTCTATTTTTACATGGAGTAATTATGGGTTTTTGGCCCTCTTAAAATTTTTCGTTCGACAAATAGAAAATGAATTTTTTCGTTTACGGCCTTCCGTAATTCTAAAAATTTTTGCCTGCGGAGCAAAAAGGTCTACTTGAAACTATTCAAAAATAATTTTAAAAAATATTTAAAGGCGCACTTGGAAATGGCCGATTTTCAAGAGAGGGAGGTGGTCATCGACGTCAACAATCGCATAGCCCTGAAGCTGGGGATTTGATTAAACGGGTTGAGACAGATTATAGAGCTGACAGTGCCCCGATCAAAAATTCAAAAAGTATTTACAACAGATTGGCAGCTAATGCCTACAAATACCAATATTTACATAAGGTAACGAGAGAAATATTTTTATTTGTCAGGGAAGGTATTTAAACTTCTGAAATAAATGGGATAATTGAATAATTAAAAAGCATTTACAAAGGAATTAAAGAAAAGGGTTTAAGAAATGAAACTCAAGCAAATAACGTTAAAACCCAAAGACTTCATTTTTCCTTTTTACTAATTAACACATCAACAACAATTAAGACCTTTTAAGCTTTGAATTTTTATTTTTTGCATACTGTAGATCAGGGATGAGGCGGGTTATCCGAAACCCAATACCAGTAACCCGGTCTTTTTTCCACTCAAAATCCGGAACCGATTTGGGGAAAATTTTTAAAACTCGATCCGAAATCCGACCTGACTTTTCTTGACCCATAAGAGGGAGAGTTACTTCTTAAACTCCATGGTTAAACACCATAAATATGGAAAAAACTATATACCGTATTTATTCTAATAGAACCACAGTGGTTCTATTTTTCAACCCTCCCATTTTGTGTGGTTATATTAGAGACTGTGGTTCAAATAGAGACGTGGTTCTATTAGAATAAATACGGTATATACATTCATAATATCTTTGGAAAAATATTATGAATGGGCTTAGCATCCACGGATACGGCATATGCCCCAAAATTTTCAAACTGACAGTCGTTGGAAATTAGATAACTCTAGGAATGGGGATGGCAAAAAACATGTGATTTCTAACTTTTTCGGCAACTTTGGCCTCTTATTTTTTGATTTTATTTAGTCTAAGTCGAATAAAACTTTTGTCATTTATTTGAATCCTCTCGCTTAAAATATTTATTTTCCTCAATTTATTTTTCAGCTCGACGACCGAACTCTTCGCAAATACATGAACTCTTTACGCAAACAATTGGCCAAACTCGAACGTTTCAGAGAAGTCTCTTTTGGCCCTCACACAATGGCTAAACACCAACCGGCGCAGTTGCAACAATCCTGGTTTTTCCGTCGCAGGTCCCTGCCCAGTTTGGAAGCCGCAGTCGGCGCTACTAATAACTCACAATCCCAACAAACTAACGGGGGTTGGAGGTGAAGGATAACAAAAAAATATTTAAGGGTTTAAGAAAATCTTTTCTATACCTTTAATGGTTTTTCTCAATTTTCGGGACATTACTTTCTTTGTCTTCTTTTCCAAAAAATTTTTTCTATTCTCAAAACTTTTTTTGGAAAATCCAATTGATGAGACGGAATTTCATTCAAAAATCTTGCTTATCAAATTTTTCGAAATTTTTGAGTATCCTTTTGAAGCTTACTTGGGTTGTTCTAACTAGAGGTCGATCGGAATTTTACTTCCGAGTTCCGACGTTTTTCTTTCTGATTTCCAATTTCCGAAAATTTGAGCTGATTTCCGATTTCCGACTTTTGAGTCATTTCCGATTTCCGACAACTCCGCATTTCCGATCGGCTTCTGGTTTTAACTGAGATTGGACCTAGACGAGATCTCGACAATAATCTCAGTTATCGTGATCGATGTTTTCCGAGATATTTTTCTTTTTCCATTTGACCCTCAAAGACCAGTCTTTAAATATTCTAAATTTTTCCTTTCTCGTTTTCCTTTGCTTGGGTGCTTCAATAACAAAAATTATATGAAATACTTAACTAATTTTGAAATTTACTAACCTTTCTAACACTTTAACTGTCCTTCCAATTTTTAAGACAATGATCTCTTTTAATAAATAGAGAGATCATGTCTTAAGTTTTGAGGTAAAGTCCGCAAACAGAATTAAGAATACATTCGAATTTCATTATAGGATACATTCACATCTGGGGCAAAAAAATTTATCGTCATTGAGAGAGTTAAAAGTTTTTGGTGCAAGCATCTCCTAGCGGTGTCCTGAAACCTTCGCTCACTTCGTATAGGTGCAAATACCGTCATGCCCCTTTAATAGATTTTTAACCCTCCTCCTAGCAAGCGTTTAAATGTTAATCACTGGATCTTCTTTTTTCCTTAGCTATATTGAGGTTTGAACTTTAACATTTGCTGATATTTTATCCTTATAATGCTGATAACATTTGCGGACTCTACCTTCAGAAATCAACTATCATTTTCCTTTCCTTTTTGAATTATTAATCCTAAAAGCAAACTCAATTCTTTATTTCAGAAGCCTCAAATCAGGCAGAAAATCACGAAGCGGCAAGTCACAATCTCCACGCCGTGCAGGTGCTGCGGCTGATGAACCTTTAACCAAAATGCGCATAACTTCAATGTCACGCACTAGAGCAAGTCAAAAACTTCCACCCTTGCCACAAACCTCAAAACGTTCTTTTACTGGAAATCGTTCAATGCCGACTCCAAGCAAGTCTATGGAGCAGAAACTGCCGCCAACAGGCATTACCAAGTAAGAAAACAGGGTATTTTATAGCCTCTATAATAGCCTCTAAAATATAATAGCCTCTAAAATATAATAGCCTCTAAAAATAATTTTTCTTATCAGGCAAACTAAGAAGACTCAAGAACGCCCTCCACGTCGTTCTCAACCAGCTACTGTTCAAAAAACACCCGGCATTAAAACAACGTCAATTGGGGCTCGACCTCCTTCATCTAAAGGATCTATTACTCCTGTCAAAGTGCAGAAGCCTCCTTCCATGTCTGGAGCTTTACCAGTTATAGGAGCTGCTGTAGGTGCTGCTGGTGTTGCAGCAGTGGCAGCTACTATTGGAAATGATGATGAGCGTAGGGAGGAGGATAATAGAGAAAATGTGGTCAGTTTAAATAAATTGAAGAAGAGACGGATATTTACAGGCAAATTTTTTTGCGGGAACATAAAAAACAGAACAAAATTCTTCGCAAAAATATATCCGTCCCTTTTAAATATGTAGTACCAGAAAATCTTGGTTGAAAATGAATAATTTTTTTTTATTTACAGGCCCCCTCTCCTTCAATTTCCTTAGCCGCCTCACAAACTACTACAACCGATGGACAACCAGCAGGTGATTCTGAGTGGGAGGGAGATCAAGTTGAAGCTCCAGCAGAGGTTGTAAATGAGGAGGAAGCTAGGCCAACACCTGGGCCCTTTGAAGGAGAGACAGAAGTAACAGAAAACCACATGGAAGGAAGTGAAGGACAACTAACCGCTCGAACTGAAGTTAAGTCTGCTGCTAAGGAAGAGTTATTGGAAAGGCAGGATGAGGCGATGGAAGAGAATAAAAATGAAGTGAAAATGAAAAATGAGGAAGAAATTAAAAGAGAAGTGATATCGCCTGTTGAAGGAGAAGCAGTCGGTTCTGCGAGGGAGGAGGATGAATTTAAAAATATTTCTTTATCGCCTGGAAGAGAAGGAATGGAGGAATCGGAAGAAATTCCACAAGAGCCATCACAAGCATGTTCTCTTCAACAACACTATGAGCGTGTCAAAAGAGAAGCTGAAATAAAGGCAGAGGAAAAAGAAGAGGAAGAAGTATTTGAACAACCTGTACAGAAGGAAGAAATATATGAAGATAAGGAGAATGAAGGAATAATCAGTCCAAAAGAAGAAATTGTTAGCACACAATCTCCCGAAAATATAATAATGAATGGAGGGCATTATGGGCATAATGAAGAGGTTGAAGGAAGTGAACGCTCTGTGGAAATTAAAGAAGAGAGCTTAAAAGAAGCCGAACCAATAAGTGATGAAGAAAAGAGGGTGACCGATTCTCGTGTTAGTTTTGCAAAAAGTGAAGATTCTATTGAAAGAAGGGAAGAATACCCAAGTGAAAGACAAAAAAGTGAAGAAGCGGTAGTTGAAATGGAAGAATTGTCTAATCGAAACGTGGAAAATGAAGAAAATATTCAGGAATCGCCTGTTAAGGTTACGATAACTCCATCGCCAGAAAATAGAAGTTGGGGAGAGGAGGAAGAAATAAAAGATAGAAAAGAAGATGAGGATGAGGAAAAAGTCGTTATGGCTGAAAGCCCTGCTGAGAGTCCAATTGTTCAACATTCTGAGGCTGGGAGAGATGGAGAAGTTGAATTGGAAGGCTCTCCAAGAGTGGAAGAGCAACTGGGACAAAGCGAATCGCCTTTAGAATTTACTCATTCAGTAGTGAATGGAATAAATTATGAAGGACAAGAAACACAAAATGAAGAACATGAAGCTGAACGTGATTTAGAGCATCGTTATGAGTTCCCAGAATCGAAAACTGTCTCAGATTACGTTGAAGAGCCTTCTGAACAATATGATGAAAATAAGAATGATGAAGTATTTGAGGAAGGTCACAGAATGAAAAGGGATGTTGATGGATTTGGTGGAGGTGAAGAGTATTCTGCACGAAAGGAGGAAGAACATTTTGGAGAGGAAGAGGGACTGCATACTGAAAGAGAGGAAGAACATATAGAAAGAGGGGAAAACGGATTTGGAAGAGAAGAAAGTCAACAGACAGGAAGAGAGGAAGAACACTTTGGAGGAGAAGAGGGAGTGCACACTGAAAGAGAGGAAGAACATATAGGAAGAGAGGAAAACGAATTTGGAAGAGAAGAAAGTCAACATTCTGGAAGAGATGAAGAACATTTTGGAAGAGATGAGAAAGAGTTTGAGCAATTAGAAAATACGAATACTGAAAGAGAAAGTGATAGACATATCGGAAGTGAAGAGGAACAATTTAGTGGAAGAGAAGTTTATACCGAAAGAGAGGAACATTCTGGAAGTGTAAAGGAGTCACATAATGAGGAAGATAATGGGGACTTTAGAAGAGAAGAATTACATTCTGGAAGTGAGAATCAATATACTGAAAGAGAAGAAAGAATGATTGGAAGAGATGATGTAAGAACAATTGGTGGAGAAGAGGAAAGGTTAAAGAGTGAAGACGGAGAGCAAGGAAGAGAAAATGAACATACAGGAAGAGAAGAGCATCTAGGAGATAATGAAGTAATGATTGGAGGAGGAGAAGAAAATACAGGATTAGAACATGCCGAAAAAGAAGAGATTATCGGAAAGGAAGAAGAGGATGATCGCTTCGAAAAGGAATCTCAGCATACTGGAAGAGAAACTGTGGAACTGATTAAAGGTCCCGATGAGACAGAATTTGAACAGTTAGTCGAAAGCGAGTCTGTCCAGCCTTCCAATGAAGATACAAGTAGAAAGCTTAGCGGGTCGGAGAAGTTTATTCAACTAGAGTCGGCCGAAAGAGGATCAGTACAAGAAGATAGGCCAGAAACGATGATGAGTTTAGGGAATAATTCACAGGTGTTGCCTGATGAAGCGTCGATAATGCATGGTACATCCGAGCTTGATACTCATTCCAAAGGTGGAGAAGACGAAATTGATGAGGCAAACTTAGTGCATTCGGAAGAGACTGAATACAACAGACCGGAAAGTAAAACTGAAGTGTCAGAGGTTAGACATGAGGATGAACCTGAAAATGAGGAAATTTCTGGGTTTGGACATCAAGAGGTACAAGAAAATGGATCGGAGATACACCATGAAGAAGTTCCCGAAAGCAGACAAGAAGTTGAACCTGAAATTATCAGTCGAAAATCTGAAGATATGTCGGAGGTTTTACATGAAAACTTTTCTGAAGCTAGGCACGAAGATGTTCATGAGAATATATCAGAAGTTAGACCGGAAAGTGAGCAGGAAGTTAGTGAGAGGAATGTTGATGATCGGTCTGGATTTAGTCCTGAAGTTGTTTCTGAAGCTAGACTTGAAGAAGTATTTGGAGATGGGCAAATTGGAGAGTTTGCGACAAATCAAGACGGATCCATAAATAATTTTGGAAGCCATACATCCAGAGAAGGGAATGAATTTTATGAGAAGAATGAAGATGAAAATCAACGCACAGGACATGAAAATGAACACGAAACGTTTCGTTCGGAACACAGTGAAAAGCAAAGCTTGAATGAAAAGGAAGAACAATCTCTTCAGTTATCTGAATCACCGAATCTCTTAGTCTCTGGCTATGAGGATGATGCTCGATCCAATCATTCTAAACCTTTTCTTCAACAGCCTTCAATAGAAATAACGCCAGCTTCTGATCATAAATATGTTGAGGTTTGTACTATAGTTGAACTATTTATAAGATACCCTAAAATTAGACCAAGGAAAGGACCTACTTAAACGATACTCCCAAAATTGGATAACCCTTTATAAAATATTTTTTTTACCCCAAGAGTGGGTACCTTATATTCTGGTCTGATTGTAAAATAACCAATAAAATTAAAGAATTAACCAAATTTTAAATTAATATTTTAGTATCGAGGAGAAGATGAATCGAATAGTGAACATTCCCAGCCCATGTCGCCCGTTGGAGAAGAAAGTCAGCAGCAACAACAACCACACGTCGAATGGAGGAATTATGAACAACAAAACATTCATCAGGTTATTTGAAGAAAATTTTTCGAAATAATTTTTGAATTTAGGAGGAGAATCACAACAACACTAGCAACTACCAAGAACAACTTATCGACTTCAGCTCATCACCAACTGCTCAAGGGGATGAAATAATAGATATTAGCCATCAAACACAACATTCCCCTCATCAAAACGGGCATCTGAAAAATTATGAGGACCACGAAAACGAAGATGACGAGAACACTTCCTTGCTAACTTATAGAACTGAAAATGAAGACTCTCCTAGCAAAAAGAGTAATAATAACTACAAGGGAGAGAACGGTCATTTACTTTTGGGGAATGGAGAGAATAGTGGGAGATTGTCATCTTCTTCAACAGAAACAGAGGGAGCAGATCATGAAAATAATAATAGTGATTCTTCTTCGGTTGTGATACGTCAAGGAACTTCTACTAGTTTGGAACACGGGCAACAACATTTCCAGAAATTGGAGAATGAGGGTAGAATTGAACAGTTGTGAAAAATAATGTAGTGATATATGAGAGGAATTAAAGTTGAGAGAATTTAGAGATTGGGCTAATAAATTAACGTTTCCTTCATTATGGCAAGATTTTTCTGAAATTATTTACTTGCGGAAGACCCTAATACATTTAGATCTCGCTCACAGACCAAGGAACGAGCCGCCCCGATTCCCGAAAATCGGGAATTCCCGACGTTTTTTGGGTCGGGAATCCCGATTTCACAAAATCGGGAATTTATTTTTTCTCGCGAATTCCAGATTTCCCGAAACCGGGAATTTATTTTTTTTGTCGGCTCGTTCCCTGATGCACACTCACCTTGATATTTCTCCCTTTTTTAGTTTGGGATCAGACCCGGTTCAAAATTTTTTAAAAATTATCGCAAATTGTAAAGAATCCCCTTAATTTATTAGTCCAATCTCTAATGGAAATATTTGTTTGGTTTGCACGGGCACAAATGAATTTCTAAACTTTCGATTTTTGATTAATTAAAAACAAAACCATCCCTTTTTTTAGTTAAACGCTTCAATTAAATCTTGCTTTATTTTAATTATTTAATTCGGAAATAGAGCCCTAAATTAGAGAACAAAAATTGTTTTTAACTAGGGTTGCTGGTTTCAACAAAATTTTCGTTTAACCAAACAGAACCGAAATTTCGGGTCAGCTCGGTTTGAAACCGACAAGCCTATTTTTTACTAAGAAAATTATGAATACCTACATACTTAATTTATGGCTTTATTTTCGACGATAAGTTTTAACATTGCTGCATTGTTTTAACGATTTTCCAACGATTTATTTTTTGGATAAATGCACACGAATTTTTATAAACCATAGAAATAATCTGACAATATCGTTATTTAATACTTTCAATAAATATTATTTTTATATATGTATTAGAATGCTGTGACAATAGTTCTAATTGTTTTTTTAATTCAAAATCGGCAGCTGATTAGCGTATGTCACAGATGGATTAATATCATTGGATAATTCTAATTGCACGAAACGTTGAAACGTTCTAATTGCACCGCCTGCGGCGGTGAACACTAAATCCTTAGACGTCTTCGGTGCATATCACAATACCTATTTTTTAAATTTCCCTCTCGATAATTTATTTTTAATCTTATGTCAGATTGAGCATATATAAAGAGTCCAACACTTATTTGTTAGTGTCTATGACCTCATAAATAAACACATAATATAATAAAATCAAATGTTAAGATGCACTGATAACTTTGTGTTTAGAAGTTTCTCCTCAGTGCGATTCATTGTTCATTTACAGGGCGATACATTGTTCATTTACAACTTTGTTCTTTAATGATTCCCTTAATTTTTGTCAATACTGTGGTCAAAATAAATAAAAACTAATATACACGGGAAATACTTATGGTTGATTTGCAGCCTTGTGTCAGAGGCCACTTTTGTATTAGGGACTGGATCTTTCAGCAGAATTCATCTCCTGATAATAAGGCTAAAGGTGTGCACAGTTGCTTCGCAGTCCATTTAATATGTTTTATCTTGCCTCAACTTTGCCTACCGTACACATCGGATTTGAAATCTTAGATTACTCTTTTTTGTCTATTTTAGAGGAAAGGGTCTGTGCTTAATAATTCAGAAGTTTGGAGCCGATTCAAAAATTACTCGTCCAGTAATGGGAGAAAGGGTTACCCTAGTAGGTGCGAACTATTGCCCAAAATTTTTCGGCGCGCCTTCGACTCTGTGTAAAGGCAAGTGATGGGTTCTTCAAAAATTCTTGATTATTGTTGTTCCTTATTTAATTCTCTATCACTTAAACTTTATTTGATCCCTATATCTTTAAATGGAATAGGTGGGTCACCCTGTAGTTGCCAAGCCAGCCAAGCTAAATACACTTTCAATTGGGGCAGGAAAACTCGCCCAAACCCCTCGGCATTTCCTTTAAATTGTAGACATATCTCATCGTATTTCAGCGCCGCAGGCGAAAATTTTTGAATATTGGAAGTCCAAGCTGTAGATTTCTTCCCTTTTTGCGAATCCGGAAAAGGCAAACATTTATTTAAAAATTTATTAAAACGTTATGTCTATAGAACGAAGCAATTGCAATTAAAAATTACTGAAAATTAAATTAAGAAAAATAAATATGAAAAAATATTTGGACATAATTTTGAAGAATAGTACGGCTATAATTCTAAAGAAAAGATCAAATATAGAGCACGAAAGATATAATATAGAGAACGGAAAGATATATAGGCTAAATTAGAGCCCCACCCTAAAATAGAGCCACACTTTGGAGGATAGTTGGAAAATAGAGCCCCATGGGGCTCTATTTTAGGAAATACGGTATGTATTTTTTTGTGTTTTCATATTTAAAATTCATCCTTTGTTTATCTTAAATTTGTTCAGGATTTATCAAAAGAATTTAAATAATCCAAAAAATAGGAATCATCCGATAAACTCAGATCTGTTAAATCATCATGATCATCCATTTGTTGAGTATGAAGGCCATCAGCTGATTGAATATTTGGTTGTCCAGATAAATTATTTAAACAATCATCCATCTGTGGATTAACAAACGAAGTTCCTTCAGCATTATCATTTCCTTCCAAATTATGAGAAGATTGAATAGGAATGCTTCTTAATATTGAAATTTCATTTTTTAAATTTTCCTTCTCATTTTTCTTTTTTTCTCGGTACTTTCGACTATATTCTCTCCTCTTTTCTTTATTCTTATTGTAGTAGTTTCTTTCATATTCGTTTTTATTTTGTTTATAATTTGCAGAATTTCTTCTTTCTTTTAGTCTTTCTTTATTCTCTTCTTAATATTTTCGACCAGATTCTTTCCTCTTCTCTTTATTCTTTTGGTAATAGTTGCTGAGATGTTCTTTTTTCTTTATCTTTTTTTCTGCCAATTTATTGCCATTCTTGTACATTTTAGTAATTTTTGGTTTTGGTTTTAATGTTTCTTTATAATTTTGATTTTGAGAAGCAACAGACGATTCAGCCCCATCATTTAATGATTTACTCAAATCCTTGCAAGTTTCCTCAACGCTAGTTAACTCCTTTTGATTTTTATTATTTTTAACAGAATTAATTAAACTCAATAATATCGAATTGAAAATTAAAAAGATTAAAACACTAATTAATTTCATTCTAAATTAATACAAAAAATTATATTATGTAATAAATTTTTATTAGGTAATTAAAGCTAAATAATAAAGTATATAAGTAAAAACACCCTTTTATTTTGCCATAAATATATTTTGTAATAAAGCACTTTTTCATGATTATATATAAAAGGGAAATATTACTAAATATAGTGTAAACAAATTTATTAAAGCCGACAGATTATGAAATGTCAAAGGACATTTTCACAAACATTAAAAAAAATTTTAAAATTAAAAAAAAATTAAAATTTATAATAGAGTTCTGAAGTAGTGTTTCGACCAGTGGTGTCGAAACTGGTCGAAACACTGGTTTCGATCTCGAAATGGTTTCGATCTGGTTTTCGATCTCGAAATTTAAAAAATCCGCAATTTTGATCTAAAAAATCCGCATTCTATATCAAAAATCTGCAAAAAATTATTAACACAAAAATTGAATTAAAATTACTTTATACATTATAATTTTGTCTCCAACAATTAAATGAAGCAATTTTTGTTACTATAATTACTAATTTCTTCCATTTTCTGCGCCGAATTTTGTGGATTTTGGAAAGCAGTAAGAGAAAAAATAACATTTTACCCTAATAACTACAAGAAAATAGAAAAAATTCTCATATTCTTCAAATGATCTCAAAAATACGCAAATCCGCGTTTTTAAAAATAATCCTCATTGACATATCAAAATCCTGTGTACATACTATCATAGGACATTTTCACACACTTATTAAATTTTTAAAAATAGGTATATATGGGTATGAAAAACAAATTTATTAATAGATTAATTGGATATAGTCGTATAGAACGAAGCAATTTCAATTAAAAAATTAAGGAATTAAATTAAGGAAAATAAATATGAAAAAATATTTGGACATAATTTTGTAGAATAGTTCATATGTAAAGCTATAATTCTAAAGAAACGATCAAATATAGAGAACGGAATGATTTATTTTTTTGTTGTTTTCATATCTAAAATTCATCCACTTGTTTATCTGAAATGTGTTCAGTAATTATCAATAGAATTTAAATAATCCAAAAAATGAGAATCATCCAATAAACTCATATCAATTAAATCATCATGATCGTCCATTTGTTGAGTATGAAGGCCAACAGATGATTGAACATTTGGTTGTCCATAAGGGCAAGCATTTGTGTCAGATAAATTATTTACACAATCATCCGTCTGTGGATTAACAAATGAAGTTCCTTCAGCATTATCATTTCCTTCCAAATTATGAGAAGATTGGATAGGATTTTCTTCTCCTTTTTCAGCATTATCATTCACTTCCAAATCTTCTCCTTTTTCTAACTGGATATTCTCTTTGGAAACAATCGGTTCCTTTTCTTTACTTTCACATTTAGTATTTTGTGTATTAGGTAATAAATTTCCTTCATTTGATTCAATATTTATTAATTTTGAATTAATATCTTGCAGAATTTCTTGTTTATTTTTTCGTAAATTTTCTAAATTTTCTTTCATACGCCGTCTGTATTCTCGACTATATTCATTTATAATTTCCTTATTCTTCTGATATTTCTCTTTATCATCATTATTTTTCTTTAACTTTTTTTCTGGTTGATCATTTTTTGTTTCAACTTTAGAATTTCCATTTACCTCTCCTACATATCTTTTTCGAAAAGCCGATGATTCAGCCCCATCATTTAATATTTTAGTTAAATTATCTTCGGCTATTGGCGAATCATTATTCTGTGGAAGAACTAAAGAAGTTCCTTCATTAATTTTCGATTGAATGGTTTTTAATTTTGAAATTTCATTTTTTAAATTTTCCTTCTCATTTTTCTTTTTTTCTCGGCATTTTCGAGCAGATTCTCTTTTTTTTTTCCTTATTCTTTTCTTTATTCTTATAGTAGTAGTTTCGATCATATGCGTTTCTATTTTGTTTATAATTTGTATGATTTCTTCTTTCTTCTAGCTTTTCTTTATTCTTTTGGTAATAGTTTTTTTGATATTCATTTTTCTTTATCTTTTTTTCTGCCAACTTATTGTCATTCTTGTACATTTTAGTTATTTTTGGTTTTAACATTTCTTTATATTTTTGATTTAGAGGAGCAACAGATGATTCAGCCCCATCATTTAATATTTTATTTAAATCCTTTGAAGTTTCATCACCTCTAGTTAACTCCTTTTGATTTTTATTATTTTTAACAGAATTAATTAAACTCCATAATATCGAATTGAAAATTAAAAAGATTAAAATACTAATTAATTTCATTCTAAATTAATATAAAAAATTTAAAATGATTAGAAGTAAAAACACCCTTTTATTTTGCCATAAATATATTTTTATTTTGTAATAATTGCCCTTTTTCATGATTATATTTAAAAGGTCAATATTGCTAAATATCGTCTAAACAAATTTATTAAAGCCGACAGATTATGAAATGTCAAAGGACATTTCACAAACATTAAAAAAATTTTAAAATTAAAAAAAAATTAAAATTTATAATTGAGTTCTGAAGTAGTGCTTCGATCAGTGGTGTCCGCAATTAAAAAATTTTCCGCAGCCGCAATCCGCAGTCTGCAAGTCCAAAAAACACGCAATTTACGCAATTGTGGACACCCCTGGTTTCTATCTCGAAATTTTAAAAATCCGCAATTTTGATATAAAAAAATCCGCATTCTATATCAAAAATCTGAAAAAAATTATATTCACAAAAATTAAAGTAAAATTACTTTATGCATTATAATTTTGTCTCCAACAATTAAATGAAGCAATTTTTGTTACTATAATTACTAATTTCTTCCATTTTCTGCGCCGAATTTTGGGGATTTTGGAAAGCAGTAAGAGAAAAAATAACATTTTACCCTAATAACTACAAGAAAATAGAAAAAATCCTCATATTCTTCAAATGATCTCAAAAATACGCAAATCCGCATTTTTAAAAATAATCCTCATTGACATATCAAAATCCTGTGTACTTACTATCATAGGTATCATTTCAGAATTTTTAAAAGAAAGAAAAATTCATATTTTGTAAAATTTTGATCTATTTACCGTATATATTCTATTAATTACCCTGGGTATTTATTAGAGATGTCCGAGACTCTTGGTCTCTATAACCTCATAAATAAACACATAACATAATAAAATCAAATGTTAAGATGTACTAATAACTTTGCGTTTAAAAGTTTCTCCTCAGTGCGATTCATTATTCACTTAGTTGCCGAGTCAGTCAGGCTAAATACACGTTCAATTTGGGCAGGAAATCTCGCCAAAGCCCTCGGTATTTCCTCTAAATTGTAGACATATCTCATCGTATTTCAGCGCCGCAGGTGAAAATTTTTGAATATTGGAAGTCCAAACAGTAGATTTCTTCCGTTTTTGCGACGCAGGTTATCCGGAGATTTCTTCCCTTTTTCCGAATCTGGAAAAGGCAAACATTTATTTAAAAATTTATTAAAAAGCTATGTCTATAGAACGAAGCAATTGCAATTAAAAATTACGGAAAATTAAATTAAGAAAAATAAATATGAAAAAATATTTGGACATATAATTTATAGAATAGTTCATTTGTACAGCTATAATTCTATAGAAACGATCAAATATAGGGAACGGAAAGATATTTTTTTGTTGTTTTCTTATTTAAAATTCATCCACTTGTTTATCTGAAATGTGTTCAGTAATTATCAATAGAATTTAAATAATCCAAAAAATGAGAATCATCCAATAAACTCATATCAATTAAATCATCATGATCGTCCATTTGTTGAGTATGAAGGCCAACAGATGATTGAACATTTGGTTGTCCATAAGGGCAAGCATTTGTGTCAGATAAATTATTTACACAATCATCCGTCTGTGGATTAACAAATGAAGTTCCTTCAGCATTATCATTTCCTTCCAAATTATGAGAAGATTGGATAGGATTTTCTTCTCCTTTTTCAGCATTATCATTCACTTCCAAATCTTCTCCTTTTTCTAACTGGATATTCTCTTTGGAAACAATCGGTTCCTTTTCTTTACTTTCACATTTAGTATTTTGTGTATTAGGTAATAAATTTCCTTCATTTGATTCAATATTTATTAATTTTGAATTAATATCTTGCAGAATTTCTTGTTTATTTTTTCGTAAATTTTCTAAATTTTCTTTCATACGCCGTCTGTATTCTCGACTATATTCATTTATAATTTCCTTATTCTTCTGATATTTCTCTTTATCATCATTATTTTTCTTTAACTTTTTTTCTGGTTGATCATTTTTTGTTTCAACTTTAGAATTTCCATTTACCTCTCCTACATATCTTTTTCGAAAAGCCGATGATTCAGCCCCATCATTTAATATTTTAGTTAAATTATCTTCGGCTATTGGCGAATCATTATTCTGTGGAAGAACTAAAGAAGTTCCTTCATTAATTTCCGATTGAATGGTTTTTAATTTTGAAATTTCATTTTTTAAATTTTCCATCTCATTTTTCTTTTTTTCTCGGCATTTTCGAGCAGATTCTCTTTTTTTTTCCTTATTCTTTTCTTTATTCTTATATGTAGTAGTAGTTTCGATCATATGCGTTTCTATTTTGTTTATAATTTGTATGATTTCTTCTTTCTTCTAGCTTTTCTTTATTCTTTTGGTAATAGTTTTTTTGATATTCATTTTTCTTTATCTTTTTTTCTGCCAACTTATTGTCATTCTTGTACATTTTAGTAATTTTTGGTTTTAACATTTCTTTATATTTTTGATTTAGAGGAGCAACAGATGATTCAGCCCCATCATTTAATATTTTATTTAAATCCTTTGAAGTTTCATCACCTCTAGTTAACTCCTTATGATTTTTATTATTTTTAACAGAATTAATTAAACTCCATAATATCGAATTGAAAATTAAAAAGATTAAAATACTAATTAATTTCATTCTAAATTAATTTAAAAAATTATATTATGTAATTAATTTTTATTAATTAACGCTAAATAATAAAGAAAATTTAAAATGATTAGAAGTAAAAACACCCTTTTATTTTGCCATAAATATATTTTTATTTTGTAATAATTGCCCTTTTTCATGATTATATTTAAAAGGTCAATATTGCTAAATATCGTCTAAACAAATTTATTAAAGCCGACAGATTATGAAATCTCAAAGGACATTCTTACAAACATTAAAAAAAATTTTTAAAATTAAAAAAAATATTATTTATAATGGTATCCGCAATTGCGCAATATGCAATTGCGGATTGCGGCTGGGGTAAATTTTTTCATTTGCTGACACTTCTGACGAAACCCTATCAGAACTCATTTGACCATTATAAATTTTAATTTTTTTTTAATTTTAAAGATTTTCTTTAATGTTTTTGAGAATGTCCTTTGAGATTTCATAATCTGTCGGCTTTAATAAATTTGTTTACACGATTGTATTTAGCAATATTGCCCTTTTACATATAATCATGAAAAAGTGCAATTATTACAAAATATATTTATGGCAAAATAAAAGGGTGTTTTTACTTCTAATCATTTTAAATTTTCTTTATTATTTAGCGTTAATTAATAAAAATTAATTACATAATATAATTTTTTAAATTAATTTAGAATGAAATTAATTAGTATTTTAATTTTTTTAATTTTTAATTCGATATTATGGAGTTTAATTAATTCTGTTAAAAATAATAAAAATCAAAACGAGATAGGTAGAGGTGATGAAACTTCAAAGGATTTGAGTAAATCATTAAATGATGGGGCTGAATCATCTGTTGCTCTTCAAAATCAAAAATATAAA
This sequence comes from Meloidogyne arenaria, assembly GCA_036172955.1. Taxonomy (NCBI): domain Eukaryota; kingdom Metazoa; phylum Nematoda; class Chromadorea; order Rhabditida; family Meloidogynidae; genus Meloidogyne; species Meloidogyne arenaria. The sequence goes on from JARQAB010000003.1 coordinate 791,127, forward strand.
GAAATATTAAAACCAAAAATTACTAAAATGTACAAGAATGACAGTAAGTTAGCAGAAAAAATGATAAAGAGAAAGGAATATGCTAATGATTACTACCAAAAGAATAAAGAAAAGAAGAAAGAATATTCTCGAAATTATCAACAAAATAATAAAGAAAAACTAAAAGAAAAGAGAAGTTCTGCTAATTTTAAACAAATTAGAAAAAAACATGATCGGAACTACTACTATAAGAATAGAGAAAAGATAATAGAAAATAAAAGAATTTACAGCCAAAACAATAAGGAAAAGAAGAGAGAATCTGCTCGAAAGTGCCGAGAAAAAAAGAAAAATGAGAAGGAAAATTTAAAAAATGAAATTTCAAAATTAAGAAACATTCAATCAGAAATTAATGAAGGAACTTCTTTCGTTCTTCCACAGAATAATGATTCGCCAAGAGCCTCAGATGATTTAACTAAAATATTAAATGACGGGGCGGAATCATCGGTTAATCCTCAAAGTCAAAAATATAAAGAAACGTTAAATACAACTTCCAAAAATAAAACTAAAATTGATGAAGACGAAAAAAAGTTAAGGAAAAGACAATATGATAAGGAGAGATATCAGAAGAATAAGGAAAAGATATGTGAAGTTAAACGAAATAACAGACGGGGTATGAAAGAAAATTTACAAAGAAATAGTATAAATTGTCCAAAATATTAATTCAAAATTAATAAATATTCAATCTAACGAAGCTAATTTATTACCTAATACATGTGAAAGTAAAGAAAAGGACACGATTGTTTCCAAAGAGAATATCCAGTTAGAAAAAGGAAATGTGGAAGTTAATGATAATGCTGAAGAAGGAGAAGATACTCCTATTCAATCTTCTCATAATTTGGAAGGAATTGGAAATGCTGAAGGAACTTCATTTGTTAATCCACAGACGGATGATAGTGTAAATAATTTATCTGACACAAATGCTTTCCCTTATGGACAACCAAACTGTTCAATCATCTGTTAGCCTTCATACTAAACAAATGGATGATCATGATGATTTAATTGATCAGAGTTTATTGGATGATTCTGATTTTATGGATTATTTAAATTCTTTTCTTAATTCCTGAACACATTTCAGATAAACAAGTGGATGAATTTTAAATATAAAACAACAAAAAAATATCTTTCCGTTCCCTATATTTGATCGTTTCTATAGAATTATAGCTGTACAAATGAACTATTCTATAAATTATATGTCCAAATATTTTTAATATTTATTTTTCTTAATTTAATTTTCCGTAATTTTTAATTGAAATTGCTTCGTTCTATAGGACATAGCGATTTAATAAATTTCTAAATAAATGTTTGCCTTTTCCGGATAACCTGCGTCGCAAAAAAGGGAAAAAATCTACTTCTTGGACTTCCAATATTCAAAAATTTTCGCCTGCGGCGCTGAAATACGGTGGGATATGTTTACAATTTAGAGGAAATACCAAGGGCTTGGGCGAGATTACCTGCTTCAATTGAAAGTGTATTTAGCCTGGCTGGCTTGGCAACTAAGTGAATAATGAATCGCACTGAGGAGAAACTTTTAAACGCTAAGTTATTAACACATCTTAAATTTATGAGGTCATAGACATTAGGTGTTGAAACCATTATATATGCTCAATCTGGCATAAGATTAAAAATAAATTATCGAGAGGGAAATTTAAAAAAATATTGCGATTTAGTGTTCAGAGCCGCAGGCGAAAGCATAAGGAATCTAATGAAACGCAACGTTTCGTGCAGGTCTGCAAGTATGATTGGGAATTTTGGCTATGAAAATGAAAATAGTATCAATAAAAGATTCACATTAAAGATAAGATTGCAACCGATTTAAGCGATTTAACTTTCAACTCAGTTGCTTCTATCCGTGACTCCAATTTACATTATCCAATGATATTAATCCAGGGTTCCGATTCGTACTTTTTTAAAAGTATTGTACTTTTAAATCGACCTCCGTACTTAAGAAATTGAATTTGTACTTTTTTGAAAGTATGTACTTTTAAATCAACATTTTGGAAAAAATGGAAGAAATCTGGCTTAAGGACTCCAAAATTCCCAAAATTTTCGCCTGCGGCGCAAAAAATGGAAGAAATCTGGCTTAAGGACTCCAAAATTCCCAAAATTTTCGCCTGCGGCGCAAAAAATGGAAGAAATCTGACTTCATGGGCTCCAAATTTCAAAAAATTTTCGCCTGAGGAGCTGAAAAAGTGAATTTTTTTGGCCTACGGCCTTCTAATATTTTAAAAATTTTCGCCTGCGGCGCTAAAAATCAAAATTTTTGGCGCCTTCGGCACCAAAAATTCGGCGCAGAAAATTTTTTCACCTTGGCACCTCCCTCCGAAAAAAATTTTTTAATTTAATTTGGAGTGTACTTTTTATTTGGAAATTTAGTCCCTATGTACTTTTAAATCGAGATTTTTGTACTTTTGTTAGGCATGTTGCCGATCGGAACCCTGTATTAATCTATCTGTGACATGCGCTAATCAGTTGCCGAACTGGAATTGAAAGAACAATTAGAACTATTGTCACAGCATTCTTATATCTATTTACTATTTGAGCGAGGGTAATTAATAGAGTATATTCGGTATGTGTAAAGTAATTTGGCGATTTTTTTAATCTGAATGGATTGATTTAAAAAAGTGTAAAATTAAAAATTAAAAGAAAGTTGACAGATATTTAATTTTGTTTCAAAATTTAAAAATTCAAATCATCCATTTGTTTCTTGAATAAAATCATTTCATTAAAAGAAATTCTGATTATCCAAAAAATTTAGATCATACAAAAAATTAAGATAATCCACTTCATTCAGGTCATTATGTTGATTACGATGTTCAATATGAACATTTTCTATTTTATAAGGGCAATTCATTGTATTTTCATCATTTTCAATCTTCTGCGGATTTCCTTCATCCTTATGAGATAACTGAATTGAATTATTTTTTTGTAGATGAATATTTCCATGATCTAACTGGGCATATTCTTTAACAGTTTCTTTTCCTTTATATTCACAATCATTATTCTTTGAATTAACTAAAGAATTTCCTTCATCATTATCATTATCAACTTGAAGTGATTGTTTTTCAGAATCTATAGGCAATTTACCTGCAAAGTTAAAATCATCAGTCAGTGGAATATCAAATTCATTTCCTTCCTCTTTATCAACTTGTAGTCCCTTTTCTAGAATTTCTTTTTCATTTTTCTTCTTTAAGCGGTATTCTCGTTGCTATTCTAGCGATTTTTCTCTATTCTTTTGGTATTGTTTTTTTCTATACTGGCTCCGTTTTTCTTTAAAAGTTTTATTTTCTTTATTTTTTAAATACAAAGTTCGTTGATCTTCACATATCTTTTCTTTATTTTTCTGATAGTGATTTTTATCATATTCCTTCCTCTTTAACTTTTTTTCGTCTTCATTCTTTTTTATTCCAATTTTATTCCCTTTTTTAATTTTAAATTTTGGCTCTAACTCTCTTTCATATTTTTGGGTATCGAGATTAGACGGCGATTCAGCCCCATCATTTAATATTTCATTTAAATCCTTCGAGGTTTCCTCAACTCTACTCAACTCTTTTTGATTTTTATTATTTTTAAACAAATTAATTAAACTCCAAAATATCGAATTGAAGATCAAAAAGATTAAAACACTACTAAGTTTCATTCTAAATTAATTTTAGAAGTTATTTAAAATTAATTTTGCTTTGATTAGAAAATAATAAATTTAAATTAAGGATGAATTCATGCATAAGCTTTAGAGCAACTCAACGACTTAAATTTATAGTGAAATAAAATAAATTGACATAAAACAATCGTCATTTTAAACCTTTGAAATAATTTATTTATTTGAATGAGACTAATTATATTGCGTTACAGAGTTATAAACGGCAGATAGAGAGTCAGAATTATTTCTTAATTAATAACAGACAAATTATGAACTTTAAAACAACTGTTTTACATTTTTAAATAAATATTTAATGGTAAGTGAATACTTTAAAAAAATTTTTGAAATAATTTATTAAAGCGACTGAAAATGGAAAAAATTCCTCTTTTTTTAAAAAGAGGAATTGCTTATCTCCTAGTTGCTTATCTCTAGCTTAGAAAAAAGTTAGAAAATTAAGGTGGCCAGTGAAATAAAATTTTACTGGCGGTTGAAAATTGACTAATTCTAAATCTGGCTAATTTTTCAAATAAATAAATAAAATGTTAAAATGAAAATTTGTATAGTAATGTGAAAATGTCTACTAATTAATAAATATAAGATATTAAATGAATAGAAATAGTTTAACTCGAGATTAGAGATCCGGTCTCTCTCTCTCGGCCCGGTCTCTACTCAAGATATACAAAAAGAGTAGATGGTGTGTAGCTCATCAATGGAAAAGATAATGGATAACAATAATAATTCAATTTAAATAAAAATAAATGTGAAAAAATTAGAATTTGTAAACTATATTATGTTTAGGTAAATAAATTAATTGAACTTGTAAAAGATATGAGCCAAAACATTTAGCAAGGGAGTATAAAAATATAATTTTTAAATTTTCCTTTTTCCCTAACATGATAATACATCTTGAATTTTCTTAAAATTTTTCAATTTTCATTGTCATCCATTTTATTCTTCCCTTTATCTGACTGTTGAATATTGCTAACATGAGATTGCCCGGTTTTATTTTGCTCATCCATTGTTCTTTTATTCCCATCTTCCCAATACTTATCCACGTTATCTTGTTCATTTAAATTATTTTGGGTTTCTTCTTTTGGATAACTCAAATGATTTACACTTTGAGAAAATTCCTCATCATTTATTTTTCCGTTATTTATATAAAGTTTTTTAACCTTATCTAAATCTACTTCACATTCATTCAGTCCAACATCTATTCTCATTGCTAGTATAACTAAATCCCAAAGATGTTCATTTTCAGGATTGTAGTTAGGGCTTAAAAATTTTAAAATTGTTTTAAGGCAGATCAACATTAAATTAGGGTTGTGCGAGTTCGAGGCTCCGACCATTTTTCAATCTCGTTCTCGGAGCGACAGGCCTCGGGTCTCGGTACTTCGGTCATCGCCTTTGTGGTTTAATAAAAAAATATTTGTCATATATATTACCGATTAATATATTTATCCTCGAAAATTTTATCAGAGCAATTAGGATGTAATTTAAGAACATTTCTAATAAAATTGGTGTTAATATTAAATCTTTTTGTTGATACTCTTCCATATTTGTATAAAATTATTAATCCTCGTATATATGCCATCTTAATTTTATATAAGTTTTGATAATTATTTAAAAATAAGCGTAGAACTTAACAATAAGCAGGCTAGGATTCAAAAGTATTTACAGTATTATGTATTTTAAAAATAGTTATTCATCAAAATAATTTATTAAAATAATTATATTTATATTAAATATTTTTGGATCAAAAAACCTTTAGCTCGTCTCCTCCAAGACGATCAAGTATATTGCTTCGACCTTTCGTATCATCGATCAATTTTTTAGCCATTTTAAAAGTTGGATTTATTTTTTCATAATATTCAATTAATTTTTCTTGTACATCTACAATTGGAAAAAAATTTTTATTTTTTATTTCCAAATTGCTTCTTAAGTTCTTTTTTCCTTTTTTCAAATTTCTTTTAACGATAGCAACTTCTTTCTCGGGAGAATAACTTGATGAGGATCCTGAATGTGTTTCTTTCTCATTTAAACTGTCCATAGGTTCTTTTCGTTTCATTGATATAATAAAATTCAATAATGTTAAATTAATGAAAATTATTATGAGAATAATAATTAAATTAATTTTCATCCTAAAAATTTTTTTAATTTAATAAATTTTATAAAAAAATTAACAACTTCGAGGAAAAAATTTAATAAAATAAAATAATAAGAAGAGAATTTTAGAATGACTGAATTGGGCTATAATGCAAAAGGTCCTGGCATCCCTACCTAGCCTTTATTACGAAGTAAATGGTGTTAAGAAAAATTGGTTTTTAAATTTCTTCTTATTGTCCATCATTTCTCACTTTAAAGCGTGCTTATAGAGAAAGACTTATGGAGAGACTCTCAATATACCGGAATTTTTTAATTTTTTTTGGACAGTGCTTTTTTGAACATTGAGAGGAGATGAAATCTCTTGGAAAAAGTTCAATAATGGAACCGGGCTTGTAAGCCTTGAAAGGGAATTGTTAGGGCTACAAAACAATTCTCTTTCAGAGATTTTTTTTCAAAATTTTCGCCTGCGGCGCTGAAATGGTGAATTTTTTTGGCATACTACCTTCTGAAATTCTCAAAATTTTCGCATGAAAGAGAATTTTTTGGGCTACAAAACAATTCTCTTTCAGAGCTTCTTTGTTTGGGCTACCCTATAGTAGAGTTCTATAGGCCATTCTAATTTTATAATCATTGAATTATTAGACATAATCATTATTAGGTGTATGTAATACTAATATTTCCCAATATTTTTTAAATCATAAGCTGCACTATTAACATCATAAAAAAATGCCGAGTTTCATTATCGACTTTTCCTTTATCTTTTGCCGCTTTGTTAGGGGGATGGTTATTAAAATGTTTAGAGGGAAATTTCATTAGAGAATGTTTAAAATTTTGTTACTATATTTCAGTCAACTTTTTAAGAAAAATATGGTCTGAACTTTCCGAACATATATTGATAGAAATATCTAGTGCTGCTTGTGAATCTCGATCTCGATCTCGACTCGAAAAATTTCTCGGTTTTTTGAGCGTCTCAGTAATAATATTCCCCATATCCTATCATCCTAAGAAATGCCGAGTTTTATTATTAACTTTTGTTCTTGATTTGCTCTTAAATTAAGATAGTCAATGTTTAGAAAGAATGTTTATTAGTGATATTTGTTTTATTCTAGATCCGTTAATAGGTATATTTCAGTCAACTTGTAAGAAAAAGATTTGTTCCACACTTTCAAAAAGTAAATTAAAGGAGCTAAACATTGTATGTTTTGTTAGAGACCCGGTCGTATTTTGGTCTGGGCTTATTCAACGATAGTTGCGCTATACCGTCTCCCATCAACTGAATTCTTCCACAACATTATTATAATAAATTGTAAAAATATATTATTTAAAAAATTGAAAATTAATAATTTAAATAAAATTTAATAAAATAAAGAAATGAATTTTAGTGAAGCATTTAGAAAAATATTTAAAAAATTATTTAATTAAAATTAATATTTATTATGAAATGACAAAGTATCCATCACTCTTGTTAATTAATGAGAGGCAATGCAAATAAAGCACGTGTTGCACTTTATCAAGACGCAACTCTACTTGATTCGACATTTTGAAAAACTGCAAAATGGTCATTTTTAAAAATTATTATTAGATTAACAATTGAAAAAAGACATTAATGGCAGCCAAACAACTGTTCAATTCTATTGATATTAAAAATTATTCAAAAAATATGAAGCACATCGAACGTTGTGCGGACATATCAGAACAGACAAATCGGGATTAGGGTGACAAAAATAATTTCTTGCATGTTTACGTTTGTTCTAAAACATAAAAACTCTATTCCGGACAATATACCATCCAAGACCAAGTGGCCGTAGGCTTAAATCAGTAGGGTAACTGTTTGTACATGGAAATATCCCGATATGTCCGTCTCGATAAGGCCCATCAAACACGCAAATTAATTACAAATAATTAAAACTTTGACAAAATATTTAATCATTTTTCTATTACATATTAGGTATTTTCTTAACATTATTTTACATTAAATATTAACACAAGAATAATAAGCAAAGTAGAAATATTTTCTTTGCCTAAATACTTGACTCTATAAAATCTCCATTCTTGCTGATTCTTCTTCACTGATTCTTCATCCCTGATTTCCCCGTTCAAATTAAAGTTTCAAATTTTTTAGATAATTTTTAAAAATTAATAACATAAAAAATAAAATGTTAATATACAATTGAATACTTTTTATTATATTTAAATATTTTCATTTTCTTTTTTGGCGGTATGTTAAAATAACTACATAGCAATACATTAAGTATTAAAACAGCAAACATTTAGGTACTCAATGTTATCGCAGCAAAATATCTAAATAAATGGGGGTTGTGTTTCAGTTTTTCCAACCCTTCGCTTTCATTAATTTTCCTTACTTTTGGACTATTTTCCAATCAATATAACCAAAAAATATTTATTCAAAAAATAATTTATTACTGCAAAATATTTTAATTTTTAGTTTTTTAAAACATTTACATATGTATAACTATTAATTAATAAATTTAAATTAAAAATACATAGTTATAAAATATCATCATAAAAATTATAAAATTAAATTTATTATATTTTGTTATTATGTAAATTAAGAATTAAATTTAATTTTAAATTTAATGTTTAATAAAAATCAAGAAATTATATTAATAAATTTAGTGAAGGCTTTGTGTGAATGGAGAAAATGATAAATTTATCAATTTTTAAAATTTAAAAAGAAACATAATCAACTGAATTGACTTAAAACTTTTAGAGTATTTAAAGTAAAATTATACATATTTATTATAATAGTTTGGCGTGATAGTATGTTATAAATCATTTTGATTCCTACAATATAATTTAAATATTTAAGATAAATTTAAAGAAAAAGCTAGCAAGGATCTCAGAAAAGAGCAATTGTAGTAGGGCAATTTGACAAATATAAATAAATTGAAATAATATAAATAACTTGTATATATTGTATATTATTTGCAAAAATAATTTTGTCAGTTTCTCAAATTATAATTTTCAAAACATAAAAATACTAATGTATGTATTAAATATTTGGCTTCTTTAATCAAAATTATTTAGAAGTATTTATTTAAAAAATTATATTTAGTAAAAATTAATTAAATTTTGATTATTTATGTTAATAAAATTTCATTTACCAATGGGTAGAGATCAGGTTGGAACAAGCACAACGACTTATTTAGCAAGTTTTGGAAGTCCCTGACCCATCCTAGAATTAGATATTGTATATTAATTTTAAAAATAATAATGTTATATAAATATTAGAAAAAATAATAAAACAATTGGGTAATCTTCTTGACAAAATAATGTGAAAGGCAACGAGTTTAATTATTAAGATATAAAAGATAAAAAATTTTAAGAAATGCAATGTATGTAGTAATGAAAAATAAAAATTTGGCCTCAATAAAAATATTTTTTTAAAAAGAGGTTTACATCGACCAAAAAGAAGTAATATTTGATATTAAAAGCTATTTATAATGTTATAAATAATACGTGTTAAAAATGATAATTCGAAGAACAGATCTTTCAAGCATGCATTAGTCAATTATACTTTTTTATAAAAAAATTAATCAAAATCTTTTGTTCATTCATATATTATATAATAAAAAAATGAAATTTTGAAATAAATTTTACAATTTTGAAGAACTTAATTTAATAATATAAAATAAAAATATTTAAATTTATTAAATTATTTAATATATTTTTTAATTTATTTATATTTAATTTGAAATTACTACAATATGATTCAAATATTTAGAGATAAATTAAAATACAAGTCTTGTAATAGACCAAACAAAGAACGATTGCAGCAGAAAATGAGACAAATATAATATAAACTAAAATAATGTAAATAACATTAATGAATATTTAGATAATGTATAAATATTAATTTTAAAAATATAAATTTAATTATTAAATTTTCCTGACAAAATAATGAGAAGGGACAAGTGTTTAATTATTAAGCTATAAAATTATATGTATAGCTTAATAATTATTGAAAAAACTATTACATGGAATTCTAGAAATTCGTATTAAAAAATAATATTACCAGGTAAAAGTGAACTAAATTTGAATATTATTTGTATGAGATGATCATCAAATTAAATGAAACTCAATTAATTCTTAATGTATTGACCACATTCATAAAAAAAACTAACAATAATTGATAAATTGATGTACAGCAAATTTAATATAAAAATGAATAGAGATGTACGATTTATAATTATTAAAAAAATTTACACGGAAAAGGAGGCAAAAATATAAAAATAGTCTCCAGTGAAAATTTTAAGAAATTTTAAAATAAAAAAATACATTTAAAGATAATTTATTTGAGATGATTATCAAATCAATGAAAATAAATAGATGTACTCTTTATCTAATCATAAACTTGGCTACAATAAAGTCAAGATCGATCAAATTTCTACCAAGATTCACTCACAACAATAAATTCACACATATGTAAATCAACAATATTAATTATAAGTTAGAAACTCGACAATTCTTATTAAAAAAACAATTCTTATCCTTTCCCTCGATTTTTCCAAATTCATTCATAGAAAATTTTTTAAGGTACCTTTATAACTTTAATAAACAATTAAATAAGTAATATTATCAAAAATTTATAAAAATAATTAAAAAAATTTATTATTTTTAACGACAAATTACAACACTAATAAAAACCTCCCATCCTTTTGACTCTCACTCTATAAATAAATTAAACTTTTCCCATTTTGGTATTTCTATAGAGAAAAGATAAAAATTAAAAAATATACATTTTTTCTTTAAAAAGAAGATTTAATTAACTAAGTTGAGTGTTTTATTTTTGAAGAAGAGGAAATTTAGGACACCGAACAATGTGGAAATTTTCGTGATCAAAAATAAATTTATTAATATATTCTTGTTGAAAAATTATAGGTTTATTAATAATTAAAATTTGAATACAATAAAAATACATAAATGTATAATAAAAAAATATAATTTTAGTTCATTGTTAACAATCAATAAATAAATATAAAAAATAATAAAAAAATATAATAATAAAAAATAATAAAAAAATATAATTTTAGTTCATTGTTAACAATTAATAAAATTATTTTTTAAAATTAAAAACTTTTAATATTTACTTCGTTACGAAAACGATTAACAACAATTTAATCACATTTCCTACACAATAACAACAAATTCTTAACAACAATTAAAGTGTTAACAACGTTTTAATAAAGTGTTAACAACATTCAAATAAATTTAGTAATTTTGTTATGGTTTAAAAACAAAATTGAAGAATCTATTGTGAAAAATATTCACAAAAATATATTAAATAATTATAAAAATTAATTAAAAAATGTTTTATTTAAAATTAAATTTATTATATACCATCTTCCAACACTACAAATAAGGAAGTTTGGTATAAATAGACGAGAATGGCTGGAATTTTATGTTAGTTTTAAATGTGCCGTCGACAATTCTGTTGCACTATATAAATATGAATATAAATACAAGTATGTATAAAGCGTATACAAGTTTTTCGGAGATTTTGCAAGATAATGAGATTTATTCAAAAAATAGAAATAAAAATCTTTGTATAATTTAAAATATCACACACAGGCATCTCTAGCTTGAACACAATTTAACCCGAATTATAGCTATTTTTTAATTAAAAAACATCCGTGAATTTTTTAATTTTAAGGACTTCGTCCTTAACCATATCCAATGCGTGGTCGAGCCGTCTGTGTTTACATACTACATATATCTAACAAATAAAATGAAACAAATAAAATATGAAAAATTTTTAATTATAAAATGAAAATACATTTAATGTTATTTTTTGAGATATAACTTTAGAGATATGCTTCTATTTATAATTACAAATGTTTAATAAAATCATTAAGATATATTATTTAAAATATTGATTTTTATGTAGATTAAAAGATCATAAAGAAGTTGAATCAATTATTGAACGGGTTACTAAGAATAAATCTTTTTTCGACATTAAAGGGAGATAAACACTTGTATATAGTGTAAATAGTGTTATTAGTACATTATAGTAATAAATATAAAATAATATAAAAATTATAAAACAAATAAAACCCCAAAAATAATATTCATATCTGTAGCAATAAAATAGATACGCACTATATAAATAAAATAAATATAAAAATTCATTAATTAATTAAATATAAAAAATGAATTGATAACAATAAAATATTATCAAAATATAGTTAATTGAAGATTTGATTGAAATGCATCAAATATTTAAAACTATAAACAATAAAAATCTAAGTTAATACTTAATATGTAAATTAGATTTTTCATAAAATGTTTCTTGTTATAATATAATCATTTTATTATCAATTAAAAATTATATTATATTAAATGATAGTGAGAAACTACATATTAAATTCAAGAAAATTAATTTTTTTCAAATAAGTCAAAATATAATTAAATTTCAAATAATAGAAAATAATATTATATCGAAAAAATTGTATTTTTTAAATAATTCTCCAAGTTTAAAGTAGTTGAAACACGTTGTTAAAGACAAAGTTGAAAAAAATTAAAACTTTATTTTAATTTTTAATTATATTATAACAGCTAAAAATTCCAAAGCATCATAAAAATTTAAATAAATAATTTACTATTTTTATATTAGTAAATTCCAAATTATATTAAAAATTATTATTATATTATTATATTAATTATATTAAAAAATTATTATTATATTAAATATTATTATATTAAAAATATTATTATATTAAAATATTATTCTATTAAAATATTCCAAAGCATCATAAAAAGTTAAATAAATAATTTACTATTTTTATATTAGTAAATTATAAATGTATTTATGATCCTAAACGATTCAAATTAAATGCCGAATCATGACAAAATACAATTTAATTTGAATCTATACATATATATATTAATTTATTTATGAAAGCAAAATTGAAAAATTGTCTTAAAAAATTTCCTGTAGAGTTAAAATATTTCAAAATGCTAATTGTCCAAATTTTATAAAAAAATTAAATACAATCTAACATTAATTTTATTTGTAATATTGTGATGTTTTATTAAGATATTTAAAATAATTCATAATGTAAAATTTATAAAAAATTATTTTGAAATTTCAGTTGATTAAAATAATATTTATTTAAACTGGGAAACTAAAATTTTTTGAAATTTTAGGATTATCAGGTGAAATATTTAAAATCTGTGGAGAACAATGAATACAAATAAGAAATAACATCTTATTTATGTTTAACTACATATACACTAATAATAAACTATAAAATAGTTTTAAATAAATATACATAATTAAAATAATATCAAAAATTATATTAAAAAAATCACAGAATTAAATATTTATAGCATAATAAAGAAAATATTAGACAAGAAGATGAAGAATTATGTAATAAATGTAATTCTTCATCAACAACAATATTTTGCCACCCAATTTGCTTTGACGGGTGATCCTGACCCGACACAAAAACTTTATCATTTTACCACTATTGCGATTTAAATTAATTTCAAATTTAAATTTCAATCACATTTTTAATTATCAAGTTATTTTTTCTTGATAAGTCAAAATTCTAAAATATACACAAAAATTTGTAGACCGAATTAAAATAATATAATGTAAATATATTAATTTATAAAATAAAAAATATATTAATAAAATAAAAAAATTGTGATTTAAATTAATTATAAGAGTTCAATGATTCAAAAACAACATAATATAATATTAATAATGTTTATAAACTAAAGTTACAATGGATGAAAGGGAAGATATTATAAAATATATATAAATATTAATTTTATTTCAAAACAAATATGTAATTTAAATTATATATTTAATTTATAAAATTTATTGAAATAATTAAGCAATGCCAAATTCAATCACTACAAAGATTGTATTAATTAATGAATAAATTAATTAGAGGCAATTTATAATTTATGATATCATCTATCAATAGAGCTACAAAATTCTGGACACTACATATTTAATGAAAATGTAAACAAATAAATTTATCTATTAAAAAATTACCATAATAAATTATCTCCCTACTATCAAAATGTAATTAAATATTTAATATAAATACATTTATATGAAAAAAAAGATGTCCAACAATATGTATATTATTTTTTTATTACTATTTATAAATTGCAATCAAGCAATTTCCAGCCATTCCAAAAATTTGTCTATATAATAATTTATAAAAAGATATTGAATATTTGTTTTAAAAATTAATTCAAAATTATTGTAATTCTATTTAGATAAATATATTTTGATTCAAAATTTAATGTCACATTCTGTTTCAATTGGTTTGTATGGAATTCAAAATTAAATATAATAAAATGAAATTAATTTAAATTAGTATCTATAAGTATCGTTTGCGTGAGTGGATAAATTTTTTATCAATAAATCGAAATTAGCAAAAAATATATTCGAATATTACTTTTATGTTAATTTTAAAGTAACTTATGTAAATTTTAATAAAATAATTATTTGTTAAACCGAAGATTAAAGAGTGAAATTTTAATAAGAGCTAATAAAAAGAACTACTCTTTAATGAAAAGATTGCAGAAGACTTGGGTTAAAAATAAAATTTTTCTTCTAGAATTTTATTAGAATTTCTATTATTTTGTATTTAATGAAAATACAAATTGTATTTAATGAAAATACAAACAATTATCTTTAATAATTAACTAGTTCGGCCCATTTTTTGGCGTAAGCTCCAAATTCAAAATATACATTATTTGATTTTGAGTCTTTAGTGAAATAAAACAATCGTAGAGATTTTTACCTATAATTATTTTATTAGTTCAGCATTTGTTTGGAAGAAGGAACAGCTTTACATTATAAAAAAAGATTTTATTTAAATTGTATACTTAATTTAACAAAAAATAAAATACAAATATTTGCTATAAGCATATACAAAATAATAGAAAATATCAAAAAATAATCATTTTAAATATAAATAATAACAAAATTTATTTAACTTTTATAACTATATTTAAAGTTAATATTAAAAATTTATAAACGAATTATCGTATAATAGTTTGTAATTATTTATTTTCTAAATAAATTTTCTTATATATCGAATCTAGACTTTGAATAAGTTAGATTAAATTTTAATTAATTGAAAATAAATACGAATGTATTATAATAAACAAGAAAACATAATTGCCCTAAATTTCTCATTAAATTATATTCGGCTGATCCAGAACTACATTTGTAATAAATAATTAATAATGTCTCTGCCACTTGACAAGGCTACTACAAATGATTAATAAATTCAATTAATATAAATATAAAAAGAGACAACGGATTACAATATTATTATCCACGTTTAATTAAAAAATATAAGTGAAAACTTAGTCTCAAACATATAAAGTTGTAGAAATGTAACAGATAATCATTTTAATCATAAATTGTAAAATAAATAAATAATTAAAATTACATTTATGTAGAGTATACATTTCGCGCTGTGTACTATATCTTCAAGGATAAAAATAAAAAATATTATAAATTACTACGGATCAAGTTATAAATTTTTCAAGCTAGCTAAACAAATAAATTTATCTATTAAAACATTATCATTATTAAATTGTCAGCCTAATACCAAAATGTAATTAATATAACAACGACATAAAGCAAGTTTAAAATTATAGATAATAAAGTTATAAGTAATTTTAATGATGAAAATGTCAACGACAACAAAGCTAATTTTAGCAAAATATTATAAAAAGTGAGATGAATGATTACATTATAAATATATTTTTTAATGTAAACACTTCAAATTTTATCAATTTTGCACTTTTTATCAGTAGATATTTTTAAAATACACATGAAAATTTTAGTTCTTTATCAGTTAAAAATAAAATGAATTTTAATAAACTTTTAAATTAAAAAAATAAAATTTCTTTAAAAAATTAAATACTTTAATTCGAAAAATTATTTTTTTTAAATCTTCAACAATCGTCTGTTTCAATAAAATGCTGATATTACGTGTTCGATTATATCAAATTAATATAACCTTCAAATAATATAAAAAAAAATTATTTAAATAAGCTGGAATAAAAATACTCAAAAAATGATATTATATATCGATTTGTAAAAATGAGATAATAACATTATTTTAATAAATATAATATTGTAAATTATCAAAACATTTAGATAAATAATCAAGCGAAAAGTTATTATTAATAACAACGAATTACATTTGTATTAATAACATCATAGAAAGCACATATTATAAGATAATATATTACCGAATAAATTAGTAAAAATTATTTTAAGCATAAAAAATCTAACAATTAAGAATAATCTCTTCGAAACATGACTACCGTTGCTATATAATTCAGATTTTTATTTTTTTATTTAAAAATAAAAAAATAGAGAACATGAAAAAAGAAGCAGCGGATGCTGGACGAAACTGAACAATTGTAAAAAAGATGCAATTCTATTTCGAAATTTTATTTAATTTTATAAAAATATCTACCAAAGCTAATAACGTAATGTAATATTTTAAAATTTTATTAATGTCTTAATCTATTACTTCTCTATTTTTAATTGTATGGGGAATAAATTGTATAATTTCAGAACTGAAAAATTTTATCCGGTGAATTCGCTGAAGAAGAAATAATTCCAACAAAAGTAGGAAAGTAGTCATGGTAGGGTACATAATATAATAAGTAAAACAAAACCAAAATTTAAATCTTAAGATTTAAATTAATATAAGTAATAAAGGCAAAGGTTAATAAAATAATTAATAATTAGGTTAAATTAATTTAAATTGAATTATTATTATTATTAAAATTCATTTATAAATCGACTAAGAATGCTATTATGTAAAAAATATATTAGAGGAAAATTTAAGTAAAAATAATCAATAATTCATCATTTTAAGAGAATTAACACTTTAATCGGCAATTTAAGTGTAGAATTATATTTAGACACCAATGTCAGAAAGCACAAAAAACATCTAAAATATAATATTTATATTTCTAGACTTTGAAAAAGTTAAGATGATGTATATTATAATAAATTTGATTGAACTTTTATTTTTGAAATGAAAATTTATTGATATTATGAAATAAGCTAAATTAAAAATTGTTACAAATTTTTAAATTAGTTAATTTTAAAATTTGTATTAAAATATGATTTATGAAAATAAAAATAATGATATAAAAATTTCTTCAGTTTATTTTGAGAGCCTTATTGTACCGCCACAGATCAAATACACAAAACCAAGACATAAGCTGAAAAAAATAAGTCGAAATACTTCCGGTTCTATTAACCATAATAATAATATAAAATGTAAAAAAGAAATTTTATGAAAATATTAAAAATATAACTAAAAACTAAATAGTTGATTGAATTAGTGTATATTTTCAAAATTAAAGTCAGGGTTTCGATCTCGAATTTTTAAAAATCCGCAAAATTGATCGAAAAAATCCGCATTTTATATCAAAAATCCGCAAAAAATTATTAAACCCAAAAATTTAATTAAAATCACTTTATGCATGGTATTTTTCGTCTTCTACAATTGAATTAAGCAATTTTTTTATTACTAATGATCATCTTATGAAAATCTAACAACTATCTGAAAAATCACACTTGCATTTTTGTCGCGGAAGATGTCGCAAATTTTTATTTCTTAATTTTCAGCGCCGCAGGCGAAAATTTTTTTAATTTTGGAAGATCCTTAAGCCAAAAATCGTTCATTTTTAGGCCAGGAAAAAATTTTTGAGGATTTTGGAAAATCAAGGACATAGATTCCTTCCTTTTTTGCGCCGCAGGCGAAAATTTTGAGAATTTTGGAAGGCCAAGAAGCCAGATTTCTCCCATTTTCAGCGCCGCAGGCGAAAATTTTGAGGATTTTTGAGGTCTTTGCGGAAAAATAATGACATTTTATGCTAAAAACCACAAGAAAATATAAAAAATCCTCATAATCTTCAAAAGACCACAAAAATCCGCAAATCCGCATTTTTAAAAATAATCCTCATCGCCCTATCAAAAAACCACAAAATGAGGAAAAATCCGCAGATATCGAAACCCTGATTTAAGTGAAAAGTTCTAATATGAATCTAAAAGCAAAGTTACTAAATTAAATTTCATAACGAAAAATCCAATATTTTTGTGTTCCTATTCCCAGCTGCTTTCAATTTTATAATATATGAACTACTTCTAAACGGAAAAGCTCTTTTAACGCAAGTCAAAAAATATTGGTGAAGATTAAAGCAGCATTGAGTGCTAAATAATACTAAATTTTTATAAACATTGATTCTAATATAATAAAATGAATTGATAACAATAAAATATTAAAAAAATATAGGTAATAAAAGATTTGATTGAAATGCATCAAATATTTAAAACTATAAAGAATAAAAATATAAGTTAATACTTAATAAGTTCGATTTTTCATAAAATGTTTTTGTTATGATATGATTATTTTAATATCTATTAAAAATTATGTTATATTAAATTATAGTAAGAAACTATATATTAAATTCATGAAAATTAATTTTTTCAAATAAGTCAAATTATTAAAAAATATAATTAAATTTCAAATAATAGAAAATAATATTATATCGATAAAATTGTACATATTTTTAAAATAATTATCCAAGTTTAATGTAGTTGAAACACGTCTTTCAAGACAAAGTTTAAAAAATTAAATAATTAAAATTTATTTTAATTTTTAATAATAGCAGTTTAAAAATTCCAAATATTTTATCAAAAATAGCAACATAAAAAGTTATATAATTTTGTGTTTTTATAGAATTAAATTATATATCTATGTCATAAACTAGTGACATGAAATACCAAATCATATAGAACAGGAAAGCATAATTGAAAAAAATGTCTGAAATTTTAAAATATTACAAAATGCTAATTTTGATATAAGACATTAAATACAAGCTAATATAAAGTTAATTTATATTATTATAATGATTTATTAAAATATTTAAAATAATTTGTAAAGTAAAATTTATGAAAAATTATTTCGAAATTTCAGTTGATTAAAATTATATTTATTGAAATGTTAAACTAAAATTCGTTAAAATTTTGAGATTATCAAGGAAAAAGCTTGAGGTCTGTGGAAACAAATTGGTACAAATAAGAAATAACATCTTATTTATGTATGTATGAGAAACAAATAAACTAATAATAAATTATAAAATATTTCAAATATATAAAATTAAAATTATATCATTAATTATTTGAAATATAAAAAAATTAAATAAAAGAAATTATATTTTTAAAAAATCAAAGAAATTAAATATTTTCAGCATAATAAAGAAAATACTAAATAAAAAGATGAAGAATTATGTAATAAAATTTATTTATAGTTTATTCTACTGAAATAAAATATAGAAGAATGTTGGAAGCTAATTAGAAAAGGAAAGTTAGGAGACAGTAATTTAACAAATAAAATTTAAAAAAAAATTAAATAAAATTAAGAAATGTTAATTGAAACTGGAGGATTTCGCACAAGCGTTGAGAAGTCTTGTTGGCATTAGAGATTACCCTAATTAATATTTAAAATTTAGTTAACAATAAAATAATTATTTTAAATATTCTAGAATAAGAAAAAAAGTTTAAATTTATTGTTTTTTTTTAATTTTAAAAACCATAGTTGGCGAACTCAACAAGAAATTTCAGGATGAAAATGTTAATAATTCTTTCTCTTCTTCTTCAATTTGATCTGGTTTATTTTTTATTCTATTTTAAAATGAAAAAAATGATATTTATCAATCTAGAAATAGTCAATGGCAATTGTTCTGTTATCAATCTTTTCTCAAAAAAAGAAATTATGATTGTATTAAATAATGAATAAATAATTAGAGACAAAAACTAATATAAGTTCATCAAGAATGATTGGCGGCGACGGGTTCTATAACCAAGAGCAAATTATAAATTCTTGGTTCAGTGTGAATTGTTATTGTTTTTTAAATATGTAAAAATTCTTTAATAAAATTCCATTCGTTTGAATAGAGAAAATTGAGTTAAAATTAATTTAAATTGAATTGAAAATATCAAAACGACTACATTATTCTATATTGCAATAATAATTCACTAGTTTTAAAAAATTAAACATGCATTGACAAGGGAAATGGTAGAATTTTATTTATTCAATCAAAGACAACACAATTAATAACCAAAAATAATATTACGAAATAATATTTATAACTTATTCAACAATAACCATCTTGACTTTGTGTAAGATATTATGTTGTATATTATAATAGATTAAATAGATTAAATAATTTAAATTTTAATTAATCGAAAATAAATACGAATATTAATCTATAAAAAAACATAAATTGTTCTAAATTCATCATTAAAGATATTGCAACTGATCCAGAGCTAAATATGGGATAATAACAGTGAGCTATATTTATAATTTATGTAAACAAATATGGTTAATTATAATAAAATGTTAAATTGAAAGAAATAAAAAGTAAAAGATTCTGTAAAAAGAATTGATAAAAACTATTTTAAATATGCAAAACTATAACAATAAATAAAAATTTCATCAGAGTAAACCAGATATTTATTTAATTAAAATATACTTTAAATTAGATTTGAAACAAAAAAGAAAGAAAGAATTAAGAACTATATAAATGTGAATATAAATATGTATAATTTTTTAATATTAGAAATTATAAATTAAAAGACTTGGACTGGACATCTGAACAATGGGGTAATGTACGTTGGAGTGATGAATCGAAGTTCAATTTATGTAATACTGATACAATCTGTATAATATTACAAATATGCATAATTTTTTTAAGATTAAAAATTATAGATTAAAAGAAAGTAAAAATTAAATATTATTAATATTAATTAAATATAAATATATTTTATTATGAAATTATTTGCCCATTTTTATTTGCCAGAAATTATTTGCCCGTCCTGGAAATTGTTGTAAAATGATTAATTAAATGTTAATAAAAAATATAAAATTATTTATAAATTTAATACACTCCGCCACATAATTATATGAACACCCCTAAATACCACTTTTTACCGTATTTAACGGCCAAATACCAATTTTTAACCTGCATATATTTTAAAAATCAGCCAAAAACGTTATAGAAAAAAGAAAATGAGAAATTTTCGTGGTTCGAGATCTCGACACTTAAAATAGATATGGGCTTAGTTCTTTTTTATTTATTCTTAGTATCGATAAATAAGTTTATTGGAATTTTTATAAATTTTTCCTACCCTTAGAAATACAAAAACCCAAAGTGTTCATATAATTATGTGGCGGTCGAAAAATTAAAAATTTAAAAAAAAATTTTACCTTTAAACGATTTTCAGATTTTCTTTTTTCTAAGACGATTTTAGCCGATTTCTAAAATATATTAAGGTTGAAAAAATATTTCGGCATATAAACACGGTAAAAAGTGGTATTTAGGGGTGTTCATATAATTATGTGGCGGAGTGTATTAAATAAAGACAAAAACTAAATTTTTGTCGCGGAATGCGACATTGATGTCCTTTCTAAGAAAGGACATCGATAGGCCGGGTGCCGGGTTGCTTCTCTTAGAGAAGCAACCAATCACCTTTTTCCTACTTTCTCTCCCTATGGGAAAGAATAATTCTTTTTATTTTTTAGACATAAGTAGGCTTGGCTTTTTACAACAACAACAATCTCTCTCTACAACAAATAAATCCAACTCCATTCTCACAATTCTTCAACATCTTCTCCCCTCCTAGGCACATCAATAAAAGTAAATGAATAAATAAAAATTTATATATAATTTTTCTGTTTTAATTTTTTAAATATTCTTTTAATTTATTTTTTAATTTAAAAGTTTTCAAGCTTTAATTTATTTAATATGTAAATTTAAGTATTTATTTTTAAAATAAACATTTTACTCTTTTAAATTTATTTCTTTAAATATTTTAGGCTTTAATTTTAAATTAGGTCAATTTTAGGTTTTATTTCTCAAATAAACAATTTAATTTATTCTCTTTAATTTAATTTCTTTTAACTTTTAATTTCAGGAAATTAAGTTTAATTACCAAGTTTAAGAATTTTACAAAGCGATATGGGACAATATTTTTGAAAATATTGCAATAAGTATAGTGTGAAGTTTATTTATGAGATTTATTTAAAATATTAAAAATATAAATCTCTATATAATTTAAAATATTTAAAAAACCAGAAAATAGAACTTTCTGAATTATTAAAAAATAAACTTGTCATAACTATAATAAAATATTTTGTTAAATTAAAATATAAATAACCACCGAGTGAGTTTAAATCATCAAATATAAATAAATAATGCTTGTTTTAATTGAAATTAATTAATATAAAATAAATTGATTCATAATTAAGCAAAGAGTAATATATAATATTATAATTAAAAACTTCGTTAACCATTCTGAGCAATTTGGACACCAATCAGAATAATTATAAATAGTAAATTTAGTTGTTTTAAAGAGTAATATAATTTAAAAAATTTAAAATATTAAGAATAAAAAACTTTGTATAATTTAAAATAATCAAAAAACCAGATAAAATTTATTCTCCAATTTCAAGTGGAAACAGATTCTCAAGATCTTTTTAAATTGAATCTAATTATTGAGAAATTCAGTAATAAATATGTTTTCTAAATAATGATAGATTTTATTGTTCAAGTTTGAATATAAAATTTAAGTATAAACACAATTTTAACAATAAAGATGAAAAAATTTGTGTAAAATATTTAGATTGATTTTTAATTACAATTTTAAAACGAATCGCAAATGATTTGATAATATAATCAAAGTAAAAATTAAACTTATATGGTTTTAAAGAGTAATGTGAAAAAAAGTATCATAATCATAAAACAATTAAATCATAAGTAAAAACAAGTTATCAATAATTTTAAAATGAGCGTAGATAATTTTATACTCTCCTTTTATAACTTTACTTAATGACACAAATTATCTTTTTTTAAAGAAGACCTTAGAGTGAAAAATTTATAGAACACTACTAAATTATAAAAATAATTTGAACGAAATTAATTTAAATAAAACTTAAATTAATATATTAATTCTCTAAGAACACAGATCTTTAATTGGAATGCTGAGATATCTCAGAAAATTTACGCTAGTACTATTGTAAACGACCTATAGTTTTTGAATAGGGAAAACATGTGAAAAGAAAATAGTATGAAATGATATTTGTATTCAAAATGTAGTAGATAAATAAGTAATTTATAATTAGGTATTTATCAATAATTAAATTTATATTAATTTATGCATTATAAAAATTTAAAATAATTAACTTTAAAATAATTAAAAATAATTTCATAAATAAAGTAGAATAAAAATTAGTATAATGTGGGTGGGTAAATATAAACAGAAACCGTACTTTCAATTTTGCGATATTGTTAATAAATCTACTAATTAATCTTTTATAAAAAAGTCTAAATATTAATATGTTTTCAAAACATGTGGATTGGTGGAAAATATTCATAAAATATTCGAAAATAAAAATTAAATTATAATTAATTAAATTCAATATCGAACATCTATATTAACTTGTGTCTTATGCTCGTATGGAAATATTACGTAATACTTGTGAATTGTAATAGCGAGTACAAGTTCAAGAACATGATTTGTATAATGGAATAAAATAAAAATAAAATTAATTAAAATTATTTTTAGTGAAAAAGTTAGTAAAATTAAAAGATTGAAGAATGTGCTCGACAACATCATTTAAATAAAAATAATATTGTAATATTATCAAAACAGTTATATAATAATAAAATAATTAATGAGCTTTTAAACAAATTTATATTAATAACACTCATAAAAGCACATCTTAATAGATTCTATACTAATTAAATTATAAAAATCACTTTAAACATGAAAAATCATAACAAATAAAAAAAATCATTTCAAACATGCAGACCATTGTCATATAATCCAGAATTTAAATTATTTTATTTAAGAATAATGTCGCCAAACATTGGCGACTTTTGACCAATTTTTAACCGTCCAATTTTTGGTTAATTTTTAGCTCGTTCACTGTTCATTTTCTTGTCGTCCACTCTCCATTTTCAAACTTATTTGCCCGCCTAAATTCCTTTCATTATTTTTTGTGTCCGTTCGTGCCAGCCACCCTCTGTTCTCTTACTTATTTTTCCTTTGTTTTTTTGGACTTGGCTTCTCTGGTCGAGTTCTCTCTTCTATTTTATTTCTCTAGCTACTTCGCGCATTTTTTCAAACTTACATTTTTTAAACATTTTATTGCCAAACCCCGCCCTAATTTGTGCCTATTTAAGAAGCGGATCAGCCACCCACATATCCTTCATTCTTACTTCATTCTTCTCAATTAACTGCTTCCAACAACTTCTGTGTGTGGCTGATCAACTGCTTCTGGCCCTAGCTGGCCTTGCTTGTGTTCAATTCCTTGCCCTAGCTGGCACTCTGCTTCAATTGTTTATTTTTTTGGTGTGTGTGAAAATAAATTTATTTGTTGGTGGACTTGTGTGTTTGTTGGTGTATTTAAAAGTGAACGTGCTCTGTTCACTTCTGCTTCCTTGGTGAACGGCACTACCGTTCACCACTACTCTTCTTGGCTAGAGTGACTCGTGCTCCGAGTCACTTCACTGCCCTTCTCTTCCTTCGACTGTTGGCACTACCAACAGTCTGGTGCTAGTGCCACAATCCACTAGCTGGTGCCACGACTCTTCCTCCTCTTCTTCAAACCAATTTGTCGGGAACCTCCCGACTCCCGACAAAGTGGTGCCACGACCCGGGACCGTCCGTCGTGGAACAACGATCACCACCACCACACCATCAACAACAACAACAACACCACACACCACTACACCAACTTAAACTAGTGTGTGAGCGGAGCCACCGCCACATCACTCTACAACAACCACTCTATCTTTTTGTGTGTGAGCTGCACTACAGCCACCACAACAACAGCTACTACAACCACTATCTTTTTGTGTGTGAGCGGAGCTACCGCCACAACAACTGTTGAAGTGTGCTGAGCAACAGCCACGACAACAACAACTATTTTGCTTTAGCTGAACGACAGCCACCAACAAAACAACCACTACTACAACTACTACACCAGTGAGCTGAGCTACAGCCACAACAATGTCTGGTGTGATTCAACTACAATTGGCAACAGTTTTGGCCACTGTGAAGGATAAAGGGCGTGCTGTTTGGACGGCACTCAATGCTTATGACACAACAACGGAAGATGATGATCAATTGGAAGTATTGGCAACTCAACTTAGTAATGCTACTGGACGGGCACAAGCCCTGGTTGATAAATGGTCCGATTTTATTGCCCGACTCCTCCCAAAGCAGCAACAAGAGGAAATGGATGTTCTCCAAGCCTTCCCGCCGCCGAGAGGCGAGGTGAGGGAGAACGATGAACTCACGGTGCTGGCGCAAATTGAGCGCTCTCGTGAACTGGTGGTCCTGGTCAACGGATGCCTGCAGCAACGAAGAAACAGCGGTCGTGGTTCCGTCTCTTCCGGAAAGTCTTTTATGACCACTCAATCGCCACAGCAACTTGAGGAACAGCCTGAACTATATGCTTGTCCACCACAATCACCAGTTGAAGAATCTGGTTGCTCACTGTGTCATACTGGACCAGCACACAAGCCAAGCCGTTGCCCAACGTTCAACTCACGCCAACGACGCAAAGCCCGTCTTCTTGAACAACGACGGTGTCTCAACTGCCTGTATGATGGTCACATGCTCAACCGATGCCGTGCTGCTAATAAGTGCCGTAGATGTGGAGGCCGACATCATTTCATGTTGTGTTTTCAACGTCAACCTAAAAGGCGTCAC
The DNA here is from genome assembly GCA_036172955.1 of Meloidogyne arenaria. NCBI lineage: Eukaryota > Metazoa > Nematoda > Chromadorea > Rhabditida > Meloidogynidae > Meloidogyne > Meloidogyne arenaria. The sequence continues at coordinate 816,713 of JARQAB010000003.1, forward strand.
CACGATGGGTCGTATGAAGCAAACTGTACACAACGTCAACCGAAAAAGCGAGTGTACTACCCAACTGGTCAACACGATGGACCATCCGAATCCAACTGGAGGCAACCCCAATCTAAAAAGCGTGTGTACTATCGGACTGGTCACCACAAAGGATCATCCGAAACAAATTGGAGAGTTCCTACACCACCGCAGCCGGAAGTGACCTACTCTGGAATAGTCTTCACTAGCTCAATCAACGACTCTAAAACTGACTCCAAGTCGTCAACCAGCTCAACTGTGCACAACGAAGGAACCAACTGTCAACGTCAACGCAAATTGTGGATAAATTCTAAGCTAAAAGGCAATCCACTCAACTCAAAGTATGGAGCCTCTGCAGCTGCCACTGATCAAACGTTTACGAGCTTTTTTAACGCTGGAAAATTTTGGTGTGTTACCCAAGCTGGGACTACCGCTGCAAAAACAAATGTGTGTGCTCTCCGAACGGGAATTACCCAGGCTGCTGCAACCACAATGGACAAAATAAATTTGTTATTATCTGAGACCACATCACGACGTCGACCACGCAAAATTTGTTCATCACGACAAGGACGACAACGAGAAAGCCAGGTAGTGGAGTGCCGCCCCTCACCAAAAGCTCTCAAAAGGGGAAATCGCGAAAAGGCACTACACCACCATCATCAATGCTCTGGCCACCCCATGCAACCACGCAACGTTTCGTCAACTCGGATGCGCCAATGGCTACACTTGCTGACCCGAATATGACGGATGAAGAAGACGGATGACGATGAACAATTTTTGTGATTTTTGTTGGGCGGGCGGAGTGTCGCCAAACATTGGCGACTTTTGACCAATTTTTAACCGTCCAATTTTTGGTTAATTTTTAGCTCGTTCACTGTTCATTTTCTTGTCGTCCACTCTCCATTTTCAAACTTATTTGCCCGCCTAAATTCCTTTCATTATTTTTTGTGTCCGTTCGTGCCAGCCACCCTCTGTTCTCTTACTTATTTTTCCTTTGTTTTTTTGGACTTGGCTTCTCTGGTCGAGTTCTCTCTTCTATTTTATTTCTCTAGCTACTTCGCGCATTTTTTCAAACTTACATTTTTTAAACATTTTATTGCCAAACCCCGCCCTAATTTGTGCCTATTTAAGAAGCGGATCAGCCACCCACATATCCTTCATTCTTACTTCATTCTTCTCAATTAACTGCTTCCAACAACTTCTGTGTGTGGCTGATCAACTGCTTCTGGCCCTAGCTGGCCTTGCTTGTGTTCAATTCCTTGCCCTAGCTGGCACTCTGCTTCAATTGTTTATTTTTTTGGTGTGTGTGAAAATAAATTTATTTGTTGGTGGACTTGTGTGTTTGTTGGTGTATTTAAAAGTGAACGTGCTCTGTTCACTTCTGCTTCCTTGGTGAACGGCACTACCGTTCACCACTACTCTTCTTGGCTAGAGTGACTCGTGCTCCGAGTCACTTCACTGCCCTTCTCTTCCTTCGACTGTTGGCACTACCAACAGTCTGGTGCTAGTGCCACAATCCACTAGCTGGTGCCACGACTCTTCCTCCTCTTCTTCAAACCAATTTGTCGGGAACCTCCCGACTCCCGACAAATAAAAACAATAAAGAACATGAAAAAAGAAGCAGCGGATGCCGGACAAAACTGAACAATTGAAAAAAAGATGCAATTCTATTTGGAAATTTAATTTAATTTTATAAAAATAACTACCAAGGCTAGAAACGTAATGTAATAACTTAAAATTTAATTAATGTCTTCATCTTCGACTTTTCTATTTTTAATTGTATGGGGGAGAAATTGTATAATTTCAGAACTGAAAATTTTTATCCGATGAAGTCGCTGAAGGGGAAAAAATTTCACCGAAAAGTAGCAAAGTATTCATAGTATACACAATATAATAAGTAAAACAAAACCAAAATGATTGATATTTGAAATCTTAAGATTTACATTAATAAATGTAATAAAGGCTAAAGATATTAAGTATAAAAGGCTATATATAAATCGATAATATAAAAATATATAAATCTATAAATAAATAAAGTAAAAATAAAGAGAGAAATAAAGCCAAGCCTATCTAAAAAGAAATTTTTTTAAGCATTATTACGAATTTTTACACATTTATAAATTTCTGATTTTTTGAATAAATGTAAACAAATTGTTCTAATATTTCTTATTTATGTTTTTGCATTTAAATATTTTTGTAAATAATATTTTAAAAATTATTTAGAATTATGAAATGGGTAAAAAGGTTTATTAACATTAAATTACTCATTAAAAGCATTGCCCAATATTAAAGAAGGACATTTTATATTTTTTTAAAACTTTATAAAATATTTTGCAACAAACTAGGATTTAATTTTATTAAACTACATTTCTAATAATAACAATGAGCTATTTTAAAATAAAATATACATATATGGTAAACGATAATACAATGTAAACATGAGATAAGCAAAGATTTAAAAATTCTGTAAGGATGATTGATAAAATTTATTTTAAACAAGCAAAATTATAACTATAAATATATATTGACGAGCAGTGTGAGGAAAAATTAGAAGATTACATTTAAACCAAAAAATTACTTTGAAAATGAAAATGAAGACGAAGAAATTGAGATCAAGAAAATCACAACAGAAAATATTTAAACTAATTTGAAACATTTTATATTTTTTTAACTTTTTGGAAATATCAAAAAATGATAGACAATAGTTTCCATTGAGAAAAATATTTATCAATTTTTAATATTTAAAAAGAAACATAAATAAATAATTTGACTTGAAAATTTTAAAAGTAAGGTATTTTAAGTAAAACATTTATGTGATAGTATGTTTGAAATAAATCGGTTCATGCAATATAATTTAAACATTTGATTATAAATTAAAATATAAAGCCAAAAGTACTTATAATTAAAAGAGCAATTGCGGCCGGCAATGAAACAAATATAAATAAATTAAATAAATATTTAGATAATGAATAATATTTATAAAAATATTGTTACATTGAGAGGAATTTCTTGCAAAAATAATGAGAAATTTGATTTCCTATCATCTCTTTTTTACATAAATTTAATAAAAATCTTTTGTTACTACATATATTATATAGTAAATAGATAAAATTTTTAAATAAAATTACAATTTCAATAACAAAATTGGATAATAAAAAATAAGAATATTTAAATTTTCAAAATTGTTTTAAAAATATGAGTAAAATTAATTTAATGAAAAAGAAAAAATATGCTATTAAATATGCTAATATTTAATTAACATTTTAATATCTCCGAAATGAACCAGCAAATTTTCAAAGTTGTCTCAATCGATTGAGTATATGCTATCGATATTGAAAATGAAGTAGAGTGCTCTAATGCTCAAAAATATTAAAAAATTCAAAAGAATATTCAGAACAAATTTGAGAGGATAAATCAAAAAATTTTTATATTAATTAGATAAAATTTCAATTAATTAATTTAAATTTCTATTAATTAATAGATGTACAGCTATTATAATGACGTGGAACAAATGTAGATCGCAAAATAGAGTAAGTAAAAAGCACACTTATTATAATTTTAATTATAACTTGAATTATAACATTACAGAATTTAATATGACCAACATAAAAATTATTATATTAAATTATTAAGTTTTAAGAATATTTTAAGATTTTAAGAGTATTTTAAGAGTATTCAAGAGTATATTCAATTTTAAAGAAGAGCAAGGAAAATTTATTATTAAATAATAAAGTATAATAGTTTAGTACAATAGATAAAAATGTAGTTTTATGTGCAATTATAATAATTGTAGAGATTAACGCGAATGTAAGTATAGGTGATAAGGAATTGTAGTTATAAAAGAAATTATTCAATAATATTTAATAATATAATTTTATGTTAAATAAAAAATGTCAAAAAATCATTTGTCACGCATACGTGTGAACAAAAATAAGTATATATTTATTAAGTTAATATGATGTAACCCAATTGTGGTTATTTTAAAATAAATTTTCAGTAAAACAAAAAATTTTCTATAAGAAGTAAATTACACAATTTTATTTCAATACAACGAAAATGCAGTGGATTTGAGAATGCAGCACAATTTTATTTAGTTGAAATTAATGTAGTACTTAAGTTTAATTTTAAAAATATGTGATTTAACTAGAAATGAAATGACCCAAATTCTATAAAATAGGTATATCATAATAAGATATTTAAAAAATAGAAATTTTTAAGTAAGAAGTATTATAGAATAGTAGATTAACAAGAATAATGCTATTAATGATTACAATTATTACAAATTCAACAAAATGAATTTGATTAAATTAAACCACATTAGTAATCACAAATTATGCATAAATTAGACGAACAACTAAATTCTTTTTTTATATCTACAGCTAATTCTTTTTTTAAATCTAATAGATTTAAATTTTGCATATTTATAATTTTTGAGCCCTTAAATAATAATAAATAGGTATCTTAAATTTAAAAAATCAAATGCTAATTTAAATGTTTAGGATTTTAATAAAAATACACACAGTTCAGACGCTTATCAACAACAAAAAGTTGACGACACAATATGATTAAACAAAAAAATGTATATACATACAAATTTTTAGTCAAAAAAATTTGCGCACAGAACTTCACACAGTACTTAACTTCACATTATTATTTATTAATCACCTAAGAATCTAATTAATATAAATAAATTATTTTAATATAGAATTAAATTTATATTAAAGTTATTTATTATACAATAATTTCCATTGCGAATCTGATGTAGCTTAATTTAAACAAAAATCTAATTATTTTATTTCTAGTATGGATCATCGGAAAACAAACAATTCAATCAGTTAAACAAAACATTTTTAAATAGAACATTTCCAAAACGGCAAAACATTTATCAAATTCTATTTATCAACAAAATTAATAAACACAAATTTAATAATGACTTTAAAAATAGCGATGAGTGCCTATCATTGTTTCTATAAAAATGGTTTTTCTTTTTTAGCAAATCATTACATTATAAACATGATCACCGGTTTTTTCAATTTTTATTATTATATTTTTAATTTTTAAATAAACCTAAAATCAACAATTTTTTACATAATTTATATATAGAATTTTACATATGCATATTTAAAAAATATTTTGTTAAATATTGTTAAATTTTAAAAATTTTGTGATTTAAATTAATTATAAAAGAGTTCAATGATTCGAAAACAACAAAATATTAATACTGTTATATAACTACAGTTACAAAGGTATAATATTATAAAATAGTATAGATATTAATTTTATTTCAAAACAAATTTGTATGTAATTTAAATTTTTCATTAAATTTATTGAATTAATTAATCAATGCCAAATTCAGAATTTTCATAAATTTTATTAAATAATGAATTCAATTAATTAGAGGCAATTTATAAACTATGGCATCTATTTATAAAAAATCATAAAAATTACTGCTGAACTACATTTTTAAAAAGCGTAAACAAATTATCATTAATTAATTATATGCCTACTATGTTTCAAAACATATATCTTATTTAGCAATGAACCAAGTTTCTACTGATGGACAAATATCTTATTTAAATTTTTTAAATTTAATCAATGCCATATTCATCTACTACATAAATTGTATTAATGAATAAATTAATTAGGGGCAATTTATAAACTATGACAGCATCTATCAACAATCATACAAATTACTGCGGAACTACATTTAAAAAAAAGCGTAAACAAATTATCATTAAATAATTATATGCCTACTATGTTTCAAAACATATATCTTATTTAGCAATGAACCAAGTTTCTACTGATGGACAAATATCTTATTTAAATTTTTTTAAATTTAATCAATGCAATATTCATTTACTACATAAATTGTATTAAATAATGAATAAATTAATTAGGGGCAATTTATAAACTATGACAGCATCTATCAACAATCATACAAATTACTGCGGAACTACATTTAAAAAAAAGCGTAAACAAATTATCATTAATAAATTATCTGCCTACTATCAAAATGTAATTAAATTTTTAATATAAATATAAAGCAAATTTAAACTAGATAATAACGTTATAAATAATGTTTAATGTAAATACATTTATAGGAAAAAATGATTTCCAACAATATATCTATTATTTGTTTATTGCAATTTATCAAGCAATTCCAAATCCAATTTATATCTTATAAAAAATATTAAATATTTGTTTTAAAAATTAATAAAAAATTATGCTAATTTTATATTTAGATAAATATATTTTAGATCAAAGTCTAATGTCTCATTTTACATATTTCTATTAATTCGTATAGAAGACAAAATTAAATATAATAAAATGAAATTAATTTAGATATGTAAAATATAAGTAATATAATAAATTATTTTATCAAATTTTATCTTTTATTTTAAAAAAACGGGCAAGACAATATATGTGATTTAATAAAATAATTATTTGATCAAACCGAAAGATTACATGTTAAATTTTTTCAAAGATAAGGTCTAAACGAGAAGCGACTAAGCATCATGTCAAATCTTTGTATAATTCAGTATTAAAGTGAAATGTTCAATGTAAACCAAAAGAAAAATTAAAAAATTAAAGCGGAGGAACCAAGGAAAGGATCTTTGATGGAATAATTTTATTTGATGAGAATATAATAATATTAATTTAATAAAATTAATAAAATAAAAGAACAACAAATAACTTATGTAATTAGAATCAAATTCTTTAAATGTTATGAAAAAATAAATTAGAAATTTTGTTACATTATATTGAGTTCGCGTATTAGCGCTAAATTGCTATCAGAGGAGCATGTTACCATTCTTTATAAATTCATGAATACATTATTCTAATAAAAGTATATGAGTTTAATGAAAAGATGGCAAAAGAAAAAAAATTTAAGTAATAAAAGATTCTATTACTTTTCGTTTTTAACATTGTATTAACTTTTAATTAGATTTAACAAATTTTCAGCCGTTTATCTAATTTTTTTGAAATTTTAATTTTTAAATATACAACTCATCGAAATATATCGATTTGAAGATTTGCAAGTAGAACACGAAACAGGTACCATTGATGAACCTTTGTTCCATTATTGAAACGTTATTGTATAAAATAATCAAGCACATGAAAACTAAAAACGAAATAAATTTAAATAAGTAAAAATCTTGGCTGCAACTTGCCATCCTCTACGTCGTTGGCCCTCGAGTCTATTCGATATGGACTACTATTTTAGCATTTATTATAATATTAAATTGAAGAAAAAGTTGTAAATTGAAGAAAAAGTGTATAGAAATTTGAAGAAAAAGTTGTATTTTTCTTTGATTACTCAAATTTGTAAAAAATTAATTTTTAATAAGTTTTTGCCGAAGTTTGAGACCTCACCTTAGATTAACCTCAATTTACTGATACAAATTTAGAAAAATTAATTTTTGTTCAATTTATTACAATTGAAATGATTAAAAATTAAGAATAAAAATAAAAAAAGAAAATATACATTTTAGAAATTACAATCCGAAATTTATCGTTTAACCATTAGACACCAAGTTTATACAAGATAATTGGCAAAAAAATTTTGTGATTAATTTTAAAATAATAAATATGTTAATGCAATTATTTTAAATTAAATAATCATCTCCATACATTTAAAATAAGAGGATAAGTTAAAAATACAAATTTTCCATTACTAATAATGTATTGAGAAAATTATAAAGTAAGTTTTGTTTAATATAATTTAAACTCCCAAGCAAATACAATTAAATAATATTAATTTACAATTTGAGAAAACAACGCAATAGTTATATATGAAAAACGATTATCAGTGGACTGGCGAACTCAATTTTGGACTTGTACTAGAAAGAATTGTAATGGAAGAGCACACAGTTAAATTAATTTAAAAATAAAGTGCTGTTTCTAAAAGTATTGCATAATTCATGGGTTAAAAATAAAACTTTTATTAATAATCAAAAAATTTGCACATAGAACTTAGACATTACTTATATATTTAATCACCTAAGAATCTGATTACTATAAATAAATTATTTCAATATAGAATTAAATTTATATTAAAGTTATTTATTATACAATATTTATTTTAGGACAACTTACATATTAATTTGATGGACAATGTTTCCATTGTGAACCTGCTGTATTCTTTAATTATTTTATTACTAGTATGCATCATCAGAAAACAAACAATTCAATCAGCTAAAGTAAACATTTTCAAATAGAACATTTCCGGTAAGGCAACACATTTATCTAATTACAACAATATTAATAAAAACAAATTTAATAATGACCTTAAAAACATGATCAAATATATTCAAAATAACAATTTATTACATCAAAACTGCGATTACATCAAAATGCGATTACTATTATTAAATATTTAAATAAATCGAAGTTCAAATAAAAGATGAAGAAATAAAAAATTTCATAATTTCATATTTTATTATTTTAAAAATTGAAAAATAAATATGATTTTAAAATTTGTAATTTAAATAAAAAATAAAAATGAAATTAAAAAAATTTTTTAAATGTTAAAAATGTTTTAAAAAGAATTTAAGAAATGTTTAATATAAAGCTCCAAAGCGCAAAGGGTCATGAAGCAAGACGAATCAAAAGAGAAAAACATTTAAAGCGGACATAAAATGCATCTGAGATATGGAAGACATTGTACAACAACCATAGGTTGTACAACAACCACATTGTACAACAACCATAGGAAATAATCGAGCAAGACACGACATTGGTATTTATTAATAGAATTTAATTATAATTATATTTATAGTAAAATTGAGTTAAATTTTATGATTAATTAAAAATTTATTGATCAAATTATGATGAAATAAAATAAATAGAAACTGTTATGAATTTTTTAACTTAGTTAATCAGAGATTAACTTTTTTAACTTAGTTAATCTCCTTCTCCTGGAACACTAGCTACACAAGTAAAACTTCTCTACTTGTTAGCAGATACCGTGTCTGACCTAACGGAAGATGTTTCTTGTTATAATATGATTATTTTGATATATATTAAAAATTATATTAAATTAAATGATAGTGAGAAACTATTAAATTCAAGAAATTTAATTTATTCAAACAAGTCAAAATATTAAAAAATATAATTAAAGTCGCTAATAATAAGAATTAATATGATTCGATTAAATTGTATTTTTTTAAAATAATTCTCCAAGTTTAGTAGTAGAAACACGTCTTTCTAAACAAAGTTGAAAAAATTAAATAAATAAAATTTATTTTAATTTATAATCATATCAGTCGTTTTCGCGATCCCCCAATCTCGTTTTCGCGATCCCCCAACATTCTCTTCACTGTTATTAATGTAAATAACATATTTTAAAGAAGATAAAAATCAATCCCCCACTATATTCTCTTCACTGTTATTAATGTCTCTTCACTGTTATTAATGGAACTTTTTCCATTATAATGAAAATAAATATTTTAACAAAAATAAAATTTCAACAAAAATAAAATTTCAAAACAAAAATAAAATTGCAACAAAAATAAAATTTCAAATATTGCAAAAATTCAATAATTTCAAAAATTAATATATAATTTAAAAAATTATCATCTAAAATATAAATAATAACAAAAATGATATAGTAACTTTTATAACTACATATAAAAGTTATTATTAAAAGCTTATAAAATAATTATTGTATAATATTTTGTAATTAATAGGTATATTCTAAATAAATTGAGTGACTCGGCTCGCAAATTCTTTCCTTTCTTCAACACAATTCTTGTATACTTATTGAAATTGATGAAATGAAATTTGATAGAAAGTATGTTCTTAGTTTAATGTAATGATAAAATATAAAATTAAAATTTATAAAACATTTAAAGACATCATATTAAATATCTTATTAAAAGCAATGCTCTACAGTAAGAAAAGATCAAAAGTCAAGTCCAGTTAAAAAATAACTTGAACAACACATTTTTACTTTGTAGTATAGGACATTAAGATAATAAAAAAATTAAATATAACTTTTTCAAAATATTTTATTAAAATATTGCCCAAACACCGATGGGGAGGAAAAAGAAGAAGATTACATACTATAAATCAAAATAAAATAAAAAAATGGTAAAACAAGCTAAAACTACAACAAAAACAATCAAATTTAAATGGGAATTTTGTGCAACTTTTCTCAACAAAAAGTTCAATCAACAACGTCATATGGAAAACAATTGTCAATTTTAAAACTTAAAAATTTTTTATCAATTTCAGGTCCAAAAATCAAAAAAAGTAAAGAAGAAAAAAAAATAAATAAGAAAAATCTCATCATACATGCAGGCTGTTGCGATATAATCCAGAATTTAATATTTTTTATTTAAAAATAAACCACTGAGTGAGTTTAAATCATGAAATATAAATAAATAATGCTTGTTTTAAATGAAATTAATTAATATAAAATAACTTTATTCGTGATTAAACAAATTGAGATGTTTAGTAGTGGAATTGGAAACTTCAATAACGAATATATTTGTCAGAAAATTTTTGATCATCAATTAGAAAAACTATAAATAGTGTTAAATAAAAAGTCAAAAAACCTTTCATCATTGAATAAATTATATATAATTATAAAAAAATATTAATTTAAATACAGTCTGAAGTGTTTGGATTCTTCAAAATAATTTACTAAAAAAATAATTAAATTTTTAAATATTAATAATGTTTTAAAACCAATTTTACAAAGGCCAATCAATTAGAATAATTAAAAGTAATGAAATTTATTAGTAATTTTTAAATTAATAACGAAAATTAGTTTTTTTTTACTTTAATGTATTTTAAAATGAAAATTTAGTGATAAATTATGATGAAATAAAGTAAATTAATGTCAAGAATTTTTTAAATTAGTTAATTTGGAAATTTTTATTAAAATGTGATTTATAAAAATAAAAAATGATATAAAAATTTTGCAATTTTATTTTAAATGCCTTATGTGTACAGCCACAGACCAAATACACAAAACCGAGACATAAGTCTAAAAAAATAAGTCGAAATACTTCCGTTTCTGAGATGAAGATAAAGGATTATTAAACTTATATTTTGAATGAAATTGAGTGAAATCTTATTTTCGGATGAAAATTTATTGCAAATTATGATGAAATAAATTAAATTAAAAATTGTAATGAATTTTACAAATTAATTAATTTGAAAATTTTTATTAAAAAGTGGTTAAATTTTATTAAAAGTGGTTTTTACAAATTAAATTAGTAAAAATCACTTTAAACATGAAAAATCATAACAAATACTAAAAATCATTTCAAACAGGCAGACCATTGTCATATAATCCAGAATTTAATATTTTTTATTTAAAAATAAAAACAATAAAGAACATGGAAAAATATACTTGATATAATAAGTAAAAATATAACAAAATGATTTATATGTGAAATCTTATGATTCGTACATATGTATTAGTCTAAAATTATCAAGGCAAAGAAAAATTAAATACTTATAAAGACATCACCTATTTAGGATGTCAGTATGTTGATTAGCTACGATGAATTTTATTGTAATAAAAATAATATTATAGCAATTAGTTATATCAAGAAAAATATGATAAATACTAATATAAAATTCAAAAAATTAAATAAAAATAATTAAAAATATATTTGGAAACTATAAATTCATAAAATAGGTTAGTTGTTTAAATTAGTAAATAGATATATTTCAAGTTTAATAATTTACAATAATATAAAATATTCCAGATTGGCACTTTTAATTTACATTTAAATTTAATTTTTTGTTGTTTGATTCTTTTGGTGTGTATACCCGCCTATTTTCTCATCTTAAGAACAACTATTCGGCGGGGAGACTCGCAACAATTCACTGGAATTTTTGCATCCCATTGGGCTTTTTTCTGGACTATCTTACCACACTTTACTCGCTTTGTTATTGAGTAAATTTTATGTATTAGTTTTAATAAACACTTAAATTTTAATAATTATTTGGACAGTTTGAGTGATTTTATTTATTCCAATTGTCTAGATAATTAGTTTTGAAATAATAAATAGGCCTTGATTTATAATAACGTCAAAATAAAATATAAAAAATAATTAATTACAAAATGAAGGTACATTTACTTTTTGTTTTTAAAATATGATTCTTTATAAATTTACCCATAAAAATTAATTTTAAAATTATTGAGCATTCTTAAAAGAACATTTATAGTCTATAAAATATAATTTTATTTAGTTGAAATTAATGTCTTAATTTTATTTATATATATATATCTATATATATATATATATGTAAGTTGTTTAACAAAAATGAAATGAACCAAATTCTATAAAATATATCATAAGTAGTATAAAAATACAAATTCTCAAGTTGAAAAAAATGTAGAAGAAAATGAAGAAACCATTCTTCAAAAATAAAGTTTAAAAAATTAAATAAATACTAATCCAGATAGATAATTTAATATTAATAAAATTTATTTATTGAGAGAAGCTTAAATAAAAAACACATAAAACCCAATAAATAGTGTTCATATCTGGAGCAGTAGAATTCAAATAAGAAACCATTCTAATAAAAAATGTAAATATAGTAATTTTGATATGGTTTAAATTCTCAATTTTTGATTTATCCTCAATTTTTTAAAGATTTTTAGAAATGGAGTACGAGGTCGAAGCCATATTAAACAATAAAATTCGAAAACGAACGAATTAAGTATTTTATTTAATTAAATGGTGGGATTATGCTGATTCAAGTGGAACCAGTGGATAATCTCGTATTTTTTATATTTTCAAAAAATTTTTTTAGAATTTTAAGCGGTGCGAAGAATTGATTAATGAATATTAGTTTTTTAATTGAATTTACAAATTTTTTGACTTCAGCAATAATATTGAAAAAATAAACAATTAAACATCAATATATTTTATTAATATAACAGTAATATGAGTTTATAGACTTTAACTAGTTAATTTATATATAAATTTGTATTTTTTAGCATTAAACTAAGTTTGTTTTGGCTAGCTAAATTGTTAAGACACTAAAGGAGCTTGTAGATGTAAGCTGAAGCACTATATTTTTATGACATTTAATCAATTTTATTTTAGAATTAATTAAATTTTATGCATTATTTATGTTTAAATAAATTAAAAATATAGAGAAGTATATTATTGAAAATATATTTTTACGATTATAATATTAAATAAGGCAAATAAAGCCTTTTGGCAATGATTAATGAATATAAATAATCATAAAGAAACAAAGACTTTACATATTTATAATTTTAGAGCCATAAAATAGACAAATATTTAAAGTAAAGGGGGATAAATACTTTTAAATTGTGTAATTCAAAATGATTAGATTAGAGTAATAAAATTAAAATAAAATAAAAATTATAAAAGAAAAAAACCCAAAAAATAATGTAATATCTGGAGTAATAAAATGGAGACGCACTATATATGTACTTAAATAATATAAATATAAAAATTGATTAATTATTTAAAATTAATTAGCTCTGCAACAATATAAAATTTTTATTTATATTGTAATAAATTTCTATATTAAAAAATATCTAAATTAGCTTAAAATATATTCATAGACATTAGTTTTAAAAATGAGCACGTCCAAACTCATGCCTCACTCGGTCGGAGATATGCGCAAATATCTTTAAAATAAAATTTTCTACAATTGGTAATAATATACATATAATCGAGATATTAAATATATTAATTCCAATTTAAATTTATTATTTAACTTTAAAGAAAATGAAGAAAAAATTAATTGCCTTGTATTTAAAAATAAACTTAAAATCAACAATTGTTTACATACATAATACTTTGCCTATTTAAAAAATATTTTTGATAAATATTGTTAAATATTAAAAATCTTAGTGATTTAAATAAATTATATCAGAATTAATTGATTCGAAAACAACTAAATATTAATAATATTATAAAACTAAAGTTACAATGTATGAAAGGGATAATAAAATATTATAAATATTAATTTTGTTTCAAAACAAATATGAAATTTAAATTTTTTAAAAATTTAAATTTTTTGAAATTATTTCGGGACTTCAAAACCCAGGAGACAGCGTAAAAGGTCATGAAGCAAGACGAAACAAAAGAGAACAACAGTTAAAAGGACAGAAAAAGCATCCGAGACCAGGAATAAAGTTTTTTTTATTTTTCAATTTTTAATTAAAAAATCAGCTCCATTAATTGAGATTGGTAAACAACGGAAAGATATTGCGACGCAGATACAAGCGCAAAAAAATTTTTATCTAAAATATTGAAAAAATAGGACTAAATTTTTACTTCAGAATAACTGCGAATAATTAAACAAAAATGTTAATACATAAAATTTTTATACTATATTTTAAAAATAATGCTTTTAAGATGTGAACGATGTTATCTAAAATATAGAACTAAATAAAGAATAAATTTTTATTTATGTAAGATGACTCTAATAACTTAATTAAATATTATTTTAATAAATTAATAATTATTTTGTTAGAAATTATTTTGTTAAAAACGATTTATTTATTTAAAACACAATTATCTCAGCAAATATGGAATAATTCTACGATATATTTTATTATAAACAGAATCCTACTGTTGTTGCACCGCTAATTTAAAAATAAATTTTCCTTTTTTATATTATATAAAATATTAAGCTCAATTAAATTTAAAAACTCATATCTGCCGGCCGAAGGCCGGCAGCTTCCCCGAAGCCTGACATCCTGGGGGGTACTTTTTACGGGGCATCCAGGAAAACTATAGAGATTTTCCTGCGATGAAGTCTTGGCACCGAAACGGCCGCGGTCACGTACCTATCTCGTGAACCAGAAGTCGGAGCGGAAAGGGTCTGCTTAGAGGGGCCTGGTCTACTATTAGGGGGTTTCAACAAAAAAAAAATTTTGAAAATCGGGTGAAGTCCCGGGGACTTATGGGCGCGCAAAAATTCACCGAATGTCCGTGAATTGTCCAATTTTGTCGGACAAAACGTTGTTTTTAAGGTATATCTCGGGAACGGTTGGGAGGATTAAGATCGGACCTGGGGGGTATTAGGTAAGTGACTATGGGGAATTTTTTGGGATAGGCCATTTTGGTGCCGCACTTGAGTGTGGCACTGAAATGGCCGGATGAATATTTCAACGCGTTATAACGCGTCTTTGAGAAGTGGGGGGTCTTGGGGCCTGGGAGTGATATTGTAGTGTGGGATGTTAGAAAAATATTTGGTGTTGGACACTAGAGTCTCGGGTGAACTTTTGGGGGTGTTATGGGTCAAAGAGTCGGGGTCGAAAAGTCGACTTTTTGTAACGTGAATTGAAACTCGATTTCGATAGCCAGATCGAAAGAGCGTCCCCTGGCGGTCAGAAAAAGGTATAATATGTTGGGGGTCCACTTGAGTCTCAAAAAGTTATAGCCAAATTGGCAAAATGTCGCAAAACTTTATGAGACTCTAACGTACCGGGGAAATTTTTAAAAATTTTTCTGACACCGGATTCGTACTCAGCGCATGTCAGAGTACCATATAAGTCGAATTTTGGGTCAAAATTCGAAAATTTTGTCCCCGCCCTCAGAACCAAAGGGCGGGGACAAACCCCTTTTGGGGAAAATTCGGGAATTTTTGGGGGACCATAACTTTTTTTGGGGTGGAAGGAATTGGATGGGGGTTGCTTTATAAAATAGTATAAAAAATTAGAATTTTTTTGACTGAAGAAAATTTCGAAAAAATTCGAAATTGGGGGTGTAGGGGTCGAATTTCGAAAACCCGAAAATATTTCGGTTTTTCGAAAAAAATTCGGGATTTTTGCCGGCAGTTCGGGCCGCAATTATTTTTCCTGTTTAGTGCAGAATTTTCTGCATAGAATAGCTCTTTAAAATATTCAAAAAAGGTTAACTTTGGGAAAGTTATG
This sequence comes from Meloidogyne arenaria, assembly GCA_036172955.1. Classification (NCBI taxonomy): domain Eukaryota; kingdom Metazoa; phylum Nematoda; class Chromadorea; order Rhabditida; family Meloidogynidae; genus Meloidogyne; species Meloidogyne arenaria. The sequence continues at coordinate 832,617 of JARQAB010000003.1, forward strand.
ATTTTTTGAAAATTTCGGCGATTTTCCCGGCCGAAATTTTCGACCAAAAAAATAATTTTTCCAAAATGGCCATAAATAGGCCAAATGATACATCAATCGAAAGCTCTCATCGAGCTGAGCATAAAAATATTTTTTGTATAATTTTCTGACCATTTTGGCAAAAGTTATAAATGGTCGAATTTTTGGGGGTGGGCGGTACCATACCCAGTGGGGTACCAAAAGAGTGGCACTTAATAAAAAAGACTTACGTTATATTGTAGAGCAGCCTCAACACCATCGAAAAATAGATATTCTGTTTGGGGGTCACTTGAGTCTGACCAAATTATGAGGGTCAGAGTTTTCGAGGGTGGGGGGATTTGGGGGCCGAAGGCCCCAAGCCGAAGGCCGAGGGGGATCTAAACGCTGCGTTTGGGGGGCCTTCGGCCCCCCCCAAACGCCTCGGATAAACCCACCACAGCTACCAAAAGGCACAGTATCCGTCTAAACACTGGGTTTGGGGGGCCGAAGGCCCCCTAAACGCCCCGAATCAACCCTCAACAGCTACCAAAAGGCACAGTATCCGTCAAACGCTGCGTTTGGGGGGCCGAAGGCCCCCCAAACGCCCTGAATCAACCCATCACAGCTACCAAAAGGCACAGTATCCGTCTAAACGCTGGGTTTGGGACGCTGCGTTTGGGGGGCCGAAGTCCCCCCAAACGCCCCGAATCAACCCTCAACAGCTACCAAAAGCACAGTATCCGTCTAAACGCTGCGTTTGGGGGGCCGAAGGCCCCCCAAACGCCTCGGATAAACCCACCACAGCTACCTAAAGGCACAGTACCCGTCTAAACGCTGCGTTTGGGGGCCCGAAGGCCCTTTTTTTGGGGGGGGGGCGTTTGGGGGGCCGAAGGCCCCCCCAAACGCCCCGAATCAACCCACAACAGCTACCAAAAGGCACTCGAAACGAAAAGGGGGCCGAAGGCCCCCAAAATCCAAAGCCAAGGATTCTAAATATATTTAACGTAAATCGCCAAGCAAAAAAGAAAATCTAGCGTCCTTTTAAAGCCGCAGGCTTTCCACGCACGTCCCTGGACGCGCCCCCAAAGCTCTAGCAGCGCGCGAAGCGCGCCCCAAAGCCGTCAGGCTTTCCAAAACCAAAAAGTATAGTATCAAAGGCTCCCCCCGATAAAACAACCCACAGTATCTTTACACCCACCCAGCTACTCACCCTTCAGCTGGTTAATAAATATAAAAATAAGCGGAATTCACTATGCCAACTTCTAACCTACAAATAAGGAAGTTTGGTGGAAATAGACGAGAATGGCTGGATTTTTATGGAAGTTTTAATAATTGCAATAATTACAAACTCAACAAATTGATTTGATTAAATGAGACTTTTTTAATCCCGCCCTCCTTTTTTATAAGCCTATTTCTTCCCCAATTTCTTGTCAGTTTCAAAATTTGTAAAACTTTTTAAAGAAAAAATAAAAATATTTTCTCTTAAATAAAAAATTGTAAAGGAAATTTTTGGTTGAAAAATATTTAAAAGAATTTTTTGTAAGAAATTTAATTTTTAAATTTCAATTAATTTTTCTGGTTGCTTCAAAGTAGAAAATTTCATTAAAACTAAAATAAAAATTAATTTGAAAATAATAATTTGATAAAGATCAATAAAAATCCGAACTAAAGCAATATCAAATCTCAACAAATATCTAATAATTCTACGATATATTTTATTGTATATGTAATTAAAAATTATATTTAAATGTTTATTTATTTTATCGAATGATTTTAGTTTAAATTTTTTGAATTTTATAAAAATTTAAAATTATAATAATATATTGTTAAATTAAAATATAAATTGCAACCGATATCACAAAAGTCATGTTTTCTTTGCAGTAGTTTTATTAGATTTAAATTTATTGGAGAAGTTTTATGAAATTATTGTTTATTTCATATATTAAAAGACATAAAATTAATTCTAAATATTGGAATTAAATATATAATTAATCATATAATTTAATAAATTAACTAATAAAATTAATAAAGTGGTCTTTTTTTGGTGGAAATTATGTTACTAAAAGAATAAATATTAAATATGATTAAAATTGATCAGAAGATAGTGATGAAAATTAAAAATTAAATAAAATCTTTAAGTCGATTGGATGTTTTTGTTTCATATTTATTGTAAATGGTTTAATTACCCAAGTGAAGTTTGAGGTGTCAATTTAATTTATAAATTTAAAAAATTAGAAATAATTACAACTTTAAAATGATTAAAAATAATTAAGTAAATAAAAAAAAATAACAAAGTATATAATCAGAATCGGTAGATATAAACAGAATCCTTTCTTTCTATTTTGTGATATTATTAATAAATCTATTAATTAATCATTTATAAAAAATGTAATAAATAAATTAATTAAAATAAATTAATTAAATTCAATTTTAATTCCCAACCATTACAACAAAGTCCTTATATTTTTCGCTTCCAATTTATTTTCGCTCTCGCATTATAGCCTTTTACTTAAGATTGACCATCTTCCTCCCACAACAAGGTAACCGTCGATTAACATAAAAAGCCAAGCCATTTACCTTTATTCGTATTCTTTGCTCGCCGTTTTTAACATTTTTCAATAAAAATATAACGCTTTGGAAATTATTTATTGAAATATAAATTAGAGTATTTTAAATAAATTTAAGTTGAATTATTGCAAACGACAACAATAAAAACTTTAAAAACATTTAGAACACTAACATTTACAAAAAAAACTATTTTGCAAAAAATATATTTAAAGAAAATTTAAATGAAAATTACTTTTAATTCATCATTTAAAAAAATTAACACTTTAATCGGCAAGAGATGTGGAAGAATTATATGCAGGCACGCCACGCATAGAATTATATTTGGGCACACCTCAACACACATAAAAGCACAATTAATAACCATAAACTGATATTTATCTAACATCTAGACTAAGTTAAGATGCCATATAAATATTATTAAATATAAATAAATAAGATTAAATAATTTAAATTTTAATTACTTGAAATGAAATAAGATTAATAATCTAAACAAGGCAAACAAAATTTGCTCTAAATTTTTAATTAAAGATATTCATACAGATCCGGAACTACATTTGTAATAATAACAGCGAGCTAAATTTATAATTAAAATAAATATGGTTAACGATTATAAAATGTAAACATGTAATAAGTAAAAAAGAAAGGCTTCTATAAGAAGAAATGATAAAAATTATTTTAAATATGCAAACCTATAACAATAAAAATACCATTTCAGCAAAGTGAAACCGATATTTATTTAATTAAAATCTACTTTAAAAATTAATATTAGAAACAAAAAAAGAATTAAAGAACTATATAAATGTGAATATAAATACAAATTTTTATTGTTTTTTTAATATTAAAAAGTATAAATTAAAAGATATTAAATATTAAATATTATTAATATTAATTAAATATTAATATATTTTATTATGAGATTAGCCCGTTTAACTCCATGAATCCTTACGTGGTGAATGCTAATTTAACAAAATTTATAAAAATTTAAAGTTTGTGGTAGTAAAATTTATATTCTCCTTTGATAACTTTACTTAATCCAAAAATTATCTTTCTTTAAAAAAGACCTTCGAGGGGAATAATTTACAGAGCACTACTAAATTTAAAAATTATTCCAATTTAAATAAATTTAAAAAGGAATTTAAATTAAATTTTGTTTTAAAAAATTATCATATCAATGACTCGGATCAAAAAATATATACATATTAGTATGTCAGAGTTAATAAATCAGAAAAAGAAAATAGTTTTTCATTGAGATGGGATATTCTTCTTGGCAAGGAAAGTCAAAAATATAATGTTGAAAACACGTATTAAAATTGAGAAATAAAAGTTTTAAAAATTAAATAAATGTGAGTAAATTTAATACAAAATTAATATAAACAATATACGATTCTCCTGTTGCAGCACTAAAAATTATTATCAATAAAATAAATAAAAATCTAATTTTTTTGGTTGCTGTACTTTTATCGAATCCATATCCGCTTTCTATTTCGAGTTTATAAACAATTTTTACTTCCTTTTTATTTTAATTTTCTTCACGCTTTTCAGAATAGCAAAATATTCCTCCAATATTTCTCTTTATTCTAAAAAATTAATTAAATTCCTTAATGTTTAAGCCTGTTTATATTGTTTTTTGTTTGTTGTTTTTATGACTTTTAATTTCTACATAATCACAATAATTTTCTGGTCGGTGTTCGGATTTGATTTTATTGTTTCACTTGTATTATCGAGGAATAAAATTTTAATTTTGTTTGATTTAATTAAATTAAATAAATAATCAGATTAGGCAGTTTCTACACTCCCAAATTTTTAAGGTTGTTAGATAAATAATATTAGGTTGTTAAGGTTGTTAGATAATAATATTTTTAAGGTTGTTAGATAATTATATTTGGAAAAAAATAAATTAATTTTGATAACTGATGATAATAAAGTACATCCAATAAAATTTAAAATATAAAAAGTATTAAAAAATACTTTTAGTCAGAAATATATGCCATAATTAGAACATATTTATTATTGATCAAAAATAAAAGAATGAATAAATATTAGGAAATTTCAGTGATTATATAGCCAAGCAATTTTTATAGCCAAGCAATTTTTAACATCTAAATTTATATAGCCAAGCGATTTATATAGCCAAGCAATTTTTAACATCTAAATATTTTATCAACACACACTTGGGATTGTAGCAGTTAAAAAATTCTAAATATTTTATCAACACTAACAAATAAAAAGTTGTATAATTTTATATCTTTATAGAATTAAATTATAACTAGCTTTAAGAAATAAAAGTTTAAATTTATTGTTTTTTTTTAATTTTAAAAACCATAGTTGGCGAACTCCACAAGAAATTTCAGGATGAAAATGTTAATAATTCTTTTTCTTCTTCAATTTCATCAGGTTTATTTTTTATTCTATTTTTTATTCTATTCTAAGAAAGAAAAACAAAATTTGCTTTAAATTTATTGCTCTAAAATATATTTTAGGTTTTTAATCAAATTAATAAAATGCTCATAAACGGCAAAAATAGGCGATTTTATTCAAAAATCGGCAGTGAAAGAAACCAAGAAAAAAGTAAAAAGAAGCAAGCAAATACGCAAAAAGCTGAGAGGGCTAGAGCTGGAAAGACATTGAAAGCAACAGGTTTCATTTTTTGCTGGAGTTTTTTGAAAAATTTTTTATTTTTATGATTAATTTTAGACTTATTAAATTGATGAAATGAAAGTTGATAAAAAGTGTGTTCTTAGTTTAATGTAATGATAATAAATATAAAATTAAAATTATTATAATAATATATAGTATAATATAAATTACATTCGAGTGAGTTTAAATCAAGAAATATAAATAAATAATGATTATTTTAAATGAAATTAATTAATATAAAATAAATTGATTCAGTATTAAACAACCCTAGAGTGGATTTGCAAACTGTACTGACGAATTACATTTCTGAACAATTTGGACCATCAATTAGAATAATTATAAGCTGTAAAATTAATTAGTTAATTTTTAAATTAATAAAAAAATTTAGTCTATTTAATATTGTTAAAATTTGGACCATCAATTAGAATAATTATAAGCTGTAAAATTTAAAGAAAAATATACATAAATAATTTTATAAATATTTTAAAATACTTTTAAGTAAAAATAAAAAATTCTTCAATAATAATAATGTATAATAATTTATTACAATATATAAAATATTCTTCAGTGGAGGTGAAACAACGTGTAGATTAACACAAATATAATTTTATTAAAAATTAAATTTTTACAAACAAAAAGAAGTAAATTGAACAATTTGTTTCTCAATACAATGAGACAGCAGTTGATTGGAAATGAGAAAAGAAAAATATATATATAATAACTATTTAATTAATATCTAAATAATTTTATAAATATTTTAAAATACTCTAACGTAAAAATAATTGAATTATAATGGTGGTTCGAAACATTACATAATCAGATATATTACAAAAATTTTGAAATGAATTTCAATAATAAAAATGGTAAATATTTTATGATAAAAATTGTAAATATACAAAAATACAACTTTCATCGCCTCGACCACATTTTTAAATAAAATAAAAATTTTCTTATCATGTGCACATTATAGTGAAATATAAAATCTTAAAATAAATATTTTTTAAATTATAAAATTATTTGGTTATTTTAATAAAAAATGTCTAAATTGTTTTTGTTAGAAATAATATTGAACAATTGAAAAATAGCTTTAAATTTATTAAAGAAGTTTTGGGACCTAATTATTTCATATATAAGGATAGATAAGATTAATTCTAAAAATAGAATTAAATATATAATTAATAATCTAATTAATAAATTAATAATTTAACAAATAAAATTAATAAAGTGGTCATTTACTGGTTTCAAATTATTGTCTGCAAAAGGTTTAATTACACCAGGAAGTGTCAATAAATATCATTCAGTAATCTTCGTTTTATTCTTAAAATTATCGACAACCGAGAAAGATTAGATTTTATATATGTAAATAATTAATTTATATAAATAAATAAACAAAAACTTATTATTATTTTTAACAACAAATTACAACTCTCATAAAAAGCACATCTTAATAAATTCTAAATTAATTAAATTAGTAAAAATCATTTTAAACATGAAAAATTATAACAATTAAGAAAAATCTATTCAAACATGCAAATCGTTGCTATATAATCAAGAATTCAATTATTTTAAAGTAAAAACAAAGAACATGGAAAAAGATGTAAAAGATGGATTTGTTATTATTTGCAATTCTTACAAATTTTAGTTTAAATAAGAAAAAAAGAAGATGGAAATATTTTATGTACATAAATTTAAAAAAATAAATATTGGATCCTAATACACTCCTCCACAAAAGTATAAGGGCACTTGTATTTTCGCAATTTTTTTACTTCCAATGATCCAAATTTTCTGAAAATTTAGATACACACTTTTTAGTGAATAACTAATAAGATGTGCATTGATTTTTGGCTGATTTTTTATTTTAAAAATTTTTAGGCAAGAATTTGCATTTTTGGCTTCCAAAAAAGTATAGGGGCACCTTACAAAAAAGATATTTCCAAGATTAGAAAAAATCTACAAAAATTCTAGGGAACATACATAACGATATTATGAAAAAATAAAAAAGAACTAGACCCATATCTTTACCAGGAGCCGAGATCCTGAGACCCCGAAAATCAACGTAAAATGGGGGTATATGAGTATTCTGAGATATATGAGTATTACTATCTTGTAGCAAATTTCAAGGGCTTTCGAATGAGTCCGATTTTTTGTAATCTTGGAAATATCTTTTTTTAAGGTGCCCTTATACTTTTGTGGAGGAGTGTATAATTCTTAATAATTTTAAATAAATAAGTCACTTGAAATGCATAATTTTATAATTTAAAAAGTAAATAAAATTATAAAAAAATTAATTTACACACTCGCCTTACAAACTAAAGACCTGACAACTATTGGAGACGTGAGTAAATTCTCTATTGAATTAATATCTATGGTTAATATCTATGTAATGAATTCAATAAAAATACTAATTATTATTGAACTTTTATATTTATAAAATTTTAGTATTATACATACATAAAAATGTTACTACATATTATAGTGATATTGAGAGATAATAATACATTTTTAACAACGAGGATTCTGCCATATCAAAAGAGTAGAAAACAATAAAATATTAGAAAAATTATATAAATTAAATAATATAGAGAAAATATTAAATTCAAGAAATTAAATTTTTTAAAATAATTCAAAATATTAAAAAATATTATTATATCGATAAAATTGTATTTTTTTAATGATTCTCCAAGTTTAGTATAAAAAATTAAATACAACCTGATATAAATTTAATTTTGATATTGTGATGATTTATTATTGTGATGATTTATTAAATACTTAAAATAATTCATAATGTAAAATTTATGGAAAATGATTTTGAAGTTTCAGTTGATAAAAATTATAATTATTTAAATGGTTAACTAAAATTTGTTAAAATTCTGAGCTTATCAAGGAAGATACTTGAGGTCTGTGAAAAAAAAATTGATACAAATAAGAAATACACTAATAATAAATTATAAAATAGTTTTAAATATATAAAATTAAAATAATATCTAAAATTAATTGAAATTTGAAAAAAAAATTTATTAGAAATTAAATATTAAAAAAATCAAAGAAATTAAATATTTAGAGCATAATAAAAAAATATTAGACAAGAAAGTGAAGAATATCTAATAAAATTTATTAATTGTTTATTCTTTAAAATGAGATAAAATACCGAAGAATATTGGAAGTTAGTTAGAGAAGGAAAATTAGGAGTCAGTAATTTAAGAAATGAAAATTTGAATAAATTAAATAAATTAAGAAATGTTAATTGAATCGATAGAAGAGTTCGCTCAATCCCTGAGAAGTCTAGTTGACTTTAAAGATTATCCGAATTAATATGTAAAAATAATTTAACAAAGCACAAATTATTTTAAATAATCTAGAGTAATTAATAAAATTTCATAAATTTTGACTAAATATAAATTGGTTATTCTATAATGTCGCGAATTGCGAGAAGGGAAAATTTTTTTTAAAAATTATTTAATTAATTTATTTCTATTTAATTATTTAAAATTATTCATTTTTATTTTATTTTTTATTTTTTCCACTTTTAATTTTCCTAAAAAATTACACAGCATAACATTTCCATTTTTTCTTCCTCTTCCTCTAAGACAGACCTTTACTCTCGTTATTAAAAGCCAAGCCATTTTCTTACCTGTTTGCAGTTTTACATTTCTTAGCCTTTTACTCTACACTAAAGCCATTTAATAGTAAATTTATTTTCTGAAATAAAATTTAAAAAATAAATTCAAAGAAATCTTTCTATATTGAATTAGTAGGTAATCTAATTGAATTTCCGACAAGACATAGACATTCTATTGTTGCCGAAGCTTTGGACTGTCAAATCCGTTTAATTGTGGGCTCAGAAATAACTAGAAAAGGCAGGTTAAAGTTTAAAAAAAATATAAATAAATTTTAAATTTTGGGAAAACACTAATTAATTAACCTAAAGCTTGTTTTTATTAGATCGGTTCATAATTAGTTTTATTGCAAAAGTATTATAGGAAAAAGTGGCCGAAAAAAATATTAAAGGAAAAAAACACCTGCAATAAGAAAAGAAGTATAAGCTAAAATGCGTAGCCCTTTGGAACACCGTCTTCACATATTGATCTAAATATTAGTAAAATGGATATTGTTTTAATAATGGTTATTAATTATTTAAATAAGTAAACCTTCTAGAACAGCAAACATTCTACTCATTATTATTGCTGCTAAATATCTAAAGTAAATGGTTGTTGTGTTTTACATTTTCCATATCTTTGCATTCATAAATTTTTTTGAATTTTGGACTTTTCCAAATCAATACATATAACCAAAAGGTATTTTAATTATTCAAAAAATGTAATTTATCACCACAAATATTAAAATTTTAGTTTTTTTAAAAAAACTTTAAATTATAAAACTTCTAATTAACTTTAAATTTAAAGTAAAATTACATATTATCATAATTGTTTGGCATAATATGTTATAAATTTGGTTCCTACAATGTAATATAAATATTTAATGATAAATTAAAATTCTAGGAAAGCACATATAAAAGATCAACTGCGACAGGCAGAGAAACAAATTAAAATAAATTAAAATAATATAAATATCTTAAATAAATAAGTTATTGTATATTAATTGTAAAAATAATGTTATATAAATATTCGAAAAAACTATAAATTAATTATGTAAAAAATTTTCTGTAAAAATAATGCTAAAGGAGAAGAGTTCAATTTTTAAGATATATAAAGTTTTTAAGAGAAACATATGTCATATGTAGTATTGATAAATAAAAATTTGGCCTCAATAAAATAATTGAGATTAATATAAAATAGATTAATTAAAAGAAATTAATACAATTACTCCCCTCACCCAAAAAAAACAAATTCCACCAAAATAAAATTTCCCCAGATTAATTAAAAGAAACTAATACAATTCCCACAAATTATAATAAGCTGCTCAAATTATAATTTTCAAAACATAAAAATACTAATTAATTAAATATTTGTATTCTTTAATTAAAATTATTTTGAAGATTTTTTCTTTTAATTATTCAAAAAATTTTTTTATTTTAGTAAACAACTAACTCTACAAAAACAGAAATAAACAAAAGAAGTTTTTGACAGATGTGCTAAAATACTTATTTTCTTTAATTTTTTATATTTCTTTTTTCATTCTATATTTTTTCTATCAACTTAAAATAAATAAATATTTTCTTTAAATAAATTTGTTTTTAATTTTTTATTGAAAAATATTAAGTTTGGTGAGATTAATTAAAAGAAACTAATACAATTCCCACAAATTATAATAAGCTGCTCAAATTATAATTTTCAAAACATAAAAATACTAATTAATTAAATATTTGTATTCTTTAATTAAAATTATTTTGAAGAATTTATTTAAAAAATTATATTTAATAAAAATTAATTAAATTTTGATTACTGATAATAATTAAGTTACATTGTCCAAGTGATATAACTGTAAACTGGGAGTTAATCGGAACTGGAAAAAACAAATAAATTTTAAATAAAAATCTTATTTGATGAAAATAACTAAACTAATAAACTAAATTAGTAAAATAAAATAACAACAGAAAAAGTAATTAACAGCAACTTCTTTGAATTTTATTAAAAAAATAAAAAATTTTGTTAAATTATAATAAGTTCGCGTTTTAACGCTAAATTGCTATTAGAGGAAAATGTCACTATTCATTACAAAATTCATTGATAAATTATTCTAAAAAAGTATATGAGTTTATTGCAAAGCTTGGAAAATACATTGGAAAAATAAAATTTTTATTAATAAAATTTTTATTAATAGAATTTCTATTAAAATTATATTTTGAGTGAAATTGAGTGAAATTTTATTGTTTAAATGAGAATTAATTGTTCAAATTATGATGAAATAAATTAAATAGAAATTTTATATGAATTTCGGAAATTAGTTAAATTAAGATTTTATTAAAATTTGATTACTAAAGATAAAGGATGGCAAGAAAGTTTACAATTATTGAAAACAATTTATTATTATAAAATTTGTAGACAATAGAAAAATCATATAAAATGTATATTAACTTTTTATTCTAATTAAATAAGCAAATTGTTAAATACAGTCACAATTCTTGTATATTTATTAAAATTGATGTATGAAATCTGATAAAAAAATAATTCTGTTTTGAAAAATTAGTTCTGAAAATCAATCCCCAGCAGTTAAGAATGGTGGCAAATTAAAAGCAGAGTTATAAAAAACTTGCGCGGAAAACATTTTACTTTGGTTTAAGATATTATGTTAAGGAAATTAAATATATCCTCTGAAAAAATAGTTTCTCATTCTGTTGACCAAACAACGGTTTTGAAAGTATGTAGGGATAAATTTACATATTTTAATTTTGATTTATTTTAAAAAATTGAATGAAGTTAATTGAAATATTTTTAATTAATATTTTACTATAATTAATACCTAAAAAAGTAAAAATGATTATAAAATAATCATTTCAATCTAAATAAAATTAGTTGTAAAATATATAAATTAAATTACTATATATTTTAAAATAAAATCTTTTACTATCAAGTTCTTATACCAAATAAAACTTTTCATATGTTTGGAAGTCATATTAAATAAAAATTATATTAATATAAATAATTGCAGTTAGGACAAAAATAAAGGTGGTAAAAAATGATGAACTCCATTCTAATATAATAAACTTGATTCTAATCATTAAAAAATCACAAATACAACAATCTAGATTAACCTCAATGGAAACGACAATGTTCACCTTGTTTACTGTTACAAATTAAAAAAAATTAATTTTTGTTCAATTTTTTACTATTAAATGATTAAACATTAAGAATAAAAATAAAATAGGAAAATAAAATAAGAAGTATTTAGAAATTACAACCTAAATTTTATCGTTTAAACATTTGACATTAAGTTTATTTAAGATATAATTGGCAAAAAATTTTGTGCTTAATTTTAAAATAATAAATGTTAATGCAATTATTTTAAATTGAATAATCATCTCCATACATTTAAAATAAGGAGATAAATTAAAAATACAAATTTTTACATCTAATAATTTATTGCGGAAATTATAAAGTAAATTATGTTTAAATTAATTTAAACTCCCAAGCAAATGCAATTAATTAATATTAATTTATAATTTTAATTACTTGAGAAAAAAAACGCAATAGATATAAGAGAAAAAGGATTATCAGCTGACAGGCAAACACAATTTTGGACTTGTACAAGAAAGAAATGTAATGGAAGAGCACACAGTTAAATTAATTTTGAAATAAAGTGCTGCTTAATGAAGGTATTGCATAAGACATGAGTTAAAAATGAAATTTTAATTAATTGAATTATTATTAAAATTATATTTTGAGCGAAATTGAATGAAATTTCATTTTTGAATTGAAAATTTATTGATAAAATTACAATGAAATATAGTAAGCGAAAATTATTTATAAATTTTTTCAAATTAGTTAATGTGAAAATTTTCATTAAATATGATTCATAAATATAACAGATGATATAAAAGTTTAGACTAACCAAGGAATAATTAAATACTGCTGTCATTATTATAATAATAATTGTTAATTAAAATATGTTATATAAATTACACCCAAGTGAGTTTAAATCATTAAATATAAATAATGCTTGTTTTAAATGAAATTAATTAACATATAATCTCAAAAAACTTCTAGACAGACATTGGCTTTTCCAGAGGAAATCAAGCGCGGTCAATTAACACCTGCCGCTATGAAGCGTGCCGCTTCATAGCCGTTTCATATGAAGCGTGCCGCTTCATCGTCTTAAGAGTTTGGATTCTTCAAAATAATTTATAAAAATTAATTAAATTTTAAAAACAAGTGATTAAAATCAATTTTGTGAAAGAGTTTATTGATTCGAAAAGAACAAAATATTAATAATTTTTAAAACTAAGCTTACAATTTATGAAAGGGAAGATGTAAAATTTCTACTTAGTAACATTTATATTGAATTACTAAATGTTAATAAAATACAATTTATCCACAACAATTAATTCATCAATCAAGAAAGGTTGCAGCAAATTCAAAAATTTTTCCATTTAATAATTTAATGAAAAAATATAAAAATTTTTATAAAGATTTGCTTTAAAAATTAATTGAAAATTATTGTCATTTTATTTAGATTTATTTATATTTTTTAAATTAAAGTCTAATGCCTCATTCTACTACTATTTCTATAGATTTGCATGGATGACAAAAATAAACATAATAAAATTAAAATAATATAGATATGTCAAATATGACTCCACCCCAGAATATCGACACCCTAAATATCTACACCCTAAATATCGACAGACAAAATATCGATGACCCTAAATATCGACACCCTAAATGACGAATTACCCAAAATATCGAAAATTTTTAAACTTCATAATTATGTATTCCAAGGACGGGGAAGTCTTTTTAACAAAGGGAAATTGTTCCAACAATGGAACAAACATCAATCATGATCAATATGTCCAATCAAAGAAGAGTGATCAAACTCCAAGGAGAATCTTGATCGGTCGCTATGGTCAGTTCGATCGAAAACACAATTCCCCGATGTTGGAACATCATTCCCGATCATTGGAATACATAATTATGAAATTTAAAAAATTCGATATTTTGGGTAATTCGTCATTTTGGGTGTCGATATTTTGGGTCATACGATATTTTGGGTGTCGATATTTAGGGGTGATCCCGTCAAATATACCTAAATAATATAATAAATTATTTTAACAAAAAATCTAAATTAGAATAAATTATATTCGAATATTATTTTTATTTTAAAAAACGAGCAAGATTATATATCTAAGTTTTAATAAAATAATTATGTATTTGATTAAACCAAAAAATTAAAAGAAATTGAAATGTTCAATTAAAGTGAAATTGTAAAAAATAATTTTTTACTAATAATAGTATTTAATATTATTAAACTTAAAATATAGTAATATTATTAAATATTACTATATTTGTTATTTTTAATTAAGTTTAATCTTTGGTTCTAAAATTTTTTCTTTTAATTATTCAAAAAATTTTTTTATTTTAGTAAACTAACTCTACAAAAACAGAAATGAACAAAAGAAGTTTTTGACAGATGTGCTAAAATACTTATTTTCTTTAATTTTTTATATTTCTTTATTCATTCTATATTTTTTCTATCAACTTAAAATAAATAAATATTTTCTTTAAATAAATTTGTTTTTAATTTTTTATTGAAAAATATTAAGTTTGGTGAGATTTGGTTGAGTTTAAGATTTTATTTTAATTTCAATAAATTAAACTAAAATCTCGATTTTTCAGTGAGAAAGTGCGGCATTTTCTTTAAAATTAATGTGAAATGTTCAATGTAAATCAAGAGCTAATTCAAAAAGGATAGAGGAATAATCAAAGAAATGATGATAAAGATTTATATTTTTTGAATCACTTTATTTTATTAAATAAATTAGACACATTAACATTGTAAAAACTAAATAAATTTAAATAAAAATCATAATTGTGTAACCTAAAGCCATGATCCATAAAAATTTTTGGTAATTGTTCGGTTCGTACCCCCCACTCCTTTTTCCTTTCTAAAAGTATTAAAAAATGGTCAATTGTAGAACTCATCGAGCTGTGTCAAATGACACCAAAATCAACCCCAGGTCTTAACTTTGGGCCGAGATACAGACCCAAGAAAATTGAAAAATAAAAGGGTAGACCAAGCTCATTTTTCGGGCTAAAAATTCGATTAAAGAAATAATAGCTCATTCGAAAGAGGTTGTCGAACTGGTTCGAATGACATCAAAATCAACATAATTAGACAAGATTTGACAAAGTTATGACTAAAGTAATCCTATTGTAGGCGGTTTGTCTGTATTTTGGCCCAAAGTTAAGACCTTGGCTTGATTTTGGTGTCATTCGACACAGCTCGATGAGTTCTATAAACTAAGACTGATTGACCATTTTTTAATAATTTTAGGAAGGAAAAAGGAGTGGGGGGGTACGAACCGAACAATTACCAAATTTTTTCATTAATTTTAAATTAAAGTTCATTAAAGGATCCATGGTCCATTTTCTATTAACTAGACAAAATTACTAAAATAATAAAATCACATTTTATTTAAGAAAAAAATTTAAATATGATTAAATTTTTCCAAATTTCAACAATTTTGCAGATTTTATCATTAAATATTTTTTATTATAAAATACCCTCCAAAATTGTAAAATTTTATAATAATTGAAAGAAATAAAATAAGAATCTTACTAAAAAATTTAAAATTTATTAAAAAATATTAAAATTAATTTTTTTATAAGAAATTAATTTTTCATTCAAAAAATTTACTTTTGAAAAATTGTCAACACGAAAGTCTTGATTGCTCATTTCCTAGATCATTATAATATTAATTAAACTAAATTAATAAAATAAAATAACATAAATAAAGTAATTAACAGCAAATTTTTTAAATGTTATGAAATAAATAAATTAGAAATTAAGTTAAATTATATTGAATTCGCGTGTTAACGCTAGACAGCTATTAGAGGAAAATGTTACCATTCTTTACTTATTTCAATGAAAATATTATATGTGGTTAAATTATGTAAAGTATTATAAAAAAATTAAAATAGCTTTCGGTATAATTAAGAATACAATTGTTATTATTATAATAATATATTATTAAATTAAAATATAAATTACCACCAAGTGAGTTTAAATTATGGAATATAAATAAATAATGCTTATTCTAAATGAAATAATTATTATAAAACAAATTGATTCAGCATTAAAAAACAGAGATATATATTATACGAATATATGCTTCGTGATGGTTTTGCTTTTCCGAACAATTTGGACAATCAATTAGAATAATTATATGAAGTGAAATTTATTAGTTAATTTTGAAATTAATAAAAAATTTAGTTTATTTAATAACGTTAAAATATAATAACAAATTTTTAAAGAAAAATATACATAATCTAATATATATGAATAATATTATAAATATTTCAAAATACTTTAAAGTAAAAATAAAAGACTCTTGAATTATAATAATTTATTACAAAGTATAAAAATGTAGTCTTCTGTGGAAGTAAAACAACGTGTAGAAAACGTCTATATGTATTTGCTAAAATATAGTCATGATTATTTGAAAAAATAATCATCTAAAATGAAAATAATAACAAAAATTATTTAATTTTTATAATATATCTAAAAGCTATTATAAAAAAATATAAAAGAATTATTGAATGATATTTTTAATTAATATTTCTTCTAAATAAATTTTCTCATATAGCAAAATGAAATTTAAATTTTTAAGTTCATTTTAAAAAAAATCAATTTTTATAATAAGAAAATTCAGTTATATAGCTTAAAAAGTTTGTTAACATTTTTTCATTTAATTCTTATTTAACGTTATTTAAATTAAATTTTATCAGAAAATATAATTTATTTGCATTTTTTATAATAATTTCTCCTTTATAAATTAATAAAGGTCTAGTACACTAATCTATTACATTAGAGGATATCATATATTATAATTAATAATCTAATTAATAATTTACTTAATAAAATTAAAATAGTAATTTTTGGTGAAAATTAGGCAATCGAACAAAATAAATGTGAAATTCGTTTAAAATTGATCCTTGTATCTTTTAATACAGAAATTCTCAGCCTCATTGGCACAAACAACAATTACAACAATGAATCAACTGGTTGCTCTTAATATCAAAAATTACAAAAATTAAATCATTTAAATTAGTTAATGACAGAAACTGTTTAATTTTTGCATGTATTTTAAAAAATCTTTAGAAATCTTCAAAGATTTTAACAAATTAACATTAAATATCTTTTACAATATAAATTAAAATTTAGGAATTATTTTGAGAATAATTATTTTTAAAGTTTAGGAATAATTACTCCAATTCAAATAATATTTGTTTTAAACTAGATGAGTATATTTTAATTCAGAATATAATGCCACATTAGCCGTGTATAAACATATAAAATTAATATAATCTACAAATCATTTAAACCAATCCAATCAACAATTATTTTTGCTGAAACTAAATCAGCATAGTATATATTCGTGGAAATGGGCATGATAACACTATTTAAAAAAATATAAATTATTAATATTATCAAAACTTTTATATTAATAACTAAATCAATTAATAAGTCTATTAAAAAAACTTATTATTTTGACACAAAATTGCATTTCTTTTAATAAAAATTATCGAAATTACTTTAAATAATTCTACAAAAATTAAATTATTAAACATTATTTTAAACATCAAAATTTATTAAACTAAGTAAAATCCCTTGATGATAACATTATTATAAGACGAATCCTGTAAAAACATTTTGGTTAATAAGTGGCGTTGTATTTGCTGCCGTTACTGGTTACTGATTAGGCGTGCAAATATCAGCACGATATTCTGTAGGCATACTCATTATTTTACAAACACTAAAATTTAAATAAATCAAATTTTGAGGCTTGCAATATTATTGGTCAACACATCCGACAAGTACAATAGATAAAATTAAAGTTGGTAATTTAATCCAGAATTTAATATTGTTTTATTTAAAACTAAAATAAAGACAATATACCTGGAAAAAGAGACAACCTAAATGATATTAAATAATTGCAAGTAAAATATTAAAGTCATAAGCGTATTATATTTTTTTAATACAATATTGCATGACCTATAAATAATATATATTTTAATAAAATTAATATAATAAACTAATAAAAGTTATCAGAATAAATTAATATAATGCATGCCATCATCTCGAGTCACTAACAGTGACCAATCCTTTATTATATTATCATATTCCACCACCCGACAGATCCAGAATTACAATTGAAATAATAATAGACAGCAAATTTATAATTTAAATAAATATGCCTAAATCTAATAAAATGTGAAATGTAAAAATAATAAGATTCTATAGAAGAACTGATAAAAATTATTTTAACTATGAAAAACTATAACAATAAAAAACAAATTCCTTAGAGTAAATTTTTTTTTAAAAAAAATTTATTTTATCAAATTGAATCGAAATCTCAAATTAAAAAAAGCGGTCTTGTTACTACATGTTAGTTGTCGGAGTCATTATAATTGGTACCGTTGTAGTAGGATCTGCCATTTTAATAATATATCAACAGAAATTGAAGAATGTCTCACAGATATAATTACTCATTGTTTTATAGCTTTAATTAAATAACTATATGCATTACAAAAATAAAACTTTTGTCGCCCTCGGCTAGAACTTTATATAAAATAAAATTTTTCTTATATGTCCACATCCATGATGAAATACTTATAAAAAATTTTTAAATACATAAATACTTTAGAAATTATAAAATAATTTGGTTGTTAAATCACAAAATAAAGATATATATTAAATCACAAATTATTTATATAATATTAAATCAAAAATATTTTAAAGATAACGATAATATGCTAATAATAAAAATTAACTATTTCTGGATGAAGAAATTAATCTAACGTTATGCGAGGAAAAAGCTCCTCAAGGTCCTTCACTGGACCGTGAGGGACCCACCGGGATACCCGAAAAATTTACATTACATGGAGGTCTTACGGCGCTGATTCATTTTTTATAAAACCCCGCGATTCATTTTTAAAAAAATTTTAATTAGATATAATAAACTTTAAATGTGCCCGTATATATTATCAATTAATTGAAATTAATTCTATTTAATTTTCTTGATATAAAAATATATATTTTCTACATATTATTGCTTAAAAACAAATACTTGTTTTTGTTTAATACAAATAATATTATTGCTTAAAACCAATCAACTGTAAACTATATATTTGTCCTTAACTAGGATATATAATAATATGGCGCTCCTGTAAAAACCATATCTCCACCTAATTAAACAATATAATCTTACTTCTCAATTCAAAAATATTTTATTATAAAAAAAATTTCTTTCAATCATCAATCAAAAATTATTCTTTCGACTTATCAATTAATTTGGCGTGGTGCAAAAATTATTAAACTAGTTTTAATAGAATGCTAATAATAAAATTATATTATAAAAAATAGTATTTTTAAACGATATATATATATATGAAAAATTATCACAATTAAAAAATTAACTGTTTATCATATCATAATAAAGTATAGATAAATCGGTTAAATAAAATAATCTAATTACTTGTTCATTCTCCTATTTTTCTAAAATATTGATAACTAAAGCTTGGGTTGACTAAATTAATTTGTTGTACTTTAAATAAAAATTTGGACAACGACTAAATTAAATTTAAATTAAAAGAAATCTAATTACACGACATGGCGCTCCTGGTCGGATTCGATTCACAAGCCTTTATAATAATTTTATATTATTTAATCAAATATCAGTTTTAATTATTTTTAGATGTTGATGCTTAATAATGTAAAATGTTAATAATTAAAATATTAAAATACATATAAGATGTTAAGAAATGTTGGTATATTGTCGACGGAACAATAAATTAAAGTATTATAATACTACTTAATAAGTGTTATTAATATTGATTGATGTGGTTTTACACTGATCATAATTCAAAGACTTCAAATTTAAAACGTTTCCACTAAACTCAAAAAATTTTATATGAGAGACTATGGAGATTTTTATTTTTATTAAAATAAATTATAGAATTTGTTTTATCAATAATTATCATTATTATAAAAGATTTTAGTAACTTAATAAAGATAAATACAAAATAAAATTTATGTTGCTTTCAATTTATAAAAAAAATATTAAAATATTAATTAAATATTAAAAAAACAATAATAATTTTCACGAATTATAGAAAAAAAAAATAAAATTAGTATTTTTAAACAGTAAAATGTATTAGTTTTAGATAAACTTAAAAAAAACATGACTTATTGGAATAGAAGATTTCAACAATGAATATATTTTTCAAGACATATTAAAAAAACAACTTTATAATTGCAAATGTTTAATAAAATCATAAAGTTATTTTATTAAAAATAATTATTGGTGGAGATATTATTTATAAATCTAAAATAATAA
Source organism: Meloidogyne arenaria (assembly GCA_036172955.1). Taxonomy (NCBI): domain Eukaryota; kingdom Metazoa; phylum Nematoda; class Chromadorea; order Rhabditida; family Meloidogynidae; genus Meloidogyne; species Meloidogyne arenaria. Next base: position 852,832 of record JARQAB010000003.1, read on the forward strand.
AATTGCCCTCTAATATGAAAATAAAGACAAAGTTATTCGTTATTATTTGCAATTCTTAAAAATTTTAGAGTTTAATATGAAGAAGAATAAGAAGGAAGCCAGTTTCAAAAACAAAGTTAAAAAAATTAAATATATAATTAAACTTTAATTTAAGTTCTAATTATAACATAAAAACACAAAAACGTAATTAAATTGTTAACTTTTCCTTGAATAGCTTAAAAAAGTTAAGTAAAAGCAAGAAACTTTAAAAAATTTCAAACGAAAATATTTTAAATGAATGTTAAACAATGGCAATTATTTTAAGATATCGGAAGCATAAAAATATTTGTTTAAATTTCACAACAAATAAAATAAACATACATATTAAAAATAATTTATTTTATAAAAACGAATTGAAAACAATTTATATTTCAATATCTTAATATTATAATTTATAAAAATGAAAAATAATTAAATTAGATATTAATTGAACGGAAAAATTTTTAAATTATCAAATTACTTTTTCTTGATAAGTCAAAATATTGAAAAAAATCTGTGAAAATATTTAAAACCAGATAGATAATTTAATATGAATAAAATTTATTTATTGAAAGAAACTTAACAAAAAATAACATATAATCATGAAATATTCAATTAAATGTTTTGTCACATCCTTGATGTGAAAAAAGAAAAAAATGTGTTTTGCCCTTTTTTCCCTTTAAAAAATAATAAAATAAAATGCTAATTTGATCGTTTCTGGCCCAGCCCATTTTCTCCCCCTTTTTTCCAAAAAAATATATTCACTTCCTTTTTGTCCTAACCCTTTTTTTCGATATAATTTTGGTCCTTGCTTAAAATAAACATTGATGAAAAATATTTGTTAAACTAAATTGTTGAAAAAATAAACTGTTAAAAATCTTTGTTATTTAATTTGGTCTATTACTGGATTTAATTTTCTTAATCCAGCACAGTTTACAGCTACCACTTCCCATTCTTTTGGCTCACACTTTATAAATAAATTAGATTTTTGCCATTTTGTTCATTTGTATAGTAAAAAGATAAAAGATTTAAAAAATAAACATCTTTTATTTAAGAAACGGTTTTAATTACCCAAGTTGACATTTTATTTTTGAAGAAGAGGAAAATTTGGAACCCGACCAATGTGGAAATTGTTCTTAATGAACAAAAATAAATTTATTAATATGTTATTGTTGAACAAAATATAAATTTATTAATAATTAAAATTATATTAATAAAATTTATTTATTGTAATAAACTTAACTAGAAATCACATAATTATAATATAAGTACTCATAAAAAAATTCCAATGGCCTATTTAAAAATAAATATTTTATACATAGTTAATTTCTTCAAGTTTAAGTAAAAAGAATAAACTCGATTCACATAAAGACACATAAAGGAAGCACCGGCCAAGGCATTCCGAGACAAATTCTTAGCGGATATCATAGCCATAAAATGTTATCATTGTAGGTTTAAAAAAATTTTATTTAAATTTTTTTAAACTAATTTAAAAAGATATGATTTTATTAATAATAAAAATTGTCTCGCCATTTCAATATATGCATAAAAAAAGTAATTGATAAAAATGTCTCGATGTAAGCATGTATGTATAAAAATGTTAGATAAAGTCTTTTAAATAATTAAAAGACATTATAAATAATTTATTAAAATATCGAAAAATAGTTCAAAATGGGGAGGTCGTAAAAAATAAATAAATGGGTAATTTAGCTAAAATAAAATAGCATAATGAAATATTAGGTTATATTTAGCGCGTTTCAGAAGCTTATCAACAATAGAACAGATTCAGATATAAACGTAATTAAATAAAAACATTAATTTGTTCTAAATAAATATAATAAAAAGCTATTATCAATACATCTTTTTAAAGTTGTGTCTAAAAAGGGCTTGGAATCTAAAATATTATTATTTTAGACTAATGTTTGTCAATTTAAAATTTAAATTCATCAAATAAGTCTAAATATGTAATAAACTAAAAATATACTTAACAAATGTGAATAGAATTTAAAAAATTTTTGTATTTTGAATTTAGCCGACTATTTGCAGAAGGGCCCTCCCAATTTCTGGACTATTTAAGCCCCTCACTAGTTGTTCATATCAGGGTTACCGCCCGAAACCCGATACCTATTTAATTAATATAATACCTATTTAATTAATATATAAATAATTTATATATAACAATTTATTTTTAAAGGAAATTTTTTAATGGTTTTTGGTTATGATAGATTTAACTACATCACCACAGTAAAATACATAACCAAACAATTCGATTTTATCATGCTAAAGAGCAATACGCCAACGTTCTTAGACTGTATTTCTTATATTAATTTTTTTGTATTAGGTTAAAAATACTCAAGAACCTCATCATGCATAAGAATGAAGTGTACCGAACATAAATTTTATAAGATTTAATGAATTAAATTTTAAATTAATTAAATTTGATGAAATACTCATATTTAAATAAAATAAAAATTATAGAAGCATAATATTTATAATACGATTCGAATGTATGATTAAATAAAGCAAATGAAAATATTTTGGCGATGAGTAAAAAATAAGATTTAAATATTTATAATTTTTGAGCCTTAAAATCAATCAAATAATTTTTAATTTAAAAAGTTTAATGCTACTTTAAAAAATTATGATTTTAATAAAATAAAAATTGTCTCGTCATGTCATTTCATAATAAATATATAAAAATAAAAAAAGAATTAATTATAATGTCTAAATGTTAAAAGTAAAAGATATATTACTGATTCGAACAAACGTAAACGTCATTTACTTGTGCGATGTTTGATCAAAAACAAACTATTTGATTCATGACGTCTTTAGAACTTTTTGATTTCATCACAATTTTTTGTTTGTATTTATTTTGAATTTTTAATAACAAGAGGTTTAAAACTAAATTAACTTGGAAAATCAAAAAAATATGCATAAACGATGAAAATTAAATTCAAATAAAGTTATTGTATGAGATGAAGTGGAAATTACGAATTGTGGAGGCAAATGTAAAACGACTACAAAATGCTATTTTGCAAAAAATATATTTAAGGAAAATTTAAATGAAAATTACCTATAATACATCATTTTAAAATAATTAACACTTTAATTGGCAAGAGAAGCCGTAGGATATACTTAGACACACCAATCACAGAAAACCACTATTAATAACAATAAAAAATATTTGTATAGCATATGACTTAGTTAAGATGCTTTACATTATTATAAAATAAATTAAATAGCAATAATAATCTAAACAAGAAAAACATAATTGCTCAAAATTTATGAGCAAAAATTTACCACCTTATCCGGAAGTACATTTATAATTCAAATCATTTTCTGAAATTTTATATGAGAGACTTTGGGGATTTTTATTTTTATTAAACTAAATTAAAGAATTATTTATTTTAACAGTAAATTATTAGAATATATTTAGTGCTATATGTATAAAATATGTATACTTCTCAATATTATACCCCAAAACAAGTCAGTTTGACTAGTTTCAATAAGGCATGCATCTCAGTTTCAATAAGCATATTAAAAAGTTGTTCATTTTGTTCAAATTTATCACTGCCTATCTAGTTATAAAATAAAAAATATATAAAATATAAATAAGTTTTTGGTTGTTTCTTTGATTTATCAATAATACATCTAAATTCAAATCCACTTTCATCGCAGACCACGACTAAATCTAGAATTAAGTAAAATACACTTTAAATTAATATTAGAAACAAAAAACAAGAAAGAATTAAACAACTATACAAATATGAATATAAATACAAATATGCATAATTTTTTTAATATCAAAAAGTATAAATTAAAGGAACTCAAAAATTAAATATTAATAATATTAATTAAATATTGTCGCTATCTAGCGAATTTTGATTAATAAAGATTATTAATTCCTTTTAATTTTAGAGCTGTAAAAAAGTATAAGTGTTATTTAATTATAAAAACGAGGAAGGAAAAATTAAATGCCATGTATTTAAAAATAAACTTAAATTCAACAATTTGCATATTTAAATAATTTTTTGTTAAATTTGTTAAGTATTGTTAAATTTTAAAAATCTTTGTGATTTAAAGTAATTATAAAAAGTTAAATAATTCGAAATCAAAAAATATTAATAATGTCTTAAAGCTAAAGTTGGGATGATTGACAGGAATATAGTATATATATTTATATTATAAAATAGTATATTTTTAGTATTTTTTTAGTTTAAAATTTATTAAATTTTGCCGAAAAAAAATTGAAACACCTTTATTTTATGAATAATTAAATAATTTAATGGCTGTAAATTAAAAAATCAATTTCAGTATAATTTTATAGCAGAATGTATATATAGTTGTAGTATATAAGAAATAAATAAAAACAATTATATGTATAGTGGTTCTCTAAGAACTCAGATCTTTAATTGGAATGTTGAGCTATTTCAGAAAATTTACGCTAGTACTATTGTAAACGACCTATTGTTTTTGAATAGAAAAAACATGTAAAAATAAAATAGTATGAAATGATATAGGTATTCAAAATGTGGTAGATAAATAAGTAATTTATAATTAGGTATTTATCAATAATTAAATTTATATTAATTTATGCATTATAAAAATTTAAAATATTTAACTTTAAAATAATTAAAAATAATTTTATAAATAAAGCTGAGTAAAAATGAGTATAATTTTGCGATATTATTAATAAATATATTAATTAATCTTTAATAAAAAAGTCTATTAATATGTTTTCATAACATGTGGATTGATGAAAAATATTCATAAAAAAATTCCTTAAAAAATAAAATATTTAATGAAAAAATTAAATTTATTAATTCTTTGGAGTAAAAGAAGGAAAATTTTGTTAAATAAAAATAAATGATGGAAAGATTTAAATTATTATGAGTAATTTTATTATAGGAAACTGAACAATTTTTGTATACTTACTGAAATTGATTAATGAAATTGATAAAAAAATATGTTCTTAGTTTTATGCAATGATAAATATATGTATAATTTAAATATGAATAAAATTTATCAAAGTATTTATTAGCCTTAAATTACTGATTAAAGGCAATGCACAACAGTAAAGAACGATTAAAAGACAAAACGAGTTTGGAATAAGACATTAAAATAATAAATAAATTTAAATTAAATGAAAAATAAGAAATTTCTTAATAAGAAATTCGTTTAGGTAAACAAATTATATGCAGTTTAAATTGTTTATATTATGCTTTTTAACTTTAACCAAAAATCTTTAACTATTCTGGGAAAAGGGAACTGAGAATCGAACAAAATATAAAAAATTGAGTTTTTAAAAAATAAATTCTATTCACAGAAAGAATTACAGTCTCAAACATATAAAGTTGTAAAAATGAAACACAAATACTTTAATTACATTTAATTATAAATTGTAAAAAATACATGATTAAGTTTACAATTCATTTAGAGTACACACTTCGAGCTGTCTTCAAGGAAAACAGTGCATATAATTAAAATTTAAAATACTGTCCATGTAATTAACAATTAATGTAATTAACAATTAATTTTATTTTCTAAATAATTAATTTTTCATTGAAAAAATTTATTTTTTAAAAATTCTCACCACGAAAGTCTTGAACAAAACAATTTTCTAATTAATAATAGATATATAATTTCATAAATTGAACAATTCGCACAGTCCTAAACATAATTATTCTTGAGTTATTACAATATAATATATAAAAACTTATAGGAAAATGTCAAATAATTTATTAATAATTTAAAAAAAACTTCTAATTTTTTTAGAAATTGCATAGAAAATTTAGAAAATTAATAGAAAAGAAAAATAATAAAAAATAGAATTATTCAAATAATAAAAATCATGCTCATTAAAATAGAACATTTCAACAATGAAAATATTTTACAAGTCATATTTAAAAAATAATTGGTCAATCAAGAATCATCAGTTTTTAATTATACCTAACTTATAAAATCTAAGATAATTATTTGTTCGTTAATTTTGAATTAATAGATAAACTTGGATGTAGAAAAATGAAAAAATATTTACTTATACATACATAAAATGATATACATTTAGTGTTATATTTCGAAATATGATTTTATAGAAAATCATAAAGTATTAAAAATAATAATTTTTTATGTTAATATTATTTATAAATCTAAAATAATAAAATTACCCTCTAATATGAAATAAAGACAAAGTTATTCGTTATTACAAATTTTAGACTTTGCGTAGGAAGGAGAGGGAGCTATATTCTCTCTGCTATTTTAGTAAGTATTATATACTTTAATCTGCAAAAGAAATGGTATAATTATATCAAGACAACAGTGCAAGAAAAGCACGGTTAGTAACAAAAAAATAATATTTATATAGCATCTTGACTTAGAGATGCTATATTTAATTACATAAATATTATTAAAGATAATAAAATGTAAACATGTAATAATTAGAAAATAAAAGTTTCTATAAGAATTGATAAAAATTTTACTCATTAGGCGATTAAATATAAGCAAGATATTCTGTACGCTACAGCTCATTCTTTGCAAACTAATAATATAACAAATGATAACTAATAATATAACAAATGATTACTACAAAAAAATTAACCATAATTAAAAATATAAAATGCAAAAAAATTTTTATGAAAATAGTTAAAAATATAGTTGAAAACTATAAATTCATAAAATAAACTAATTGTTTAAATTAATCCTATGGTTCGAGGACTAACGTTCGAGGAAATCCAACAAGCGTTTCATAACATGGAGGTCCTATGGTACCGCTTACAACTATATGGATTCTATACATGCTACATATATTATTTTATTCCAACTTATTATTATGTAATAATATTCTATTGCAAAATATTTTTCAATAAATTCAACATATTAAAGAATAATTTTTAGTATTTATAATTAACTGGAATAACCTTTTCCCTTATTAAAAATTAAAGTTAAAGTGTTAGCTCTTCCTTGAAGAGCTGTAAAAAAATAAAGGTAAAAGCAGAAATAATATCAGAAATATAATAAAATTATATAATAAAATTAATTAATATCAGAAATATAATAAAAATTATATTAAATTAAATGGGGTGCCGGAAAATTGGGCTCTGGAAAATTGGGCTCCAAGATTTTTCGGAAAAATGGGCTCCAACTTTTCGGAAAATTGGGCTCCAGCGGAAATTTGGGCTCTATATGAAAAAAATGGAAAAATGGGCTCCAATTTTTTAGGCGCGGTGCATTTTGGGCGTCGCCGTAAATTTATAGATTTTTTTAGAAAATAACACGAAATCAAACAACGTAAACCTATGGGCGTCGGCGAGGCGCTTGTGCAAAATCCCGCGCTTCGCGCGGGATTTTGCGGCACGCGCCTCGCGGGAGTCAACGGTCGCTGGGTTCTACAACAGTAACATAAACCTATCCCTTTTACTGGTTTTCAGCTTTGAAATGCCGACCTACCCACTAAGTATCAGCACTCCAGAAAATTTTGTGATATTTCTCGAATAAATCCAAAAATTCACTCAGACGCCCAAAATGCACCGCGCCTAAAAAATTGGAGCCCATTTTTCCATTTTTTTCACATAGAGCCCAAATTTCCGCTGGAGCCCAATTTTCCGAAAAGTTGGAGCCCAAATTTCCGAAAAATCTTGGAGCCCAATTTTCCAGAGCCCAATTTTCCGGACACCATTAAATGAAAGAGAGAAACTACATATTAAATTCAAGAAATTAAATTTTTTCAAATAAGTCAAATTATTAAAAAATAATTAAAATTGCAAATAACAATAATGTGATATCGATAAAAAAATTTTTGTTTTTAAAAATAATTCTCCAATTTTAATGAGTTAAAACAACCTTGTTAAAAAGTTAAAACAACTCACAAATAAATTTAAAAAAATTAAGATTATATTTTGAGTAAAATTGAGTTAAATTTTATGATTAAATAAGAATTTATTAATCAAATTATGATTAAATAAAATAATAAAAATTGTTATGAATTTTTTAACTTAGTTAATCAGACGAAATATTAGTATTATTTATTATTAAAAAATAGTAATTGAAATTTAAATATTATACTTACTAGATTTAAGACAAAAAAATTTTTTGAATTAAATGGACAATTTATTCATAATTTTCTAATTTAAATCTCTTGAGCCTAAATTTATACTGAGCTACTTCCAGTATAATATAAAAAACAAAGGAAAATTTCAAATAGTAAATTTATTAATTAAAAATCATATTATTTTAGACTAATGTTTGTTGAAGTAAAATATACTAAACTGCATCAAATAAATCTAGATAATAAACGAAAAATATATTTAACAAATGTGAATAGAATTTTTAAAAAACTTCTGTGTGTTGAATTTAAAAAATTATTTGCAGAAGGGAGAAAAATCTCTTTCAACAATTCAGATAGTTAACGGGACTCTGTCCCTAAAAATTAAAAATTAGTAAAAGTATGTTTTATACATACTCTTCGAAGAAATTCCCCAAAATTCCCAAAAATATTTAAATAAAATATTTAATAAAAAATATAAAATAAAATTAAAAGTACAATGTAAAAATTAAGGAGGGAATAATTGTTAGCCGTCGCTCACGTTTACTAACTAAAGGGAAAAGCCTCTCAAAACTTTAATAAAATTAGTAATTTTTCACCCCTTTTCTTGTCAGTTCTCAGTTTATAAAAATTTAAAAAATAAATATAATTATAAGTATGAAAATACTTTTGGAGCTATTTTTAGAGTTTAGTCTGTCTTGCTTAGAATTATTGCAAAAAATTAATAAAATCATAATATGATTTTATTGAAAATAATAATTTTTCATGGGAATATAATTTATAATGAAAATAAAATTTCAAAAAATTTAATCTACACACTCGCCTTACAAAAAAAAAAAAGTTGAAAAATAAACATTTTAATAGATTTTATTTTTCAAATCGTTAATTAATTATTAAATTTCGTAATTATTATTAATTACTTTATAAAGAAAGATTATTCTTTTATTCTGGTTGGGTTATAAAGTTATTGTTTAAAATAAATAATTAAAATAAATAAATATTTTTAAATATTACTCCTTTCTTTGAATTAGGCAGAAGTTAAAATTAAATTGATAAATTAAAATTATTTAAATTGAAATAAATTGAATTAAACCCAAGTTTAATGTAGTAATAACACGCCGTTCAAAACAAATAAAGTTGAAAAAATTAAATAATTAAACAATATTTTAATTTTTAATAATAGCAGGTAAAAAATTGCAAATATTATATCCACACCAACAACATAAAACGTTATATAATTTAGTATTTTATAGAATTAAATTATAAATATATCTATGATCCTAAACAATTAAAATTGAATGCCATATCATGACAGAATACAGATAAGCAAAATTAAAAAATTGCCGAAAAAAATTTTTTTCAGTGAAAATTTTTCAGTATAAAATATTTCAGAATGCTATTTATCCAATTTTGATATAAAAAATTAAATACAAGCTAATATAATGCTAATTTATAATATTGTGATGATTTATTAAAATATTTAAAATAATTCATAATGTAAAATTTAGGAAAAATGATTTTGAAATTTCAGTTGATTAAAATTGTATTTATTGAAAATAGTAAGCTATAATTTAGTAAAATTTCAGGATTTTCTGGGGAAATACTTAATGTCTTTGAAAAACGATTAATACAAATAAGAATTAACATCTTATTTATTTATAAGAAACAAATACACCAATAATAAATTATAAAATAATAAATTATATTTTTGTTGAGCATTCAAACCTAGTTTGTGAAGAGATGATTTATAAATTTATTTTTACTCGGAATATTCCATTTGCATCTGTTAATAATTAATACATACTTTCAGTAAATAATCAAAAAAGCCTTGTTTAATATTAATGTTATTTTAAGCGTTTTATTTATTTTAATTAATAATTGAAAGTAAATGAAAATAACAACAAAAATTTATTTAAAATTATGTCTACATAATTATATGATATAGTCACAGAAATTGAATATTTATACATAATAAAGAAAATATTAGACAATAAAATGAAGAATTATGTAATAAAATCTATTTATTGTTTATTCTATAAAGTGAGATAAAATATCGAAGAATGTTGGAAGCTAATTAAAAAAGGAAAATTAGCAAACCATAATTTAACAAATTAAAATTTGAAAAAAATTAAATAAAATTAAAAAATGTTAATTGAGACGGTGGAAGAGTTCGCACAGGCTCTGAGAAGTCTAGTGGACTTTAAAGATTATCCGAATTTAATTTAAAAATAATTTAACATAATAATAACTATTTAAAATATTCTAGAATAATTATTAATAAACTTCCATAAATTTTGACTATATTTTGACTAAAATTGGTCTATAAATTGTTTTAAATTCTTTATTACAAAGGAAACAGAATGTTCAACTCGGTAGCGCTAGCAATAACTTTTCAAAATTATTAGGAAAAAATCATGAAGCAATACCCAAAAAAGAACCACGCTCACTGATCTGATCGCAATTTTATTAAATTAATAATTCATAAAATATTAAAAAATATTTTTTAGAAATTTTTTTAAATTAAATTTAACTATACATATCTCAAATTCTAATTAAATAAAGTTTGCATAAAATATCTTATTTTAGATTAATTGTAGATTACTAGAAGTAATTCTAGTGAAATTATAATAAATAATAATTTCCCCTAAAAACGCCATAATACCCGTTAAGGCTGATCAACAAATTAAGAAAATTAAAAATTTTAACAATGCTATAAATTATTATGCTATAGAAATATAAAAATTTTAAATCTATCATTTATTACGAAAATTATGCTTAATCAAGTACTGAACAACCTCCCGATTCCCCCTACCAATGCAGAATTGTCCGATTGTGCTACTGAGTTGTCGTCAGGATATTATCTCCCGTTCTCTCACCACAAACATATCAAACTGAATTGATAATAATAAAATATTATCCAGAATTATCATAAATATACTAAAAATTATATTAAATTAAATGATATTTAGAGAGAAACTACATATTAAATTCAAGAAATTAAATTTTTTCAAATAAGTTAAAATTTTATAAATAATTAAGATTGCAAATAAATGACTTATAATGACTTATAAAAATGACTCCAATGACTTATAAAAATCATTTAACAATGATAAAAGATTTGTAGTAGTTGAGTTTGTAGTAGTAAGTTGAGTTTGTATTAGTAGTAGTAGTAAGTAGTAAGATTTGTAGTAGTTGAGACCTAAATTACAAAACCTCAAATACAAAATATCCAAACATCAAATAAAAACAACAAAACCATTATAACCACAATATACTAAAATTGGAACAATATAGAAAGATGTGGGGGCCACATCTTCGTATGGTGGAGATGGATGTAATGATGAAATAATTAAAACACATTTATTTTGCTTATTTTGTTTAGTCCCGCCACATTTCATGAATAAATTATTCTAATAAAATTATATGAGTTTAATGAAAAGATGGCAAAAACATTGCTTTAAATAAAAATTTTTATTAATAGAATGTTTATTAAAATTTTATTTTGGGTGAAATTGAGTGAAATTTTATTGTTTAAATAAAAATTTATTGATCAAATTATGATGAAATAAATTAAATAGAAATCTGAAATTAGTTAAATTAAGATTTTATTAAAATTTGATTTATAAAGATAAAAGTTTATATAAAAGTTTAGAATAATTGAAAACATTTTTATAAAATTTGTAGACAATAGAAAAATAATATAAGATGTATATAAACTTTAATTAGTTTTTATGATGAAATAATTTGCCGTCCTGTGCACATGAAAATTATTATTATAATGTGACATTCAACAATTGGAAAGAAGTGACCCCATTTGGACACAGCAAATTCAGACAATCTTGTATTAAATTTTATAAATAATTCTAATAGTACAATGGGAAAAAGAACTGAGGATCGAACATAATATAAAAATTGAGTTTTGAAAAAATAAAATTTTATTCAACAAAAAATTACTGGTTTTAACAAAATTACAAACAAAATAAAAAGTAATCTAAAATTATAAAAAAAATTAAAATAGATTCGGAATAATTAAAAATAAACTTGTCATTATTATAATAATATATGGTTAAATTAAAATATAAACTACCAGAGTAATTTAAATCATGAAATAATAAAAAACACAGAAAATTCTACAATGGTTCTACAAATTTGAGTAAGAACTCAGATCTTTAATAGGAATGTTGAGCTATTTCGTGTAATAAACTAAAAGCTATTTGAATAAATTAATTTAATGAATGTCCTCATCTTCGATTAACAACTTCAATGACAGATATACCTTTAACAATTTGGATGATGAATCATAATAATTATAAATAGCAAAATTTATTAGTTAATTTTTAAATTAGTAAAAAATATATGTGGTTTATTAAAAACGCTAAAACAAATTTGTAATAAATTAAAAAAAATATATACATAAATATTTAATTAATATATAAATAATTTATAAATATTAAAACAAACAAAGGAGTGATCTTTTTAGAAATTACTCCTTTGTTTGAATTAGGCAGAAATTAAAATTAAATTGACAAATTGAAATTACTTAAATTAAATTTAAAAACAACAATAGCCACTACATTTTTTGGGGGCTCAGCTACTACTCAATTACACATATCAATTAATTTAATTTGGCAAATTAAATTAATTGACAACATATCAATTAATTAAATTGCAATCCAATTATTAAATAATTGAAGAAATTTAGAGAATTGTGGAATTGGAAAAAAATTGCCCAATCTTGTCAAAAGTGGGAAGATTTGAATTTTTTTTTTAAATTTTTAAAATTTAAAAAACAAAAATTTTTTTCTCTTTCAATAGAGCTACTTTTTAAATTGGGGTTAAAAATTATAAATTATTAAAGTAGTTTTAAATAAATAAAATGAAAATACCAACAAAATTAATTGAAATTAAAAAAATTAAATATTGGAAAGTAAAACCCTCCATAGTCCATTATAGTAATTCCCAGCCATTACGATAAAATCCTTTTTATCTTTTTTCGCTTCCTATATATTTTCGCTCTCACATTATATCCTTTTTATTAAGATTGCCCATCTTCCCTCCCACAATAAGGTAACCGTCGATTCACATAAAGAGCCAAGCCATTTGCTTTTATTCGTATTCTTTGTTTGCAATTTTTAACATCTTTTAATAATAACGTTTTTGGAAATTATTTATTGAAATATAAATTAGAGTATTTTAAATAAATTTAGGTTAAATTATTGCCAACAACAACAATAAAAATCATTAAAAACATTTACAACAATAACATTTACAAATAAATAATTTTTAAATAATAACGATAACAGGTATTGTAATTACTGAATTAAACGAATTTCAATTTAAATCTAATTGAAAACTAAATAATTATAGTATACCTTACATTAAATTTTTATAATAGGTATTTATACACCTTACTTAAAAATAACAAAATGACTATAAAAATTATTTATTAGGTTATTTGTCCTAACTCAAGCACATGCCAGTCGCTAATCTGAACAAAATTGAAACCTATTATTGTTTTATCTAAAAATAAAAACGAAGATAATAAAATCAAGCAAGTAAGAAAGAATGGCGGATTTAAATAACATTAACAATTGTGCAATTTTACATAGCTAATCAATTTTCAATTAAATAATTCGAAACAATTACTTAAATAACATAGTTGACTTGAAACTTCTAACATTATTTAAAGTAAAATTACATATATTATATATAGAAATAATGTTATACATATTCATTCTTTTTTCATTTTTAACATAATTAAAATTTTTATTGGGGCTTTAGAATATGGTGCCACGACACGGTGCCACGAACATGTTGCCACATCCTTTTTTATGCAAAAAATTAATAAAAATCTTTTGTATATTAAATATATTAAATGAAAAATTTTTATAAATTTTTTTAAAATGGTCAATCTGAAGACAATATAATAATATAATATAAAAAGACACAACGGATCATAAATAATATTAAACAAATGCCAGGAAATAATTAAAGCCCATATGCTTATTATATTCTTTAAAAGTTTTTAATACATTATTGAATGAACTATAAATAATTATATTTTAATAAAATAACTTTCGAATACTTTAGCTTATAATTTAGCTTTAGATTAAAAGATAAACAAAATTTATATAGTTTTTGGTTATTATTTATCGAAAAAATATGTTTCCGCCTATATATAAAAAAATATTTAAAAATAATCTCATTGTTGTATAGTTTTAATTAAATAGCTATATCCAATAAAAAAACAACTTTTGTCACCTCGACATCCTTTTAAATAAAATAAAAATTTTCTTATCATGTGCATATTATAGTGAAATATAAAATCTTAAAATAAATATTTTTAATTATAAAATTATTTGGTCATTCTAATAAAAAATATCTAAATTGTTTTTGTTAGAAACAATATCTAACATTAAAATTAAATATATAATTAATAATCTAATTAATAAATTAACTAATAAAATTAATACAATGTGCATTTACTGGTTTCATATTTATTGTCTGTAAAAGGTTTAATTACCCAATAAGGTGTCAATAAATATCATTCAGTAATCTTCGTTTTATTCTTAAAATTATCGACAACCGAGAAAGATGAGATTTTATATAAATAATTAATTATAAAATAATTAAACAAAAAGTTATTATTTTTAACAACAAATTACAACACTCATAAATAGCACAACTTAATAGATTTTATAATATTTAAATTAGTAAAATCTTTAAAATTAAAAAATTATAACAATTAAAAAAATCTCTTCAAACATGCAGATCGTTGCTACATTTATAATCCAGAACTTAATATTTATTTAAAAATAAAATGAGGGCCCTACGGAACATGGAAAAAGAATGAAGCAGCGAATCCTAAACAATATTGAAACAATATTGCATAACCTATGTATGTAATAAGCTAAAAGATATGAGAATAAATTAATTTTATGAATTTCTTCATCTTCGATGAACAGTGTCGAGACTAGTGTTAGGCACGGTTCGGTACTACCGCGGTACTACCGTCAGTACCGGACCGGTACTTTTCGGTACTACCGGTACCGGTACCGTACCGGTAAGATTTTTGGATTTTCGGTACTGACCGGTACCGGTACTTTCCGGTACTACCGGTACCGGTACCGTACCGGTCAGCTTTCCAGTACCGGCGGTACTACCGGTTTTACGGTACTGGGAAATTTAACGAAAAATTGAAAAATTTTTCCCTTGGCCTACCATAATTCTCAAAATTTTCGCCTGCGGCGCTGAAAAAAGATGAAATAATACTAAATAGTTTTCACTTTATGTCCCCGATATACTATTTAATCCCATCAGATCCCACATAATCCATCTAAATTCTCATATCCTTTTAGTCTTTCCGAATCCTCCTTAATTTTTGAATAAATTAACTAAAATAGACCAAACCGATTTATTTTTAGAACATTCTAAAAAGTTTTTATTAGGCCCCGTACCCCGATCCGAACCCCGACCATATTTTACTCACTCGAACGGAAACATGCAATGAACAATTCGAAAACCTCGTACACCGACAGCCCCGCCAATAGAGTTCTGGGTACTTATCGGTTATCTCCCCACATATTACATATTTTTTTTTTATTTCCCCCTCTCCTTCTTCCCATAAGTTACAAAAATGCCACATTTTTCCCATATTTTTCTCTCTTCTACTTCCAAAAAGTTACAAAATGTCACAGCCTTTTATGCGTCACACCTTTTAGCAAGTATATAGGTCCTGGTCAAGGATACCAAAATGATTTAAGATACCAAATGATACCAAAATGATTTAGTATAAGTGAAATCTTAATATATACATTAATCAAAAATTATTAATTAAACAAGAATTAAATAATTATAAAGATATCACATATTATTTATGATGTCATTATGTGAAACTATTAAAAGATGACATTAACTTGATACCGATCAATGCAAAATATAATTTTAATTTTAAAATATTAAACAAACAATAGATAATATTCAGGAATTATTGAAAATAACGAACTAAAATTATTATTAAATAAAATGGCTGTATTTGCTGGATCTTTATGAAAGTTTCAAATGTGCCGTCGACAATTCTGTTGCACTATATAAATATGAATATAAATACAAATATGTATAAAGCAGTTAATATTATACTATTATCTTTATATGTATTTATTTATTTCTTGATATATTATTATTATGTAATAGAAATACTTACATGTATTTACTAAGAAATTATTTATAAATTTATATAAAAAAGAAAATAAATTTTAAAAATCACGAATTTCTAAATTTTATCGAACAAGGTTTTCGGAGATTTTGCAATGATGATGAAATTTACTCAAAAATTAATAATTAAAATCTTTGCATAATTTAAAATATTTAAAAATCGGGAAAAACTTTTTCTTAGTTAAATGGAAAGATCTCAAACAAATTTTAATTGGACTAATTGTTGAGAAATTCAGTAACAAATTTGTTTACTAAAAAATGATAGATTTGTGTTCTAGCTTGAGTTTAAATTTTAAGTATAACACAATTTCAACAATAAAGTTGAAAAAATAGAATTTAGATTGATTTCTAATTATAATTTTAAAAAGATTCCCAAACATTTTATTAATATAACTAAAGTAAAAAGTGAAAATTTAGTTATTTTTAAAGAGTAATGTGAAAAAATTATCATGATAATAAAGTAATTAAATCAAAATTAACAAAATTTATCAATAAATTAAAATTGTGCGTAATAAATTTTATATTCTAATTTGATATCTTAACCTAATGACACATATTTTCTTTCTTTAAAAAACGACCTTCGAGAGTAATAATTTTAGTATACTACTAAATTCTAAAAATAATTTTAATTTAAATAAATTTAAAAAGAAATTTAAATTACATTTTGTTTTAAACAATTTTAAAACAAATTCTCTTTTTCAAAAGAGTTTATCAGCAAAAATTTAATGAATAATTTAAAACAATTTAAAGCAATTAATTGTTTTTCTGATAATTTACAATAATATAAAAACATTTAGATGTTATCCTTTGACCCATCCTTTTGACTATCTCTTTATAAATAAATTAAATTTTTGCATTTTGTTCATTTATATAGTAAAAAGATAAAATATTTAAAAACTAAACATTTCTTCTTTAAAAAAAGATTTAATTACCCAAGCTGAGAATTTTATTTTTGAAGAAAAGGAAAATTTGGAACCCAAACAATGTGGAAATTATTCTTAATGATCAAAAATAAATTTTAAATATATCCTTGTTGAACAAATTATAAGTTTATTAATAATTAAAATTTAATATAATAAAAATACATAAATGTAAAATAAAAAAATATAACTTTGGTTCATTGTTAACAATAAAATAAAATTATTGTCTAAAATTAAAAACTTTTAATATTTACTTCGTTACAAACACATTCTATATGGTATATATTTCTAGAATTGTTAACAATTTTAATAGTTAACTATTTAACTAAATTTTTAGCAATTTAACAAAGTGTTCACAAGTCCTAAACATAATTATTCTGCTGTCATTAATTGTTAAATAATTATTTTTTCACTAATTGTTAAATAATTATTTAAAACAATTTAAAGCAATTAATTGTTCTTTCTGATAATTTACAATAATATGTATGTATAAAATCATGTATAAAATCAAAAATATGTATGTATAAAAATCACCTAAATTGAAAAATCTCAATATAATTATAAAAAATCACCTAAAAAATCATTTCATTATTATATATAAAAACATAGGAATATATAAACCATATATAAACTTACATTGAACAATCATAAAGTTATCTTCATTTGATTGACCCCGCCCCTTTTTTAGTATTTAAGTTGAAAATTTACATTTTACTTTGTCAATCATAAAGTTTCCATTATAAACAAAGTAATTAAATTGTAAACTTTTCCTTCAAGAGCTGTAAAAAACTATATAAATAAAATTAACTTCTCTTACCCTTACATCAATGTAACAACTAAATATCCCATTGGCCATCCAAAAGTTCATATTTTGAACAAAGATGTGCTCTGGATAACATTCACAGATAATAAATCTATTTTTAAAATAATTAATATTTTAAATTTTAAATTAGAATTATTATTTAAGGTTTTTGTTATCCCTCCAAAGAAAAAAATTTAATCTAAATCTATAAAGAAAAAATTTAATCTAAATCAGTAAAAAAATTTCAAAATAATTAAAAATACATTATCATAATAATATATTTTGTTAAATTAATCTATAGATTATCACCGAGTAAGTTTAAATCGTGAGATATAAATAAATAATGCTTATCTTAAATGAACTTAATAAATATGAAATAAATTGAATGTGTATTAATCAAACCGAGATATATAATTTTAGAATTGAAAAACTTCAGTATTGGATATACCCTTCCAAAATATTTGGACGATCAATCAGAAAATTATAGGTAGCAACATTTATTAATAAATGAAGTACAAATCAAAATGCGAGTCAGGGATATGCAATGTAAATAGATATTTTTATAAAAAAATTTTCCGAGCCAGATAATACAAATGTCGCATATGTGTCTTTTAGTTGATAAAAATGTTTATATAGAGCTTTTTAACTTTATAATAAATTCGCCAAAAACAGTTTAGTACTATCGGAATAATTATATAACTAGTAAAATTTATTGGTTAATTTCTAAATTAATAAAAAAAAGTTAGATTATTTACTAACGCTAAAATAAAATAGTTGTTTTAAAGAAAAATATAATAATAACTATTTAATTAATATATAAATAATTTTATAAATATTTTAAATTATTAAGTATAATAATTTAATAAAATAGATAAAAATGTAGTTTTATATGCAATTATAACAATTGCGGAAATTACGGCGAATGTGAGTATATTTATGATAAAGAATCGTAGTTATAAAAGAAAATATTCAATACTATTTAATAATACAATTTGATGTTAAATACATAAAAAATTTAAAAAAATCATTTGTCACGAATACGTGTGAAAAAAAATAGGTATATATTTATTAAATTAATATGGTGTAACCCAATTGTTGTTGTTGTTAAATTTTAATGGTTTTAAAATACATAAATATGTTTAAATAAAATTCTATTTGTTTTGATTGAATTAGATTAAAAATTAAATTGGAATATTAAACCTATTTAATTTGAATTATATTAATAAAAATAAATTATTTGGAGACTACACTTTAATAATATTTCACAAAGTAAATTGTCTACTAAAATATTATGAATAATGATCATATAGAAATTTAAAATAAAATTACTACAACAACTGAAGTAAAGCTTGATGAAGTTATTGAAGGAAAATAAAAATTGAAAAATAAAAATTTTTTATTTAAAAAAATTAAAAAAAAATTTTTTCAAAAATTCAAAAATCAAATGACTCAACAAATTGCTCATATTATCAAAAAATTAAAATATTAAATTATTTAAATTAGTTAACGACCGAAACCGTTTAATTTTTCCATCTATTTTTAAATAGCTTTAAGCATTTAATAAGATTAAAAAAGATGCGATATAATAATGCTAATTAATTAATAATTAAAATATTACAAACTCAACAAATTGATTTGATTAAATGAGACCACACTAGTAATCAAATAATTACTCATAAAATAAATTTTCAAGTTAATTCCTTATTTTTAAAATCGACGAGCAGGGTGAGGAAAAAGAGGATCATTAAATTTAAACCAAAATAAAAACTATTTTGAAAAATAATAATATGATAAAGATCGATGAAAATCCTCAGCAGATATCAAATAATTCTACGATATATTTTAATGTATGTATATGTATGTAATCAAAAAGTATATTTAAATGTTTATTTATTTTATAAATTTTAAATTTTATAAAATTTTAAAATAATACCGTAGGATAAATACTATAAAAGATTCCACAGCTAAAAGAAGTTGTTAACAAATAAAAAATTTGCATTTATTTAGAAATGATAATAAAAATATAAAATTTATTTATGTAAATATTAGAAAAAAGCTATTTATACCAATTCACTAATAAATTTTTTATTAGTTTTAAGATACTAAGTAAATAGAATTATTTTCTTTTCGATACGATTAGGTTCGTTCTCCATGCAGCTGTGAACAGCCATATGAAGTCATCGAGCAAGACATGGGAATTTTTAATAGAATTTTTATTAGAATTATATTTTGAGTAAAATTGAGTTAAATTTTGTCGTTAAATAAAAATTTAATGATGAGATTATGATGAAATACCTATATTAAATAAAGAATTTTTATGAAACTTTTAAATGAGAAAATTTGAAAATTTTTTATTAAAATGTGATTTATTAAATAAAGAGATGATTTTAAATAAAAAATCCCAAGCCTACAAATAAGGAATGGCATGGCCATTCTCTTCCGATTTTCCGAGGAAGAGAATGGCCATGTAAAGTGGCCGTTGAGCCGCGATATTCTCCTCTTTGTCAACGACAAAGAGTCTTTCTTTCCCTTTTTTAAAATTATTGTAATATTTTTTATTTTTTAGAAGCCAAGCGCTCGCAGGGATGAGAGGAGTATAAAAGAACCAACCAACGATTACTTACATTCATTCCACTCTTCTTCTTCATTTCAACAATAAAATAAAATAGTTATTTCGTTAAATAAATTTTTTAAAGTTGATTATAAATTCTTATAGTTAAATATACTTAGGGATAACCGGCGTACCCCCGCCCTTATCGTTTAACCATTAGTCACCAAAAATATTATTTGTTTGAGATGATCATCAAATTATCTAAATAAAACTTAATTCTTAATGTATTGACCACATTCTACAAAAAATCTAACAATAATTGATAAATTTATGTGCAGAAAATTTAAATTAAAAAATTGATAGAAATGTACTAATTATAGTAATTAAAACATTTACACTGAAAAGGAGGTAAAAATAAAAAATAAAGTCTCCATTGTAAATTCTGAGATATTTAAAAAATAAAAAATTTTATTTAAAATAATTTATTTGAGATGATTATTAAATCATGATTATTAAATAATATTAAAATAAATAGATATACATTTTGAAATTGAATGTGGTAATTTTCTTCATTGCCAAATTTATTTAGTAATTAAAAAGATATTTTTCCATTATAATAAAGAATTGTAAGAAAAAATTGTAGGGATTCCCATAAAAATAATCCTATATATAATTTGTGAATGGAAGGAAATTGTTTGTCACACGGCTTTTATAGTAAAATGATTTGGGGGGTGGGGAAATGAGGGCTTTTATAGTAAACTGATTTGTGGAGTGAGGAAATGAAGGCTTTTATAGTAAACTGATTTGGAGAGTAAAACTGGGACAAAATTGCCGGACGGTTTTAGATACAGCTTTTAACGCTATTTAGAATGAGCTATATCTTAGCTTATGAGGAGGGTCCCTAAAATCATCGAGTCATTGATACTTGATAGGGTTAAGGCGAGTTTCCGTCACTCTGCAAGTATTTTGTTTACTATAAAAGTAAATGATTTTAGTCACTTCATATCACTCCATACTCTCATCTCTACAAAATCATCATCAACAACAACGACAACGTTCGACAACAGCAGCAATCTCCAGGTACCTGTCTGTAGCCATGTATTGAAATTAGAAATTTAGATATAGACAAAGAAATAGTTTTAGTGATAGATCAAAGTTATCTGTTAAAGAGAGGAAGAAAAAGCAATTAAATAGTGAAACAGTTGAGCAAAAAGGAATTTGACTTGAAAAACAAAGAGAAAGAAATAGAAAAAGAATAGAAAATGAATCAGAAACAGATCGTGAAAATAGACTTGCAACGAAAACAGAGAAAAGTAGAATTAGATTTTAAAATGAAACAGAAGTGAAAAGAGAAACTGCGACAAATTGCCAACGGTTTTAGATACAATTTGCTATAAAAAATTTACAGAAACTAAATAAAATTTCTAATTTTACATATAATAACTATAATCATACTCCCATATAATCAGTTGTTGCGTTAGTTTGTTGTTGTCATGTTTGTTTGTGTTTATGTCAATGGGTTAGAAAAGAGTTGAGGATTTGATCAGAGACGAACAAAAAGTTCAGAGACGTACAGAAATTGTTCAGGGGCAGGTTAAAGAAGAGTTTCGGCAATAGGAGTGAGAAAAGGTCTGCTATGGCTTTTGTTGGTATGTTTATGCTAGCGAAGGGGCTCGCCCGAAGGGCGAGCTCCTTCGCTAGTGTTTAATAAAAATATTAAATATGTATATATTAATTGCAATTTAATTTTATTATTTGTTTTTTAATAATAAAAAAAAAGAAGGAAAAATAAAATGCCTTGTATTTAAAAACAAACTTAAACCTAACAATTGTTTAATTAATTTTGTTTCAAAACAAATATGTAATTTAAATTTTCTATTGGATTTATTGAGATAATTAAACAGTGCCACAATCAATCACTACAAAGGTTGTAATAATTAATGAATAAATTAATTAGAGGCAATTTATAATCTAAGACATCATCTTTCAACAAAGCTACAAACTGCTAAACTACGTTTTTAAAAAAACGTAAACAAATAAATTTATCAATTAAAAAATCATCATTAATAAATTATGAGGCTACTATCAACATTATTATTTCAACTAGATAATAACGTTATAAATAATTTTTAATATAAATACATTTTGGATAAAAAATGATGTCAAACAAATTTATCTATTATTTAAATTTAATTTTAAAAAGCATTAAATTTAATTTTAAAAATTAATGTTTACTAAAAATCAAATAATTACATAATAATAAATTTAATGAAGGCTCTGTGTAAATGGGGAAAATTATAAAAATATTTATCGATTTTTAACATTAAATGTAAAGTAAAATTACACAAATTATTATAATTGTTTGGCATGATAGGTTATAAATCAATTTGATTCCTCAATGTAATTTAAATATTTAAAGATAAATTAAAATACAAAGCTAGGAAACTGATCGAGCAAGGAACAATTCCGACAAAACAATGAGACAAATATAAATAAATTAAATAAATATTTAGATAATCTATGTATATTAATTGAGACTATAAATTAATTATAATTTTTCCTGACAAAATAATGAGAAAAGAGACGAGTTTAACTTCAAACATTTGTTGTTATATTCCAGTAATATAACAATAATTTAGACCAAATAAGTTTAACCAAATATTTAAAATATTAATTATTTATTCCAAGATTTAAAAATACAAGTTTAATATAAAAAGGGGAATTTAAAGGAAGGGTGAAGAAGTTGAAAATAATGGATATAAATCAGCTTAAATAGGGCCAAAAATATAGAATTATGAATACATTTTTTAGAGGGAAAAGATAAAAATTGAAAAGATGATTGGGCAAAAATATGTGAACATAAATATTTTAAAAATATAAAAACAAGGATGATTAATGGAAAAGTTTAAAAATAAATATTAAATATCTTTATAAAAATTGCGTTTCGGCGCAACACTCCGCGCACAAAAAATGTTGACTAGTTTGAAGAGTAAAAATCGTGTTAGGCAGGGAAGAAAGCAGTAGCCGATAAGGACAAAACAGAACAACGCTAATATTAAAATTAAAAGGTAGCGTGGAAAAAATAAAAATTTAAGTAGATGTGTTAAATCAATATCCATTAAACTTTCTATTTTATTGCTATGTTTCTGAACCCATTTTGTTTCTACTATTTCTTCTGGATGATTTAAAATCCCTTTAAGTTTAAATTTTGAGTACGAAGATCCACAAAAAATTTCACATGTTTCTTCAATTTGTGAATGGCTTAAATGTACTGAAAGATTTCTAGTTTCTCCTTTAGGCACACATGTTGTAAATGTTGTAAGGGAAGGACAAACAATATTACCTAAAGAGTTTCCAAAATCAGTTTTACAAGTTAGCTCTAATTTCGCGCCGCGATTACATTTGTAACATCCGATTAATTTGACGTTTGTTACTTTACATTTATTGGCTAGAATTTCAGTTTTTAATGTTAATCCTTTAATTTGTGTTTGGATTTGAGCGGCGGAAAAATCAGGTGAGACTTTAATCGTGCCGTGGTCCACATCAAGCAGTATGCCGTTATGCTCAAATGGCAACGTTAAATCTCTTTTAAAAAGCTGTCTAGTTTCTAACAATTCATAGCAAAGACATGCTACATTATGATCGGCCGAATTACAGTCACACGATAGTGGATCTAATTTACATTCGTTAAATGTAATGGCTGCTGCTCTTGAGGGACATTTAAAACTTCTCAATTTATCTTCACTTTCTGTTTCAAGAATTGCAACTCTGTTTTCATCTGACACGAAAAGTTGATTGAGTATGGGAAGAGGGGCAACTGTCATGCTTGTAGCGGTGATTCGTAGATCATTCCATTCTATCGTAAATCCGGGTTTTAACGAAATTAATTTTTCTTGTTTATCATTTTGAGTTTCAATTATAATTTTTACATCCAATTCAAGATCCCATTTCGGACATCTAAAGATTTCAAGTATTTTATGGTCATTCGTTGGTACAGCAGAAAAGCGATAAAATAAACAGGCAGGGTCGACATAAAAACAACCATTCGCCCAACCGCCTTCTGTTTCCATACATCTTGTGATGCCTGGGAATTTTTGGTTTTCCATATTTAATTCAATAATAGTATCATTCATTTTAATAGAGCTGCATTTTTGGTTACTACAGCTTCCCGTATGAGCACACCTCCACCCCGAAATTACTTGTATATCGTAGGAGCGTGAAAAGTATTTTATTGTTTTAACGCAGGATGCTTTTAGACGGTGTAAAATGAATTTCATTGATCCTACAAAATTGTCTTGGTAATCTTGCAATTTTATGTCTATTTCTTGGTCCGTTGGATTAAAACTTATCTCGAGAGTTTTTTCAAAGAGGCAGTTTCTAACCCCTGTTTTGTCTAGTATGCATTTTTCTTCATCGGCTGTGATAGTTGTAAGACACAAAGCTCTTTGTAGTGAGCTAACAAAAATAATTATTGCAATCGTAACTTTCATTGGTAATCGATTTTTTCTATTATTTTTTAAAATTTTAATTTTTTCTATTTTTTCCCTATTCTCCGCTTTTTGCTTTTTACAACATTTTATGAGAAATCTAATTAAGGACCATTTTCTTTTTAATACCCAAATAATGACAGAAATTAGTGCGATTGTAATTTTTCCAACAAAGTAAATTATATTTGAAAATAAATACACTGCAAAGGCTACTAAAACCATGGCGAGTTCGGGATTGCATCTAGTCTTGGTTAATCGTTCAATGCATAAATTACATTTTATTAATCCACACATATTTAATGGTTGGCATTTAATCCCTTTTTCCTTTATGTTTTGACCGTTATTAAAGAATTTTATTGTTGCTTCAAACCCATTTATTAAGTCTTCCTTTGGTAATGCAATTTCTTGTGTCATGTCGGGAAAGGGTATATAAATGCATTTTTTCAAACAAATTTCTATTCCGTTTATTTCTTTATTTATTTTTATTAAAATTCCTTCCTTGGCGCACTCTAACTCACATTCTTTACATCCCTTCTCATTTTCATTTTTAAAATCGTATACTCTTTTAGAAATTTCACCCCACGCTTTAATGACGACTTTACCATGATTTGAAACAAAATATGCCACCTCATTTTTCGAATAAAAACAAAATTTTTTCCCATTTTCAGAACATGCGTGTTTAGAACAGTATAGGGGTGATCCGGTTGTTTCCCCAACCCCAAAGCATATAAACTCGTCATTTAAATTTTCTTTCATTTCTATCTTTAATTCGTTGACTAAATGTTTTGTACCATCATATAACTCGATTTGTTTGAATTTTTTAATTTCAGAAAAGTTTTTACAATTTTCGTTATACTCAAATGAACATATTTTTGGCCGATTATGTTCTATAATATTTTTTACATATGGGTCATTGGCTGTTGATCTTTTTATCTCTAATCCTTTATAAAATGAACACTCTATTGCCCAGTCGGGACAGACACAAGCCGGGTTACAATTTCCTTTTCCACACTCGTTTCTTTTCCAACAAAAAGTGCCACCCGCACGCTTGTGTATAGAAAAACCATTAACGATACATTCGTCGTCAATTTGTATTCTTTTTGTTTTTTCGTGCGATTTACACGGACTCGCTGCAATGTTTAGACACAGAGAGAAAAAGATCAGTATTGCGAGTGTAATAGAGGCAGAAAGTGTATTAGGTTTTAGGATTGCTGCACCTTTATTTTTGTTTTTATTGTTTGCAATCGATTTATTTTTAACAATTTTTTGTCCCTTTTTAGTAACGCCTTCGTCCAAAATATCTTTTGAATACAAATCTGCTCTCATTCTTTTAAAGTCATTATTTAACCTTTCATTCTGTGTTTTTAATGTTTGAATTTCTTCGTTGCGGGTTTTTTCAAGCTCGGTTATTTTTTCATTTACATAATTTAAAATCAATTTTGTTTCTTTTAATTCATTTTGTAAGTGTGAGATTTCTGCTTTATTATTATTAATCAAATTTTCATTTGACTTATTATCAATTTTAAGTTTAGAAATTTCATCTTTACTAATTTTTATTTCCCTTTTCAAAATTTTATTTTCGTCTTCTAAAGTTTTATATTTATGAATCATAAATATAAAACTTTAGAGTTTTATATTTATGAATCATAAATATAAAACTTTAGAAGACGAAAATAAAATTTTGAAAAGGGAAATAAAAATTAGTAAAGATGAAATTTCTAAACTTAAAATTGATAAAAAAAAAAAGTTTTTTGTCTAAAATTAAATTCATGTTTTAACTGCAAAGGCAGTCATAACACTGCTTTTTGTAGGACGAAGCCGCACACCGAGAACCCGTTGAAAAGAAAAAATGATGTTAAAGAAATAAAAGAAAAAAGATTTGGAATTAAAAATACTAGTCAAAATAATAAAAATTCAAATATTTGTTTGGAAGTTCAAGATGACAATTTAAATGATTCTAACGATATTTTAATAAATTATTTAACAAAAAATTCGCAAAATTCAATTTTTCCAACCTTTTTACAAGTAACTCAAGCAAAAATAGTAAACCCAAAAATTCCAATTTTAATGCAAAACGCTCACGTATTTTTAGATTCCGGTTCAGAAATTTGTTTAATAAAAACCTCTCTAGCCGAAAAATTAAAATTAGAGCCCATAGCAATAAATAATTTCAAAGCAACTGGTGTCTTCGGTCAAAGTATGGTTAGAAGAATGCCTATATTTGATTTTGAAATAAAGTGTATAAATAATGAATCAATAAAGGTCCGAGCAAGAGGAGTCGATGAAAGTTTTGTTGAAAAATTAAAAACAATTTTTGTTGAAAAAATAGGCTTGGATAAATTAAATGAGAATAGAATTCCCTATGAATTTGTGGAAGAAGTTACACCCGAAATATTGATTGGTACAAGTGTTTACAATAAAATAATGGGGTATGAAAGACTTCAAAATGGATTTTCTATAATACAAACAAAATTAGGAAAAGTTCTTTCGGGTAGAGGTGTAATTAGCTTAAACCTAAATGAATCAAAAATTTTTTCGATGGAAAATGTAGAAAAATTTTGGGAGTTAGAATCTTTCGGTATTACTGACAACCCATTAAACGAGGATGATAAAAACGCGTTAGAATTATTTAAAAAATCTGTAACCCGAACACCCGAAGGAAGATACGAAATAGAATTTCCTTTTAAAGAAAAGAAAATAAATATATCAAGTAATTTCGCGCCTTGCATTAAACGATTACAAAGTTCTTGGGCAAAAGGAAACAAAGAAGGCGTATTGGAAAAAATGAAAGAAAGTTTCTTGGAACAAGCAAAAAATAAACAAATCGAAATTTGCGAAAGAAACGATTCTAATTTATGTCATTATATTCCCTGGCACTACGTTTATCACCCACAAAAGAAAAAAATGCGAATCGTCTTTGCAGCTAATTGTAAGACAGCAGAAGAAAAAATAAGTTTAAATGATATAATATATAGAGGTACGGTCTTGCTTCCTGATTTATGCGGACTTTTAATACGAATTAGAACGTTTCCAATTTTAACCTCAGCGGATGTTAAATCTGCTTTTCATCAGATAGGATTGAAAGAAAATCAACGCGATTTAATGCGTTTTCTATTGCCTAAAAATTGGAATCTTCCTCCTACCAACTTAAACTTGGATTATTGGCGTTGGACTAAAATGCCATTTGGAATTTCTGCAGCACCTTTCTGCCTTGCAGCAGTAATAAATTTACATTTGGAAAAAACTGCTGGAGAATTTGGAAGAGAATTAAGAAGAGGAATCTACGCCGATAATATTTTCTTCTCTGCAACCACAAATGAAGAAGGGTTGAATAAATGTAAAAAAGTAATAGAAATTTTTAAAGAAGCTCAAATGCCGTTACAAGAATTTATTTCAAATTCCGAAACAATTAATAAAAATTTTGGAGATAAAGCGTTAGAAAATAATACAAAAATATTAGGGGTTGGCTGGGATGTTAAAATGGATGATTGATTGTTGAAATGAAAAAGATTAAAATACCCGAACGCTGGACAAAGCGATCGATTTTAAAAGAAATTGCAAAACTTTTCGATCCCATGGGCGTTCTCCTTCCAGCAAATTTGTGTAGAAAATTATTATTGCAGAAATTATGGGTAGATAAAGAAAAGACTTGGGATGACGAAATATCGATTGAACACATAAAAGAAATTGAAAAAATAAAAGATGATTTCGGTACATTTAAATTTAGAAGGCAGCTTTTAAAAGAAAAAGGTCCAAATGAACTGCATATTTTTGTAGATGCTTCACAGAACGCTTTCGCCGCTGTCGCTTATATAAGAGTTGAATATGATTTAAATAAAATTTTTTCCTCAATTATTATGGCCAAGGGAAGACTAGCCCCGTTAAAGTCACATCTTACTATTCCAAAAATGGAATTGATGGCCGCAATTGCAGGTAAACGATTGAGCGATTTCATACAAAAGGAGTCAGACATTGAATTAGAAAAAATATTTATTTGGTCTGATAGTAAAGTGGTGCTAAATTGGATACTAATAAGCGACAAAGAAAAACAGCCACGATTTATAAAAAGAAGAATAGAAGAAATAAATCAAAATAAAAATTTGGTTTGGAAATATGTCCCCACTGAATTAAATATAGCTGACGTCGCAACTAGGGGTTTAACATGTAATGAATTAACAGAAAAGAAAAGCTGGTGGCAAGGTCCAACATTCCTTCGAAAGAATAAAAACGAATGGCCGAAAGCAATAGAATTTGAAAAAATAGCTAGCCCCAAAGAGACAAAAATAGAATTTATAATGAATGTCACGACAGAAAATATAATGAATTTAGATGCGCGAAGTGAGTGGAATAAAACAATTACAATTGGAACACTAATTTGCAAATTTTTAAAGAAAATAATTAAAAATATTAATTTAAAAACTCAATTTTTTATTGCACTAAAAAATACTAAAACTAATGTCGGTCTTCGAAAATTCGGTGAAATATTAATTCTAAAAGAAGCTCAAAACCAAAATAAACCTACAGAAAAAGAAATCTTTGAGTTATATATGAGAAGGAATGAATTTGGAATCTGGGTCTGTCCAGGACGTGTTGAATCTTCAGGAATTCCCACACCAGTTTATGTCTCATATGATTCTCCTATTTCCGAAAAAATTTGTTTAGAATATCATAAACGTGCAATGCACAGTGGATTAAGACAAAGTTTGTGTGAATTAAGACAATGTTTTTGGATAACAAAAGGAAGACAAAAAATGAAGAGTACAATTAATAAATGTCTTCAATGTCGAAAACAATTATTAAAACCCTTTGAAATACCAAAAATGCCAATACTACCCGAAGAAAGAATAAAAAGATGTTCACCTTTTAAAAATTCAGGGTTGGATTATGCAGGCCCATTTCATGTAAAAACACAAGAAAATAAAATAATTAAAATATGGATAGAAATATTTACATGCCTAACAACAAGATTTTCTCATTTAGAGCTAATTACCGATCTTTCAGCTAATACATGTGTTCAAGCTTTAAGGCGGTTTATAGCGGAATACGGAAAGCCTGCGTTAATTTTGAGCGACAATGGAACCCAATATAGACTGACTAGTAAAGTTATAAATGAAATTGAAAAGAATTTGGATTGTGAAAAAATTGAATGGCGATTCATACCCGCCGTTTCTCCATGGTTCGGCGGCGTGTATGAATCGATAGTTAAAATTATGAAAAAAGCTCTTAAAAACGCCGTTGGTCGAAAAATGTTAAACATAGAGGAACTTAGAACACTACTACCAGAAATCAAATACGTACTTAATTCTCGCCCCCTTACTTATTTGTATAATGATTTGGAAGAAATTGAAGTATTGCGTCCGATAGATTTAGTTCACCCCACAAGAATTAAACATGGAATTAATTTTGAAGATTTTGAGACAGATAATTTTGAAGAAAATGTTTCTCAAAAGATAGAAATAATAAATAATTGGAAAGAAACAAATAGAATAGTAAATACATTTTGGGAAAAATTTGAAAAGGAATACTTAAATGATATTAAAGAAAGAATAAATAGGCACGCGCAAAAAAGATTCAGAAAAAATTATTCACCAAAAGTTGGAGAGCTGGTACTTATTCAAAATTCAAATCTCCCAAAACATTTTTGGAGTTTAGGCAAAATACAGTATTTAATCAAGAGTCGAGATGGATTGTATCGTTCCGCGAAAGTTTTGTGTAAAAATAAAATCATCACTCGCGCCATCGCTCTTTTATATCCTTTAGAATTGACAATAGAAGATGAAGAGAAAAATAAAGAATTGGAAATAAATAATAGTATTGATTCACATCCAAAGGGAAGAACCCATCCAATGGCCCTCAGAGAAAGAAAGAGAATAAATTATGATGAAACAGATAATGCAGACATAAATTTTTTAATCGATGTTGAAAATAATTCAATGGAAAGCGCAAAAATCTGTATGTATTTTGAGGATGAGCCAATAATGTGGAGACCTTGTAAATTTTGTGGGGGCCTGCACATGGATTATGATTGTGAGTACCAAACTAGTTCAAGTCATGATTGGCAACGTGGGGAAAAATCGTTCGATAAAAAATTTAAAAGACAAGATAGGCAACCAAGAGATAAATCTTATGATCATAAATTATGATCATAAATTATGATCATAAATTATGATCATAAATTATGATCATAAGATTTATCTCTTGGTTGCCTATCTTGTCTTTTAAATTTTTTATCGAACGATTTTTCCCCACGTTGCCAATCATGACTTGAACTAGTTTGGTACTCACAATCATAATCCATGTGCAGGCCCCCACAAAATTTACAAGGTCTCCACATTATTGGCTCATCCTCAAAATACATACAGATTTTTGCGCTTTCCATTGAATTATTTTCAACATCGATTAAAAAATTTATGTCTGCATTATCTGTTTCATCATAATTTATTCTCTTTCTTTCTCTGAGGGCCATTGGATGGGTTCTTCCCTTTGGATGTGAATCAATACTATTATTTATTTCCAATTCTTTATTTTTCTCTTCATCTTCTATTGTCAATTCTAAAGGATATAAAAGAGCGATGGCGCGAGTGATGATTTTATTTTTACACAAAACTTTCGCGGAACGATACAATCCATCTCGACTCTTGATTAAATACTGTATTTTGCCTAAACTCCAAAAATGTTTTGGGAGATTTGAATTTTGAATAAGTACCAGCTCTCCAACTTTTGGTGAATAATTTTTTCTGAATCTTTTTTGCGCGTGCCTATTTATTCTTTCTTTAATATCATTTAAGTATTCCTTTTCAAATTTTTCCCAAAATGTATTTACTATTCTATTTGTTTCTTTCCAATTATTTATTATTTCTATCTTTTGAGAAACATTTTCTTCAAAATTATCTGTCTCAAAATCTTCAAAATTAATTCCATGTTTAATTCTTGTGGGGTGAACTAAATCTATCGGACGCAATACTTCAATTTCTTCCAAATCATTATACAAATAAGTAAGGGGGCGAGAATTAAGTACGTATTTGATTTCTGGTAGTAGTGTTCTAAGTCTTTTTCTGTAGGTTTATTTTGGTTTTGAGCTTCTTTTAGAATTAATATTTCACCGAATTTTCGAAGACCGACATTAGTTTTAGTATTTTTTAGTGCAATAAAAAATTGAGTTTTTAAATTAATATTTTTAATTATTTTCTTTAAAAATTTGCAAATTAGTGTTCCAATTGTAATTGTTTTATTCCACTCACTTCGCGCATCTAAATTCATTATATTTTCTGTCGTGACATTCATTATAAATTCTATTTTTGTCTCTTTGGGGCTAGCTATTTTTTCAAATTCTATTGCTTTCGGCCATTCGTTTTTATTCTTTCGAAGGAATGTTGGACCTTGCCACCAGCTTTTCTTCTGTTAATTCATTACATGTTAAACCCCTAGTTGCGACGTCAGCTATATTTAATTCAGTGGGGACATATTTCCAAACCAAATTTTTATTTTGATTTATTTCTTCTATTCTTCTTTTTATAAATCGTGGCTGTTTTTCTTTGTCGCTTATTAGTATCCAATTTAGCACCACTTTACTATCAGACCAAATAAATATTTTTTCTAATTCAATGTCTGACTCCTTTTGTATGAAATCGCTCAATCGTTTACC
The DNA here is from genome assembly GCA_036172955.1 of Meloidogyne arenaria. Taxonomy (NCBI): domain Eukaryota; kingdom Metazoa; phylum Nematoda; class Chromadorea; order Rhabditida; family Meloidogynidae; genus Meloidogyne; species Meloidogyne arenaria. The sequence goes on from JARQAB010000003.1 coordinate 885,510, forward strand.
TGCAATTGCGGCCATCAATTCCATTTTTGGAATAGTAAGATGTGACTTTAACGGGGCTAGTCTTCCCTTGGCCATAATAATTGAGGAAAAAATTTTATTTAAATCATATTCAACTCTTATATAAGCGACAGCGGCGAAAGCGTTCTGTGAAGCATCTACAAAAATATGCAGTTCATTTGGACCTTTTTCTTTTAAAAGCTGCCTTCTAAATTTAAATGTACCGAAATCATCTTTTATTTTTTCAATTTCTTTTATGTGTTCAATCGATATTTCGTCATCCCAAGTCTTTTCTTTATCTACCCATAATTTCTGCAATAATAATTTTCTACACAAATTTGCTGGAAGGAGAACGCCCATGGGATCGAAAAGTTTTGCAATTTCTTTTAAAATCGATCGCTTTGTCCAGCGTTCGGGTATTTTAATCTTTTTCATTTCAACAATCAATGCATCCATTTTAACATCCCAGCCAACCCCTAATATTTTTGTATTATTTTCTAACGCTTTATCTCCAAAATTTTTATTAATTGTTTCGGAATTTGAAATAAATTCTTGTAACGGCATTTGAGCTTCTTTAAAAATTTCTATTACTTTTTTACATTTATTCAACCCTTCTTCATTTGTGGTTGCAGAGAAGAAAATATTATCGGCGTAGATTCCTCTTCTTAATTCTCTTCCAAATTCTCCAGCAGTTTTTTCCAAATGTAAATTTATTACTGCTGCAAGGCAGAAAGGTGCTGCAGAAATTCCAAATGGCATTTTAGTCCAACGCCAATAATCCAAGTTTAAGTTGGTAGGAGGAAGATTCCAATTTTTAGGCAATAGAAAACGCATTAAATCGCGTTGATTTTCTTTCAATCCTATCTGATGAAAAGCAGATTTAACATCCGCTGAGGTTAAAATTGGAAACGTTCTAATTCGTATTAAAAGTCCGCATAAATCAGGAAGCAAGACCGGACCTCTATATATTATATCATTTAAACTTATTTTTTCTTCTGCTGTCTTACAATTAGCTGCAAAGACGATTCGCATTTTTTTCTTTTGTGGGTGATAAACGTAGTGCCAGGGAATATAATGACATAAATTAGAATCGTTTCTTTCGCAAATTTCGATTTGTTTATTTTTTGCTTGTTCCAAGAAACTTTCTTTCATTTTTTCCAATACGCCTTCTTTGTTTCCTTTTGCCCAAGAACTTTGTAATCGTTTAATGCAAGGCGCGAAATTACTTGATATATTTATTTTCTTTTCTTTAAAAGGAAATTCTATTTCGTATCTTCCTTCGGGTGTTCGGGTTACAGATTTTTTAAATAATTCTAACGCGTTTTTATCATCCTCGTTTAATGGGTTGTCAGTAATACCGAAAGATTCTAACTCCCAAAATTTTTCTACATTTTCCATCGAAAAAATTTTTGATTCATTTAGGTTTAAGCTAATTACACCTCTACCCGAAAGAACTTTTCCTAATTTTGTTTGTATTATAGAAAATCCATTTTGAAGTCTTTCATACCCCATTATTTTATTGTAAACACTTGTACCAATCAATATTTCGGGTGTAACTTCTTCCACAAATTCATAGGGAATTCTATTCTCATTTAATTTATCCAAGCCTATTTTTTCAACAAAAATTGTTTTTAATTTTTCAACAAAACTTTCATCGACTCCTCTTGCTCGGACCTTTATTGATTCATTATTTATACACTTTATTTCAAAATCAAATATAGGCATTCTTCTAACCATACTTTGACCGAAGACACCAGTTGCTTTGAAATTATTTATTGCTATGGGCTCTAATTTTAATTTTTCGGCTAGAGAGGTTTTTATTAAACAAATTTCTGAACCGGAATCTAAAAATACGTGAGCGTTTTGCATTAAAATTGGAATTTTTGGGTTTACTATTTTTGCTTGAGTTACTTGTAAAAAGGTTGGAAAAATTGAATTTTGCGAATTTTTTGTTAAATAATTTATTAAAATATCGTTAGAATCATTTAAATTGTCATCTTGAACTTCCAAACAAATATTTGAATTTTTATTATTTTGACTAGTATTTTTAATTCCAAATCTTTTTTCTTTTATTTCTTTAACATCATTTTTTCTTTTCAACGGGTTCTCGGTGTGCGGCTTCGTCCTACAAAAAGCAGTGTTATGACTGCCTTTGCAGTTAAAACATGAATTTAATTTTAGACATTTTTCGGACCTATGATTGTTTTTTAAACATTTAAAACATAATTTAAGTTCCTTTGCTCTTTCTAAGCTTTTTTCAGGAGTTATATATTTAGAGCAATTATTTTCCCAGTGATTTTCTTCACAAAATCTACAAGTATGTAAAAATTTTTTCTCAGTTATAGCGAACATTCCTGTTCCTTTGTTTCCAAAATTATTTCTTTTATTATTATAATTTATTTGAAAATTTCTTCCAGTATTTTTATATTGAAAATTATTATTATATTTTGAATTTTGCCGAAAATTGGGAAGAGTGTCTGTTTTTTCTAATTCAAAATTTTTATGAGCTCTAAAAACGTCTTCTTCTAATTTTAACGAATTATCCAAAAATTCTAGCATTTTTTTGACAGACCACTCAATATTATTTCTTTTTTTCTTATAAATTTCTGTTAAAAGCCATTTTGGCAATTTTGATTCAATTTCCAAAATTAATTGCTCGTTATTTGTATATTCCCCCAAATTATTTAATTGATTAATTATAGCTTCGACTTTTCTCAATGTTTGTCGAATTTCGGGTACGTACTTTGACGCCCTAGGGATTCTTCGTAAATTTGCGTGCAAAGCACTTTTTATATTTGATTTATCCCCAAAATTTTTTTCCAAAAGTTCTAAAACAATTTTATAATTTTGTCCCTCTAGGGGATATTGTCTGGCCATTTCTTTAGGCTCTCCATTTAATGCTCCAAAAAGATATTGTAATTTTCTTTTATCCGAAATAGCTTGTTCATCGACAGCACATTTAAATTCCTCCATAAATGGCCGATACTCCTCTAATTTTCCCGAAAAAGATGGTAAACGAATTTCTGGGAGTCTAATGGTATTCGGCATTTGGAGAATTGTTTCATTTAGAGTTGCGCGATTTCTTTCGCGTGGGCCTTCAACTCTATTAAGCGTGTCATAATTTTCATCCAAAATATCTAAAACGTCACGAGCTTCATCTAAAATAGTCAAAAATCCATTTGGCCCAAGAGCAAATTCTCGATATTGCTCATTTTCATTTTCTCTTGCCTCAATATCCAAATATTTAATAAAATTGGCATAATCCATATCTTTTTTATTTATTTCTTCAATTACCCCAACAATTTTCTTTTTTATATTATTTTTCTAATAAATTGTCGATTACGAGGCCTTACTTGTTGACGTTGCTGAACCTGTTGAACAGGTTGTCGATGAAAAGTAGGACGAAAAGGTGTTGTCCCAAAAGTTGGATAAAAAGAGGGTGCCGAATAAATTGTCGGCGGAAGTGTAGGTGCAAAGTAAGGTGGTCGTTGATTAAAATAAGGAAAAGGATTGTATGGATTATGAAAAACAGGTGGTTGTTGATATCCTCCTGATGCTTGATCTGAATTTGAATTTACTACCTTTACTATGACCGGGGCAGATTCTTTTTGGGGCTTTTGACGGTTTTGAGACGTTCCTTGATTTCTGTAGTTTTTAGTAAAAAAATTGCGCTGTTGAGCGCTTTGTTGTCGGAATTTATTCTCAATTTTTCTTTCCAGATTTAAATTTTCGTTTGGAGGTCTGGACGAACAAATTGTCACCTTGTCCAGTTTTTCTTGAATATTTTCCAGTTTTGCTAAAAAAATTTAGCCCAAAAGATTATTTTTTAACTAAAAAAAATTATTTTTATTGCCCTGATTTTTTATTCGTCGTGGCACCAATTTGTTATATTCCAGTAATATAACAATAATTTAGACCAAATAAGTTTAACCAAATATTTAAAATATTAATTATTTATTCCAAGATTTAAAAATACAAGTTTAATATAAAAAGGGGAATTTAAAGGAAGGGTGAAGAAGTTGAAAATAATGGATATAAATCAGCTTAAATAGGGCCAAAAATATAGAATTATGAATACATTTTTTAGAGGGAAAAGATAAAAATTGAAAAGATGATTGGGCAAAAATATGTGAACATAAATATTTTAAAAATATAAAAACAAGGATGATTAATGGAAAAGTTTAAAAATAAATATTAAATATCTTTATAAAAATTGCGTTTCGGCGCAACATTTGTCTTCGGAAAAGTAAAAAAGGTTCATTTTTTTGAACCGTTAAAGCCAACCCCGCCTCACAAAACTTTTATAAAATCACAAATTTTTCCCCCTTTATCTTGTAAGTTCTCGAATTTTGATAAATAAAAAATAAAAATATTTTAAAAATTGTTTTTTAATTGAAATTTTTGGGTAGTAATTATTTTTAAAGAAAATTTGAAGTTATTAATTAAAAGAAGAAATCTAATTTGGGATTTTTTGTTTGAAAATTTGTTGGAATTCTTCAATATTGAGCTTCATAACTTTAAAGTAAATTCAAAGAAAACCTCTTAATATTTTATTTTGGGAAAAGGGAACTAAGAGCTGAACAAAATATAAAGAATTGAGTTTTGAAAAGAATAAAAAAATAAAATAGCTTTCGGAATAATTAAAAATAAACTTATCATTATTTTAATGATATATTTTGTTAAATTAAAATATAAATTAAATCCGAGTGAGTTCAATTTATGAAATATGAATAAATAATGCTTATTTTAAATGAAATATCAATATAAAATAAATTGATTAAGCATTAAACAAAAAGTAATATATGTATAATATTAGCTTAGAAAAAACTTCAATGACAGATATACTTTTAACAATTTGGATGATATAACAGAATAATTATAAATAGCAAAATTTATTAGTTAATTTTTATATTAAAAAATATATTTTATTTAAAAACGCTAAAATAAATTTGTAATAAATTACTATATTCGTATAGACATTAGTTTTAAAGATTAGCACATCCAACTTCATGCATCACTCGGTGTGAAATGTGCTCAAATATAATTGGGATAAAATTTATACAATTGTTAAATGGATTAAATAATTATAAAGAAAAAATTTGTAAAATATTCAAAATTTATGAAAAAAGAACAATCCAATTCAGTGCTGTTTACTAATTTTTGAAAATTATAGTTAACATAAATTGCTTTAAATATCTGCATAAATTTTTAAGCTTAAAAATATTATTCTTATTTATTTATTTATTTATTTATTTATTTATTTATTTATTTATCAGCAAACCACAGGTATTTTACAATACATTAAAGTGGTGCATAAAAAAACATAAAAATACAAATTTAAAAAAAAATGTGTCAAAAAATATGTGAAACAACGACAAAAAAAAACATGAAAAAAAATGTATAAATAGTAAACAAACACTCTTAAAAACCACACACGCCAGAGTTTAATGTCTTTAGTATTTTACTTTAATCGTTAGAATACTGTTTAATGAGACTTCTAAATTTTTTCGGATCATTTATTTTAAATGGCTCATTTGGAAGATTATTCCAGTTATTCACCACTCTGTGAAAAAAATTATTTTTTGTTTTATTTGTATATTTTTTTGTCCTAAGAAGTAGAGGCCTGCGAAGAGATCTATTTGATAAAATATTTTTGGATTAAAATATTTTTGGGAATTAAGGGATGTAAAACCTTTTATAATTTTAAAAGCGGTGGAAAGATCGGCAATTTTTCTTCGATCTATTAACTTTTCGAGTTTACAAGTATTTAATCTTTCTTCATATGGGACCTTGATTAAACCACATTTTTTGTAAATATTTTTAGTAAAGAGTTTTTGAATTTTTTCAATTTTTTCTATTTGATATTTCATCTGTGGATTCCATACTTCAGTTGCGTATTCTAGTTGGGGTCTTATATATGTCTTATATATATTAACGAGGAGATTTAAATTTCTAGATTTAATGATTCTTATAATTTGGGAGCTTTTTAAATATGCGTTTTTTATGATCATATTTATATGATTGTTAAATGATATTTTTGAATCAATTAATAGTCCAAGATCACGAATACATTCTGTTTCTTGAACTTTTAATCCATGTATGTTATATTCTCTTTTCATGTTATTTTTACCTAGATATAAAGCAAAGCATTTGCTAGGGGATATTTCTAAACCATTTAATTCCGTCCATTTTTCAAGTATTCCTAAAGTTTTATTTAGTTGTTCTCTTTCTATGCCGTTTTTATGTGCTATATATAGTTTTACATCATCTGCGTATAGTTTTACTCCAACATTTTCAGGGATTTCATTAGGAAGATCATTTATAAAAAAAAAATTATTAAATCAGATTATAATATTAACATTTTATTTAAAAAATAATAAACTTTAAACATTTATTAAGTTAAGTATGATGCGATTAAATAATGCTTATTAGTTAATACATATTAAAATGAGCATTTCTTAATGAGTATTTCATAATTTTATTATTTCATAACGTTAACTCCAAAATGGTATGGAAATCTAAATGCCAATTCTATTAATTACAATCATGTAAATTACAAAGAAGAATATGCTTCAAAATCTCATTCAAAAAGGTATTAAATATAAAATTTATAAAATGTTATTTTATTTAAAAAATTTTTTATTTTAAAATTTAAATTTTTGAAATTCTTTAAGTATTTAAAATTTAATTAAAAATTTTAAAGATGATATTTCTGGCTCGCAAATGCAAAAAGGGCTTCCAAACAATGGATTATCAAATATATTACAAAAATTTTGAAATGAATTTAAATTATAAAAATGGTAAAAATTTTAAATTAAAAAACATATTTTAAAAAATTTTTAAGTTAATACTATTACTTCAAAATACTAAAAAAGTGTTTACACCTCAATAAAATAAAAATGATTTATGACCGTCCAAACACAATTATCGGAGAATACATCATAAATGGAAAAAAATAAATTTTGAGAAGAACATATTGATCTTGAAATCAAATTTCATAAAATTAAACAACAAAATAAAATAATGGTAAATAATGGTAAAATAATTAAAAAATAAAAATAATTTTATTAGAGAATTTGTAAATAATATTCTAAAATGTTTAAGTAATTAATAATTAAATTAATTACTTAAGTATTAATAATTTAACATATAAAATATTTATTTAAATTAAACCATTACTTAGAATTAATAATTCTGCAACACGACCACTCAAGTGATCCAATAATTAATAGAAATTTGATGATAATAATATATTATATCCTAAATAAAAGATGCAATATAAAAATAAATATGTATGAACATTTTATAATAAACTAACAATGTAGCTAAACATCAATGAAAATGACATTGTTAATCTTGTTTACTGCTACAAATTTTAACAAATTATTAATTTATGTTTTATTTTTTAATATTAAATGATTGAAAATTCAAGCAACAATTGTAAATTTGGACATAACGCCAATTTCAATCTATATCATAAAAGTCATGTTTTCTTTGCAGTATTGCGCAGCATTTAGTAAAAATAAAAATTTAAAAATTATCAAGTGTTTAATTATAATCTTTAATTATATTATCGAGGGATTATTTAATTATATTCCCTAGACGAGGTTCTAATGAAATAATACGAACACAAGCGACGACTCGTTTAGAGAGAAAGTTGATTTCGACATTAAAGGGGGATAACTACTTGTATGAAGTGTAATAGCAAAGGAGTAATAATAAATAAAGTAATAATAAACGCACATAATAATAAATAAATATAAAAATTGATTAATTATTTAAATTTAATCAGATAATTTATTGATCAATTATTTTATATTAATCAATACATCTTTTAAAAGATGTATCTAAAAAGGGTCTAAAAAGGGCTTGGAAGTCTATGAAATGGAGTATGAGCTCGAAGTCATATTAAACAAAAAAATTCAAAAACGAACGAATAAAGTATTTTATTTAATTAAATGGAAGGATTATACTGATCCTACTTGGGAGACAGTGGATAATCTCGTATTTTCATTTTCAATTTTATAATATTAAACAAAAATTGATAATTTTCATGAATTATAGAACATAAAGAAATAAATTTATTTTTAAACTGTAATATTATAGATTATAAATATACAGGGTGGGGCAAAAGTTCGGCGACAAATGTTTTTAAGAAAATCTATCGTAAAAAAATTTATTTAACATAAAAAAATAATAAAATATAATCAATAGGATATAATAATCATTTTATTAAAGTAATTGCTCAAAATGACACCCCCTGACTGAAATACACCCATCCAAACGCTTACGGTTGTGACTCACAATGGTCGCGCATTGTTCATCGGATATTTAGTTCCAGGCCCGCTCAAAACAACTTTCAGTTTCTCCTATATTGCGTATCGGATTCAGCATACTTTTTGCTACAAGATTGCCCAAATAGAATAATCCACGGATTTAAATCCGGTGAGTTTGAGGGCCAGATATCTTTCCCCCAAAAGCCAGGAAACAGCTCCTCGCAGAGCTGGATTGGTGTTTTGGCTCCATGCGCGGGTGCCCAATCTTGCTGAAGCGAGAACTGGTTTTCAACAAAATGCTATAATGCCCATGGATGCAAAACCCCCCTCAGAATGTCATTTTTAGACTGTAGCATTAATTTTAACATTTCATCACTCCAGCTGCGACCAGGCGATAATAGAATCACGATTCTTTGCCATTCTGTAAAATTTTTGCTTTATGAGATAGGAAAAAATTTTCAAGATAAAATGTGTAGAGCGCGAATCATAGAATATGGGAAATCTAAACAAAAAGCAAAATATAAAGTAAATTTTAAAAAAGGACAAAATTAAATTTGTCGCCGAACTTTTGCCCCACCCTGTATTTATATAATTGATTTTATGTGTTCATTCTTTTAAGATTAGTAATAAAAATCGAAATTTTATACTGTTATTAATATATTATTTTCAATATTCCAGAACTTTATAAATTGGTTCTGATTATCATAAGAGCTGTATTTAGTGCAATGCTATCTTTGTAAAATGATAATCAACAGTTTAACACTCAACCTGGTACTTCAGCAAACGAAGCAGAAAATGCAAATTAACAAATGCAAATTTCAAAAAAGTTTGTAAATTATTTTTTGTTAAGTTAAAATAATATTGAATAATTTGAATATTAAATTGGCTGTTCAATTAAAAAGAGTTGTGAATTATACAAAGAAATATTAATATTATTTATTATTTAAAAAATCGTAATTGAAATTCGAAAATTACACTTGAGAGTATTAATACAAAAAAATTTCTGAATTAAATTATAAAAATATAATTTCATAATTGAAATTTCTTGCGCCTAAATTGATTATACTGAGCTTCTTGAAATAATATAAAAAACATAGGAAAATTTCAAATAGTAAATTTATTAATTAAAAAACATTATTTTTAGACTAATGTTTGTTAAATTAAAATTTGATTGCATCAAATAAATCTATATAATAAACGAAAAATATACTTATTAAATTTGAATAGAATATTGAAAACATTTTGTGTGTTGAATTTAGATGTGTTTAATTTAGCCAACAATTTGCAGAATGGAGTAAAATTTCTTTCTAAAATACAGATAGTGTAAAGAATTATTTTATGTTTGTTCTAAATAAATTTAATGAAAAATAAAATGTTAAATTAATAACAAGCAGTTGCTATTATACAGGGTGTTTCAGATAAAAAGCACTATTTGAAAAATCAATAACTTTTTAATACATGGACAGATTTTAACAAAATTTTGTATTTTTTATCTATATTTTATGGCATTTTTTTTGACATAAAAATTATGTCTAAATTCGAACCCTAACCCGAGATAATTCCGTACTCTACCGTTCTGTTTTTCCCTTTTTCCCCACATGCATTCTTACTTCCCTTTATTTGCTGCGAGTGGCGATAGACACTAGAGTAGACAACAGTCGATAGACATTACAACTTGCTGAAAAGTGGGCGGGGCTTCTTCACTTCGCCGCTCGCAGGAAATAAAATTAAGTAAGATAGCAAGCAATGAAAAGAGGGAAAAAAGAGAACGGTTGAGTACGGATTTGAAATACAGGGTTAGGGTTCGAATTTAGACATAATTTTTATGTCAAAAAAAATGCCATAAAATATAGATATTAAATACCAAATTTTGTTAAAATCTGTCCAAGCACTAAAAAGTTATTGATTTTTCAAATAGTGCTTTTTATCTGAAACACCCTGTATAATTGTAATGCAACAGTTCACGAATTTATTTCTCAGGAAATATTCAAAAAATAATTGGTCGTTCAAGAATCATTAATTTTTTCAATTATAACTTATAAAGTTAAAAACAATTATATTCGTTAATATTAAATTTATAAATAAACTTAGATTTATAATAATTTCTTAATAAAATATAAAAAAATATCTAATTATAAGAATGGAAATAGATACTTATTGTCTATTTGTCGAGTTTTATTTGTCCTGATAGTATTATTGCAAAAATGATAGAATCATAGATTTATTTCATTAAAAATAATAATTTATCATGAAATATGTGTAAATCAAAAATAAATATTGGTTCCTAATATGAAAATAAAGATAAATGTTATTCTTTAATATTTACAATTTTTAAAAATTTAAATATGTCTTTTAAAATGCATAATTTTACAATTTATATGAAAATAAAATTATAGAAAAATAAATCTACACTCGCCTTACAAACTAAAGACTTACAGCTCTATTAAAGCGTATGTAAATTCTCTATTTAATTAAAACGCTAGTAAGCGAATTCAAACTATTGCTGAAGACATTGAACTCCAGTGTACATTAATAGAATCATAAGCTTTCATAAGTTTTTAAATTAAATTTTTTGTTTAATAAATGAATTTTTATCAATTTTTATTTAAAAAGCATTAAAAATATTTTCAATCAAAAATTTATTTAAAAAAATTTTTAACTCATTAATTAATTATTAAATTTCGGTTAGTCTATAAAAAAAATAATAAAAAAATAAAAAAAATGGTGATAGTGAAGCAAATTTATATAAAAGTTATTTTATGAAATGAGCTGGAAATCACCGCTCGTGTAGAGCATGAATTGTTTAGAAGGAAGAGCATGATTCCATTTAATGAAAAGCTTTTTATTTATCTACTTAATTTAAACAAAAATAAAATTAAATATATATATTTTCTAAAAATAATAAATTAATATTTAATTTGAAAAAATAATCATTTAAAATAAAAATAATTACAAAAATTATTAAAATTTTATATTATATTTAAAAGCTATTATTCAAAATTTATAAATGAGTTATTGTATTATATTTTATAATTAATATTTTTTCTAGCTAAATTTTCTCATATAAGAAGAAGAAGAAAAACAAACTTTACAAATGCGGATTATAATAATAATTTTTACAACGAATTACATTTGTATTAATAACAATCATAGAAAGCACATCTTATTAGGTTCTATATTACCTAATTAAATATGTAAAAATCATTTTAAACATAAAAATCATAACAATTAAGAAAAATCTTTTCAAACATGATTCCGTTGCTATATAATCCGGATTTTTTATTTTTTATTTAAAAATAAAAACAATAAAAAACATGGAGAAAGAAGTAGCGGATGCTGGACGAAACTGAACAATTGTAAAAAAGATGCAATTTTATTTTGAAATTTTATTTGATTTTATAAAATATAACTAGCAAAACTAGAAACGTAATGTAATACCTTAAAATTTAATTAATGTCTTCATCTTTGACTTTTCTAATTTTAATTGTATGGGGGAGAAATTGTATAATTTCAGAACTGAAAAATTTTATCCGTTGAAGTCGCTGAAGGCGAAAATATTTCACCGAAAAGTAGCAAAGTATGTAATAAGTGTGGATACAAAATATAATAATTACATTATAGTTTGATAAAAATACATTTTCACTTCACTTAAGATTATTGAATCTTAATTTCAATGTCAATATAAATTTTTGTTCAATCATTTCTCTTTCAATACTTTATGTATTCCGTTAATAAAACACTTGTAAAAGACTATTAACAAGGAAAATAAACCGATCAGGCCCACAAAAGTGGCGGAATAGAAAGTTAAAAAAATAAATAAAATAAATAAAAATTATTTTTAAATTTTTTGAATTGATGTATATGCCCCACTCAGTAACGAGAACTAAATCACCAGACTAGGGCACACAAAAAAGCTGAAAAGCTTTGACAAGAAAAAAGCTTTGATAATAAATTCCAACAGAACACGCACAAAAAAATGTAAAAAATAATGGTTTCCCGAACCCCTAAACCATATAAATGTAAATAATAATTGTGATACGAAATATTTCTCAAAAAAAATGAAGAGAAGAAAAAGAACAGAAAAGAAAGAAATCTATCATCCACAACAAAATCAGCAACCAAAATAGAAAAAACAACCAATAACAAAGCAATCCAACACCAGGAAAATGAATCAACAAAATATATCGTCAAAAAAAGCATTATATTTTGGTGGAAGATCTCTAGAATAGACACATACAACCCTAGACATATATTAGTTCTAATGCTGGTCTTTTGATTATACGTCTGTTGAATTTTGTGAGCATTTTGCCCTCTTTATAAATATATTTAATCCTTGCCCATTAATTGCTTTGACCATTTTTTAACCATGAAGAGAAAATAAAAAAGGCAAAGAGAAGGAAAGAAGAAGGAAATGGGGGCATAAAAATTGCTGGCATATAAAACAAAAGTACCAGCTAGGATTAAATTAAAAGATACTATCTTCTAAAACAGCAAACATTTAGCTACTCAGTGTTATCGCAGGAGAATATCTAAAGTAAATAACGGCTGTTGTGTTTTACTTTTCCCATATCTTCGCTTTTATTAATTTTCCCTACTTTTGGACTTTTTTCCAATCAATATAACCAAAAAATATTTTATTTATTCAAGAAATAATTTATTATGTACTACAAAATATTCAAATCTCTAGTCTTATTATAACTACATTTTCATATAATTATAAAATTATAAATTGAAATTAAAGATTTATAAAATATTATCATAAGAGTTATAAAAAATAATTATATTTATATTTTGTTATTATGTACATAATTCAAGCATTAAATTTAATTTTAAAAATTTAAGTTTACTAAAAATCAAATAATTATATAATAATAAATTTAGTGAAGTCTTTGTGTTAATGAAGAAAATGATAAAATATTTATCAATTTTTAATATATAAAAAGAAACATAAATAACTAATTAGACTTGAAAACTTTTAAAAGGTATTTTAATTAGAACATTTATGTGATAGTATGTTTGAAATAAATTCGGTTCATGCAATATAATTTAAACATTTAATGATAAATTAAAATATAAAGCCAAAAAGTACTTATAATTAAAAGAGCACTTGCGGCCGGCAATGAAACAAATACCTATGTATAAATAAATTAAATATTTAGATAATGAATAATAATTATAAAAATATTGTAATATTGAGAGGAATTTCTTGCCAAAATAATGACAACTGTGATTTCCTATCATCCCTTTTATAAATAAATTTAATAAAAATCTTGTTACTACATATATTATATAGTAAATATATAAAAATTTTAAATAAAATTACAATTTCAATAACAAAATTGGATAATAAAAAATAAAAATATTTAAATTTTCAAAATTGTTTTAAATATATAAGTAAAATTAATTTAATGAAAAAGAAAATATTTAAATTTTTAATGAATTAAAATTATATTGAAAGAATTTTTAAATTTTGGAATTATATATTCATCGCTACAATATTCGGATAAATTAAATATGCTAATATTTAATTAACATTTTAATATCTCCGAAATGAACCAGCAAATTTTCAAAGTTGTCTCAATCGATTGAGTATATGCTATCGATATTGAAAATGAAGTAGAGTGCTAATGCTCAAAAATATTAAAAAATTCAAAAGAATATTCAGAACAAATTTGAGAGGATAAATCAAAAAATTTTTATATTAATTAGATAAAATTTCAATTAATTAATTTAAATTTCTATTAATTAATAGATGTACACCTATTATAATGACGTGGAACAAATGTAGATCACAAAATAAAGCAAGTAAAAAGCACACTTAATATAATTTTAATTATAACTTGAATTATAACATTACAGAATTTAATATGACCAACATAAAAATTGTTATAATAAATTATTATGTTTTAAGAATATTTTAAGATTTTAAGAGTATTCAAGAGTATATTCAATTTTAAAGAAGAGCAAGGAAAATTTATTATTAAATAATAAAGTAAAATAATTTAGTACAATAGATAAAAATATAGTTTTATGTGCAATTATAATAATTGAAGAGATTAACGCGAATGTAAGTATAGGTGACAAGGAATTGTAGTTATAAAGGAAATTATTCAATACTAAATAATATAATTTGATGTTAAATAAAAAATGTCAAAAAATTAATTGACACGCATACGTGTGAACAAAAAATAGATATTATATTTATGAAATTAACATGATGTAACCCAATTGTGATTGTTGTGTAAATTTTAGTGTTTTTGAAATAAATATATTTAAATAAAATTCTATTTGTTTGGATTGAATTATAATATTTTAAAAATTTAATTGAAATATTAAAATTATTTAATTTGGATTATATTGATAAAAATAAATTATTTGAAAACTACACTTTAATTATTGAATATATTTATATAATTATTTAAAAGATACTAATTTAAATATACAATTTTATAAAAATAAATTTTCAGTATGATGAAATTCGCGGAGAGGAATGGGTAAATATCAATTGTGGAATCAATTAAGGTTTTTTATAATAATTTTAAATAGCTTTAAATTTCTCTAGTATAAGAGGAAATTCAAAAGAGTTCGCCAACTCTCGAATTCGGTAAACAAAAGCAATCTGTCTCTTATGTTAAGATTAAGAAGTTCTTGTCTTTTAATAATTCTTTAATGTTTAGCATTGCTTTTAATAATTAAGGCTACTAAATGTTTCTAATAAACATATTTAAATTATATATTGTTATCATCAACGATATATTTATTGTATACATATGTATTTAATTAAAAAGTATATTTATCTTCTTATTTATTTTATCTAAAGATTTAGATTTATTATTTTTTGAACTTAATAAAAATCAAAAATAAAGAATTGATTGAAATTTTATTTTTAAGTGAAAATTTATTGATCAAATTATGATGAAATAAATTAAATGAAAAATTGTCACGAATTTTTTAAACTAGTTAATCTAAAAATTTTTATTAAAATGTGATTTATAAAAATAACAGATGATATAAAATTTAGAATTAATTAAAATAATTTTTATAAAATTCTAGAGAATAGAAAATTTATTGATAAAATTATGATGAAATAAATTAAATTATATCAAATTAATATATAATTTGATATAATTTTACTAATATATGTATATTATATGCTATTATAATTAAATGATGAATATAAAAATAAATATGAACATTTTGTAATAAACTTCATTCTAATCCCGTAAATTATTTAAATTACAAAACAATGTGGCTTAACATCAATGAAAATTACATTGTTCATCTTGCTTACTGGTACAAATTTTAAAAAATTATTAATTTTGTTCAATTTGTTACTATTAAATGATTGTAAATTAAGAATAAAAATAAAATAAGAAAATATAAAAGCTACAATTAGAAATTACGAGCTAAATTTATCGTTTAAATAAACATCAAATTTAGCCAAGACATGAAAATAAAACTCGTGAAAAATATAAAGAAAATTTTCCTGTACAAAACAAAAAAGTCTCATACATAAGTGATAATATAGCAAATAACAAATTTAAGAATGTACAAACGATGATAGAAATATAAATATATTTTAAAAAGAGAAAAATTTAGTGGTTAATTTTAAAATAATAAATATATTAATGCAATTATCTTAAATTGTATAAATTTAAAATAAGAAGATAAATTCAAAATACAAATTTTCTATTACTAATGTGTTGAATAAAATTATTAAGTAAATTTTGTTTAACATAGTTTAAAATGCCGAGCAAATGAAATTAAATAATATTAATTTATAATTTTAATTACTTGGAAAAAACGCAGTAGATATAAAGAAAAAAGATTATCAGCTAACAATCGAACTCAATTTTGGTCGTGTATCGAATGTAATGAAATGGAAGAGCACACAATTAAATTAATTTAAAAATAAAGTACTGATTAATGAAAGTACTGCATAAGACATGGATTAAAAATAAAATTTTTATTAAAAGAATTTTTATTAAAATTATATTTTGAGTGAAATTGAGTGAAATTTTATTGTTTAAATAAAAATTTATTGATTAAATTATGATGAATAAATTAAATAGAAATCAGAAATTAGTTACATTAAGATTTTATTAAAATTTTATTTATAAAGATAAAAGTTGATATAAAGTTTACAATTATTGAAAACATTTTGATAAATTTGTAAACAATAGAAAAATCCTATAAAATGTATATAAACTTTAATTAGTTTTTATTATGAAATAATTTGCCCGTCCTGTGCACATGAAAATTATTATAATGTGACATTCAAAAATTGAAAAGAAGTGTTCCCATTTGGACAAAGCAAATTGATAATTCTCCCAGAATGGAGAAAATATTGAAATATTTATTCTTACGCGGGACGGACCAATGCCAGACTTGAATACCCCCACCAATGCCATTCCTTCCCCAATCCACGACTCAATCATATAGGCTTTCCCTTCTCTCTCTTCTCTATCATTTATCCACCTTTCACCCCCAAGCCCCACCCCCTTTCTCTCTACTACTTAGTTTGGAAGAAGGAAGAAGATGTTGATTCATTCTTCGTTTGTTTTTGTTTGGAATTGTTTTGAATGGAGATGGGAATAAATATTTTTTTATTGGTTTTTTTTTTATTTTTGATTTTGCCTTGTATTTATTTTAAATGCCTTTTATCCTTGTTTAATTTTGATTATTTAATTCATATATTTTGATGCTAATAAATATTTGTTGTCTTAATTATTGAGATTAGGGAGTCCTCTGCGCCACCCCAATCCCAACCCGACGTTTTCTCATCTTGTCCTCCTCCTTCCTCCCCCCTTTCAGGCGCTCCGAAGATACCGGGAGGACGGTCGGGCGTCCAAGTCCTGACCGTCCGTCCCGCGTATAACTTTATCAATTTTTAAACTTTAAAAAGAAACATAAATACTAGTAATTAATTTGAACTAAAAACTTTTAAGAATATTTAGAGTAAAATTACACATATTTATTATTATAATTGCGTCTGAATGTTATTTTAGAAATAAATTTGTTTGCTACAATGTAATATAAATATTTAAAGATAAATTAAAATATAAAGCTAGCAAAGACTCAGAAAAAAGCATTTGCAGCAAGACAGTGAAACAAATATAAATAAATTAAAATAATATAAATAACTTGAATAAATATCGAGATATTGTATATTAATTGTAAAAATAATGTTATATAAATAGTCGAAAAAACTATAAGTTAATTATGAAAAAAATTTTCTGTGAAAATAGTGCGAAAGGAGAAGAGTTCAATTATTAAGATAGACATACATATAAAATTTTTAAAAAATACATATGAATGTAGTACTGAAAAATAAAAATTTCGCCTCAATAAAATAATTGAGATTAATATAAGAGAGATTAATTAAAAGAAATTAATACAATTCCGACAACTTATTTAAGTTTCTCAAATTAAAATTTTCAAAACATAAAAATACTAATGTATTAAATATTTGTCTTCGTTAATTAAAATTATTTTGAAGATCCATTTTTTGACCCATCCCATTTTGACACACTTCGCTGTCAATATTCTGATTCAAATTCCTAACAGAAATTTGTAAAAATCTTATATGAAAATTACTGTGAATCAACTGGAACATTTTTAAAACAAGCTAAACAAATAAATTAATCTACTAAAACATTATCATTAATAAATTTGCTGGCTAATATCAAAATCTAATTAAAATTAAAAACGTCATAAAGCAAATTTTATATTATAGAAAATAACGGTATAAGTAATTTTTAATATAATATATTTTTGATAAAAAAATGTTGTCCAGCATTTTGTTTATTATTGTTTATTTATTAATATCTATCCAGCAAACAAACAAACATTTGTGCATTTAATAATTTAATAATAAAATATTAAATATTTTAATAAGTATTTGCTTTAAAAATTAATTGAAAATTATTGTATTTTTTATATAAATATATTTTAAATCAATGTCTAATGCTCTCTTTTATAATATTTCTATAGATTTGTATTCTAGAAGTCAAGATTTAATATAATAAAATTAAATTAATTTAAATAAGTCAAATATGTATAATTAAGTTTTTTTCTATCAATAAATCTAATTATCATAAAATATATTTGGATATCACTTTTATATTAAAAAACGAGAAATATTAAAATAATTATTTGATTAAACCGAAAAAAAACTTGAAATTTTAAGAAGGGCTATAAAAAATCTACGCAACATGTCAAATTTGTGTATAATTCAGATTGTAAGTGAAATGGTCAAAGTAAATCAAGATTATTAAAAGATTATTAAAGATTAAAAAGATTATTAATTTTTTAATCACTTTATTGTATTAATTAATGAGTCCGTGAACAATGGAAAATCTAAATAAATTTTGAATAAAAATCTTATTTGTTGAGAATATAATAATATTAGTTTAACTAAATTAATAAAATAAAATAACAACAAATAAAGTAAATTGTTTAAATTGTTTACATTAATGAGAAGAATTGTTTACATTTATGAGAAAAAATAAATTAAATACTGTTAAATTATATTGAGTTCGCATATTAGCGCTAAATTTCTATTAAAGGAAAATGTTACCATTCTACAAAATCCGTGAAAAAATTATTTAATGAAAGTATGTGGATCTCCAGTAACATTTTGAGAAATTTTAAAAATTAAAAAATTTTATTTAGAGATAATTTATTAGAGATTATTATTAAGGTAAATAACAATAAATTCATAAATTGCTAAAAAATAAACAGAATCTGAAAATATAAACAGATCCGACTGTGTGTCTGAACAACAATCAAAGAAAAGCACGATTTGCAACAAAAATTAATATTTATACAAAATTAAAATTTCAAATCTAAAATTTCAATAAATCAAATTTTAGTCTTGCTTATTATTGGTCAACACATTCGACAAGTACAATAGATAAAATTAAAGTTATTATACTAATTTAATCCCGAATTTAATATTTTTTATTCCAAACTAAAATAACGACAATATTTAATCATTAATATACTTATATAATTATTAAAAAAAATACTAATTTAAATATACAATTTTATTATAAAATAAATTTTTAGTAATACAAAAAATTTTTAAAAAAAGTATGAATCGAAACTTTTAGAATAAAATTTAATAAGTCAAAATATAAAAATTTAAAAAAAAATTAAATTAGTATAATAATATAATATATATTTATATTTTAATATTAATAATTTAATAAATTTAATAATTTAATAATAATAAATTAATATACAAATGCATTAATTTTACTTTTTGCTAATTATTAGTTATGTCAGGTGTTCCTTACAGAAAAAATACACAAAAAGGACACTCTTAATACATAAGTTTTTTTTATTTTACGATTCGTCAAAAATAGACATATTTATATTTTAATATTATAATTTATTACAACAAATAATTATTTAAATATAGAATTTAATTGATCGAAAAAAATTTTATAATTATCAAATTATTTTTCTTGTTAAGTCAGAATATCGAAAATATGTATACTCTAAAATTTATAAATATAATTAGATAATTTAATATTATTTATAAAATAAATTCCATCAGCTTATTCAAAAACATAATTTATTTTTAATAAATTCTCAAGCTTACTAAGTCAAAACTCAGGTTCAGCTATAAAGGTAAAAAATTATAATTAAACTATTAATTTTTAATTATACCTCAAAAAGAATTCCAAATATATTATTTAATACTATAATAAATAAAACAGTGATATATATCGTAGTTTTGCATAATTTTTCCTTCATAAACAAAGGAAATTTATTGTTTTGAAATAAATAAATGTATATTTCAATATAATTTTCTTCTATTTCGCTTGAATTTATGTTATAAATTAAATAAATCAAATAATTACAATTATTTAATTTGAATTAAAATTAAATTCACAATATGACTACAAAATTTTATTTTTAAAATGAAAATTTATTGATAAAATTATAAATTAATATATTAAATGAAAATATGTTATTAATTTTTGAATCAGTTAACTGAAAATTGAAAAATAGAAAATTGAAAAAGTTAAATACCGTATTTATTCTAATTGAATGACAGTCATTCTATTTTTCAATGCCCCAGAAATTTGTCATTCAATTAGAGAGGTCATTCAAATAGAGGCAGTCATTCTATTTTTCAATAACCAATTATTTTAAATTTTATAAAAAATTAGTAAATTTTTAAGTAAATTTATTGAAATTCTTCCATTAAAATTTTTAATAAAATACCTAATAAGACAACTTAAAATTGCGTTTTGATAAAATCCTGGTTGTTTTTCGAATATTCCGAATTTTCGGATCAGGATCCAGGGATTTCCCAGGATTCTCAGAACCTTTTCAAGACAACGAAGTGAGAAGTCTAGAGATCCTCTGACTTCCCTTTAACTCCTCGATATTCGTCCAACTCTTTTGATATCCTTTTTAATCCTACAAATCCCTTGATATCTCCGATTAATTGATTTGAGAGTTATCTGTAGATTTGGAACACTTAACAAGGCTTTTGAATTACCTGACCAAAGAATCTCTAGACTCAAGCGGAGATTAAAAATTTCGCCTGTCGTCTTTCGCCTTTTTTGGACTTTCGTCTTTTGCTGTTCGCTTTTTAAAATTACTATCGCATGTTCGCCTTTCGCTTTTTAAAATCACTTTCGTCACATCCCTGCTACCCATCTAATTTTTAATTTTTACCCCGATTTCGACTAGGTCGATTTCGGATCCGAGATTCGAAATAAACAAATTCTAAGTTGAGATTCGGACTCAGCACACTCGATTACTTACTGGCAAGTCTCAAAATTACCGTAGGAGCATTTTTTACTAATTTCTTTCTAGGGACCAATGATCTTAAGGATTACCGAAGGTCCTTCTCCATCTGATAATGTTTCTACGTCGATTTTATCGTCAATATTATAAAAAGAATGCATTCTTTAATAATAATTACGATTATACGTACGAGAATATCAATAAAAATCATGAATTATTTTTTCACCTCTAAAAGGGTCATTTAATTAGGGGGGTCATTCAAATAGAGGGGGTCATTTTATTTTTCAATAGCCTCAAAAATGGGTCATTCAATTAGGGGGGTCATTCAAATAGAGGAGTCATTCAATTAGAATAAATACGGTATATTAATTTTTTGGAATAAAAGAAGGAAAATTTTGTTAAATTACAAAATAAATGATGGAAAAAATTAAAAATTAAATGAGAAACAGACTCTTTTTCTTCGAAAGGTTTATCAGCAATAATATAATTATAACATAAAATACGCTAATTTAAAACAATTAATTAATGATAGTAATTAATAATAATAATAAATATTTTGTTATCTGAAAAAGAAAATTTTTTTTAATTAATTTAAGATTTTAAGGTAAAATTTAATTCAATGTATAATAATGCATCAAACAACAATAGCATCAAACAACAACATCTTATTTATTTATAAGAAACAAATACACCAATAATAAATTATAAAATAATAAAATAATAAATTATATTATTATATTTTTGTTGAGCGTTCCAAGCTAGTTTGTGAAGAGATGATATATAAATTTATTATTACTCGGAATATTCCATTTACATCTGTTGATAATTAATAATTTCAGTAAATAATCAAATAAGCCTTGTCTAATATTAATGTTATTTTAAGCGTTTTATATTTATTTTAATTAATAATTGAAAATGAATGGAAATAACAACAAAAATTAATTTATAATTATGTCTACATAATTAATTTCTATATTTTCACATTTAATCACAGCTAAATTATCCAGCAAAAAATACTAGAAGAGAAAATATAAAGAAATAAATCTGTCTAGAACATACCCATCTTTTTCAATGTGCCTATTATTTAATATTGAAACTGGCTTCATTTTAGCCTTTTTATTTATTTTCACAGCCAATAACACTCCGATCACAAAAAAGGAAATTAGCATTTTCAGGCAGAAAAATTGCTAATCTTCATAATCCCTTCCCATTATAAACACCAAGACATAAGTATTTCTTTTCCTCCTGCCCGGTAAACATAGGCAAAGCTTAACAGAATTAACAGAATTAACAGAAATTAACAGAAACAGAAAATTTAACTCAACTTGTTGGGGGTTGAGAGCCCATTCGTTTCTTAAAGAATCGGTAACAAATAAAATTTCTTTTAAAAAATTATATATGATCTTTTCATAAATATTAAATATTCAGACATTTAGATTAGATCATTTGACACCACCACTTAATAAAAAACAAACAGGCAGTGTCTTAATTAAAAACTGAATAAATTTTTATAGAGAAAATATTTATAAGTTGACTAATTTAAGGCATATATCTGCATTGAAATTTCAAAATTTTATAAAACCTCAGTTAATTCATATTAAAGTTGTCTTTGATTTGATTTCAAATAAAAGTTTTGATTAAATAAATTCTAAATCTAACGTATAAACCAGGGTTTCGATCTCGAATTTTTAAAAATCCGCAAAATTGATCGAAAAAATCCGCATTTTATATCAAAAATCCGCAAAAAATTATTAAACCCAAAAATTTAATTAAAATCACTTTATGCATGGTATTTTTCGTCTTCTACAATTGAATTAAGCAATTTTTTTTATTACTAATGATCATCTTATGAAAATCCAACAACTATCTGAAAAATCACACTTGCATTTTTGTCGCGGAAGATGTCGCAAATTTTTATTTCTTCCATTTTCAGCGCCGCAGGCGAAAATTTTTTTAATTTTGGAAGATCCTTAAGCCAAAAATCGTTCATTTTTAGGCCAGGAAAAAATTTTTGAGGATTTTGGAAAATCAAGGACATAGATTCCTCCTTTTTTGCGCGCAGGCGAAAATTTTGAGAATTTTGGAAGGCCAAGAAGCCAGATTTCTCCCATTTTCAGCGCCGCAGGCGAAAATTTTGAGGATTTTTGAGGTCTTTGCGGAAAAATAATGACATTTTATGCTAAAAACCACAAGAAAATATAAAAAATCCTCATAATCTTCAAAAGACCACAAAAATCCGCAAATCCGCATTTTTAAAAATAATCCTCATCGCCCTATCAAAAAACCACAAAATGAGGAAAAATCCGCAGATATCGAAACCCTGGTATAAACCCTAGTATTAATAATTTAACATATAAAATATATTTATTTAAATTAATTAAACCATTCCTTAAAATTGGTCATTCTGAAACATGACCTTTCAATCTTATCCAATAATTAATAAAATTTTAATATTACAAATATACTATATCATAGCTAAATAAAGATGTAATATAAAAATAAATAAGTATGAACATTTGTAATAAACTTTATTCTAATCTTTGTAAATTATTTAAATTACAAAAAGATCACAAATAAAACAATTTAGATCAACATCAATGAAAATGACATAGTTAATCTTGTTTACTGCTACAAATTTTAAAAAATTAATTTTTTTTCAATTTTATACTATGTATTAAATGATTGGAAATTAAAAATAAAAATAAAATAGGAAGACATAAAAGCTACACATTTAGAAATTATGATCTAAAATTTATCAATTAAATATTAAACATCAAATTTAGTCAAGACATGAAAATAAAACTCATGAAAAATATAGAAAAAATTTTCCTGTAGAAAACAAAGGATATACTGAGTGCTTTATCATAAACAACAAATTTAGGCATGTAGAAATGATGATAAAAATATAAATATATTTTATTATTAATAAAAGATAAATTTACAACAATTGGCGAAGAAATTTTGAGATTAATTTTAAAATAATGAATATATTGTTACAAATATTCTAAATTGAACAATCATCTCCATTTAAAATAAGAAGACTACAACTTATTTTTCTCTGTGCTTCGGCAGTCTTCGGATCTTCTACAAGTCTCATCACAACAAGAACTTGTTGCACTTTATTTTGTGAGTGTTCTTCAATTGTTTGTAATAATTTTGGTCTAGGCCTTTTTTTGGATTTTTTTACTACAATTGTTGAAGGTAAATATTTTAAAAAAATATTAAATAAAGTTTAAATAAATTAAAATAATCAAAAAAATATATATCAGATTCAACAATAATAATAATAAAGTAAAATTAAAACAAATATACATACCTATATATTTACGATACATATAATTTACTAAATCAAAATCTTGTATCAAGTTCTTGTATCAAATAAGATTCTATTATATTTAATTTGTATGGAATACATAATTATATAAAAATAGATTAAACTTAATTATATATATAATTTTTATTTAAATTTTAATAAATGGCTTTATTTAAAATATATTTAAATTAGCATAAAATTATTCGAATAGACATTAGTTTCACAGATGAGTACGTCCTAACTCACAACACGGTCTGAGATAAGCGCAAAATCATTGAAATAAAATTTTATACAAGTGCTCAATGGATTAAATAATACTAATAATAAATTTGTATGAATACTGCAAATTTATGAAACAGCAACACTACAATTCAGTGATATTTAATAATTTTTAATAGTAATAGATAATATAAATTGCTTTAAATATCTGCATAATGTTTAAAGCTTCAAAATAAAAAAAAACATTATTTAAATCAGATTATATGTATAATTATTGTTTTATTTAATAATAAAAATAATAAACATTAGACATTTAATAAAATTTAAAAGATGGGATATAATAATGTTATTTAATTAATAATTGCAATAATTACAAACTCAACAAATTGATTTGATTAAATGAGACTTTTTATAATCCCGCCACCTTTTTATATTTATATTATATATATATATTATATTATTTATATTATATATATATTTTATATTATATATATATAATATATATAATAAATATATAAAAAATATAATAAATATATACACAAAAATATATACATAGAAATAAATATAAGAAAATTTTTTTAAATAAATAAATTTTTGTTTTTTTTCCCTCTGGAATTTCACAGCGCTGCTTATTTCATATTAATTTTTCTTTTAATATAATAAATATAACAATAAGCGAAGCTGACAGCATGATTATGAATGATGATGATGTCACATATGATAATAAAATATATGATAAAATATTTATATAGCGTCTGGACTTCAAATAACTTGCTATAAAATAAATTATAATAAAAAAAAATAAAATAAATTTAATAAGACTCTCTCTTGAATAATATGTACTCTTGAATAATAACAATGTATAATAATTTATTACAATACATAAAATGTAACTTCTTGGAGGTAAAACAAATCTGAAGATTTTTATACATAATTATTTTAATCATATGATGTTGATTTGGAATACTATTTGGAATAAAAAATTGTAAGTATAAAGAAGAAATTCTCTATTTAATAATATAATTTGATATTAAATAAAAAATGTCAAAAAAAGTTTAATCATAGAATTTTGACAATTATCTTTAATAAATAATTAACCATTTTGGCCCATTTTTTGGCGGAAGCACCAAATTTAAACTATACATTATTTGATTTTGAGTTATAAAATTATTAAACTTTCTTCCAAAAATTCGTGTACTCCTAAAATATATTTAAGAAATATTTAAATGAAAATTATTTATAACTCATCATTTACAAAAAATTAACACTTTAATAGTTAAGAGAAATGCTAGAATTATATTTATCCACACCAATCATAGAAAACCACAATTAGTAACAAAAAATATATTAATTATATAGCATCTAGACTTTGAATATGTTAAGATGCTATTTACTATAATAAATTAGATAAGATTAAATAATTTTAATGTTAATTAATTGCAAATAAATAGAATATTAATTTAAAAAATAAAAACATAATTTTTTCTAAATTTACGATAAAAGATTTACCAACTGACCCAGAACTACATTTGAAATAATAACAGCGGTGTAAATTTCTAATTCAAATAAATATGGTTAATTATAAAAAATATAAACATGTATATTACTTAATTGTAAATGACCTAATGTTTTTGAGTGGAGAGAACATTTAAAAATAAAATAATATGAAGATGATATTGGTATTCAAAATGTATTATACATATAAGTAATTTAATTAGGTATTTTTTCAATATTTAAATTTATATTAATTTATGAATTTAAACGGTTTAATTACCCAAGTGAAGTTTGAGGTTCAATTTATAGAACAATAACATTATAGAACAATAACGAAATTATAGAACAATAATGAATATAAATTATAGAACAATTATAAATTATAGAACAATAACGAAATAGAATTATTTTTAATCTGTAAAATTGTATTAGGTATTTATAGAATTAAATATTGAAGTGCAAAGATAATATGGAGCAAGCTCAAAATTTATCTGAAAAATGTTAAAAAAAGAAAAAAAATTAGGATTATAAATAAATACAATGTAATTTTTAAAATTTATTAATGTTTATAATACAAAGTAAAAACTTTAAATTTTTATCTCTTATGATATTTTTTCCTTGAGATTTTGCTGCGTCGAAAGACGTCTTGTCTCAAATATTTCCATAATTATAATTATATAATAGATTTTATGTGTCTATTACTTTATATTTAAATTTATCAGTCAAACCAACCATATAAACCTGTTTAAATAAATTTTAATTGTCACAAAAGTAAATTAAGATACTAAAATGTAATATTTAATATGAATAAAAGGAAATTTAAATGAGTAAATTTTATATTGTTATTAATATATTATTTCCTAGTTATCCTCAAAATATTTATAAATTGGTTATTATTATCATAAGAACTAGTATTTAGTGCTATATGAACTATGTAAAATGTTAATCAACAAATTAACGCAAGTACATCGAGAATGCAACAAAAAATGCAAATTCAAAAACTTTAAAAAATTACTTTTTTAAAATAATATTATTTAATATTATTAAATTAAAAAAACATTAATATTATTAAATATTGCTGTATTATTCTCTTTTTATTTATTTTTAATCTTTGACTGTAAACATATTTATTTTTAAACTTTTTATTTTTAGTGCTAGATGTCCAAATTTTTGTCCGCGCGCCTTTGGAGAATTTTATATAAAAATGATTCCCTATCAAAAATGATTTTCTTTATTCATTCTTATATAATTCTTTAAAAATAATATTTTCTTTTGACTTTAAAAATTGAATTTGTTTACTGATTAAGTAAAGATAAAGTACAACTACCTAATTAAGAAACATTTTATTTTTCGAAAATGGTTGTTGAATTAAAATATAAATTGCATCAAATAAGCTTAAATAATAAACTAAAAATATACTTAACAAATGTGAATAGAATTAATTTTAAAAAGTATGTATTATATAATCATAGTGCATCAGTTCAACGAATTTATGTATTATTCAAGGCATATTCAAATATTCTAGCTAGTTAAAGAATAATTAGTTTTGAATTACAACTTATAAAATTAAAATATTTATTCTTTAATTTCAAATTTATAAATAAATTTAAATTTAGAATAATTCCTTAAAAAATATAAAAAATAGCTACTTATAAGATAAAAATAAATATGGTGCTGCTTAACATCATTTCAAAAAATTAATAGATAAAACGAATAAAGTATTTTATTTAATTAAATGGAAGGATTATACTGATCCTAAATGGGAGACAGTGGTAATAATAAAAGATAATAAAATAACAGATAATAATTATCATTTATTTTCGATTTTATAATATTAAACAAAAATAGACTTTTCAAGAATTATAGAACACTAAATAAATAAAATTATTTTTAAACTGTAATATTCTAGATTATAAATATATTTAATAATTGATTTTATGTGTTCATTCTTTTAAAATTACTAATAAAAATCTAAATTTTATACTGTTATTAATATATTATTTTCTAGTGATTCCAAAATTTTATAAATTGGTTCTGATTATCATAAGAAGTGTATTTTGTGTTATACAAACTATGTAAAATGCTAATAACCAGTACAAATTAACACTAGACTTCAGCAAACGCAGCAGATAATGCAAATTAACAAATGCAAATTTCAAAAAATTTTGAAAATTATTTTTTGTTAAGTTAAAATAATATAAATTATTTGAATATGAATTTAGCATGTTTAATAAAAAAATTTTAATTAATACAACGAAATATTAATATTATTTATTATTAAAAAATAGTAATTGAAATTTAAAAATTATAATCACGAGTATTTAGACAAAAATTTTTTTGAATTGAATGATAAATATATTCATAATTTTCTAATTGAAATCTCTTGAGCCTAAATTTATACTGAGCTTCTTTCAATATAATATAAAAAACCTGAAAAATATTTATAATAAAATAAAAATTGCATCAATATAGATTAAATTATAAGCTAAAAATAAAATAACAAATTTAAATAAAATTAACAAAAAAAATTCTATATTTTGGACTTGGCTAACTACTTCTAGAAAAAGAACTCTTTCAAAGATTCAGATAGTATAAAAAATTATTTTGTGTTTGTTTTAAATAGGTTTAATAGAAACTAAAATATTCAATTAATATTATATTTTTTCAACAATTTTTTTCAACAACGACATTTCAACAATGAATTTATTTTTCAAGACATTTAACATAGATTAAGAGTTAATGAATCATTAGTTTTCAATTACAAATACAACAAATAAAGCTAAAAATAGATATTTATTCGTTAAATTTAATTTGATAGAAAACTTAGATTTAGAATAATTTATTAATAACGTATAAAAAATAGCTAATTACAAGAAAAAATGTATGATGATATTCTTAGTTATATTTCTGCGCTGCATAGCATTATTGCAGAAAATTACATAATATAATAGAACATAAAATGATTTTATTGAAAATAATAATTTTTTCATGGAAATATAATTTATAAATCAAAACAATAAATATTACTTTCTTTTAAAATGCAGAATTTTATTATTTATAATATAAATAAAATTTTAAAAAATTTAATCTACATACTCGCCTTATAAACTAAAGTGCACAACTATTGGAGACGTGCGTAAATTCTCATTTGAATTAGAAAGCTTGTCAGTAGTTTAAAAATATTGGTGAAGATATTTAAAATTCAAAAATTGAAAAATAAACTTTTTAAAATGTTATTTCTTAAATAGTTAATTAATTATTAAATTTCGTAATTATTATTATTAATTCCTTTATAAAGAAAAATTATTCCTTCATTCTGGTTGTGTTATAAAAATTATTGTTTAAAATAAATAATTCAAATAAATAAATATTTTTAAATATTACTCCTTTGTTTGAATTGGGCCGAAATTAAAATTAAAATGAAATTATTTAAATTAAATTTAAAAACAACAATAGCCGCTACATTTTTTGGGGGCTCAGCACTACTCAACTACAATAAATAAATTAATTTAATTAAATTTGGCAAATTTAAATAATTAATTGACAACGTTAATTAAATTAATTGCAATCCAATTATTAAATATTATTAGTCATTAATTATTAAATAAGTAAAAATATTAAAAAATATAATTAAAGTTGCAAATAATAAGAAATAATATGATATGTATCGATAAAATTATATTTTTTAAATTAAATTCCCAAGTTTAATGTTGTAAAAACACGCCGTTTAAAACAAATAAAGTTGAAAAAATTAAATAATTAAACCATATTTTAATTTTTAATAATAGCAGTTAAAAATTGCAAATATTATATCCACTATTATATCCACACATCTATGATCCTAAACAATTAAAATTGAATGCCATATCATGACAGAATACAGATAAGCAAAATTAAAAAATTGCCGAAAAAAAATTTTTTTCAGTAAAAATTTTTCAGTATAAAATATTTCAGAATGCTATTTATCCAATTTTGATATAAAAAATTAAATACAAGCTAATATAAATTTAATTTATAATATTGTGATGTTTTATTAAAATATTTAAAATAATTCATAATGTAAAATTTAGGAAAAATGATTTTGAAATTTCAGTTGATTAAAATTGTATTTATTGAGATAGTAAGCTAAAATTTAGTAAAATTTTAGGATTTTCTGGGGAAATACTTAATGCTTTGAAAAGCGATTAATACAAATAAGAATTAACATCTTATTTATTTATAAGAAACAAATACACCAATAATAAATTATAAAATAATAAAATAATAAATTATATTTTTGTTGAGCGTTATAAGCTAGTTTGTGAAGAGATGATTTATAAATTTATCATAACTCGGAATATTCCATTTGCATCTGTTTATAAATACTTTCAGTAAATAGCCTTGTTTAATATTAATGTTATTTTAAGCGTTTTATATTTATTTTGATTGATAATTGAAAATAAATAAAAATAACAACAAAAATTAATTTAAAATTGTCTACATAATTATATGATATAGTCACAGAAATTGAATGTTTATAGCATAATAAAGAAAATATTAGATAATAAAATGACGAATTATGAAATAGAATTTATTTATTGTTTATTTTATAAAGTGTGATAAAATATAGAAGAAGGCTGGAAGCTAATCAGAGAAGGGAAATTAGGCGACAAAATTTAATTTAACAAATTAAAATTTGAAAAATTAAATAAAATTAGAAATGTTAATTGAAACGGTAGAAGAGTTCGCACAGGACCTGAGAAGTCTTGTTGACCTCAAAAATTATCTTAATTTCAAATATTCTAGAATAATTATTAATAAAATTCTATAAATTTTGACTATATTCTGACTAAAATTGGTCTATAAATTGTTTTAAATTCTTTATTACAAAGGAAACAGAATGTTCAACTCGGTAGCGCTAACAATAACTTTTTAAAATTATTAGTAAAAAATCATAAAGCAATACCCAAAAAAGAACCACGTTCACTGATCTGCTCGCAATTTTATTAAATTAATAATTCATAAAATATTAAAAAATATTTTTTAGAAATTTTTTTAAATTAAATTTAACTATACATATCTCAAATTCTAATTAAATAAAGATTGCATAAAATATCTTATTTTAGATTAATTGTAGATTACAAGAAATAATTCGAGAAAAATTCTAACCCCCCGTTAAGGCTGATCAACAAATGAAGTAAAATTAAAAATTTTAACAAAGCTATAAATTATTATGATATAGAAATATAAAAATTTTAAATCTATCATTTATTACGAAAATTATGCTTAATCAAATACTGAACAACCTCCCGATTCCCCCTACCAATGCAGAATTGTCCGATTGTGCTACTGAATATTGTTGGAACTTGTCGTCAGGATATTATCTCCCATTCTCTCACCACAAACATATCAAACTGAATTGATAATAATAAATTATTATCCAGAATTATCAGAAATATACTAAAAATTATATTAAATTAAATGATAGAGAGGAAATACATATTAAATTCAAGAAATTAAATTTTTTCAAATAAGTCAAATTAATAATAATAAAATTCATCTAAACAAAAAGATGAAGAATTTAGTACAAGCTATGAAACTTTAGTACAGGCTTTTAAAAGAAACTATTTTACAAGCTTTTAAAATTTAGGGAGTGAAGATTCCCTATCCAAAAATAATTGTTATGGACTACACTGAGAATCACAGAATGCGCCACCAACAAAAGTGAAAATTTAGTTGGTTTTAAAGCCAATATGAAAAAATATCATAATAATAAAGCAATTAAATCAAAATTAACAAAATTTATTAATAAATTAAAATTGTGTCTAATAAATTTTATTTCTCCTTTGATATCTTGACATAATGACACATATTTTCTTACTTTAAAAAAAGACCTTCGAAAGTAATAATTTATAGTATAAACTAAATTTAAAAAATAATTTTAATTTAAATAAATTTAAAAAGAAATTTAAATGCTCAACTATTGGAGACGTGAGTAAATTTTTTATTGAAGTAAAACGCTAGCCAGTGAATTCAAAACATTGGAGAAGATATTGAAGGCACATCAGTGGTTGAAGGCACATTAACAGGTCTTCCTGAAAGTATTGAAAAACGACCGATCGACAGGGCCACATCAGACAAAAACAACGTCTTGGAAATTTTTAATGAACTGGAAGTAGACCGCTGTCTCCCCACCTCTATTTTTAGAATGGGTAGACAGCGGCCACCTAATGAAAAACCACGACCCATTAAAATCATCATGCCCTGCTCTGCTGCAGCAACTGAAGCCATTAGAAACAAAAAAAACTTTCTGGAGGCAAATTTAAAAATGTTATAATAAGAAGAAGTCTTACGAAGGAGGAATTGGAAGAAAGAGCTTCTTTGATTGAGAGGTGTAAAATTAAAAGAAAAGATACAGGTTTCGACTTTATAATTTATGCGGGCCAAATTATATTGCGTTCAGAAGTACATATTTTTAAAAAAACTTTATCAAAAAACCAATAAATACGTCACAGAATTTACTTCTGAACGCACTTAATTATCGATCCACACAAACCCCAAAGAGTCTCAAAAAAACAAAAAACATAACCAGCACTAAAACAAACCAAAAAAGTTCTTTATCCTGTTTATACTATAACTGCCAATCAATTAAAAATAAAATTCACGAATTGGACCTTGAAATTTCCCAACAAAACCCTGATATATTATTCCTAACTGAAACATGGATAAATTCTAGCGAGAATCCTCTTCTATATCTAAAATCAGCTTCTCTCTTTCAAATTATTATAGAAAATAGAAATCAATCTTATAAAAGTAGAGGCGGGGGTGTAGCTATGCTTATTAAAAACGGAATATCATTCAGGCACATCAAATGTAAAAAAATTTCTGGCATTGACACATTAATTATTGACGTCTCTACCACTCGTTTTAAATATTATATTAGGTTAGTTTTAGTTTATAGACCACCTTCCATTTCTAATAAGTCTACACAGTCCCTTATCAAAGTTCTTTAAAAAATTTCTGAAGGTAATGTAGTCATTGTCGGGGACTTTAACTTCAATAAATCTTATATAAACTGGAGTAATCTTACAGCTAATAATAGTATCGGCAAAGAATTTTTAGAATTTACATTAAATTTTAATTATTCAAATCTTATTCTAGATCCAACACACTATAAGGGTTCTATTTTAGATCTTTTGTTGACTAACAATTCTAGTTGTATTACATCTCACTCTTCATCTACAGGGCTCTCTACTTCGGATCATTTTTCGACAAAATTTTCGCTAAACATACAACGGCCTAAACCCTCAGTAAAAACCTTTAGAGATTATAAAAATATTAACCTTCTAAATGCGCACATTGCTAAGGAATTCAATAACCTCTATGATATATTCTTTGTATCAGATAAATATAGTTTCTTTATACATTTTATTAAAGAGTTAAGTAACCTCTATATTCCTATACGATCACTCACTATTAAGCCAAACGTAACAATCTATCCTAAATACATTAAACGTCTACTTGCTTCTAAAAATAAAATATTCAAGGATCTTAAAAATAATAAGATACACCCATCTCAATATTTAGAATATTGTAAAACTGTTAAACACATTATTAATAGATATAACTCAACTAGAATTAAAAAACTAGTCTCAAGCTCTCAAGGAATTCACAAATTTATGAAAAGATTTACAAAAGGTCACTCTCCAATTCCTTATTTAGAGCATAATGGATTATATACTTTTGAGGATAAAGCTAAATGTGACTTATTTGCCAAAGCTTTTGCTCCATCATTCTCAAATGTACCAATTCAAAACCATCCTATTTTACCTTCGTCAAATTATTCATCTCAACTTGATGATATAGATTTTACGCTTATAGATATTGTTAATATATTAAAGTCTCTTCCTCCAAAACAAGGTATATCAGCAGACGGAATTAGCTATAAACTTTTAAAAAATTGCACAGATTCTATTGCACCATTTCTGGCAGACATATTTAGGGATTCATTAGACGCTAACATTTTACCAGAACCTTGGAAAATATCTTTTATTACCCCAATTTTTAAAAAGGGTTCCGAATCAGATGTTTCAAATTATCGTCCAATCGCTATTACATCATGCTTATGTAGAGTCTTTGAGAGATTAATTTTACCCCATATTTTAGCACATCTAGAGGCAAATAAAATTATTAGCGACCAACAGTTTGGCTTTTTAAAAAGGCGCTCGACTGTCACCCAGCTCTTATCTTCTTTCCACGCATGGTATAAAGCTATTTTGAACAATAAATGTATCGACTGCATATTTATAGACTTCAAAAAAGCGTTCGATAGTGTTCCCATACGATACCTCATCTACAAGCTTTCTAATATAGGCATTAAGGGAAAACTCCTTAACTGGATTTCAAATTTTCTCTCTAACCGAACAGCTTTTGTTAAGATTAATAACAATTATTCTGACCCTATTCCTATTATGTCGGGGATACCGCAAGGAACGATAATAGGCCCAATATTATTTTTAATTTATATAAATGATCTTATTTCTCAAATACCTTCCCCTACCAAACCCATGCTTTTTGCTGACGACCTAAAAATATTTTGTGAATTTTCATCAAGTAACGATAATGCCTGTCTCCAAGAGGCACTTATTAAAATTGAAGAATGGAGCACTGATTGGGCGTTGGATATTTCTTTGAATAAAACATGTACATTTCATATAGGCAAAAATAATCCTAGGAAAGGTTATACCCTTTTTGGCACTATTTTACAGACTGCATCTTCCGTTACAGATTTAGGAATAACTTTTACAGATAAACTTTCTTTTGAAGCTCATATAACTAAAATTATTAAAAAGGCATACCATCGTTCTATTCTTGTTATTAATAATATTAAATCATCTAATCCTAAGATTTTTTCTTTAGCCTTTAAATCATACGTTAGGCCTATCCTGGAATACGCCTCCATTATATGGAGTCCTAAAACAAAAAAACTTATTCTAAAAATAGAACAAATTCAAAAGTGGTTTACAAGGATTGTTTTAGCAAAATGCAAAATCCCTAAAATGAATTATGAAAATAGACTAAAATTTCTTAATCTAGAATCTCTGGTCCTTAGGCGTATTTTATTTGACCTTTCAACAATCTTCAGATTAACAAAAAATTTTACACATCTTGATCCAACTTGTTTTGTTGAGTTTTCCACGCGTCCCATAAGAAATAAACATAATCTACAATTACGAGTTCCTAAAAAGATATCAAAGACTGAGCATTGGATTATAAATAGAACTATAAACTTATGGAATGTTCTCCCTATACAGATTATTAATTCTCCAAATCCCAAATCATTCTGGATAAACCTAAGGACTCATTTAATACAAAATCAAGATCTACTTAAGGACTTTATTGGCCACTTTTAGTGCAATTAATTTTAATGTTTTTGAGACTCTTCCGTCCTTTTTAATTTTGCTTACAAAGTAGAACATTTTTCTTTCCCCCGTTTTATGTTTTATGTAATTTATTTTTTAATTTTAATTTTACAATTTTTTTTCTCATTTTAAGGCATTTCTAAATTTTGACTTTGGGTAATATTATTTTTTTGTCATTTCTTACCATGACAAGCAAACGTCAATATTCTACTGGAGGAAATTCTAATTATATGGAGGATTCTTCCACAAATTCACCTCTGACTAAAAAACAACAATTACTTGAATCCATCCCATTTTTATAGTTTAACTTATAGTATTTACATATATGAATTTCCTCCATCATGTTTTTTCATACCCATTTAAATTTTCATATTAATTATTAATTGACATTGTTTTTTATGCTTCGACCTTCTTTTTTATTGTACTAAATTTAAGAGACGTACTTGTTACGCCCATTTTAGTGAATAAATTATTATTATTATTATTATTATTATAAAAATTTAGAATAAATAATTGATTGAAATTTTATTTTTAAATGAAAATTTATTGATAAAATTATGATGAAATAAATTAAATGAAAAATTGTTACGAATTTTTTAAATTAGTTTATCTGAAAATTTTTATTAAAATGTGATATATAAATATAACAGATGATATAAAATTTGGAATTAATTAAAATAATTTTTATAAAATTCTTAGAGAATAGAAAATCACATAAAATGTCTATCTATAAACTTCTAATTTGGAATGTTGCAGCGCCGCTTATTTTATATATAAATTAGAACTTATATGGTTTAGGTACGCTTTTTTAGCAACGCCCCTTTTTCCTTTTCTATTGTTCTTCTTTAACTCCTTTTCCCTCTCAACCATCAATCAATTGAGTTAAGGTCAATTTTTTTAAAGTTAGAGCTGACTCGGATGACATCATTGAGCTGGGCTGACGAATGACACTAAAATCGGTCCGTGAATCTCTGAGCTGAATTACAGGGGTCCAAAAATTTCTAAAAAGGGGTAAAAACGGTCATTTTTGGATAATTATTGCCATTTAAATAGTGAAATAGATAAAAATAAGAATATTGATTCAAATGTTAATTCTGTTTTGGTGGCATATGAAAAAAATTAATCTTTTCCTTGTTAATGTCTCTCACTGAACATGCCACAGGGAAAGTTAAGCGAAATCGAAGAAGAATGACAGGCTGACCATTCTGCATATATTAAGGCTGATTGATGATGGAAAAGGAAGAAAAGGGCGTGGTCAAAAAAAGCGTACCTAAACCATATAAGTTCCTATAAATTTCTCGTTTGTTATTAATAAAGTAATTGCTATTTAATTTTATTATTTGTTTTTTAATTTTAAAAAGAGGAAGGAAAAATTAGATGCTATGTATTTAAACATAAACTTAAAATCAACAATAATATGCATATTTAAAAAATATTTTTTTTAATTTGTAAAGTATTTTAAATTATAAAAATAGACAGAAACAGAAATATAATAGAAATAATATAGTTAACCTAACGGCATTTTATAAACTTCTTATAAATTCTTGTGGATTAATAGCTACATTTAAGAAGCCGGCGAAACAAATAAATTTATTTATTAAAAAATTATCATTAATAAATTATGTCTACTATCAAAATGTAATTAAAATTAACAACGATATAAAGCAAATTTTAAATTATAGATACTAACGTTATGAATAATTTTTATATATTAAATACATTTTTTATAAAAAATGATGTCCAGCAATTTGTTTATTATTTATCCAATACAATTTATCCAGTAATGAAGCAATTTTCCAACAATACCAAACATTTGTCAATTAAAGAATTTAATGGAAAAAATTAAATATTTTTATAAAAATTAATTGAAAATTATTTTAATTTTATAAAAAATAAATATATTTTAAACCAAAATCTAATGTAACATTCTATTTCCATTAATTTTTAAGGAAGTTAAAATTAAATACAATAAAATGAAATTAATTTTAAAGGTAATATTTATCGTTTGCGTTATATGATAAATTATTTTATTAATAAATCAAAATTATCATAAAATATATACGAATATACTTCTATGTTAAAAAACGAGAAATGTATGTGAATTTTAATAAAATTATTTGATTAAATCAAAAATTAAAAGTTGAAATTTTAAGAAGGAATACGAGAAACAACAGCGCAACATGTCAAATCTGTGTATAATTAAGGGTTAAATTGAAATGTTCAATGTAAATCAATAGCAAATTTAAAATTGAAAAGAGGAAAACCAAGGAAACGTTGAAAAAGATTATTAAATTTTTTGACAAATTAATCAAGCACATGAAAAATAAAAAACGAAATAAATTTAAATAAATAAATAACAACAAATAAAGTATTTATCAGCAAATTGTTTAAAAGTTATGGAAAAAAATAAATAAATTAGATATATATACAATTTTAGATCATATATACAATAGATCATATATACAATTTTCATATGCATATTTAAAAAATATTTAGTTAAATATGTTAAATTGTAAATTTTAAGAATTCTGTGATTTAAATTAATTATAAGAGTTCAATGATTCGAAAACAACAAAATATTTATTAAAAATCTTTTAAATCTAATGTTACAATGAATGAAAGGAAGTATAAAATAATATATTTAAATATTAATTTTGTTTCAAAACAAATATCTTATTTGAATCTTAATTTTTCTTCTTCTTCTTCTTCTTCTTTGAACAATGTCTTAATTCTTAATTAAAAATTGAATAAATTTTTATAGAGGAAATATTAATGTTGAATTATTTAAGGCATATATCTGTATTGATATTTCAAAATTTTATAAAACCCCAGTTAATAATATTAAAATTGTTTTTGGTCCGTTTTTCTAATAAAAGTTTGGTAGTTGTGAATAATTTTGATTAAATAAATTCTTAAAACTAACATACTATACACCCTAGCACAGGGTGTATAGTACGTTAGTTCTACACACCCTAGCAATTTATGTATCTTAACATCAATGAAAATGACATTGTTAACCTTGCTTACTATTACAAATTTTAACAAATTATTAATTTTTAACAATTTTTTCTATTAAATCCAGAACTAGATTTGGGATAATAACAGCGAGCTATATTTATAATTTAGGTAAATATGTTTAATTATAATAAAATTTAACATACTATAAGAAGTAAAAAGTTAAATATTCTGTAAGAAGAATTGATAAAAATTATTTTAAATAGGCAAAACTATGACAATGAATAACAATTTATCAGAGTAAATCTGATATTTAATTAAAATATACTTTGAATTAAATCAGAAACAAAAAAGAAGAAATAATTTAAGACTTTACAAATGTGAATATAAATATGTATAATTTTTTCAAATTAAATCAATGTTAATATATTTTATTAAAAATTATTTGCCCTTTACCTCCGTACACATGCTCGTGGTGTATGTATGCTGGTCATTATTGTATAATAATTAATTATTAATAGAAAAATCTAAAGTATACATTAATGTATTTATTATGAAATTCTTTATAGATTTAATATTAAAAAGAGGAAAATAAATTTAATTTAAAGGAGAGCGTTGTCGGACAACATTTTTGAAAATTTATAATTAAAAAGTTAATTTAGTTGGTTTTAAGGAGTAATATAATAATTTAAAAAATTCAAAATATTAAGAATAATTTAAAATATTTAAAAAACCAGAGAAAATTAATTCTCCAAGTTTATTAATCACTCATTTCATTTACAATCGTCTTCTAATGTTATTTATCCTGCTCCACCGCTTCCTTTTATAACTTTACTTATTGAAACAAATTTCCTTTTGTAAAAAAGACCTTCGATGGAAATAATTTATAGAACACTACTAAACTTTAAAAATAATTTCAACTCAAATTAATTTAGAAAGAAATTTGAATTAAATTTTTTTAAACAAAATTATTATATCAATGACTCGAAGCAAAAAATTATACATGTTAATATGTCAGAGTTGATAAATAAGAAATAGTAAATAATTCTTTCATCATTAAAGTTAAAAATAGACTTTATTTATAGCAAATTCATTAACTGGCAGATTTTGAAGATTTTTATAATTTTTAATTAGTTAAGTGTTTGGAACAGAATCAAAGCGTTAACCTTTATTAACACCATTTCTTCTGTTAATTTCGAAGCTCTAGAATCTGAAACACTCTTTCTGCTCCTGCTCGCGCAATTATGTTACAATTAAGTAGTCTCTTAAAAACATCTGCTTGTTTATTTCAGGAAATTTCTTCCCCAAATTCTATTCAAGAATCAAATTTCAGCTCATTTGCAAATTATTAGATATGTACACAAATTTAGCTAAATATTACTAAAATCTACATATTTTTTAATAATTTTCATTAATTATTTAAATAAGGAGATAATATCTTCGAAAATTGCAAACATTTACATATATACTCAGTGTTGTCGCAGAGAATATCTAAATTAAATGACCGTTGTATTTTACTTTTTCCAATTGCTTCGCTTTCATTTATTCTCATTAGTTTTGGACTTTTTTCCAATCAATATAACCAAAAAAATATTTTATTTATTCAAGAACAAATTTATTACTACAAAATATTAAAATTTTGTAGTTTTTTTAAACAACATTTACTTTTTTTTTAAACAACATATTTTTAGTTTTTTTAAACAACATATTAAATTATTAATTGAAATTATTAACATTTATAATATCATCATAGAAATTATAAAAAAATTATTAAAAATTATATCTCCACTAAATAAATAAATTTATTCAAATTTATTAATAAATTTTTAAATAAATAAATTTATATTATTGGTCAACACATCCAACCGGAAATTACTGAAGTGTTGTGCAGCATTAGTTTGCAAGTAGAAACAGATTTACATTATAAAAAAAAAGATTTTATTTAAATTGTATACTTAATTTAAACAAAAATAAAATACAAATATTTGCTATAAGCATGTACAAAATAATAGATAATATTAAAAAATAATCATTTAAAATGTAAATAATAACAAAAATTGTTTAACTTTTATGTTTAACCTATTTTAGCATAGAATGTCACAAAAATTATTTGAAACTTATTATTAAAATTTATAAAAGAATTATTGCATAATCTTTTGTAATTATATATTTTCTAAATAAATTTTCTTATATATCAAAATTTAAAATTTTAAGTAGATCTAGACAATAAGTCAGATTAAATTTTAATTAATTGAAAATAAAAATATGTAATAATCTAAAAAAGAAAACCTAAATTGCTCTATATTTCTCATTAAGGATATTTCGGATGATCCAGAAATACATTTGTAATAATAACAGCGTGCTAAACTTATAATTAAAATACACATGAATAACGATATTAAATTTAAATATGTATGTTAAATTAAAATTACAAGATTTTATAAAAAGAATTGATAAAATTTATTATAAATATGCAAAACAATAACATTAAAAATAATTTCATCAGAGTAACATTTCATATCTTCTAATAAAAAACTTCGCATTCCTATTTAGGTCAAAAAATCAACTGGTTCAAAAATTGGTTTTTGAAAAATAAAAAAATTTTTATTTAAGAAATATTAAAAAAAATTTTTTTTTCAAAAATTCAACAATCAACTGAATCAACAGGTTGCTGATATTATCAAAAAATTAAAATATTAAATTATTTAAGTTAATTATCGAAACTGTTTAATTTTTCCATGTATTTTTAAATAACTTTAAACATTTAATAAGATTAACAAATATGTCAAATATATGTAATTTAATAATGCTAATTAATTAATAATTTAAATATTACAAACTCAGCAATTTGATTTGATTGAATGGGACCCACAGCTAAAAGAAATTGTTTACAAATAAAAAAATTTGCATTTATTTAGCTTTTAATATTTACTTTGTTGCGAAGTAAATAACATAAAATATGGTATATACTACAATTCAAATAAAAAAATTGTAAATATAATAATTTTGATATGGTATAAAAACAAAATGGACAACCTGCTTGTAACTAAAAGAAAAATCCAACTAAAAATGAACAAAAAGACCTTATTACTTAAAATCCTTTTTACTACTTATTGACAAATTATTTGGATAACACTAAAAAAATTTTTGATTAAAATATAATGTATTAAATATTTGGCTTCTTTAATTAAAATTATTTTAAAGAATTTATTTAAACAATTATATTTGGAAAAAATTGATACACCTTTATTTTATAATAAATTAAATAATTTAATGGCTGTAAATTTAAAAATCAATTTTAGTACAATTTTATAAAAAAATGTATATATATGTAGTTGTAGTATATAAGAAATAAACAAAAAATTATATATTGGTCCTCTAAGAACTGCGAACTTTAATTGGAATGTTGAGCTATCTCAGAAAATTTACGCTAGTACTATTATAAACGACTT
This sequence comes from Meloidogyne arenaria, assembly GCA_036172955.1. Taxonomy (NCBI): domain Eukaryota; kingdom Metazoa; phylum Nematoda; class Chromadorea; order Rhabditida; family Meloidogynidae; genus Meloidogyne; species Meloidogyne arenaria. The sequence goes on from JARQAB010000003.1 coordinate 927,385, forward strand.
AATGTTTTTCTTCTACAAGTCTCAACACAACAAGAACTTGTATCAGATTAAACAATAATAATAATAAAGTAAAATTTAAAAAAAATATACATACCTATATATAATTTGAGAAGCTAATTTAAAATATAAATAAAATAAATAACCTTATTTCAATAAAATAGTTAAAAAAATATATTAAAAAAAAGAATTATTTTAAATGGATAAATTATACGGATATAAGTGTCGTTGATAAGTTATTTGAAGGGCGAGTTTTGAGTGAGGCTGCGAAGCTAACTGATTTAGAGAAAATCCAATTCAAATTCAAATTTTAGTATAAAATTTGAGTATAAATGCAATTTCAACAATAAAGTTTAAAAGATATACAAAATAAATAAATTAAATTACTATATACCTATTTTAATTCACAACATTTTTTAAATAAATATCCCGTTGTGGAGGGATAATCACAAATGCATTAATTTTACTTTTTGCTAATTATTAGTTATGTCAGGTGTTCCTTACGGAAAAAATACACAAAAAGGACACTCTTAATACATAAGTTTTTTATTTTACGATTCGTCAAAAATATACATATTTATATTTTAATATTATAATTTATTACAACAAATAATTATTTAAATATAGAATTTAATTGATCGAAAAAAATTTTTTAATTATCAAATTATTTTTCTTGTTAAGTCAGAATATCGAAAATATGTATACTCTAAAATTTATAAATATAATTAGATAATTTAATATTATTTATAAAATAAATTCCATCAGCTTATTCAAAAACATAATTTATTTTTAATAAATTCTCAAGCTTACTAAGTCAAAACTCAGGTTCAGCTATAAAGGTAAACAATTATAATTAAACTATTAATTTTTAATTATACCTCAAAAAGAATTCCAAATATATTATTTAATATTATAATAAATAAAACAGTTATATATATCGTAGTTTTGCATAATTTTTCCTTCATAAACAAAGGAAATTTATTGTTTTGAAATAAATAAATGTATATTTCAATATAATTTTCTTCTATTTCGCTTGAATTTATGTTATTAATTAAATAAATCAAATAATTACAATTATTTAATTTGAATTAAAATTAAATTCACAATATGACTACAAAATTTTATTTTTAAAATGAAAATTTATTGATAAAATTATAAATTAATATATTAAATGAAAATATGTTATTAATTTTTGAATCAGTTAACTGAAAATTGAAAAATAGAAAATTGAAAAAGTTAAATATATTAATTTTTTGGAATAAAAGAAGGAAAATTTTGTTAAATTACAAAATAAATGATGGAAAAAATTAAAAATTAAATGAGAAACAGACTCTTTTTCTTCGAAAGGTTTATCAGCAATAATATAATTATAACATAAAATACGCTAATTTAAAACAATTAATTAATGATAGTAATTAATAATAATAATAAATATTTTGTTATCTGAAAAAGAAAATTTTTTTTAATTAATTTAAGATTTTAAGGTAAAATTTAATTCAATGTATAATAATGCATCAAACAACAATAGCATCAAACAACAACATCTTATTTATTTATAAGAAACAAATACACCAATAATAAATTATAAAATAATAAAATAATAAATTATATTATTATATTTTTGTTGAGCGTTCCAAGCTAGTTTGTGAAGAGATGATATATAAATTTATTATTACTCGGAATATTCCATTTACATCTGTTGATAATTAATAATTTCAGTAAATAATCAAATAAGCCTTGTCTAATATTAATGTTATTTTAAGCGTTTTATATTTATTTTAATTAATAATTGAAAATGAATGAAAATAACAACAAAAATTAATTTATAATTATGTCTACATAATTAATTTCTATATTTTCACATTTAATCACAGCTAAATTATCCAGCAAAAAATACTAGAAGAGAAAATATAAAGAAATAAATCTGTCTAGAACATACCCATCTTTTTCAATGTGCCTATTATTTAATATTGAAACTGGCTTCATTTTAGCCTTTTTATTTATTTTCACAGCCAATAACACTCCGATCACAAAAAAGGAAATTAGCATTTTCAGGCAGAAAAATTGCTAATCTTCATAATCCCTTCCCATTATAAACACCAAGACATAAGTATTTCTTTTCCTCCTGCCCGGTAAACATATGCAAAGCTTAACAGAATTAACAGAATTAACAGAAATTAACAGAAACAGAAAATTTAACTCAACTTGTTGGGGGTTGAGAGCCCATTCGTTTCTTAAAGAATCGGTAACAAATAAAATTTCTTTTAAAAAATTATATATGATCTTTTCATAAATATTAAATATTCAGACATTTAGATTAGTTCATTTGACACCACCACTTAATAAAAAACAAACAGGCAGTGTCTTAATTAAAAACTGAATAAATTTTTATAGAGAAAATATTTATAAGTTGACTAATTTAAGGCATATATCTGCATTGAAATTTCAAAATTTTATAAAACCTCAGTTAATTCATATTAAAGTTGTCTTTGATTTGATTTCAAATAAAAGTTTTGATTAAATAAATTCTAAATCTAACGTATAAACCCTAGTATTAATAATTTAACATATAAAATATATTTATTTAAATTAATTAAACCATTCCTTAAAATTGGTCATTCTGAAACATGACCTTTCAATCTTATCCAATAATTAATAAAATTTTAATATTACAAATATACTATATCATAGCTAAATAAAGATGTAATATAAAAATAAATAAGTATGAACATTTGTAATAAACTTTATTCTAATCTTTGTAAATTATTTAAATTACAAAAAGATCACAAATAAAACAATTTAGATCAACATCAATGAAAATGACATAGTTAATCTTGTTTACTGCTACAAATTTTAAAAAATTAATTTTTTTTCAATTTTATACTATGTATTAAATGATTGGAAATTAAAAATAAAAATAAAATAGGAAGACATAAAAGCTACACATTTAGAAATTATGATCTAAAATTTATCAATTAAATATTAAACATCAAATTTAGTCAAGACATGAAAATAAAACTCATGAAAAATATAGAAAAAATTTTCCTGTAGAAAACAAAGGATATACTGAGTGCTTTATCATAAACAACAAATTTAGGCATGTAGAAATGATGATAAAAATATAAATATATTTTATTATTAATAAAAGATAAATTTACAACAATTGGCGAAGAAATTTTGAGATTAATTTTAAAATAATGAATATATTGTTACAAATATTCTAAATTGAACAATCATCTCCATTTAAAATAAGAAGACTACAACTTATTTTTCTCTGTGCTTCGGCAGTCTTCGGATCTTCTACAAGTCTCATCACAACAAGAACTTGTTGCACTTTATTTTGTGAGTGTTCTTCAATTGTTTGTAATAATTTTGGTCTAGGCCTTTTTTTGGATTTTTTTACTACAATTGTTGAAGGTAAATATTTTAAAAAAATATTAAATAAAGTTTAAATAAATTAAAATAATCAAAAAAATATATATCAGATTCAACAATAATAATAATAAAGTAAAATTAAAACAAATATACATACCTATATATTTACGATACATATAATTTACTAAATCAAAATCTTGTATCAAGTTCTTGTATCAAATAAGATTCTATTATATTTAATTTGTATGGAATACATAATTATATAAAAATAGATTAAACTTAATTATATATATAATTTTTATTTAAATTTTAATAAATGGCTTTATTTAAAATATATTTAAATTAGCATAAAATTATTCGAATAGACATTAGTTTCACAGATGAGTACGTCCTAACTCACAACACGGTCTGAGATAAGCGCAAAATCATTGAAATAAAATTTTATACAAGTGCTCAATGGATTAAATAATACTAATAATAAATTTGTATGAATACTGCAAATTTATGAAACAGCAACACTACAATTCAGTGATATTTAATAATTTTTAATAGTAATAGATAATATAAATTGCTTTAAATATCTGCATAATGTTTAAAGCTTCAAAATAAAAAAAAACATTATTTAAATCAGATTATATGTATAATTATTGTTTTATTTAATAATAAAAATAATAAACATTAGACATTTAATAAAATTTAAAAGATGGGATATAATAATGTTATTTAATTAATAATTGCAATAATTACAAACTCAACAAATTGATTTGATTAAATGAGACTTTTTATAATCCCGCCACCTTTTTATATTTATATTATATATATATATATTATATTATTTATATTATATTATATATTTTATATTATATATATATATAATATATATAATAAATATATAAAAAATATAATAAATATATACACAAAAATATATACATAGAAATAAATATAAGAAAATTTTTTTAAATAAATAAATTTTTGTTGTTTTTTTCCCTCTGGAATTTCACAGCGCTGCTTATTTCATATTAATTTTTCTTTTAATATAATAAATATAACAATAAGCGAAGCTGACAGCATGATTATGAATGATGATGATGTCACATATGATAATAAAATATATGATAAAATATTTATATAGCGTCTGGACTTCAAATAACTTGCTATAAAATAAATTATAATAAAAAAAAATAAAATAAATTTAATAAGACTCTCTCTTGAATAATATGTACTCTTGAATAATAACAATGTATAATAATTTATTACAATACATAAAATGTAACTTCTTGGAGGTAAAACAAATCTGAAGATTTTTATACATAATTATTTTAATCATATGATGTTGATTTGGAATACTATTTGTAATAAAAAATTGTAAGTATAAAGAAGAAATTCTCTATTTAATAATATAATTTGATATTAAATAAAAAATGTCAAAAAAAGTTTAATCATAGAATTTTGACAATTATCTTTAATAAATAATTAACCATTTTGGCCCATTTTTTGGCGGAAGCACCAAATTCAATCTATACATTATTTGATTTTGAGTTATAAAATTATTAAACTTTCTTCCAAAAATTCGTGTACTTCTAAAATATATTTAAGAAATATTTAAATGAAAATTATTTATAACTCATCATTTACAAAAAATTAACACTTTAATAGTTAAGAGAAATGCTAGAATTATATTTATCCACACTAATCATAGAAAATCACAATTAGTAACAAAAAATATATTAATTATATAGCATCTAGACTTTGAATATATTAAGATGCTATTTACTATAATAAATTAGATAAGATTAAATAATTTAAATGTTAATTAATTGCAAATAAATAGAATATTAATTTAAAAAATAAAAACATAATTTTTTTCTAAATTTACGATAAAAGATTTACCAACTGACCCAGAACTACATTTGAAATAATAACAGCGGTGTAAATTTCTAATTCAAATAAATATGGTTAATTATAAAAAATATAAACATGTATATTACTTAATTGTAAATGACCTAATGTTTTTGAGTGGAGAGAACATTTAAAAATAAAATAATATGAAGATGATATTGGTATTCAAAATGTATTATACATATAAGTAATTTAATTAGATATTTTTTCAATATTTAAATTTATATTAATTTATGAATTTAAACGGTTAAATTACCCAAGTGAAGTTTGAGGTTCAATTTATAGAACAATAACATTATAGAACAATAACGAAATTATATAACAATAACGAAATACAATTATTTTTAATCTGAAAATTATATTAGGTATTTATAGAATTAAATATTGAAGTGCAAAGATAATATGGAGCAAGCTCAAAATTTATCTGAAGAATGTTAAAAAAGGAAAAAAATTGGGATTATAAATAAATACAATGTAATTTTTAAAATTTATTAATGTTTATAATACAAAGTAAAAACTTTTAATTTTTATCTCCTATGATATTTTTTCCTTGAGATTTTGCTGCGTCGAAAGACGTCTTGTCTCAAATATTTCCATAATTATAATTATATAATAGATTTTATGTGTCTATTACTTTATATTTAAATTTATCAGTCAAACCAACCATATAAACTGTTTAAATAAATTTTAATTGAAAAGAAAGTAAATTAAAATACTTAAATGTAATTTTTGTATGAATAAAAGGAAATTTAAATGAGTAAATTTTATATTGTTATTAATATATTATTTCCTAGTTATCCTCAAAATATTTATAAATTGGTTATTATTATCATAAGAACTAGTATTTAGTGCTATATGAACTATGTAAAATGTTAATCAACAAATTAACGCAAGTACATCGAGAATGCAACAAAAAATGCAAATTCAAAAACTTTAAAAAATTACTTTTTTAAAATAATATTATTTAATATTATTAAATTTAAAAAACATTAATATTAATAAATATTGCTGTATTATTCTCTTTTTATTTATTTTTAATCTTTGACTGTAAACATATTTATTTTTAAATTTATTATTTTTAGTGCCAGATGTCCAAATTTTTGTCCGCGCGCCTTTGGAGAATTTTATATAAAAATGATTCCCTATCAAAAATGATTTTTTTATTCATTCTTATATAATTCTTTAAAAATAATATTGTCTTTTGACTTTAAAAATTGAATTTGTTTACTGATTAAGTAAAGATAAAGTACAACTACCTAATTAAGAAACATTTTATTTTTCGAAAATGGTTGTTGAATTAAAATATAAATTGCATCAAATAAACTTAAATAATAAACTAAAAATATACTTAACAAATGTGAATAGAATTAATTTTAAAAATTTATTTGTATTATATAATCGTAGTGCATCAGTTCAACGAATTTATTATTCAAGGCATATTCAAATATTCTAGCTAGTTAAAGAATAATTAGTTTTGAATTACAACTTATAAAATTAAAATATTTATTCTTTAATTTCAAATTTATAAATAAATTTAAATTTAGAATAATTCCTTAAAAAATATAAAAAATAGCTACTTATACGATTAAAATAAATATGGTGCTGCTTAACATCATTTCAAAAAATTAATAGATAAAACGAATAAAGTATTTTATTTAATTAAATGGAAGGATTATACTGATCCTAAATGGGAGACAGTGGTAATAATAAAAGATAATAAAATAACAGATAATAATTATCATTTATTTTCGATTTTATAATATTAAACAAAAATAGACTTTTCAAGAATTATAGAACACTAAATAAATAAAATTATTTTTAAACTGTAATATTCTAGATTATAAATATATTTAATAATTGATTTTATGTGTTCATTCTTTTAAGATTACTAATAAAAATCGAAATTTTATACTGTTATTAATATATTATTTTCTATTATTCCAGAACTTTATAAATTGGTTCTGATTATCATAAGAGCTGTATTTAGTGCAATGCTATCTTTGTAAAATGATAATCAACAGTTTAACACTCAACCTGGTACTTCAGCAAACGAAGCAGAAAATGCAAATTAACAAATGCAAATTTCAAAAAAGTTTGTAAATTATTTTTTGTTAAGTTAAAATAATATTGAATAATTTGAATATTAAATTGGCATGTTCATAAAAAATTCTGTGGATTATACAAAGAAATATTAATATTATTTATTATTTAAAAAATCGTAATTGAAATTCGAAAATTACACTTGAGAGTATTAATACAAAAAAATTTCTGAATTAAATTATAAAAATATAATTTCATAATTGAAATTTCTTGCGCCTAAATTGATTATACTGAGCTTCTTGAAATAATATAAAAAACATAGGAAAATTTCAAATAGTAAATTTATTAATTAAAAAACATTATTTTTAGACTAATGTTTGTTAAATTAAAATTTGATTGCATCAAATAAATCTATATAATAAACGAAAAATATACTTATTAAATTTGAATAGAATATTAAAAACATTTTGTGTGTTGAATTTAGATGTGTTTAATTTAGCCAACAATTTGCAGAATGGAGTAAAATTTCTTTCTAAAATACAGATAGTGTAAAGAATTATTTTATGTTTGTTCTAAATAAATTTAATGAAAAATAAAATGTTAAATTAATAACAAGCAGTTGCTATTATATGTATAATTGTAATGCAACAGTTCACGAATTTATTTCTCAGGAAATATTCAAAAAATAATTGGTCGTTCAAGAATCATTAATTTTTTCAATTATAACTTATAAAGTTAAAAACAATTATATTCGTTAATATTAAATTTATAAATAAACTTAGATTTATAATAATTTCTTAATAAAATATAAAAAAATATCTAATTATAAGAATGGAAATAGATACTTATTGTCTATTTGTCGAGTTTTATTTGTCCTGCATAGTATTATTGCAAAAATGATAGAATCATAGATTTATTTCATTAAAAATAATAATTTATCATGAAATATGTGTAAATCAAAAATAAATATTGGTTCCTAATATGAAAATAAAGATAAATGTTATTCTTTAATATTTACAATTTTTAAAAATTTAAATATGTCTTTTAAAATGCATAATTTTACAATTTATATGAAAATAAAATTATAGAAAAATAAATCTACACTCGCCTTACAAACTAAAGACTTACAGCTCTATTAAAGCGTATGTAAATTCTCTATTTAATTAAAACGCTAGTAAGCGAATTCAAACTATTGCTGAAGACATTGAACTCCAGTGTACATTAATAGAATCATAAGCTTTCATAAGTTTTTAAATTAAATTTTTTGTTTAATAAATGAATTTTTATCAATTTTTATTTAAAAAGCATTAAAAATATTTTCAATCAAAAATTTATTTAAAAAAATTTTTAACTCATTAATTAATTATTAAATTTCGGTTAGTCTATAAAAAAAATAATAAAAAAATAAAAAAAATGGTGATAGTGAAGCAAATTTATATAAAAGTTATTTTATGAAATGAGCTGGAAATCACCGATCGTGTAGAGCATGAATTGTTTAGAAGGAAGAGCATGATTCCATTTAATGAAAAGCTTTTTATTTATCTACTTAATTTAAACAAAAATAAAATTAAATATATATATTTTCTAAAAATAATAAATTAATATTTAATTTGAAAAAATAATCATTTAAAATAAAAATAATTACAAAAATTATTAAAATTTTATATTATATTTAAAAGCTATTATTCAAAATTTATAAATGAGTTATTGTATTATATTTTATAATTAATATTTTTTCTAGCTAAATTTTCTCATATAAGAAGAAGAAGAAAAACAAACTTTACAAATGCGGATTATAATAATAATTTTTACAACGAATTACATTTGTATTAATAACAATCATAGAAAGCACATCTTATTAGGTTCTATATTACCTAATTAAATATGTAAAAATCATTTTAAACATAAAAATCATAACAATTAAGAAAAATCTTTTCAAACATGATTCCGTTGCTATATAATCCGGATTTTTTATTTTTTATTTAAAAATAAAAACAATAAAAAACATGGAGAAAGAAGTAGCGGATGCTGGACGAAACTGAACAATTGTAAAAAAGATGCAATTTTATTTTGAAATTTTATTTGATTTTATAAAATATAACTAGCAAAACTAGAAACGTAATGTAATACCTTAAAATTTAATTAATGTCTTCATCTTTGACTTTTCTAATTTTAATTGTATGGGGGAGAAATTGTATAATTTCAGAACTGAAAAATTTTATCCGTTGAAGTCGCTGAAGGCGAAAATATTTCACCGAAAAGTAGCAAAGTATGTAATAAGTGTGGATACAAAATATAATAATTACATTATAGTTTGATAAAAATACATTTTCACTTCACTTAAGATTATTGAATCTTAATTTCAATGTCAATATAAATTTTTGTTCAATCATTTCTCTTTCAATACTTTATGTATTCCGTTAATAAAACACTTGTAAAAGACTATATTAACAAGGAAAATAAACCGATCAGGCCCACAAAAGTGGCGGAATAGAAAGTTAAAAAAATAAATAAAATAAATAAAAATTATTTTTAAATTTTTTGAATTGATGTATATGCCCCACTCAGTAACGAGAACTAAATCACCAGACTAGGGCACACAAAAAAGCTGAAAAGCTTTGACAAGAAAAAAGCTTTGATAATAAATTCCAACAGAACACGCACAAAAAAATGTAAAAAATAATGGTTTCCCGAACCCCTAAACCATATAAATGTAAATAATAATTGTGATACGAAATATTTCTCAAAAAAAATGAAGAGAAGAAAAAGAACAGAAAAGAAAGAAATCTATCATCCACAACAAAATCAGCAACCAAAATAGAAAAAACAACCAATAACAAAGCAATCCAACACCAGGAAAATGAATCAACAAAATATATCGTCAAAAAAAGCATTATATTTTGGTGGAAGATCTCTAGAATAGACACATACAACCCTAGACATATATTAGTTCTAATGCTGGTCTTTTGATTATACGTCTGTTGAATTTTGTGAGCATTTTGCCCTCTTTATAAATATATTTAATCCTTGCCCATTAATTGCTTTGACCATTTTTTAACCATGAAGAGAAAATAAAAAAGGCAAAGAGAAGGAAAGAAGAAGGAAATGGGGGCATAAAAATTGCTGGCATATAAAACAAAAGTACCAGCTAGGATTAAATTAAAAGATACTATCTTCTAAAACAGCAAACATTTAGCTACTCAGTGTTATCGCAGCAGAATATCTAAAGTAAATAATGGCTGTTGTGTTTTACTTTTCCCATATCTTCGCTTTCATTAATTTTCCCTACTTTTGGACTTTTTTCCAATCAATATAACCAAAAAATATTTTATTTATTCAAGAAATAATTTATTATGTACTACAAAATATTCATATCTCTAGTCTTATTATAACTACATTTTCATATAATTATAAAATTATAAATTGAAATTAAAGATTTATAAAATATTATCATAAGAGTTATAAAAAATAATTATATTTATATTTTGTTATTATGTACATAATTCAAGCATTAAATTTAATTTTAAAAATTTAAGTTTACTAAAAATCAAATAATTATATAATAATAAATTTAGTGAAGTCTGTGTTAATGAAGAAAATGATAAAATATTTATCAATTTTTAATATATAAAAAGAAACATAAATAACTAATTAGACTTGAAAACTTTTAAAAGGTATTTTAATTAGAACATTTATGTGATAGTATGTTTGAAATAAATTCGGTTCATGCAATATAATTTAAACATTTAATGATAAATTAAAATATAAAGCCAAAAAGTACTTATAATTAAAAGAGCACTTGCGGCCGGCAATGAAACAAATACCTATGTATAAATAAATTAAATATTTAGATAATGAATAATAATTATAAAAATATTGTAATATTGAGAGGAATTTCTTGCCAAAATAATGACAACTGTGATTTCCTATCATCCCTTTTATAAATAAATTTAATAAAAATCTTGTTACTACATATATTATATAGTAAATATATAAAAATTTTAAATAAAATTACAATTTCAATAACAAAATTGGATAATAAAAAATAAAAATATTTAAATTTTCAAAATTGTTTTAAATATATAAGTAAAATTAATTTAATGAAAAAGAAAATATTTAAATTTTTAATGAATTAAAATTATATTGAAAGAATTTTTAAATTTTGGAATTATATATTCATCGCTACAATATTCGGATAAATTAAATATGCTAATATTTAATTAACATTTTAATATCTCCGAAATGAACCAGCAAATTTTCAAAGTTGTCTCAATCGATTGAGTATATGCTATCGATATTGAAAATGAAGTAGAGTGCTAATGCTCAAAAATATTAAAAAATTCAAAAGAATATTCAGAACAAATTTGAGAGGATAAATCAAAAAATTTTTATATTAATTAGATAAAATTTCAATTAATTAATTTAAATTTCTATTAATTAATAGATGTACACCTATTATAATGACGTGGAACAAATGTAGATCACAAAATAAAGCAAGTAAAAAGCACACTTAATATAATTTTAATTATAACTTGAATTATAACATTACAGAATTTAATATGACCAACATAAAAATTGTTATAATAAATTATTATGTTTTAAGAATATTTTAAGATTTTAAGAGTATTCAAGAGTATATTCAATTTTAAAGAAGAGCAAGGAAAATTTATTATTAAATAATAAAGTAAAATAATTTAGTACAATAGATAAAAATATAGTTTTATGTGCAATTATAATAATTGAAGAGATTAACGCGAATGTAAGTATAGGTGACAAGGAATTGTAGTTATAAAGGAAATTATTCAATACTAAATAATATAATTTGATGTTAAATAAAAAATGTCAAAAAATTAATTGACACGCATACGTGTGAACAAAAAATAGATATTATATTTATGAAATTAACATGATGTAACCCAATTGTGATTGTTGTGTAAATTTTAGTGTTTTTGAAATAAATATATTTAAATAAAATTCTATTTGTTTGGATTGAATTATAATATTTTAAAAATTTAATTGAAATATTAAAATTATTTAATTTGGATTATATTGATAAAAATAAATTATTTGAAAACTACACTTTAATTATTGAATATATTTATATAATTATTTAAAAGATACTAATTTAAATATACAATTTTATAAAAATAAATTTTCAGTATGATGAAATTCGCGGAGAGGAATGGGTAAATATCAATTGTGGAATCAATTAAGGTTTTTTGTAATAATCTTAAATAGCTTTAAATTTCTCTAGTGCAAGAGGAAATTCAAAAGATTTCATCAACTCTCGAACTCGGTAAACAAAAGCAATCTGTCTCTTATGTTAAGATTAAGAAGTTCTTGTCTTTTAATAATTCTTTAATGTTTAGCATTGCTTTTAATAATTAAGGCTACTAAATGTTTCTAATAAACATATTTAAATTATATATTGTTATCATCAACGATATATTTATTGTATACATATGTATTTAATTAAAAAGTATATTTATCTTCTTATTTATTTTATCTAAAGATTTAGATTTATTATTTTTTGAACTTAATAAAAATCAAAAATAAAGAATTGATTGAAATTTTATTTTTAAGTGAAAATTTATTGATCAAATTATGATGAAATAAATTAAATGAAAAATTGTCACGAATTTTTTAAACTAGTTAATCTAAAAATTTTTATTAAAATGTGATTTATAAAAATAACAGATGATATAAAATTTAGAATTAATTAAAATAATTTTTATAAAATTCTAGAGAATAGAAAATTTATTGATAAAATTATGATGAAATAAATTAAATTATATCAAATTAATATATAATTTGATATAATTTTACTAATATATGTATATTATATGCTATTATAATTAAATGATGAATATAAAAATAAATATGAACATTTTGTAATAAACTTCATTCTAATCCCCGTAAATTATTTAAATTACAAAACAATGTGGCTTAACATCAATGAAAATTACATTGTTCATCTTGCTTACTGGTACAAATTTTAAAAAATTATTAATTTTGTTCAATTTGTTACTATTAAATGATTGTAAATTAAGAATAAAAATAAAATAAGAAAATATAAAAGCTACAATTAGAAATTACGAGCTAAATTTATCGTTTAAATAAACATCAAATTTAGCCAAGACATGAAAATAAAACTCGTGAAAAATATAAAGAAAATTTTCCTGTACAAAACAAAAAAGTCTCATACATAAGTGATAATATAGCAAATAACAAATTTAAGAATGTACAAACGATGATAGAAATATAAATATATTTTAAAAAGAGAAAAATTTAGTGGTTAATTTTAAAATAATAAATATATTAATGCAATTATCTTAAATTGTATAAATTTAAAATAAGAAGATAAATTCAAAATACAAATTTTCTATTACTAATGTGTTGAATAAAATTATTAAGTAAATTTTGTTTAACATAGTTTAAAATGCCGAGCAAATGAAATTAAATAATATTAATTTATAATTTTAATTACTTGGAAAAAACGCAGTAGATATAAAGAAAAAAGATTATCAGCTAACAATCGAACTCAATTTTGGTCGTGTATCGAATGTAATGAAATGGAAGAGCACACAATTAAATTAATTTAAAAATAAAGTACTGATTAATGAAAGTACTGCATAAGACATGGATTAAAAATAAAATTTTTATTAAAAGAATTTTTATTAAAATTATATTTTGAGTGAAATTGAGTGAAATTTTATTGTTTAAATAAAAATTTATTGATTAAATTATGATGAATAAATTAAATAGAAATCAGAAATTAGTTACATTAAGATTTTATTAAAATTTTATTTATAAAGATAAAAGTTGATATAAAAGTTTACAATTATTGAAAACATTTTGATAAATTTGTAAACAATAGAAAAATCCTATAAAATGTATATAAACTTTAATTAGTTTTTATTATGAAATAATTTGCCCGTCCTGTGCACATGAAAATTATTATAATGTGACATTCAAAAATTGAAAAGAAGTGTTCCCATTTGGACAAAGCAAATTGATAATTCTCCCAGAATGGAGAAAATATTGAAATATTTATTCTTACGCGGGACGGACCAATGCCAGACTTGAATACCCCCACCAATGCCATTCCTTCCCCAATCCACGACTCAATCATATAGGCTTTCCCTTCTCTCTCTTCTCTATCATTTATCCACCTTTCACCCCCAAGCCCCACCCCCTTTCTCTCTACTACTTAGTTTGGAAGAAGGAAGAAGATGTTGATTCATTCTTCGTTTGTTTTTGTTTGGAATTGTTTTGAATGGAGATGGGAATAAATATTTTTTTATTGGTTTTTTTTTTATTTTTGATTTTGCCTTGTATTTATTTTAAATGCCTTTTATCCTTGTTTAATTTTGATTATTTAATTCATATATTTTGATGCTAATAAATATTTGTTGCCTTAATTATTGAGATTAGGGAGTCCTCTGCGCCACCCCAATCCCAACCCGACGTTTTCTCATCTTGTCCTCCTCCTTCCTCCCCCCTTTCAGGCGCTCCGAAGATACCGGGAGGACGGTCGGGCGTCCAAGTCCTGACCGTCCGTCCCGCGTATAACTTTATCAATTTTTAAACTTTAAAAAGAAACATAAATACTAGTAATTAATTTGAACTAAAAACTTTTAAGAATATTTAGAGTAAAATTACACATATTTATTATTATAATTGCGTCTGAATGTTATTTTAGAAATAAATTTGTTTGCTACAATGTAATATAAATATTTAAAGATAAATTAAAATATAAAGCTAGCAAAGACTCAGAAAAAAGCATTTGCAGCAAGACAGTGAAACAAATATAAATAAATTAAAATAATATAAATAACTTGAATAAATATCGAGATATTGTATATTAATTGTAAAAATAATGTTATATAAATAGTCGAAAAAACTATAAGTTAATTATGAAAAAAATTTTCTGTGAAAATAGTGCGAAAGGAGAAGAGTTCAATTATTAAGATAGACATACATATAAAATTTTTAAAAAATACATATGAATGTAGTACTGAAAAATAAAAATTTCGCCTCAATAAAATAATTGAGATTAATATAAGAGAGATTAATTAAAAGAAATTAATACAATTCCGACAACTTATTTAAGTTTCTCAAATTAAAATTTTCAAAACATAAAAATACTAATGTATTAAATATTTGTCTTCGTTAATTAAAATTGTTTTGAAGATCCATTTTTTGACCCATCCCATTTTGACCCACTTCGCTGTCAATATTCTGATTCAAATTCCTAACAGAAATTTGTAAAAATCTTATATGAAAATTACTGTGAATCAACTGGAACATTTTTAAAACAAGCTAAACAAATAAATTAATCTAATAAAACATTATCATTAATAAATTTGCTGGCTAATATCAAAAGGTAATTAAAATTAAAAACGTCATAAAGCAAATTTTATATTATAGAAAATAACGGTATAAGTAATTTTTAATATAATACATTTTTGATAAAAAAAAATGTTGTCCAGCATTTTGTTTATTATTGTTTATTTATTAATATCTATCCAGCAAACAAACAAACATTTGTGCATTTAATAATTTAATAATAAAATATTAAATATTTTAATAAATATTTGATTAAATTAATTTAAATAAGTCAAATATGTATAAGTAAATTTTTTTCTATCAAAAAATCTAAATAGCATAAAATATATTCGGATTTCACTTTTATTTTAAAAAACGAGAAATATTAAAATAATTATTTGATTAAACCGAAAAAAAACTTGAAATTTTAAGAAGGGCTATGAAAAAAAATCTACGCAACATGTCAAATTTGTGTATAAGTACTACGCAACATGTCAAATTTGTGTATAAGATTTACTTTGACCATTTCACTTTCAGATTGTGGTCAAAGTAAATCAAGATTATTAAAAGATTATTAAAGATTAAAAAGATTATTAATTTTTTAATCACTTTATTGTATTAATTAATGAGTCCGTGAACAATGGAAAATCTAAATAAATTTTGAATAAAAATCTTATTTGTTGAGAATATAATAATATTAATTTAACTAAATTAATAAAATAAAATAACAACAAATAAAGTAAATTGTTTAAATTGTTTACATTAATGAGAAGAATTGTTTACATTTATGAGAAAAAATAAATTAAATACTGTTAAATTATATTGAGTTCGCATATTAGCGCCAAATTGTTATTAAAGGAAAATGTTACCATTCTACAAAATCCGTGACAAAATTATTTAATGAAAGTATGTGGATCTCCAGTAACATTTTGAGAAATTTTAAAATTAAAAAATTTTATTTAGAGATAATTTATTAGAGATTATTATTAAGGTAAATAAAAATAAATTCATAAATTGCTAAAAAATAAACAGAATATGAAAATATAAACAGATCCGACTGTTGTGTCTGAACAACAATCAAAGAAAAAAAATTAAATAATTTTTTTAATCGTCGAATTCGGTATATTGAGACTTATCTTGGTGCGCACAAATTCCTCTGCATACGTTAAAAGTAAGGGGCGGGGGGAAATAGAAAATTAATTAAACTAGCAGAAAATTAAATATAATTAAAAATATTAAATGAAAAAAAATTATAAACTATCAATTCATTAATTAAAAAATATAGGTGAAAAATCAGTTCACACATATAAAGTTGTAAAAATGAAACACAAATACTTTAAATACATTTTAATTATAAATTTTTAATAATATAATTTTTAATAATTTTAAATTATTATTAAAAATAATAATAATTTTTAATAATAATTTTAATAATATTTAAAAAATTATGATTTTAATAAAATAAAAATTGCTCGTCATGTCATTTCATAATATATAAAAATAAAAAAAGAATTAGTTATAATGTCTAAATGTTAAAAGTAAAAGACATATTACTGATTCGAACAAACGTAAACGTCATATACTTGGGCGATGGTTGTTCAAAAACAAACTATTTGATTCAGGACGTCTTTAGGACTTTTTGAGCGAAAATTTTATCACAATTTTTTGTTTGTATTTATTTTGAATTTTTAATAACAAGAGGTTTAAAACTAAATTTAGCTTGGAAAATCAAAAAAATATGCATAAGAGATGAAAATTAAATTCAAATAAAAGTTATTGTATGAGATGATGTGGAAATTAAGAATTGTGGAGGAAAATGTAAAACGACTACAAAATGCTATTTTGCAAAAAATATATTTAAGGAAACTTTGAATGAAAATTACCTATAATACATCATTTTAAAATAATTAACACTTAAAATAATTTAACACATTTAAAATAATTAACTAAAATAATTAACACAAAATAATTAAGCAAGAGAAGCCGTAGAATTATAACAAAAAAAAACAATCTCAACCGAGTAAAACCAATATTTATTTAATTAAAATACTTTAAATTATTTGAAAAAAGAACGAATTAAAGGAATATATAAATGTGAATATAAATACAAATGTATACTTTTTGTAGATAATATATAATAACTAAAAGAAAATACATAATAGTAGGGAGAAATACATGAAAAAACATTAGAAGCGATGCTGAAAATGCTAACTTCGACGCCTCTATTAGCGCCGACAAAGATGGGAAAACCATTTATTATGGAAACGGATGCGAGCGTAATAGCAATTGCGGGATGTTTATTACAATTAAATAATAAAGATGATAAATTAAAATTGTTTTAAATAATTTATTTAAAAAATTATATTTAGAAAAACTAATTAATTAAATTTTGATTATTGATGCCAATAATGTACAGCCAAAAAATATAAAAAATAAAAAGTGTTAATAAAAATTCCTTTAGTCAGAAATATATGACATAATTAGAACATTTTCTCTGTTATATTTTATAATACTTGTAACAAATTATTTAAATAGATCATATTCTTGATCAAAACAAAAGAATGAATAAATATCAGGAAAGTTCAATGATTATATTGCACAATTGTATTTGGTAATTTTATTCAAAAATGAAGTTGCTAGAATTATGTAATTAATCTTTGATTAATTTTTAAATTAACCATAAAAAAATTCCAGAAATTTTATTGTATAACGAAAATAAAAAATATTGGTCAAATTTATAATCTTTAAGATTTATTTGGAATAATCTACATTATATTTATTTTATTATATTAATTTGAATACATGATGATGAGTGTCCCTCCTTTTTTCAAGGCCAAAATGTGTAATATATTACCGTATTTGCTCTAATAGAATGACCCGCTCTATTTGAATGACCTCTCTAATTGAATGACAAATTTTTGGGGTATTGAAAAATAGAATGACTGTCATTCAATTAGAGCAAATACGGTATATGTTACCTGTATATATTACAAAATAGTATATTAATTTTGTTTCAAAACAGCTATGTAATTTAAATTTTTTAAATGTTTAAAATTTATTAAATTAATTAAGCAATCAACATTCAATCACTACAAAAAATGTATTATATAATGAATAAATTAATAGAGTCAAGGATCAAAATGAGAATCAATGTAAATAAATACTTTTATAAAAAAATTTGCGAGCGAGATATTACAAATGTAGCATATGTAACTTTTGGTTTATTGATTTAAAGAAAAATATAATAACAACTATTTGATTAATATATAAATAATTTTATGAATATTTTAAAATACTTTAAAGTAAAAATAAAAAAACTCTTGAATAAAATTTAATAATTTATTACAATATATAAAAATATAGTCTCCTGTAGAAGTGAAACAACGTGTAGATTAACAAAATATAATTTTATTAAAAATTAAATTTTGACAAACAAAAAATCTTCCAAAAGGAAGTAAATTGAATACAACGAGAAACAGTTGATTGGCCAAGAGACAAAGAATTGGAATCAAAACTATTAAAATAAATTTTAATATGCCAGGAAGTTTAGATAAATTTATGTAGTTTGGAAAGTCACAAAAATATGAATAAAAGTTGAAAATCAAATTTTTATACTAAATGTTATTTTATGAAATAAACTGGAAATCACCGATCGTGTAGAGCATGAATTGTTTGGAAGGAAGAACAGGATTCCATTTAATGAAAAGATTTTTATTTATCTACTTAATTTAAACAAAAATAAAATTACATATATTTGATAAAAGCATATAGAAAATAATAAATTAATGAATATTTGAAAAAATAAACATTTAAAATGAAAATAATTACAAAAATTATTAAAATTTTTATTATAATTAAAAGCTATTATTAAAAATTTTAAAAGAGTTATTGTATAATATTTTATAATTAATATTTTTTAAAATAAATTTTCTCATATAAGAAGAAGAAGAAAAATAAACTTTACAAATGTGGCGGCAACGTTCCCCAAATCACTAATACATATAAATTTAATTTTTTATTATTTTTAAAAAATATCTTTTAAAGTTTTTATATTTTTTATCTACATATATTATATATATAATTTCTTCTTTATAACCAAGAAATAAATTATACATACATATTATATTCGGGAGTAAATAGTTGTTTTTTATGAATATATAAATAATTAAACATTTTTTAATAAAATTCTATTTGTTTGAATAGAGTCTCATATAAGAAGAAGAAGAAAACTAAACTTTACAAATGTGGCGGCAACGTTTTTTGTCATTATATTTTCATAATTTGACAATTGCGGAAGCGCAATTGTATTAGCAATTATTAAATTATTAAAATTTATTATTAAATTTTTTGAATCACCTTATTGTTTTAAAATAATCATGCACTTGAACAATGAAAAAACGATATTAAATTTTAATAAAAATCTTATTTGATGAGAATATCATAATATTGATTTAACTAGATCTATAAAATAAAATAAATAAAGTAATTAACAGCAAATTATTTAAATGCTATGAAAAAAAATATAAATTCTGTTAAATTAGCGCTAAATTGCTATTAGAGGAAATTGTCATCAATCTTTATAAATTCATGAATAAATTATTTTCATGAAAGTGAGTATTAACAATTTGTGAGTATTACCATTTTGAAAAATTTTTAAAATTAAAAAAAAATTTAAATTAAAAAAAATTAAAAAAAAATTTAAATTAAAAAAAAATTTAAAAAAATTTTTTTAATTTAAAAATTTAAATGTTTAAAATTTATTAAATTAATTAAGCAATAAACATTCAATCACTACAAAAAATGTATTATATAATGAATAAATTAATAGAGTCAAAGATCAAAATTAGATCAAAATGAGAATCAAAATGAGATTCAATGTAAATACAGGGTGCGGCATAAGTAACCGGACACTTTTAAATTCCTTATAACTTTTTTTATTGTCAATATTTTTAATTGATTTTAGGCTTATTTTTTAGCTCATTCAATTCTCTATTATGGCTAATCAACGTGATTCTATAATCTCACTTTTTTGGCAAAAAAATTCTGTCCGCAACATTTCATATCCTTCTCCAGTAGCACGCATGTCCGGACATTCTTTTCACAGACGAAAAAATTTTTACAATAAAATCCGTTCACAACCATAAAAATGATAGAATTTGGACTACAGAATCTCCTCTTTCCGATAAGCTTATCAGTCATTCCCAACATCCCCAATCTGTCATGGTTTGGGCCGGTATTTGCGCGTCAGTCAAAAAACCCCTTATTTTCGTGGAAATATTTTAAAGTATAAAGTATAATGATTTAGTACAATAGATAAAAATGTAGTTTTATGTGCAATTATAACAATCGCGAATGTGAGTATATTTGTGATAAAGAATTGTAGCTATAAAAGAAAATATTCAAGACTACATATTTAATAATACAATTTGATGTTAAATAAAAAAATTTCAAAAAACCATTTGTCACGCATACGTGTGAACAAAAAATATGTATTTATTTATGAAATTAACATGATGTAACCCAATTGTGGTTGTTGTGTAAATTTTAATGTTTTTAAAATGTATAAATATATTTAATAAAATTCTATTTGTTTGGATTGAATTAGATTAAAAGATGAAAATCAAATTTAATAAAATTTATTTTATGAAATAAACTGGAAATTATAGACAGTGTTTCTGCAATTGTTGGAAGAAGGATCAGATTTCCATTATAAAGAAAAAGACTTTATTTAATTTCTTACTTAATTTAGCAAAAATAAAATTAAATATATTTGCTAAAAACAATAATAAATTAATATATAATTTGTATCACATATAAGATAAAAACTAATCTAAAATTATAAAAAATTAAACCTTCGAATAATTAAAAAAACATTTGTCATTATTATAATGATATATTTTTAAATTAAAATATAAGTTAATTCTGAGTAATTTTAAATCAAGAAAAATGAATAATGCTTGAATTAAACAAAATTCGGTTATTATAAAATAAATTGATTGAGCATTAAACACATTAATATATAATATATAAGAATTGGAGAATACTGAATATAACTTCCGAACAATTTGGATGATCAATTTGAATAATTATATAAGTAGTAAAATTTATTAATTTTTAAATCAATAAAATATTTTATTAAATAACGCTAAAATAAAATAGCAACAAATTTATTGAAGAAAAATATAAAACCTATTCAATTAATATTTAAATAATTTAGAAATATTTTAAAATACTTTAAAGTAAAAATAAAAAACTCTTAAATAATAATGTATAAAAATTTATTAAAATATATAAAAATGTAGTTTTCTTTGCAATTGAAATAATTGTGGAACTTATCCCGAATGTGAATACTATTTGTGATGAAGAGTTGTAGTTAAAAAATGAAAAATTCACTATTTAAAAATATAATTAGATGTTATCTCTGCCGGGTAAACCTGCACCGGTTTGAATTATATATTGCTTTGATTATTAAATTGTTAAAATTTTAACCGTATATATTTCAGGCTGTTGTTGAGGTAAACTCGCATCAGTTTGTTAAAGATTTCATATTATAATTAATAATTTACTAAACATAAACAATAGAAACGAAAAATTTTAAATAAAATCCTATTTGATGAAAATATCATAATATTAATTAAACTAAATTAATAAAATAACAACAAATAAAGTAATTAACAGTGTAAGGCATATCCGACTTTAATTATACATTATTTACCATTTATTATTACCTTCAAAATGTCTTGCCATGTTCTGCAAAGTTCTTTCAAGAGATGGAGTAAATCTATCGATATTGGAGATGAAGAGGAGTACTAATGCAAAAAAATATTAAAAAATTCAAAAGAATACTGCATTTGAGTGGAAACCAATCTCAACAATTAAGTTAATAGAAATAATTACACTTCAATGATTTCTTAATTATAAACTGAAAAATTACAAAATTTAAATAACCAACATCAAATTGATATATTAACCGGTTATAAAAGTATTTTAATTTCGATTTAGTTTATTTAAATAATTAAATTAAGTTATATGAATTTTAGATATGTATTTTTCAATATTGCTTAAAAAAGTAAAAATTATTTTAAAATAATCATTTCAAATTAAATAAAATTTGAGTTAAAGTATATAAACTAAATTAGTATATATTTAATTCAAAATCTTGTAACAAGTTCTTGTATCAAATAAGATTCTATTACAGTTAATTTGTATGGAAGACATAATTATATAAAAATATATTAAAATTAATTATATATAATATTTATTTAAAATAAATTGCTTTATTTAAAATATATCTAAATTATCATACTAAAGAACAATACGTCAACGTTCTTAGAAATCGGAACTCAAAATAGATTTCGAAGCAAAATACGACACTCAAATAATGTTAAATGGGTACTTCAACGATTTGATTGCTTATCGTATCGATCTGGGGTAATAATTTATTAAATACAATAATGGAAATTATAAAGAAGAAAATGCTAAATAAAATGTATTTTAAAAAGGTATTAAGTTTAAAATTTATAAAATGTTATCTTATTTAAAAAAGAAATTTTTCTATTTTAATATTTAAATTTTTAAAATTTTTTAAGTTTTTAAAATTCAATTAAATTTTAAAGATGATTTTTCTGGCTCTCAAATCTGCTACCAAGCAATTCATTCTAAAATACATTTACAAGAACTTCAAAATGCATTTAAATTATACAATTGTTAAATATTTTATATTAAAAAAACTTTTTCACAAATTTTTTAGGTTAATATATTATAAATAAAATATTAATAAATTGTTTAAACCGCAAGAAATCAAAAAGATTTGTGGATAAAAAAGATTTTTTTGATTTAAATTAATTTATATAAAAGAGTTAAATGGTACTAATGTTTTAAAAGTAATGTTACAATGAATGAAAGGGAAGATAGAAATTTTTAACATAGAAACAATTAAATATATTGAAATTAATGAATGTTTATAAAATGGAATATTAATTTTATTTTAATTTACAATTTATAAGAACATCTACTAAATATAGAAATAAATTTAAGCTTTATTGGAATAATTAAGAATTATTGGAATTTATTGGAATTTATCTTTTAAATTGGAATTTATCTTTTAAGTATATTCTATAAAAATAATCTTACCGAAGAAAAATAAAATTTAAAATAGCCAGAAATCTCATGTAGCATTTATGTCTTCCTTTAAAATCTTTTAAGAATATTCTATAAAAATAATCTTACCGAAGAAAAATAAAATTTAAAATAGCCAGAAATCTCATGTAGCATTTATGTCTTCCTTTAAAATCTTTTAAGAATATTCTATAAAAATAATCTTACCGAAGAAAAATAAAATTTAAAATAGCCAGAAATCTCATGTAGCATTTATGTCTTCCTTTAAAATCTTTTAAGTATATTCTATAAAAATAATCTTACCGAAGAAAAATAAAATTTAAAATAGCCAGAAATCTCATGTAGCATTTATGTCTTCCTTTAAAATCTTTTAAGAATATTCTATAAAAATAATCTTACCGAAGAAAAATAAAATTTAAAATAGCCAGAAATCTCATGTAGCATTTATGTCTTCCTTTAAAATCTTTTAAGAATATTCTATAAAAATAATCTTACCGAAGAAAAATAAAATTTAAAATAGCCAGAAATCTCATGTAGCATTTATGTCTTCCTTTAAAATCTTTTAAGAATATTCTATAAAAATAATCTTACCGAAGAAAAATAAAATTTAAAATAGCCAGAAATCTCATGTAGCATTTATGTCTTCCTTTAAAATCTTTTAAGAATATTCTATAAAAATAATCTTACCGAAGAAAAATAAAATTTAAAATAGCCAGAAATCTCATGTAGCATTTATGTCTTCCTTTAAAATCTTTTAAGAATATTCTATAAAAATAATCTTACCGAAGAAAAATAAAATTTAAAATAGCCAGAAATCTCATGTAGCATTTATGTCTTCCTTTAAAATCTTTTAAGAATATTCTATAAAAATAATCTTACCGAAGAAAAATAAAATTTAAAATAGCCAGAAATCTCATGTAGCATTTATGTCTTCCTTTAAAATCTTTTAAGAATATTCTATAAAAATAATCTTACCGAAGAAAAATAAAATTTAAAATAGCCAGAAATCTCATGTAGCATTTATGTCTTCCTTTAAAATCTTTTAAGAATATTCTATAAAAATAATCTTACCGAAGAAAAATAAAATTTAAAATAGCCAGAAATCTCATGTAGCATTTATGTCTTCCTTTAAAATCTTTTAAGTATATTCTATAAAAATAATCTTACCGAAGAAAAATAAAATTTAAAATAGCCAGAAATCTCATGTAGCATTTATGTCTTCCTTTAAAATCTTTTAAGAATATTCTATAAAAATAATCTTACCGAAGAAAAATAAAATTTAAAATAGCCAGAAATCTCATGTAGCATTTATGTCTTCCTTTAAAATCTTATAAGTATATTCTATAAAAATAATCTTACCGAAGAAAAATAAAATTTAAAATAGCCAGAAATCTCATGTAGCATTTATGTCTTCCTTTAAAATCTTTTAAGAATATTCTATAAAAATAATCTTACCGAAGAAAAATAAAATTTAAAATAGCCAGAAATCTCATGTAGCATTTATGTCTTCCTTTAAAATCTTCTAAGAATATTCTATAAAAATAATCTTACCGAAGAAAAATAAAATTTAAAATAGCCAGAAATCTCATGTAGCATTTATGTCTTCCTTTAAAATCTTTTAAGAATATTCTATAAAAATAATCTTACCGAAGAAAAATAAAATTTAAAATAGCCAGAAATCTCATGTAGCATTTATGTCTTCCTTTAAAATCTTTTAAGAATATTCTATAAAAATAATCTTACCGAAGAAAAATAAAATTTAAAATAGCCAGAAATCTCATGTAGCATTTATGTCTTCCTTTAAAATCTTTTAAGAATATTCTATAAAAATAATCTTACCGAAGAAAAATAAAATTTAAAATAGCCAGAAATCTCATGTAGCATTTATGTCTTCCTTTAAAATCTTTTAAGAATATTCTATAAAAATAATCTTACCGAAGAAAAATAAAATTTAAAATAGCCAGAAATCTCATGTAGCATTTATGTCTTCCTTTAAAATCTTTTAAGAATATTCTATAAAAATAATCTTACCGAAGAAAAATAAAATTTAAAATAGCCAGAAATCTCATGTAGCATTTATGTCTTCCTTTAAAATCTTTTAAGAATATTCTATAAAAATAATCTTACCGAAGAAAAATAAAATTTAAAATAGCCAGAAATCTCATGTAGCATTTATGTCTTCCTTTAAAATCTTTTAAGAATATTCTATAAAAATAATCTTACCGAAGAAAAATAAAATTTAAAATAGCCAGAAATCTCATGTAGCATTTATGTCTTCCTTTAAAATCTTTTAAGAATATTCTATAAAAATAATCTTACCGAAGAAAAATAAAATTTAAAATAGCCAGAAATCTCATGTAGCATTTATGTCTTCCTTTAAAATCTTTTAAGAATATTCTATAAAAATAATCTTACCGAAGAAAAATAAAATTTAAAATAGCCAGAAATCTCATGTAGCATTTATGTCTTCCTTTAAAATCTTTTAAGAATATTCTATAAAAATAATCTTACCGAAGAAAAATAAAATTTAAAATAGCCAGAAATCTCATGTAGCATTTATGTCTTCCTTTAAAATCTTTTAAGTATATTCTATAAAAATAATCTTACCGAAGAAAAATAAAATTTAAAATAGCCAGAAATCTCATGTAGCATTTATGTCTTCCTTTAAAATCTTTTAAGAATATTCTATAAAAATAATCTTACCGAAGAAAAATAAAATTTAAAATAGCCAGAAATCTCATGTAGCATTTATGTCTTCCTTTAAAATCTTATAAGTATATTCTATAAAAATAATCTTACCGAAGAAAAATAAAATTTAAAATAGCCAGAAATCTCATGTAGCATTTATGTCTTCCTTTAAAATCTTTTAAGAATATTCTATAAAAATAATCTTACCGAAGAAAAATAAAATTTAAAATAGCCAGAAATCTCATGTAGCATTTATGTCTTCCTTTAAAATCTTTTAAGAATATTCTATAAAAATAATCTTACCGAAGAAAAATAAAATTTAAAATAGCCAGAAATCTCATGTAGCATTTATGTCTTCCTTTAAAATCTTTTAAGAATATTCTATAAAAATAATCTTACCGAAGAAAAATAAAATTTAAAATAGCCAGAAATCTCATGTAGCATTTATGTCTTCCTTTAAAATCTTATAAGTATATTCTATAAAAATAATCTTACCGAAGAAAAATAAAATTTAAAATAGCCAGAAATCTCATGTAGCATTTATGTCTTCCTTTAAAATCTTTTAAGTATATTCTATAAAAATAATCTTACCGAAGAAAAATAAAATTTAAAATAGCCAGAAATCTCATGTAGCATTTATGTCTTCCTTTAAAATCTTTTAAGAATATTCTATAAAAATAATCTTACCGAAGAAAAATAAAATTTAAAATAGCCAGAAATCTCATGTAGCATTTATGTCTTCCTTTAAAATCTTTTAAGTATATTCTATAAAAATAATCTTACCGAAGAAAAATAAAATTTAAAATAGCCAGAAATCTCATGTAGCATTTATGTCTTCCTTTAAAATCTTTTAAGAATATTCTATAAAAATAATCTTACCGAAGAAAAATAAAATTTAAAATAGCCAGAAATCTCATGTAGCATTTATGTCTTCCTTTAAAATCTTTTAAGAATATTCTATAAAAATAATCTTACCGAAGAAAAATAAAATTTAAAATAGCCAGAAATCTCATGTAGCATTTATGTCTTCCTTTAAAATCTTTTAAGAATATTCTATAAAAATAATCTTACCGAAGAAAAATAAAATTTAAAATAGCCAGAAATCTCATGTAGCATTTATGTCTTCCTTTAAAATCTTTTAAGAATATTCTATAAAAATAATCTTACCGAAGAAAAATAAAATTTAAAATAGCCAGAAATCTCATGTAGCATTTATGTCTTCCTTTAAAATCTTTTAAGAATATTCTATAAAAATAATCTTACCGAAGAAAAATAAAATTTAAAATAGCCAGAAATCTCATGTAGCATTTATGTCTTCCTTTAAAATCTTTTAAGAATATTCTATAAAAATAATCTTACCGAAGAAAAATAAAATTTAAAATAGCCAGAAATCTCATGTAGCATTTATGTCTTCCTTTAAAATCTTTTAAGAATATTCTATAAAAATAATCTTACCGAAGAAAAATAAAATTTAAAATAGCCAGAAATCTCATGTAGCATTTATGTCTTCCTTTAAAATCTTTTAAGAATATTCTATAAAAATAATCTTACCGAAGAAAAATAAAATTTAAAATAGCCAGAAATCTCATGTAGCATTTATGTCTTCCTTTAAAATCTTTTAAGTATATTCTATAAAAATAATCTTACCGAAGAAAAATAAAATTTAAAATAGCCAGAAATCTCATGTAGCATTTATGTCTTCCTTTAAAATCTTTTAAGAATATTCTATAAAAATAATCTTACCGAAGAAAAATAAAATTTAAAATAGCCAGAAATCTCATGTAGCATTTATGTCTTCCTTTAAAATCTTATAAGTATATTCTATAAAAATAATCTTACCGAAGAAAAATAAAATTTAAAATAGCCAGAAATCTCATGTAGCATTTATGTCTTCCTTTAAAATCTTTTAAGAATATTCTATAAAAATAATCTTACCGAAGAAAAATAAAATTTAAAATAGCCAGAAATCTCATGTAGCATTTATGTCTTCCTTTAAAATCTTTTAAGAATATTCTATAAAAATAATCTTACCGAAGAAAAATAAAATTTAAAATAGCCAGAAATCTCATGTAGCATTTATGTCTTCCTTTAAAATCTTTTAAGAATATTCTATAAAAATAATCTTACCGAAGAAAAATAAAATTTAAAATAGCCAGAAATCTCATGTAGCATTTATGTCTTCCTTTAAAATCTTATAAGTATATTCTATAAAAATAATCTTACCGAAGAAAAATAAAATTTAAAATAGCCAGAAATCTCATGTAGCATTTATGTCTTCCTTTAAAATCTTTTAAGAATATTCTATAAAAATAATCTTACCGAAGAAAAATAAAATTTAAAATAGCCAGAAATCTCATGTAGCATTTATGTCTTCCTTTAAAATCTTTTAAGAATATTCTATAAAAATAATCTTACCGAAGAAAAATAAAATTTAAAATAGCCAGAAATCTCATGTAGCATTTATGTCTTCCTTTAAAATCTTTTAAGAATATTCTATAAAAATAATCTTACCGAAGAAAAATAAAATTTAAAATAGCCAGAAATCTCATGTAGCATTTATGTCTTCCTTTAAAATCTTTTAAGAATATTCTATAAAAATAATCTTACCGAAGAAAAATAAAATTTAAAATAGCCAGAAATCTCATGTAGCATTTATGTCTTCCTTTAAAATCTTTTAAGAATATTCTATAAAAATAATCTTACCGAAGAAAAATAAAATTTAAAATAGCCAGAAATCTCATGTAGCATTTATGTCTTCCTTTAAAATCTTTTAAGAATATTCTATAAAAATAATCTTACCGAAGAAAAATAAAATTTAAAATAGCCAGAAATCTCATGTAGCATTTATGTCTTCCTTTAAAATCTTTTAAGAATATTCTATAAAAATAATCTTACCGAAGAAAAATAAAATTTAAAATAGCCAGAAATCTCATGTAGCATTTATGTCTTCCTTTAAAATCTTTTAAGTATATTCTATAAAAATAATCTTACCGAAGAAAAATAAAATTTAAAATAGCCAGAAATCTCATGTAGCATTTATGTCTTCCTTTAAAATCTTTTAAGAATATTCTATAAAAATAATCTTACCGAAGAAAAATAAAATTTAAAATAGCCAGAAATCTCATGTAGCATTTATGTCTTCCTTTAAAATCTTTTAAGAATATTCTATAAAAATAATCTTACCGAAGAAAAATAAAATTTAAAATAGCCAGAAATCTCATGTAGCATTTATGTCTTCCTTTAAAATCTTTTAAGTATATTCTATAAAAATAATCTTACCGAAGAAAAATAAAATTTAAAATAGCCAGAAATCTCATGTAGCATTTATGTCTTCCTTTAAAATCTTTTAAGAATATTCTATAAAAATAATCTTACCGAAGAAAAATAAAATTTAAAATAGCCAGAAATCTCATGTAGCATCAGAGGTGTTTCGAAACAAAAAAATCTTCGAAAATCGGAAATCGAAAATCGAAAGTAATCCAAAAATATCGAAATCGAAAATCGAAAATATTTTTCAAAATCTTCGAAATCGAAAATCGAAAATCGAAAGAAAAATAACCTCGAAAATCGGAAATCGAAAAACGAAAATCGAAAAAAAATTTTTTTAATAAAAAATGTGAAAATTAATTTTTGTTATGTTAGGTCTCAAGTGGATCTCTCATCATGAGATCTGTGTGTTTATTAAAGCAGAGCTAGGTCGCTTACATCATCCACCTTAATTCATGCAAATCCTCCAATATACTAGACTACCTGAATTCAAGCAAATAACAATAACCGGAGCCGAAGCATAATATTGTTAATAGATCAGGGATTCCTCCGATTAGCGCCGCAGGCGAAAATTTTGAGAATTTTGGAAGACTAAGTCACCAGACTTCTTCCTTTTTAGCGCCGCAGGCGAAAATTTTGAAAATTTTGGAGGATCCTTAAGAAAAAAATCTTCCTTTTCTGCGCCGCAGGCGAAAATTTTGAAGATTTTGGAAGATCCTTAAGCCAAATTTCTTCCTTTTTTTGCGCCGCAGGCGAAAATTTTTTAAATTTATGATGGCCGATAAGTCAGAATTCCTACTTTTTGGCGCCAAAAATTCAAATTTTTTTAAAAATTCGGAAATCGAAAATCGAAAATATCGCAAAATTTCGAAAATCGGAAATCGAAAATCGAAAGGAAAAAACCCTCGAAAATCGAAAATCGAAATCGAAAATCGAAATTTCGAAACAGCTCTGTGTAGCATTTATGTCTTCCTTTAAAATCTTTTAAGTATATTCTATAAAAATAATCTTACCGAAGAAAAATAAAATTTAAAATAGCCAGAAATCTCATGTAGCATTTATGTCTTCCTTTAAAATCTTTTAAGAATATTCTATAAAAATAATCTTACCGAAGAAAAATAAAATTTAAAATAGCCAGAAATTTCATGTAGCATTTAGCAGAAATTTAGCAAAAAAAAATAGCCAGAAATCTTCCTTTATAATCTTTTAAGAATATTCTATAAAAATAATCTTACCGAAGAAAATAAAATTTAAAATAGCCAGAAATCTCATGTAGCATTTATGTCTTCCTTTAAAATCTTTTAAGAATATTCTATAAAAATAATCTTACCGAAGAAAAATAAAATTTAAAATAGCCAGAAATCTCATGTAGCATTTATGTCTTCCTTTAAAATCTTTTAAGTATATTCTATAAAAATATCTTACCGAAGAAAAATAAAATTTAAAATAGCCAGAAATCTCATGTAGCATTTATGTCTACCTTTAAAATCTTTTAAGTATATTCTATAAAAATAATCTTACCGAAGAAAAATAAAATTTAAAATAGCCAGAAATCTCATGTAGCATTTATGTCTTCCTTTAAAATCTTTTAAGTATATTCTATAAAAATAATCTTACCGAAGAAAAATAAAATTTAAAATAGCCAGAAATCTCATGTAGCATTTATGTCTTCCTTTAAAATCTTTTAAGTATATTCTATAAAAATAATCTTACCGAAGAAAAATAAAATTTAAAATAGCCAGGAATCTCATGTAGCATTTATTGTAGCATTTATTCCACTTTCTCTGTCAATATGAAACTGACCATGTTGCAGCTAAGAAATTGGTAAACATATACAATTAATTTTCCATTTAGACCAATTAATGAACAGCATTTAATTGTTAGTTAAGAACAATGAAAAAGTTTGTTCGTTGTTGTTGGGTGCTTGTTCACAAGAACAATAAAACACACAACGCAATGAACAAAGACAATTAAATATTACTTCGACTGAATCACTTGGACTTTTTGGGGGGTGATTTTCTATCTACAGTGATTAGATGTCTCTCTTCTGGGCGCCTGTATTGTGATCGGCTGGGGGCAGAGAAACGTCTCATTGTCTTTTCCCAAAATGAGCTCATTTTCTGCGTCTTTTACATACGTTAAAGTGGAAACACAAAGGCGGCCTGAAGAGAGACATAAGTATAACACCGAAACAGAAAATCGTCCAACACTACTTGGAACAATTGATTGATCATTTATAACAATGAACAATTGTTCATTTGGAACAATGACCAATTAATTTGTCTGTTAGAAACTAATTGTACATATAACAAATAAAATCTTTAATATTTCCCAATTAAACTCATTCAGATTTTCCAAACATTAAATTCTCGTTGTGGCTTAAAATCGCTTTCCGGAGTGCTCTACTGTGCATCTCAAAATAGAAATAATCAACAATGCTGTCAGGATTTGGATTTAATTTCCCCACAACTTTTGGTTCTCTATTTTAAAATTTTGGAAAAAAATTAATTTAAAAAGGTCGGAAGTCGCTGTCTTCGAATCTGTGATGTCTCAACTTGATCGTTTAACCAAAGACGACACCACTAGTCTGTATAATTAGAACGTGATTATGTACTGCCATCATTCTGGAATTCGGGAAATGTAGAGAGATTGAATGGGGAAAGAATAGAAATTTTGGTACCTTGTATAAACTCTCCCCACAACGTCCACAAATGTTTGTCAGCAAATTTACCTTCTCCTTCCTTCTTTTTCACATGATAAAATTGGTCATCAAGTCAAAAATTAATTTTATTTATAGAGCAGTCAATATGTGAAACGGATCATCTTAATTTGTTTCTAGAATTTTTTAGATCAGTGAAATTTTTTCGCTACCTAAACTTAATATTAGGGTCGGAAGTTTGTTAGAAGTAGGATTGGGGTTTTCGAGTCGGGCCGAGCTTCGAGTTACTTTTTCGGGCCTCATTTTTATCGGGTACTCGTACTTTCATACATAGTGATCATTATTAAATATACCGTATTTCCTGAAATAGTACTCCAGGAGTACTATTATTCAACCCTCCTCCAAAAGGGAGTATTATTAAAGAAGGGAGTTCTAATTCAGCTGGGAGTACTAATTTTCGACCTTCCTCAATGTTTTTATTGGAAAATTTATTTCAAAATTCTGTATATTTAAACCAATTAGACTGCAAATTAGTGTAAAATTGAGTAGGTGTCGGGATATTTAAACACAATTGACTAAATAAGAGTTAGTGAGGGACCTCAAAAAGGATATTGTTGGATCCATGATTTTAAGATTTATTTTAATGTTTTCCCTTTTAATTTAAACTATTCCCTCAAAACATATTTTAAATGTTTCTTTACATTTTATCAGTTTTTACAACATTTCCCCAAAACATTATTTAAACTTATTTCTCTTTAAAGTTTTCTTATCAACCTTTTTCTTAACCTACATTTGTATATATTTCAAACTTGTAAATACTTCACTTCTCTTAACTTCCCGCCCTTTGTCACTTATATAAATAGCTTTTTACTTTTCTAAATTTTGCTTTAGTCTGAACTAGTCTTCTGTAGATAAATAGTTTAATTAATTTGTTGGAGTTAATTTGATTAGTTCCTCATTAAATTGAGAGTTTGAAACTAATAAATATATTGAGATCGGGGACATAATAGATATCGTTGGATTTGGAGTGATTCGAGGGATAAAAGGGGATTTTTAGTGATTAAGTAGGATATGGTGGATTAAGTTCGATATCGAAAAATATAGAGGGATTAAGAAGGATATTGATGATTTTGGGGATTAGGAGTTATATCAGGGGATTTGGGTATTAAAAGAGTTATCGCAGATTTGAGGTAATAAAGTTGCATATCGTGCAGTTTGATTGGAATTAAAGAATAATGAATAAATTTTTTGGGATTTAGTAGTTCCATCTTGAACTCCCAAAATCCAATTTTATGCACTTCATCCTCTCATATGTGTCAAATTCTATTGATATACCGTATTTCCTCAATTAAAATGACATGGCATTCTATTTTTCAATCACTTCAAAGTTGGCATTCTATTAGAGGGTGTCATTCAAATAGAGGGTGGAACTGTATTTTTCGATGAGAAAATTTTAAAATTTGTATAATTTTTGGACCATTTCGATAAATAAAATTGTAAAAATTCTATAAAATCTTATTGAATATTCTATCAAATTTCGAATAATTCAAAAATTTAACTGCTTTGATGATTAAGGAGGACTTGGAGAGGACAAGGGATTTTCGGAAATATCAGGAGTAAAGGAGATATCAAGTGATTATGAAGATATGGATATGATATTTAAGGGATAGGAAGTAGATTAAGTAAGAGACTCGAAAAGGTATTGAGGGATTTGTAACGAATCAAAGTGATAGGTTAAGTCGTGGCGATATCGATGGATTTATAGGGCTTAAGAAGTTTAAGAGAGCTTTAAAATTATTTAAAAGTTCATCTTGAATGGGATATCTTTCTATATTTGTAAAATTTCGGCATAGACCTGGGTGGAATTCTAATGCTACGGTTTTGCAAAAATATTCTTTTTTTTCGATATTTTTGAGATTTTCAGTATACTATCGAGTATTTATATCATAACTTTTTTATCAATCGGTCAAAAATTCTGATTTTGTTATGTTTTAGAGCTTTTGATTCTCTATCAAATGATACCA
Source organism: Meloidogyne arenaria (assembly GCA_036172955.1). Lineage (NCBI taxonomy): Eukaryota > Metazoa > Nematoda > Chromadorea > Rhabditida > Meloidogynidae > Meloidogyne > Meloidogyne arenaria. Next base: position 961,780 of record JARQAB010000003.1, read on the forward strand.
AAAACATGAAAAAGTGACCATTTCTTGATGAGTAGGGCTCGTCCCATATAGTTAGAAAAAATTTTGGGGAAAATCGAGGCATTTAAGGGATTAAGAGGGTATTATATCAATATGCGGGTCACTCTTGAGCAAGAAAATCCCCTAATATGCCTCATACTTCTTTATTCCCTCAAATTCCTTTATCCACCTTTAATCCAATGATATAGAGTTGATTAAATAAAAGTATTCAAAAAGTAAATTTCATCCTCATTTATAAGTTTTTTCAAACATAGGAGAGTTTATTTTAGGGAAGTTTTATTAAGGGGGAAGTACTAATTCAGGGGGAGTACTAATGTTTAACACACCTCCAAATGGGAGTATTATTAAAGGGGGGAGTTCTAATTAAGGGGGAGTAATATTACAGGAAATACGGTACATTCCAGTTTTCAAAGTCATTTCTCATTAATCGATATTGTATCGCTAATCGAAAATTGTCATTGGGTCACCTCCATTGGGTATAGGGATGACTATAATCAACTTGCAAACGTGCCGTCGCTTGACCAGTTTATAAACTCGTACCAAAATTCGTACTTAGGTACAAATATGAGTACGAGCAAAAAATAGGCTGGTACGAAGTACGAGCCAAAAATTAGCAGGTACGAGACGAGACCAAAATTCAACTCGTACTTTCGTATTTGGGGTTAATGAAAAATTCAATAAATACATACGTATGATTTCTTTCAATAGCGAGTACGAGCTTTCAATAGCGAGCCGAGTACGAGCAAATCTGAAATTCATAAACACCGGTCCTTGTGCGTCTTAATCAGTCGTCAGTAACTCTATTACACGCGAATCATAAAAAGGAAAACGGTTTCTGTCATGATCATCTAAATATCTGGAAAATTAAATATTTGCTCGTTAGGCCTTGTGCAGGCCATAAAATTATGAAATTAAATTTTTTAACATAAAAATCTAATTTTATTTTTTTGACATTAGAGTATCCTCAAATGTCTGATCCTCAAATGTCTGGTCCTCAAAAGTTAAATTCTCATGTTTTAACTTAATCGTTATCATAAGGAAAGGTAAGGAGAAGGAAAAGAAGTAAAGAAGGAAAAGATAAATCTGCGGTCAAACATTTGCGGACGTTGTGTGAAGTTAAGCGCAAGTATCGAAATTTTTATGAATGGTATTATAAATATGGGAACAAAGAAATTTATCATTTTTTAATTTTTGCATCAATTGTCAATATATAATTTTTAATAAAACTGAAATATTTTAATAAAATAACTGTTTTATCAATAAGTAATTGAGGAGAGATTGTTTATCAGAGGTTGTTTTAAACGTGTTTGTTTTATTCAAACATTTTTCAACACACATTTTCGAACAAGTGATTGTCGGAGCGACTCCAAACTTTTGGGATACATATTAAGGTACTTATAGGTTATGCGCCCACAAACTGAGTGCCAGTCGAATTTGATCGGCTATAACTTTCTGATGCATGATCCAATTCAAATACATCTTATATCATTCGAAAACTTTTATGTTACTTTTTCGTTACTTTTATGTTACTTTATATATCAATATATAAGTTTACTGGAATTTTTGTAGATTTTTCCTATTGTTGGAAATAGCTTTTTTGGAAAGTGGACGTATACTTTTCGTAGGCCGAAAACACAAATTTTGGTCTAAAATTTAAAAATTCTAAAAAATTTTTAAATAAAAATTCTGCAAAAAACCATACACATCTTGTTAGTATTGAATAAAAGGTGTGTATTTAAATATATTCAGAAAATTCGTATCAATATAAATGAAAAAATTCCGAAAAAAGGGCTCCCGGACAATCCGTCAGTGGACAATCCTGCAGTGGAAAATCCGTCAGTGGACAATCCGGCAGTGGAAAATCCGTCAGTGGACAATCCGTCAGTGGTCGGACAATGCGTCAGTGGACAATCCGTCAGTAAACAAATTCATAATTCCTACCTATACCCAAACTACTTGGCCAAAAATTTTCATTTTATCGTGTGTGGGATTATAAGAGATATCAAAAAATGGGAGATTAATGATGAATTCGGCAGATTTAGCTTGAATAACAGGATATCAATGGTCTTGGGTTATATCTGGGATACAAAGATATTGGAATTATGGAAATATGAGATTTATAGTATTATGGTGGTTGTCGAGGAATTTGTGAGATTAAGATGGATTTCGGGGATTAAGTGCGATATCAAGGGATATAGGCGGATTAGGAGGATTTGGAGGTTGTTCCATGATATCCATCTAAAAACAATCTCTCTTATTCATAGATTTCCCACAATCACACGATATTCATCCAAATCCAATATAATCCAACACGTTAAGCATGTAAATCTAATCCATCCAAATCCCTCCCCTATATCCTTCTAAATCCATCGACATTCGCTTGATTCAAACAAATTGCCCAATACATATTTTTCAAAACCTCTGATATCCTTTTAATTTTTCCTATCTGCCGATTAATTTTTTGTAGAATTTTACAATAAGTAGAAACCAAATTTTTACAAGGGTGCTTATACTTTCTTAACACCTTAACTTCGAGAAAATTCAATTTTAAAATTTTTAGATCGATAAAAATTTCTGAAACTTTAATTTTATTGACGGTTTGGATCGCTGCTAATGTAGGAAAAAAATAGAACATTTAATGTTTAGGGATTGTGGATTTTTTAGAAAAATTTAGGGGTGCTTATACTTTATTAACAGAGTGTATATGTATATGAGCACTGGAATTTGAATTTTTATTGAATTAATTTCAATAACCCTAAACTTTTCATAATATGTATTAAAATTTTGCCCATCAAACCGGCTGAGGGGCAAAACAAGGAATGCCAAAACAAGAACGACAAAACATTGAAAAGATAAAACACGGAACGACCGGTAACGGTCCATATATTTTAATTTACCAAAAATTACTGATGTCAATAATCATTTTTTGATAACAGGATTTTTTCAAATCAAAATAGTATTATTAAATATCTGAATTTATCCAAAAATAAATTTATAAAGGCAAATTAAAATAAATTTACATATATGGATATAAAATTAAAAATATTTAATCCCATAAATTGACAAAACATGGAAAGTACAAAACACGGAATGTCCGAATTACGGCCCATATCAAAACACGGTCTTACAAGAACATGGAACGACCAAATCATGCAATGACTAAAACACGGTTCAGAGAAATTATTGTCAGAATATTTTGAAAAAAATTATTTGATGATAAACCAAACGATGATTACCGTAAATCCTTAAAATAAGCACCGGGGCTTTCGATCGACATCTAGAGGGGCTTATTTTGAGGGGGGGGGCTTATTCTAGAGAGGGGGCTTATTTTAGAGGGGAGGCCTATTTTAGAAGATTATATTGTTGTTGAATTCTTAAAAAATTCAGATATTTAATAATACTATTTTGATTTGAAAAAATCCTGTTATCAAAAAATGATTATTGACATCAGTAATTTTTGGTAAATTAAAATATATGGACCGTTACCGGTCGTTCCGTGTTTTATCTTTTCAATGTTTTGTCGTTCTTGTTTTGGCATTCCTTGTTTTGCCCCTCAGCCGGTTTGATGGGCAAAATTTTAATACATATTATGAAAAGTTTAGGGTTATTGAAATTAATTCAATAAAAATTCAAATTCCAGTGCTCATATACATATACACTCTGTTAATAAAGTATAAGCACCCCTAAATTTTTCTAAAAAATCCACAATCCCTAAACATTAAATGTTCTATTTTTTTCCTACATTAGCAGCGATCCAAACCGTCAATAAAATTAAAGTTTCAGAAATTTTTATCGATCTAAAAATTTTAAAATTGAATTTTCTCGAAGTTAAGGTGTTAAGAAAGTATAAGCACCCTTGTAAAAATTTGGTTTCTACTTATTGTAAAATTCTACAAAAAATTAATCGGCAGATAGGAAAAATTAAAAGGATATCAGAGGTTTTGAAAAATATGTATTGGGCAATTTGTTTGAATCAAGCGAATGTCGATGGATTTAGAAGGATATAGGGGAGGGATTTGGATGGATTAGATTTACATGCTTAACGTGTTGGATTATATTGGATTTGGATGAATATCGTGTGATTGTGGGAAATCTATGAATAAGAGAGATTGTTTTTAGATGGATATCATGGAACAACCTCCAAATCCTCCTAATCCGCCTATATCCCTTGATATCGCACTTAATCCCCGAAATCCATCTTAATCTCACAAATTCCTCGACAACCACCATAATACTATAAATCTCATATTTCCATAATTCCAATATCTTTGTATCCCAGATATAACCCAAGACCATTGATATCCTGTTATTCAAGCTAAATCTGCCGAATTCATCATTAATCTCCCATTTTTTGATATCTCTTATAATCCCACACACGATAAAATGAAAATTTTTGGCCAAGTAGTTTGGGTATAGGTAGGAATTATGAATTTGTTTACTGACGGATTGTCCACTGACGCATTGTCCGACCACTGACGGATTGTCCACTGACGGATTTTCCACTGCCGGATTGTCCACTGACGGATTTTCCACTGCAGGATTGTCCACTGACGGATTGTCCGGGAGCCCTTTTTTCGGAATTTTTTCATTTATATTGATACGAATTTTCTGAATATATTTAAATACACACCTTTTATTCAATACTAACAAGATGTGTATGGTTTTTTGCAGAATTTTTATTTAAAAATTTTTTAGAATTTTTAAATTTTAGACCAAAATTTGTGTTTTCGGCCTACGAAAAGTATACGTCCACTTTCCAAAAAAGCTATTTCCAACAATAGGAAAAATCTACAAAAATTCCAGTAAACTTATATATTGATATATAAAGTAACATAAAAGTAACGAAAAAGTAACATAAAAGTTTTCGAATGATATAAGATGTATTTGAATTGGATCATGCATCAGAAAGTTATAGCCGATCAAATTCGACTGGCACTCAGTTTGTGGGCGCATAACCTATAAGTACCTTAATATGTATCCCAAAAGTTTGGAGTCGCTCCGACAATCACTTGTTCGAAAATGTGTGTTGAAAAATGTTTGAATAAAACAAACACGTTTAAAACAACCTCTGATAAACAATCTCTCCTCAATTACTTATTGATAAAACAGTTATTTTATTAAAATATTTCAGTTTTATTAAAAATTATATATTGACAATTGATGCAAAAATTAAAAAATGATAAATTTCTTTGTTCCCATATTTATAATACCATTCATAAAAATTTCGATACTTGCGCTTAACTTCACACAACGTCCGCAAATGTTTGACCGCAGATTTATCTTTTCCTTCTTTACTTCTTTTCCTTCTCCTTACCTTTCCTTATGATAACGATTAAGTTAAAACATGAGAATTTAACTTTTGAGGACCAGACATTTGAGGATCAGACATTTGAGGATACTCTAATGTCAAAAAAATAAAATTAGATTTTTATGTTAAAAAATTTAATTTCATAATTTTATGGCCTGCACAAGGCCTAACGAGCAAATATTTAATTTTCCAGATATTTAGATGATCATGACAGAAACCGTTTTCCTTTTTATGATTCGCGTGTAATAGAGTTACTGACGACTGATTAAGACGCACAAGGACCGGTGTTTATGAATTTCAGATTTGCTCGTACTCGGCTCGCTATTGAAAGCTCGTACTCGCTATTGAAAGAAATCATACGTATGTATTTATTGAATTTTTCATTAACCCCAAATACGAAAGTACGAGTTGAATTTTGGTCTCGTCTCGTACCTGCTAATTTTTGGCTCGTACTTCGTACCAGCCTATTTTTTGCTCGTACTCATATTTGTACCTAAGTACGAATTTTGGTACGAGTTTATAAACTGGTCAAGCGACGGCACGTTTGCAAGTTGATTATAGTCATCCCTATACCCAATGGAGGTGACCCAATGACAATTTTCGATTAGCGATACAATATCGATTAATGAGAAATGACTTTGAAAACTGGAATGTACCGTATTTCCTGTAATATTACTCCCCCTTAATTAGAACTCCCCCCTTTAATAATACTCCCATTTGGAGGTGTGTTAAACATTAGTACTCCCCCTGAATTAGTACTTCCCCCTTAATAAAACTTCCCTAAAATAAACTCTCCTATGTTTGAAAAAACTTATAAATGAGGATGAAATTTACTTTTTGAATACTTTTATTTAATCAACTCTATATCATTGGATTAAAGGTGGATAAAGGAATTTGAGGGAATAAAGAAGTATGAGGCATATTAGGGGATTTTCTTGCTCAAGAGTGACCCGCATATTGATATAATACCCTCTTAATCCCTTAAATGCCTCGATTTTCCCCAAAATTTTTTCTAACTATATGGGACGAGCCCTACTCATCAAGAAATGGTCACTTTTTCATGTTTTTGGTATCATTTGATAGAGAATCAAAAGCTCTAAAACATAACAAAAAATCAGAATTTTTGACCGATTGATAAAAAAGTTATGATATAAATACTCGATAGTATACTGAAAATCTCAAAAATATCGAAAAAAAAGAATATTTTTGCAAAACCGTAGCATTAGAATTCCACCCAGGTCTATGCCGAAATTTTACAAATATAGAAAGATATCCCATTCAAGATGAACTTTTAAATAATTTTAAAGCTCTCTTAAACTTCTTAAGCCCTATAAATCCATCGATATCGCCACGACTTAACCTATCACTTTGATTCGTTACAAATCCCTCAATACCTTTTCGAGTCTCTTACTTAATCTACTTCCTATCCCTTAAATATCATATCCATATCTTCATAATCACTTGATATCTCCTTTACTCCTGATATTTCCGAAAATCCCTTGTCCTCTCCAAGTCCTCCTTAATCATCAAAGCAGTTAAATTTTTGAATTATTCGAAATTTGATAGAATATTCAATAAGATTTTATAGAATTTTTACAATTTTATTTATCGAAATGGTCCAAAAATTATACAAATTTTAAAATTTTCTCATCGAAAAATACAGTTCCACCCTCTATTTGAATGACACCCTCTAATAGAATGCCAACTTTGAAGTGATTGAAAAATAGAATGCCATGTCATTTTAATTGAGGAAATACTTTTTCTTAAAATCCCAAAAAAGTTTCTTTACTTTCTATATTTTCAAAAATTCAAAACCTTTTTCCTCTTTCAAGTGAAATTTTGTAAAATTAGAATTTTTAACATTTATATTTTGTTAATACATACACTTTTTGAACGGAAAATATAAGTTATATTGCATTCTTGTCTTTTTGCTCACTATTTACATTCTATTTGGGTACCTAGATTAAAGTTTTTAAGACCTTATGTCGTATCACTAATGATTAGTTGCTCTGTAGTCTCGTCAGAGATCCTTTTATTCAGTGGTCAGACTCGTCAGCTCTTCGGTATGGCTCCCTTAAAAATCTGGTTAAATAGCAGGTTTGTGACTTGTAACAGGTTTTTGTGTTACAAATGTAGTTCATTCGAATGAGTTATGATAACTGAGACAAATTAGAGGGAAAGAAGGTATTACGGGATCAAATTAGAGACTCATGAAAATTGAAAACCATGGGGAAACTAAACTCGTTGAGCTATGTCGAATGTCTGTTGTTCTTATAATCGAATTTTTCACTCCAAAAAATCAGCTTGGCCACCATGCTTTTCAATTTACAAAAGGCTTTATCAACCTATTCACCAGGGCTGAATCCGCTTCCGCCTTCCGTAGAATTCCGCTTTTTTTAATTCTATTATCATAGTGAAGATTGTCTGGTGCAAAGAGTCCGGATTTGGTTCGCTTCCGGATCTGGATATCACGGGATTTCGGATCAGCTATCCTGGTATTCCCAAGGATTTGCCAACACTATTCTAAGTTAATACATTTTTTAGATTTAACTACACAGTTAAGATCTAGGGAAACTTATTTTCACATAAGAATTTTGGATTTAATTTTAAATAACAAATTTATTTTTCTTCCGCTTCCGTCAAATTCCGCCTTTTTTGAACCCTCCGCGGCTGTACTTTAGCCGGTGGCCGGTTCGAAACCAATTCGAAATATATACCATTCGATTCGTCTCGGCGAGCTGAGTCGAATGGTACCACTCCCAGGGTTCGGAAACGCCTTTGGACCCTGGGAGTGGTACCATTCGACTCAGCTCGTCGAGACGAATCGAATGGTATATATTTCGAACCGGTTTCGAACCGGCCACCGGCTAAAGTATATCCCCCTCCGCTTCCGCCTTCCGTTTGCCGCTTTTTTATTTTATTCCGCATTCTGCCGCTGCTGCCTTCCACTTAAAATTCAAAATTCACCACTAGTTTACTAAGTTTAGAGAGCTCATATGAAAAATCAAAAAATGTTACAAAGACACAAAACCGCTGTTTAATCAGATTTTTAAAAAAGAGCTTACTTACAAGACTGCCTTCTGGGGCGTATAATAAGAAGGTGGTTAGGTAACCATCGTAACCGACGTGACCCTACGCCACGAGTTTTTCTCAATTTTTTCTTATTTCACTCTATTTAGGGAAAATATCATAACTTCTTTTAAAATGATGACAAAAATTTTTTATTTTTGCCAAAATATAAATTGGAATCTTATCTATTATTTACCAAAAACTCAAAAATTCTCAAAAAACTACTTTTTCTTAAAAAATGACAAGAAAATAGTACCTTTTATTAAAAATTGTCACAAATTGATTTTATATTCTTCTAAAATAGAAGAATATTTTACCGAAATTGAAGAAAAATTTTTGGGCTGAAGTAAATTGACAAATTTTTGAAAAATTTTAATTTCTTTTCAAAAATATCAATAATTTTTGAAATAAATCTTATTTTTACAAAAAATACCGAAAATAGGTGATAATAGAGTGAAAAAATGATAAAAACATCCAGAAGTTTACAACCTATTTAAGGTTCCAAAACGCCAAAATAGGTTCAAATAGTTGACAATAACTACCCATAAACAAAAGATTTTTAAAAAGAGCAACGATTGAGCTCAATTCATCATGAATATTTCGCAAAAATTTTAAAACCTAAAAATCCGATCATTTGTTATGATTATATTCGTTACTTTCGGTTATACGCCCACAAACTGAGTGACATTCGTCAGTGATTGGCTATAAATTTTTTGAGCTTTATACAATTTAAATAGATTTTATATCATTCCAAAGTCCTCTACCTTTTTCTATAGGATTGATCATATCTGATCACCTAATTAAAAGTTATATCACAATAAGTCCTGTTATTATGTGTTTTTCATATTTATCGAGTTAAGACTTATTAAAGATTTATTATACATGATACATCAACTTAGAAAAAAGACAGTTTATCGAGGGCTTTCGAATGATATAAGATTTATTTGAATTGGATCAAGCATCAACAGGTTAAAGTCAAGCAATGTCGGATGGCACTCAGTTTATGGGCGTATAACAGATAAGGGGGTAATATCCGATCTTTTTATCGGATATTAATATCCGATCTTTTTTTATTTTCGAATATTTTCTGTTTCGATTTTTAGGGAGGTTATATCCGAACTTTTTATAAATTTCATAAAAATTATAGCAACGGAAGCTAGCGATGATAGAGGAATTGGCCATATGGTAGAACACCTTGTTTTCATGCGGAGCAAAAAGTACCCTTATAAGGGGTTCTTGGATACTGTGCTCAATCTTTGTAAGTTTAATATTATGTTTACCCTAACAAGCTTACCTCCCTAAAGCCTTAATGTTATTGTTCGATAATTTAATTAGAATTAAAAGCAGCGTAGCTGTTTCGAAATTTCGAAAAAATTTCGATTTTCGAATATTTTTCTGTTTCATTCCGCAAACAAACTAAATCCCCCTTATCCACCTTAATCCTCAAAATCCACATTAGACCCACCAAATCCCCAGATTAAATAATTATAGAGGGATAACGAGGAGTTAGAGGTATAACGGGGAACATCCAAATCCACCTATATTTCCCTTAATCAGTTAAATCCACATTAATATTTCTAAATCCTTTGAATAAACGCGTACTGTTTGTAGATGAAAGATGGCACCAAATTTTAATTATTTTTTATTCAAAATAAGAAAAATTTAAGCGAAAATTTCTCGAAATGGCTCAGTCCCGGGCAGCGACGGGCGGTGTGTATAAAGGGCAGGGACGTAATCAACGCGAGGCGGATCGCTAGTTGGCATCGTTTACGGTCAGAAATAGGGCGGTATCTGATCGCCTTCGAACTACTGATTTTTGTTCTTGATTAATAAAGACATTCTTGGCAAATGCTTTCGCTGAAGTTTGTCTGGCCACGGTCCAAGAATTTCACCTCTCACGGGGCCATAGAATGCCCACGTTTTTCTCGGTTAACCATTATCTCAGTCCGTAAATCAATAAAACTAAACCGAAACCGTTTTCTATTATTCCATGCACGATCATTCAATAGCCTGTTAAGAATCCTGTAAAGGACTCAAAACCGAACATTACGAAAAATCGATAACACAGAAACTCCCGAAGGGTTACAGTATACCGATACGAATCCAACTACGAGCTTTTTAACAGCAGCAATAATTCTATGTACCTCCTCATGGAGGGATATAATATTGTATTTACCTCAGTTGAGTCTCATTATACATAACTAAGACGGAACAAAGATATCGAGGGATTTTGGGGAGATAACAAAGATGAGGTGCATTAATTCTTCCGTGCTTTGGAGGGATATCATGGAATATGGATTCAGGTTGAAGGACGGTTGTATCCCGAAGGGATCAAAAATCATTCAAATAAAATAATTTGGAATTTGAAAAATATTTGATTTTATGCAAATCGACCAATCAAATTTCAAGTCAAATAGTCTGAAAAAAATTTGATCTCAAATTATCTAATAAAAATTCATTAAATTATTTGATCAAATCCAAATTTCCTTCTAAATCCTCTGACTTCCTTTAATCTGTGATATTCATTAATCAAATCTAATTCCCTGATATAAACGATTTAGGTTTATGAAGCATGTCAGGTGATTTAGGAAATTTAGATGTATAAGTGAATTTGATAGATTAAGAGTGATATCATGGATTAGGTGAGAGTAAACATTTTTACTGAACTAGAGATCGGACCAAACAAATATTTGATCTCTAAGCCGACCATAACGAATACAAGTCCGATATTGTGTAAACCGTACTAATTTGAGACTAATTTTCTGGAAGGTGTTTAATGGGATTAAGTGGGATCAAGGGGGATTCGATGAGATACTACTGATATCCTTCTTAATTCTCGGTTAAAAATTTCTCGGTCCTTCTTAATTCATTTTTTTGTCGGTCCTTCTTAATTCTCGGATCCGTTGATTTCCATTGAAAATTTTTTCTTTCTAAATTCATTGAAAAATTGAAATTTTCTATGGATATGGATAACAAAAGCCGTGTCATGTGAAGTGTTATTAAAAGAATATTTAAATTTACTGATGAAAAATTATTTAAAGAATTTTTAAATTTAAAATGAGAATTTATGAGAGAAGAGACCTCTATATCCTTCCATTAGGATTTAGCTTTTTAGGACCACAGGAGAAAAAAGGTTCGATTTCAGACAAAAAATACGAGAACGAGATGCGAGATACCCTCTAGATGGATAAATTTTTATTTAAAAATTTATCCAAATTTTTATTTAAAAATTTATCCATCTAAAAAATTTATCCATCTTAAAAGTTTATAACAGACAAAAAATTGGGAAAATATTTATGAATTTTTATAAAATTAAAAAAATTTCTATCATAGATAAGGTCAGTCAAAAATTTAATCTGAGGCACACATTCAGAATGATAAAAATTTTAATTCTACACGCGGATATTGAGGATATGGTCGGATATGTTAAATTCGGATCTGGCCTAATAATTATTAGACGGGAAAACGAAAAAGACTTCGCTAACTTAATGGTTGCAACGAAAAATCGGATATACTTTAGCCGGGTGTCTATTCAAAACTCCTCAATATGTATACCATTCGATTCGTCTCAGCGAGCTAAGTCGAATGGTATCACTCTCTATCTTTGGAAATGTCTGAGCCGAGATATAGGTTCTTAAAAACCGAGAACCCATAGGCACTAGAAAATGGAAGAAATATGCTTAAAATTTAAAGGAGATGCCGAAGAATTTGGGCGAGATGTTTGGGATAAAAATGAATATCGAGGATATAGTATGAATTAAAGAGGATTTAAGAAGGATTAAGGAGGACGGGATATAGGTGGTGTATCAAGGGATTTTCATGATATCAGGTGACTGTATATCATCTATTGTATCATTTATAAGCTATAGTCGGCTAATAAAGTGCCAAATTTTTTGAAAATTAAAATTTTTATTTTTTTTCGTTTCTTTTCGTACGATTTTGGTTTTTCGTTTTGTTTCGTCCGAGAAAAATTTTGAGTTTCGCGTCTGATCAGAATGAGTACAATTTAAACTCTTTAACGAGTATCAAGTAGAGGGCAGGTCTGGTGACAGATGCCGCGGTAATTCCAGCTCTGCTAATAAATAGAATTATTGCTGCGGTTAAAAAGCTCGTAGTTGGATTCGTATCGGTATACTGGAACTCTTCGGACGTTTCTGTGTTATCAATTTTTCGTAATGTTCGGTTTTGAGTCCTTTACAGGATTCTTAACAGGCATTGCAAGTTTACTTTGAACAAATCAGAGTGCTTCAAACTGGGGTTTTCGCTTGAATGACGTGCATGGATAATAGAAAACGGTTTCGGTTTAGTTTTATTGTTTTACGGACTGAGATAATGGTTAACAGAGAAAAACGTGGCATTCTATGGCCCCGTGAGAGGTGAATCTTGGACCGTGGCCAGTCAAACTACAGCGAAAGCATTTGCCAAGAATGTCTTTATTAATCAAGAACGAAAGTCAGAGGTTCGAAGGCGATCAGATAAGCCCTATTTTTGACCGTAAACGATGCCAACTAGCGATCCGTCTCGCGTTTCGGGTTGGAAAATTTTCTTTTCGGGTATCGGGTTTCGGGTACAAAAAAGGCCGGGTTTCGGGCGGCAACCCTGGTATCCATGCGTACCATTCGTATCCATCTGATTAAAAACAGTATCCATATTCATCCGTATCAGAATATCCGGATATTATCCGTACCCATGAGCAGGTCTGATTTCAGTTCACTAAAAGCCTTTTAGGTTATTCACCAGAAAAATCGAATGCAACAACTACCCATGATAGTATATTCTTTGATTTTTCGACCATTGCTACACAACCTTTATTAAAAGTTCTAGAAATTTATTTTGATAATTTGTTGGAACCAATTTTTTCAGTAAGTTTTATAATTTTTAATTTTTATACTAGGGTTTCACAAAACCGTTTAGCTAAACGTAAACGGTATACGTTAAACGGGTTTTTGGTAAAAATAAACGCAACGGTATACGGGTCTCAAACGGCATAAACGGTATACGGTCCTTCTAAACGGCGTTTATTTCGTTTAATTTTTTCCTGAAATTGGTGAGTTAAAACGTGAATTTTTGCCTTCTGACATTCTAAAATCAAAAAATTTTCGCCTGCGGCGCAAAAAAACTAAGAAATCTAGCTTGTTGATATCTTATTTGAGTTCCGGATCTTATTTGAGTTCCGGATCCCGCAACTGGAATTTTTTTGGTCTCTCTATATATTACAGTACGTCCGTGTCGATCGAGTTCATTCCAAAATTTTCGCATCGGCACAAAAATATGGGAAGATCCTTAAGGATCTTCCCATATTTTCAGTTTTCGCCTGCGGCGCAAAAAAGAGTGGAATAGAAGGGAGCGATATAAGATCCACCATTTGACGATATACCCAATACAACGATATCCAATTAATTCCCCGAATTTCATAGATTTTGCTATTAATACACGCAAATCTCACTATAATCAGCCCATATCCGCTTAATCCCTTGATATCCATCTCTTCCTCTGTTATCACTCGATATATTGTTGAATTATAATTTATAGTAAAGAGGGGTGAGCAAAATTATTAATTTTTATTGATTTTTTTGAATTATGAATTATTATTAAAAAATTTTAAAATAAACGGTAAACGGGCGTTTAAACGGGGTCTTCAAAAATAAACGAAACGGTATACGGGTCTCAGATAAACGGCATAAACGGTATACGGTTTTTGCAAAATTAAACTGTTTTGTGCAACCCTGTTTTATACCTTTAATAATTCAATATTTACAAATACTGAGTTGTTTAAGTCAAGGTGAGTCCTTACGGCCATTATCCTATTTGGGTAGAAAGGGTAAAACGTTCAATTTTCTTTTGTAAAAATTTTCATAAAATTCTTCGATAATTCAATCAATATAAATTTCCCAAGTTTTTTACTGAAACTAAATTTTTTCAATTTTTATAAAATTTCACTCAATAATAAGTAGGGCTTCATAAAACATGCAAATGCATGTTTTATGTGAAGATATGCCATGATTAGAAACGCCAAAAATGGTTTTTACTTTGGTCTTTTAGAAGTTACTAAAATGCAAAAATAAAGGCTTACCGTAAAACCTACATTAATTGCCCTCCCTCCAATAATTACCTTAATTCTATTAATACTCCATGCAGCGATAGATCAAACAATAATTACCCCCATCAAACGTCCTAAAACACGTTCAAATTTCAAACCTATTATAATTATCCACCTCAAATAATTACTCCTTCTAGCGGAAGTTGGAATAATAATTACCCATAACCAAATTTTCACTATTTTTAGTGCATCCCCATGGCATATTTTAGGAAATTTGATATTTCTCGGTGCTTTTTTCTGAGCATATATACCGTAAAATCACTAATAGAATGCCATGGCATTCTATTTTTCAATCATCTTCCAGGTTGGCATTCTAATTGAGGGTGGCATTGTATTTTGCGATGAGTAAATTATGAAATTTTCAAAATTTTCGTCTCCTCGGAATCCCTCGATATGACACAACACCGATCTATATCAAATTTAATACATTCACATACACTGATATCACACTTAATTCACCCAAATCCCTTGATCTATCTTCCGAAAATTTAAAAAATAATGCAAAAAACAATTAGATAAATATAAATATTTTATGGGGGGCTAGAGGGGGATTATTTTAGAGAGGTTTGTTATTTTTTCGATCGACCTCTAGAGGAGTGAGGTTATTCTAGAGAAAATACTGTACTTGGAAAATTTTCATCATGTAAAATGGGGATTTTCGAAACCGCTCTATGTTTGTCTACGGGCTCCGGGTGGAAAATCAATGAATACTATTTCGGGAATTCAGGCCGAATTCAGGCCGAAAGGGGATATCACGTGATAACACGTGACTACGAAGGATATCAAGGAATTAAGGATTATCTGGATGGATGATCGTGGGATCCGCCGGAGATGGCTTTGGAGCCGGCTCCGGAGGTAGCTCGTTGAGCCATACCTAGCACAGGTCGTAATACTTCTCTAAGTATTAGACCCTGGGATTATTCTAATTTTAAACGACCTAATGTTGATTTTTAAAATTAAAAGAAAGCCAAATCTGAAACATAGAAAGGTCGTTTATAGAGAATTATTTAAATCGAAAAATTTTATTTAATAATTTTTTCTCGGGTTTAGAGTTTTTATAATTTTAAAAATTTTTTACAAAAGAAATTGAACGTTTTCGGGTCTTTTAGCACACTAATATGCCAATATTTTTAAATGAATTGGAAACGGATAATAAAAAATTTATTTGTTTTGCCCAACTACTTAAGAATAGGAAAAAATTTAGTTCCTGGCCTTCTAAAATTCTTAAAATTTTCGCCTACATGGCTGTACATAGAGTTATTATTAAAATCTAGCACGGTTGCATTTCTTTTACTCGGGCAAATGTTTAAAGTATTTATTGGATTAGATTTTGGCTATTCCCACTTATATTTTCATAAAAAATCCCTCACCACTAGCTTTCTGAAATTTCGAAATTTTTTATATGTATAATGATTAAAAAGAATGAATCAGTCCTTATGGCCTTTTAAATTAAAAAAAATTTTTTAATTTTGGCATTTTGCGTTTTTTAAAAATTTGAAAGTTCGCACATGACAAGTGAAAATTTTGGCGCACGGTCCAGTGGTTGTATATCGGGGATATTAGGGGATCTGAAGTTATCAAACTTTAATCCCTTCAGATTAAATTTTATATTAGGGAAGGATATTTTTTAAATCGTTTTTATTTAAAGGATTCACAATATCTTACTGAGGTACATTACGTCAATCAAGATGGCGGTGATTCCGGTGTTGTTTATTCTGAGCAAATTTCAAAAGAGCACGATATGGATGTGCTTGTAAATCGTTTAATGGACAAATTTTATTATCCTGAAGGTCATCCTTATTCTTTTGAAGCTGGCGGTTTGGCAAGTGAAATTCTCAAGGATAATACCAAATTAGATGAATTGAGGCAATATCATCAGAAATATTTTCATCTAAATAATATGGTAAGTAAATTAGATTTGGTTATTTAAATTTAATAAATTAAATCTGCCAATTCTTTTTCAATAAAGTTTGTTCCAAATAGGTTGACATCCTTTAATTTTTCCGATGATTCAACTTAGATTTGTCTAATTTTTTTAATTTTCTAAAATATTAATTCTGCAGCAAAAATTACCCTATTTTACAAAAAATTTTAGATAAGCAAAAATTTTATCACAAGTTAAGAAAAATTTTCAAAAAATGGGGTGTTTCAAAATATATTGAACATTTTGTAATACTTAACAAAAAAGCCATTAAACAATTACTAAAGAAGAAATAAAAATTTTTAAAGAACATTTCCATTGACATTTAGCATAAAAGAAAAAAACGAAGTCTTTAACTGATTCCTTTATCGAGATCTCAAATCTCGAAAATCAACGGGAAATCGGGGTACAGTACTTCAAAAATTTTTTTACCCCTTAGTGCATATATAAAAAATTTTTTTAGGCCTTTCTAAAAGTCAATAAACTTCGCTAAAAATAGTCCGGGATTTAATTTTTCTATAATACATCTGTTTGAAGTATGTAAAATTAACTTTAAAAAATGCACAAAACCCTCCAAAATACCACGAAAATGTCACTTAAAAATTCCTCTAACATTATCTCCGTGTGTTCTTTATTGTGAAATTTAAGCAAATTTTTGTAGCAAATTTTATTGGCTTTTATAAAGGCCTAAAAGAAAATTTTCATTTATGCCCTAGGGGGGTAAAATATTTATTGAAGTACTGTACCCCGATTTCCCGTTGATTTTCGGGATTTGAGATCTCGATGAAGGAAGTAGTTAAAGACCTCGTTTTTTCCCTTTTATACTATATGTCAATGAAAATGTTCTTAAAATTTTTTATCTCTTCTTTAGTATTTGTTTAATGGTTTTTTTTGTGAAGTTTCATAAACTGTTCAATGTATTTTTGAACACCCCATTTTTGGAACACCCCATTTTGCTTTTCTAAAATTTTTTGTAAAATAGGGTAATTTTGCTTCAGAATTAATATTTTAAAAAATTATAAAAATTAGACAAATCTACATATGCTGACTTAAATTAAAGGATGTCAACCGATTTTGGAACAAACTTTATTGGAAAGGAAAAAAATCTTGAAAAATCCTCCATCTCCACGAATTTTTTGTCTGAAAATTTAAACCTGAGCTAGTTTGTGCAAATTTCGTGGGCTTTCAAATGAGCGTAAACGAAAATTTTTTATATAAGCTCTAGAGGGGTAAAATATTTTTTAAAGTACTGTAGTTTTAAAATACTTAATTTGAATAATGATAATTTATGCCTGGTCCAAAACTGACTTAATTTTGCATTAATAACCGTTTATACAAAATATAGATATAATTATAACCGTTATACAAAACATAAGGAATCCTATACTAAATTTAATAAACTAGAATAATCATAAAAAAGAATTTGCAATCAAACTACTGTGATAAAATAATTTTTTAATGTAAACCCATGTTACCGTTGATATTAATGAATCTAAGTATCAAAATATGTAAAAATCTGTTAAGATTTTTGCGGATTTTTTCATGATTTTGATAATTAAAAACCTGACCTAAATCTGATACATGTAAATTCTACAAGAATCGAAAAAATTATATAACTTACTAGTAGGGTTATTAATTAAAAATAATATTTATTAGAATGAGTGGTAAAATTGAGATTCGTACCCCACATTTTTCATAGAGAAGAAAACCTTATCTATCGATAAGTATCCAGCTCTCCTTTTTAGATCCAGCTAACTTGTTGCAATAAAATCATTTTGGGAATATATGGCCTTACTTATCTAGAGTCTGTTACTCAATCACAATACCGGACCATTTAAAACGAAGAGCTAGGTACTTATCGCCATAAGATTTTATCAGATATTAAAACTGAGCATTTTTGCATCTCTTGGAACGAAAATGGGGGAGGGAAGGGGAGGGGGTACGAAGTTTGATTTTAACGAATGAGCTACTATATTCTGTCATGTAACTGTATAATGTAAATTAGTTTTTTTAAACGGAGTTTTAATGAGATATGACGCCTTCCTTTAATAATCCCGGTTTGCAGTCACTTTTGATAACATATATTATTGTTAAACAATATATTTTAGTTAATTACAATCACTGGCAATGTTAATGAAGAAGAATTAATTAATAAAATTTTATCACTGGAAAGTCTTTATTCTAACAAAATTCCCGACAATTTTACGAGGCCCTTTCAAACAGGACTTGCTCCACTTATATCCCAAACACGAGAAGAACGTATTCCTTATGATGAAGATAAATTAGGTTGGTACATTTCTTATATTAATTATAAATAATGACAGACGGCGTCAAATTACATAAATTTATTATTTTTTTTTGGGGTAAATAAGTTTTAGGGTTCCCTCTTTTCCATATACTTTTTCTTCCTTCCTAAATTCTTCTTCCTTTTTTCTAAATTCCTCCTTTTTTCTTCCTTCCTAAATTTTTCTTCCTTTTCTTCCTTCCTAAATTTGCTTGCGGCATGATTCAAGAGATTTTAATAAAAAAAGATTGGCTTAGACCAACGTACCGCGAGCCCAAGGTACCACAAAGCTATAACTTTATTCAAAATTGTTGAATATGCGACGCTAATTGTAAGTACAGTTCGATGCAACTCGAAGAGCTGAATCGAACCATAGCAGGAAATTTTAACGAAAATTTAACCCCAGAAACTTTTTCTGTTCGAGTGACGGGGTGCTCACATTTTCGCGGTTATAAATTTACGCGGTTTTTGAAAAAATCTTTCGGAACTGTAGTCGGGGTAAGGCGGCGGATTAAAACTCTAATTCCTATACACGAGAATGTCAAAAATATTATTCCGTTAATTTTATTTCGTTTTCGATAATTCCCGATTCTTAAATTTTTTTAATAAATCTGGAATTTTTTTATGATAACATCTTAAAATAATTCTAGATTTTCATCTTTCTGAAAAGTGAATTTCAGTTTTTTAGATACTTAAAATTCAAAAATTTTGCCAGAGCCGCTAGAAAATGATGTTTCTCTTTAATTTTCGAGCGGCTCGCAAAATAAAGATTTCTAGATTTTCGGCTTCCGAAGATTTTATAATGTTTGAGGGTTGACACAAGGGAACAAGCCGTCCGATATTAAAATTTAATCGGGGATTCCCGTTCCTGATTACCTGAATTATTTTGAAAAATTGGGAATTTTTTCGACATTCTGGTGACTCCTCTTTCAAGATTCTCAAAATTTTGGAATGTTCTCAAAAAATATCAAAATTTTTGTCTGTGGCTCTTAAAAAATAAGAAATCTGGTAACTTGGCATTGCAAAATTCTAAAACTTTTCGCCTCCGGTGTGTTCTCTATCAAATTAAAATATTTAATTAATACGCTTTTTTAGAGTTCTTTTCAAAAATACCTGTTAAAAAATAATAAAACAAATGAATCGTTGGCTAGGGTTTACCTTATCAACACATTCAAACTTTAGCCGGTGGCCGGCTCAAACCAATTCGAAATTATACCATTCGATTCGTCCAGAGAGCTGAGCCGAATGACACCAAAATCAACGAAATTTGACTAGATTTGACAAATCTAGGAAAGTTTGTTTTTACCACTTACACAATTCCTTCGCGGAAAAAAGTTTTTGCCGCTGCAGAGGAAGCCGGGCACGTCGAGCGGAACGACGGCCGCCACTTCGCTACGGTCGCCACGAGCGAAGCGAGCACGACCATCGTGCAGCGAAGACCGTGCCCGGCCTACCCTCCGTAGCAGCACAAAAACAGTTTTTCCAGCGAAGATTCTGCTGATTATAACTTTTTCAAAAATTATCCAATCGAGCTGATTTTGATGTTATTCGACTCAGCTCGAAGAGCTTTTTCAAATGAACTATCATATGTAAAATCGAATTTTTCACCCCAAAAATGAGCTTACTGCCCTCTATGGTTTTGAACATTTCGAGCCCTATATCTCGGCCCAAAGTTTTTCCGCTGGCTATTTTGGTGTCGTTCGATTCAGCTCGCCGAGCTCTTTCGAATGACATACAAATCGTCCAATTCTGAGCCATGTACGAAAACTGTAGTTAGGCCGACGGTACTTGTTTTTGATTTATAATTAAATATTTGGATAATAAATAATAAATTTAAAAAATACTGTTTAAAAATATGAATTTCATAGGAATGTGCCAAATTTGCTGGAGAGGTCCAGCTGGCTCTGCTGTCTACATTCAACGAGCCTTACGAATCCTGATCAAATATATGAAAAATTACCTTATTCAAGATTTAGTTGATGCAAAATATCCTTACTGTGCGAGCTTAGAACTGACATTTGCGGTAAGAAAACAATGTCTAATCAGTGTATTCCTTAATGATGTGCCGGCTCAAGAATTTGAATATAATATGAGTGGATCAACTTTTTATGGTCAACTGAAACACCTAGAACATGATCAAACCAGTGAAATAAGAAAAAGGTATTAAATTTTTTACTTGACATTAAGAATAGAGACCGGACTTGGAGGGTCGTACGAGATCGAGATCTTAAAAAATCTCGATTGTCAAAAAATCTTATCGTACGAGAACCGAGATCGAGATCTCAACAAATTTTATCATACGAGATTTGAAATCGAAATCTCGAAAATATCTATATTGATAACCGAGATTTTTTTCGAGATCTCGTCTCTAATTAAGAATTATTTTTATTAAAATAATATACCTACGTAACAAATAATAAAAAAATTTATTTAATGTCAGAACTTAAATTTTAAGTCACTTTTAAAGTTAATGGCTTAAAATTTAAATTTTAAGTCACTTTTAAAGTTAATGGCTTAAAATTTTACTTGTACGAGTATATATTTACTAATAGGGTTGCCAAAATGGCCCGACTCGAACCGAAAGATCTAGTCGTGTCTAAGATATTTGGCAGAAAAGGGCTCGTACGGTCCAACTCGATACTCGATAAAAAAGAGGTCCGGAAAAAATGACTCGGAAAAATCTGGCCCGACTCGAACAAGACTTGATAACATTTTCCCAAATTTTCGGCCAAGAAGGAAGAAATCTGGCTTCTTAGCCTTCCAAAATTCTAAAAATAAAAGCCGGCGGCGCTGAAAAAAAGTGAAACTATCAAGAAGCGGATCGAGGCACTTCATTTACTGATAGAGACCGAAATCCCTCCCCTCAATCCTCCGATATACCTCCAAATCCCATGATATCCTCCCAATCCCTCAAAGACCTCGACATCCACGATTCTCTATTTTATTATCCAAATCGTTATACCATAAATAGACAAAATTGCTCACATGCATGCATTTTTATTCAATTATTGATTTTTGTGCGAAAACGCCAGTTTGAAGCACTCTGATTTGTTCAAAGTAAACTTGCAATGCATGTTAAGAATCCTGTTAAGGACTAAAATCGAACATTACGAAAAATAGATAACACCCAAAAACACCCGGAAGGTTCCAGTATACCGATACGAATCCAATTACGAGCTTTTCAACCGCAGCAATAATTCTATGTATTAGAAGAGCTCGAATTACCTCGGCTGCTGGCACCAGACTTGCCCTCTGCTTGATACTCGTTAAAGGTTTTACCCATTCTGATCAGATCCTGATCCACTTTAATCCTCCAAATCCATTTAACCCCACCAAATCCCTCCAAATCCACATTAACCCCACCAAATCCCAAGATTAAATTATTATAGAGGGATAACGAGGAGTTAGAGGTATAACGGGGACCATCTAATCCCTGTAAATCCGTATTAATCACTCCAGATCCTGCCAAATCACCTATATTCCCTAAAAACGTGTAGAGAAAATTTTTCCTTAATTTTCCGTCACTGTATATGTAAATGAAAGATGGCACCAAATTTTAATTTTTTATTCAAAATAAGAAAAATTTCAGCGAAAATTTCTCGAAATGACTCGGTCCCGGGCAGAGCGATAGGCGGTGTGTACTAGTGATGCTCGGGAGAAGAAAAAACCCGGGAATCGGGAAACGGGAGTCGGGTCGGGAAATGACCTCGGGAGTCGGGATCGGGAGTCGGGAATTAGCAATAAAAAATTTTCCAAAAATTTTTGGCGCCTTCGGCGCCAAAAATTCCGATTTTTTGCACCACAGGCAAAAATATTGAAAATTTTGGAAGGTAAAGAAGCCAGACATCTTCCTTACTAGCGCCGCAGGCGAAAATTTTGAGAATTTTTAGGTCTTGAACTCAGATTTCTTCCATTTTTTGCTCCGCAGCCAAAAATTTTGACTCTCATTGGAGTGAAATATCTCTTCATATCCCTCTATAGTGAACGATCTTTAAGGGTAACTTAAGAGTTTATTTCCCCGATTATTTGGAAAGATAAGCCAACAGCCTGTCCAAAAAACCTAGTAACCGCAGAGATAATCAATGTTGGGTATTGCTGGGGGCTTTTTCTTTGAGCCAGAGCCCAGCTCTGATTTATAGTTGTTGTCATTGACCTTAAGTCCTTAGAATCTCTCCATTGGACTGAAATAGAGGAAAAGAGAGTGAAACAGGGAAAGATATTTTACGTTCAATTTTAGTGGAATTTTGGTGAACTAGACACATATCTCTTCATATCCCCTCTATAGTATTAACACTCCCTATGCAAATTAATCATCCATTGATATCTCTCTTTATTACTGCAAATCCCTCGTTATCTCTTCAAATTCACCATAATCCTAGTAAATCACCGAAATCTTCTATACTACGACTCCACAGATTCTTCAATTTTCAGCGCCGCAGGCGAAAATTTTGAGGATTTTGGAAGATCCTTAAGCCAAAAATCTTCCCTTTTCAGCACATCAGGCGAAAATTTTGGGAATTTTGGAAGACCAAGAGGCCAGATTTCGTCATTTTTTATAAATGAAAATATAATTTTGTCAGAAAAATCCATTCTTAGGGGTGTAAAAATTTCCCGACTTAGTCGGGAATTGACACCGGGAGTCGGGATCGGGATCGGGAGGCCAAAAACTCGGGAAATTTTCCCGAGTCGGGAGTCGGGATCGGGATACCCGAGCATCACTAGTGTGTACAAAGGGCATGAATGTAATCAACGCGAGCTGATGACTCGCACTTAATTGGAATTCCTCGATCAAGGAATTAATGCATTTTTCGATCCCAATCACGGCAAATTTTCAATGGTTTACCCCCCCCCCTTTTCGGGGTAGGACAGCCCGGACATCTAAGGGCATCAGACCTCCTCAATTTCTTTCGGCTGAAATTTCTAGCTTCACTGATCACTTTAAATCAATTCATTTTTTGATATTCTAATTCTTCGTTGATACCTATATCCCTCCTAATTAGGGTTGCCGTTTTCGAATCGGGCCGACGTTCGAGACATTTTGGGCTTCATTTTTATCGGGCTGGTTCGATGGATTCTTTTTCGGGCCTCATTTTTTCGGGCCTCATTTTTTTCGGACCGGTCGAGTCTTTTTCGGGCTTCATTTTTATCGAATCGGGCACCGAGTCTTTTTTTGGGCCAAAATTCGTTGTCCGGTTCGATCTATCGAACCGGGCCGGCAACCCTACTCCTATTCATTGTTTGTCAAATGGATTAAGTGAGATATCACTGAAGCTAGAAAGAACTAAAAATTTGTAAGGAGTTCATCGAATCTGGAGGATATAGGGATACTAGAAGATTTAAACCAACTGTTTTAAATCAGTTGTGCGATATCAATGATTTGTGGTTTAAAAATTGCGGTTTAAAGGGATACTGTGAGATTTACATTAATTATTATCTCAACTACCCCCCCCCCTTCGGAGTAGGACAGCCCCGGATGGTGGCTGTGGTGGCCTTCCCCCCATGTTGGCCTTCCCTTCTTCATCTAAGGGCATCATAAAGTTTCAGCTTTGTAACCATACTTCCCTCGGAACCGTAAGACTTTCATTTCCGAGAAGCTCTCTACTAAGGAAATATAATTTCCATCGACGGATCGCTAGCTGGCATCGTTTACGGTCAGAACTAGGGCGGTATCTGATCGCCTTCGAACCTCTAACTTTCGTTTTTGATTAATGAGGAAATTCTTGGCAAATGCTTTTCTTGGCAAATGCCACGATCTAAGAATTTCACCTCTCACGGAACCATTCAAATGCCCCCGTTTGTCTCTGTTAGCCATCATCTCAGTCCGTAAAACCAATAAAACTGACCGTAAAACCAACAAAGCCGGCGGTTTCGGTTCAATTGTTCGGTTCAATAGATCGAACCGGACATCGAATTTTGGCCCAAAAAACTCGGTGCCCGGTTCGATAAAAATGAAGCCCGAAAAAGACTCGACCGGCCGGCCCGAAAAAAAGTAGGCCCGAAAAATACTCGAACGGGCCGGTCCGATAAAAATGAGGCCCGAAAAAATGACTCGATCGTCGGCAGGACTCAAAAACGGCAACCCTATTTACTAATTATTTCATAATTAATAAATTTATTATCCGAAATAAATCAAGGAAAAAGAGAGATTTATGCTAGGGTTGTTGGCGGTCGGTTAACCGAACCGAAAACCAGTGTTTTTGGCGAAAAAACCGAGAAACCTGGGGTCAAAAACCGGCGATAACCGAAAACCGGTGACATAAACCGACCGGTTTCGGTTTATAAACCGAAACCGACCGGTTTTATAAATTTTATAAACGAAACCGACCGGTTTCGGTTTATAAAATACACCCCTAAAGATGGAATTTTTTGGGAATTTTTTGGCCATTTTAATTCCCGAAACACACTTCGCCAAAATATTTTCCTAATTCTCCTTCAATAAATAAGTTTTTTCACTGTTTTGCATGACATTGTGTGTGGTTGAGTGGTTACTTGATGGGGTCACCTAAATTATTTTTTGTAAGGGACTGGGTTCGAATGCAAAATTGGAAAGTTGACTTATTTTCATTTTACTTCCAAAAACTAAAAATCTTAAACTTTAGTTTTTATTTTATTTTATTCTAGAAATTTATTTTAAATATTAAAAAAAAAGTGAAAAAACAAGTGAGAATTTTCAGTGGAGTTTTATAATTCTCAAAATTTTCGCCTGCGGCGCATAAAATGGAAGAAATCGGGCTCCTTGGCCTTTGAAAATTCTCAAAATTTTCGCCTGCGGCGTTGAAAAAAAGGAATCGGAAGATTTGCAGATTAAGGTGGATTTGGGGAATTAAAGGGGGTATCGACGGGGTAGGGTTACAGAGGGTTAGGTTCCATAGGGTTACAGACCCGAGAAAAATAAAAAAATTTTAAAGAGTTGGAACGGAGAAATCAAAGGATTTGCAAAAATATCGTAAAAAGTTAATGTATGGCAAATTAAGGCATAAACCAGTTTCGGTTAACCAAAAACCGGGTGTCAATCGAAAACCGAAAACCAGGGGTCGTAAACCGGCCAAAACCGAAAACCGAGGGTACCGGTTTTTAACCGGTCGCCAACAACCCTAATTTATACATATCTCAAAAAAATTTTTCATAAAAGTTTCTCCCTTTCAATAAAATAAATAATTTTATAATATTTATAATTTATAAAGGTTTTTCCAAACAATAACTCGTATTTCTGAAAGTGAAGATTTTGATATGATTTACCTCCGTTCATTTCTGGATGAGGCAATAAGGAATTTTCGTGAAACTTGTGAGGAGGATTTACATACTTTTGTGGCAAGTGGAATGAAAAATCATTATTTGTATGGCTCATCCTTGGATATTAACACATACTTAACACAAACTGCTTTAGAGCAAAGATTACAGGAGGTAAAATATAATATTTAATAAACTATTTAGCGGGATTTTTTGATTATTGGCGTCACGGAATAGCGACAATAAACAAAAATATTAAAGAAAAATAGACAAATCGTCAAATAATTTCGTAGTAAGAAAAATTGATTTAAAGTAATTATTGTTGATTAAAAAATTGAGTCTGGTCTAGTTTAATAGCCCTATGAAGGTTTAATAGTTCAATGAAAGTTTGAGTCCATTCAACTTTATTAGGCCAATTCACGAAAATCGTGAATTCAAAATTTTCGCGAATTCACGTTCGCGATTTACGACATTTCTTCAAATCGCGAAAAGATCGTGAATTTTTATTAATTATTGGACTAAAAAAGGAAAAAGTCGGGAGACTTGGTCTTCCAAAATTCTTTTTTCCCTTCAAACTTTTTTTGCTATAATTTCCTCGGAAAGAAGATTTCTCAATTTTTCTCAAAAATACTACAAAAATGACTAAAAATATAGATGTTTTCGCGATTTTCTCGTCTAAAAATCAGTTTACGAAACAAAAACGAAAATACTTTTTCAACACAAAATGAAATAAAAAAAGGCAAATAAATTTTAAAAACTCACTTTAATATTCTGTGGTGCTTGGTTCGAATCCATAATTGAAAGATGAGAGTTAAACCATTTTCCTTCCAAAAATGTTTTTAAATTCTTATTTTGATTTTAAAATCGTAAATTTATTTTTCAAAAATGATTAGACTTAATAATCAAAAATTATTAGTCTAATTTAATCTATTCATAAATTTTGAAAATTTTGCGCCGCCGGCGCAGAAATAGATGAAATAGATGTTTTGGATTTAAAGCCTTTTAAAATTCGCAACTTAGCGATACGGCCCTAAAAATTCAGAACTAATAATAAAATTATAAATTTTTTCATAGTTCCCAAGTACAAAGTATGACGTACGAGTACGAGGTGGCAAAAAAAATAGGGTTTGTACGAGTACGAGTGCTAGAAAAAAATAAGGCATGGTCAAAAGTACGAGTACGAGCAAATGTCAAAATTCCTATCAATTCATGGGATTCATAAACCTTCATTAAACTATTAAACATTCATTGGACTCATAAATTTTCATTAGACTACTAAACTAGAACAGAGCCAAAATTTTACAAGATGAAAATTTTACAAGTGAAATTCTCGGTTATCGAGATATCGATTCTCGATCGACCCTCACAGATCTGTCTCTAATTTATACTTCCCTTAATGCCCAATTAAATAAATACCGTATATAATGAAATAATTACCCGCGCCTTATTAATTACCCCTTCAAGAGAGAGGTTGATTGAATACGGTAGATATGGTATATTGAATTTTCTCCCACTTCCTCAACTATATTAAGCTAACAAATAAAATAGGTTGACGGCCGGATATCCGGAAATTTTCGGTTCAGGTACCGGATCCGGATATCCGAAGATTTTCAACTATCCGCCAACCTTAATAAAGACGCAAAATATAACCAATCTACTAAGATCAGGAATTTTTCTGCAGCAGAATATATGGATATTTTTTAGAGAATTTTAAAATCCTTGCTTTTTAAATTTTCCAATCGCTTTTACTTGGATCCAAAGGCTTTTGACGTTTTAATAGGCACACGGAGTCTACTAGGCAAAGAGTATGAATAATCTTGTATATCTTCAGCTCTTCAATCTTGTTAAAATAACCCATTTTTTAGTTAAAAATAATCAACAAACTGCGCAATGAAGAAAAAGAGTTTTGGATTAATTTGATAAAAAACACCTTTACCACAAATTGTGTATGTTTACTGATCCGGCCTAGTGGGCTAAAATTGGACAACAAGAAACATTCAGTAAGGAAAAATGTTAAACAATATTAATATGAATATTTTAGTACGAAAAAATGGTGGAAGATAGAAAAAGTAGGCTTGGTAGATCTGGACTTGAAGAAAAGGCCAGATTATATAGAATTGCTGATGAAGAAAATAAGGTATGGATTAAAACAAAGGGTGTAATTTCGGAATACTAAACATACTCCGATTGGGACAAATTATATGTCAGTCGAAAGAGCTCGTCGAGCTGAGTCGAATGACATCAAAATTAACAAAATATGACTTTTTGACAAAATTTTGATCGTTTGTTTTAGCTCCTTACCTCCGGTCTCCGTGGAAATTTTTGCTGCTACGGTTGAAGCCGGGCATGCCCATCACAGCGATAATTGAAATAGGATTAAGTTACGAAACCAGAACCAGAACCTCTCAGGTCGAGTAGCTCTTTCGAATGAGCTATCATCAAAAAATCAAAATTTTCTCCCCAGAGTTGGTCTTACTCCCCACTATGGTTTTTGTGTCATTCGACTCAGTTCGCCGAGCTGAGTCGAATGACATGTCACAATCGGTTTTTATTAGTATATTCTAATATTCGCCCAAAAATCGCCCCTAAAGTTTTTGATCATTTCGAGCCCTATATCTCAGGCCACAGGCATCTCCAATGAAAAAGAAAGGCACCATTCGACTCAGCACCTTTTATTACAATATACATGACATTTTGGCAGTTTTTTATTGCCGATAGGCTCCTTCTAGCTTTTTACTGCCTAATCCTAACCCTAGTTATCACTCTCTTGATATTCATTTTAAACTCTCCAATAGCCAATATCCCTCTTTATCCTTTTAATCTTATTAAACTATACGAACATAATTGAGGTGTATTCATGTTGATTTTTGCGTAAATTAAATTTTTAAAATTAAGAGAAATAAGCCAACGTCAGAAGTGCTTCGCCCTTTTATTATAAAATCAATTGAATTTAATACCATCCCTGTAATTTCATCAATAAAATATGGTTGGCCAATAAATACAACAGTTTATAATTTACAAAGTGATTTTATTGAGGTATGTACTTAAGAACATTTAAACTAGAGTTGCACGGAGTCGAGGCCTTTTATAAAAATCGAGACCGAAGATCGAGGTCGAAGGGCAAATTTTGGTCGAGGTCCGAGGTCGGAACTCGTGTATTACTGGTGTTTTTAAAAACCTATAGCTTTCAAAATTAAATTAAATTTACTAAATTTCATCAAAAATTCACTATCAAATTCATCTGTTAAATCTGTTCAGTAGATGCCCCAAGCATTAGTATAGATATGATGTGTAAAGGCCTTAGAATAGTTTTTGGAAAAACCCGATATCTTTTAAATTAGCGCCACAGGCGAAAATTTTTAAATTTTGAAAGGATAAGAAGCCTGAATTTTCACAAAAATATTACTACTAAATACACAGATTCTTAACATTTTTCATGCACCGAAGGCATCCGACCGAATTATCTTATTAATCTGGTCTGGAAATAACCTGAAATTGCCCCCCCCCCCCAATAATCCGGGACCTAAATAGGTTGTAAAAATTCTAATTACTTTAAAATCTTTTGTTTATGGGGGACCTATTTGAACCTATTTTGGCGTTTTGCAACCTAAAATAGGTTGTAATCTATTTTGAAAATTTTTGATTTTTATACTTTTTTGCCACCTATTTTTGGCATTCATCATAAAATTTCGATTTATTAAAATTATTATTAATTTTTTGAAAAATTTGAAATTTTTCAAGAATTTTGTCAATCTTCTTATTGGCTCAAAAATTCAACAATTTTTTAAACAATATTTTTCTCAAAAATTTTTCAAAACCCGAAATTTTTAACAGAATCGAAATTATTCGGCCCATTTTTGTCACCTACATAGCATTTTATACAACCTTTAGGTGCCTATTTTAAGGTTTTTATGTCCTAAAAATCCGATCCATATGCAATATGATATAAATTTAATAATTAATTTTTTAACCACATATTTCAGTCTTATTTATTTATTGAAACTGCAAATTTACCATCAAACCTGAAAAAATTCTTACCTTTATGGACTGAAGTGATCTATGCTTCTAAAATAATTATTGGGAATGACATTGTATCTTATGAAGATTATACCCAACAATTTCACCGAGACCTTATTTCATCAAATATTGGCATGGGAGTGGATAATTATTTCCAAAGATTTGCTTCAATAAATCTGCGTGTTGTTATGGAGAATTATCATAAATTGGCAGAATGGACTAAAATCGCACTGAATCAAATTTCATTAGATGTTAAACCTATTTTGGCTGGTGCTTATCGTTTGGCAGAAAATGCTCGTGAGGAGAAAAAAACTCGAGAAAATATTGCTGGTTTTCTTATGAAAACATTATTGTATGAAAAAGGTTTGTTTTAAAATATCTCACCCACCCCCCTCCCCCAAAGACAATCGAGAAATGTTAAGCTTATACTATGAAAGCTTAATTTCTAATTACACAGTTGAAACCTTCAGAATTGTACAAAAATACAATTCTAAAATTTATTAGTGTTCATATTTCTGTGTTCACAAATAAGTACATTTTCAATTTTTTAAGTATGTGGGTGATTTTTAGAGTTTGAAATTTGGAAAATGCCGGATCCGGTTTAGGGATTCAAATTCTTTTTTAATCCGGACCGGGTCAGAATCCTGAAAATCGGGTTCTGATCAAAATACGCGGATTTGGGCGACTGGATCCCATCAGGACCCTGTCCTGTACGAAATCTATTAATTTGTAAGTATTTATAAAATACTTAAAAATATTTTAAAATTTTGTAAGGATTTGTACCTAAAATTTAATTCGAGTAGAATTGAAGAGTAAAATTATCGGTTTAATTAGGGTGGTGGCCCGATCCGGCCCGGTCCTAAAGATCGAGTCGGGCATTGAATTTTGCCCGAAAAAGACTCGTTCGGGCCGGCCCGAAAAAGACTCGTTCGGGTAGGCCCGAAAAAGACTCGTTCGGGTAGGCCCGATAAAATTAGGCCCGAAAAAGTTGAATCGGAAAAATGCGACCCGACTAAATAAAGAATCGAATTCAGTCGGTAAAACCAATAAACTGAACCGAACTCGTTTATATTCATGCACGATCATTCAAGCGAAAACAGCTGTTTGAAGCACTCTGATTTGTTCAAAGTAAACTTGCAATGCCTGTTAGAATCCTGTAAGGCTCAAAACCGAACATTATGAAAAATCGTTAACACCCAGAGGGTTCCAGGGTGCCGATACGAATCCACCTACGAGCTTTTTAACCGCAGCACTAATTCTATGTATTAGAAGAGCTGGACTTACAGACTTGCCCTGCTTGATACTCGTTAAACAATTTAAATTGTATCCATTTCGATCAGACCTGGGCGAAACTCAATTTTTCACGGACGAAACAAACCTCCAAATTCGATTAACTGCTTCTAATCCTTAGTTACTTTCTAGCTTCACTGATATCTCACTTAATCCATTTGACGAACATTAGGAGTAGGGTTGCCGGCCCGGTTCGGTTCGGTTCAATAGATCGAACCGGACACCAAATTTTGGCCCGAAAAAGACTCGGTGCCCGATTCGATAAAAATGAAGCCTGAAAAAGACTCGACCGGTGCGGCCCGAGTAAAATGAGGCCCGAAAAAGACTCGGTCGGGCCGGCCCGATAAAAATGAGGCCAGAAAATTATTGATCCAAAAGAGATCATTAAATGTGAGATCATTAAATTCAAGATTTAAAAATAGTTATCTTCGTAACTTTAAATCTAATAACTTTTTTATCAGTCTCTCAAGAATTTTGTTTTTTTTTGGTAAATTGTGATAAATTGTGCCTATTTAACTCTGGTTCCTTGATAAAAAATTCCATCCATTCATAAGTTATAGTGTCCGAGACTCAGTTGAATCGGGATCAGTTAGGTGTACCCCTTAAATCAGCAGTAAATCTTTTCAATCTCACGAGTATTGTGTTAACGAAATTCGACTGTTACGTTCAGCCACTTTAATGCTTTTATAAAACTTTTTTTTATTATTTTTGAAATTGTTATCAGAATTAATTTTTTCAGAATCATACAATTACATTTTTGATAATATTGCATCACACAGACTACATTTACATATTGCAGACTTAGAAGATGAACAACATGAAGTTAAAATTCTGGATTATCTACATCAAATTATTGATTTTATGAGTGCTGCTCCTAAAATGTTGAAAATTGTTGGAAACTTTGATCAATTAGAACAGGAATTTAAATCCGGTTCTGATTGGAATTTCCTAGAAGAAAATCAATCGATAGAAAATCAGAGAGTAAGTATATTATTTTAAAAATTTCATTATTAAAATTGGCAAAAAGCCACTTTTATACTTGTCCAGTTTAAGTTCCAAGAATCCAAATTTTCCCAAAAATTTCACTGTAAAATTATGTGCCACTCGAAGGAGCTATACCTGATATTTGAATTTAAACTTAAAAGGGCCATCGTTTATTGTGAGAGTGAATTTGATATATTTTGTTACCATTCGATAGAGGACCCCGACATACTATTTATGTCATGAATCTGGGCCGATTTAGTTACTTTGAATCTGGGTATTTAAAGTTGGATAGCTAGTCTTGAGTTGTAGGGTAAATCCTTTCTTATTATTCGTCCTCAAAAACCCCATACATCCATTTTCTGATTTATAGTATCTGACGTTTTTGTTCTTAATTTATTTTTCGCGACTCTCGTAATCTTTTCGCAACTGATAGTAAGAAAGCAGAGAGAATGGAAAAAAAGAAAGCTTACTTTCACACTTTTTCTTATACTCATCCACTCCCATGGACTGAAATGTTGAATGACCATTAATCGGCAAAGCAGGGCTGGACGCGACTGCGGATTGCGGTTGCGGATTTTAGAATTAGAATGCAGATTGCGGCTGCGGTTCACGTACCATAAATGGAATAAATCTGGCCACTTGTCCTTCTAAAATTCTCAAAATTTTCGGCACTGGAAGTAAAAAAGCAAGCGATCTGAACTTGGCCTTCCAAAATTATTTAAAATTTTCGCATCCGGCGGCAAACCCTTGAACCCTACAAGTATTTCTTTTAATCATTGATATCCCTAACCGCTCCTTAACTATTCGGCCCCAAGAAAATTTTGAAAGCTTTCTTAATCCAGCTACGATTGATAAAAATGGTTGTCGAGTTATTTATGGGGGTTAAGTGGGATCTCGATGGATTAATCCTCAGATATCCCGTGATATTCATCCAAATCCCCTGATATCTCCCTCAATTTCTTCAGATATCTAATCCTCGATATCACTTCAAATTACTGATATCACTTAATTAATCATCAAATCCCCTTAACCATTATATCCACAGATTGCGGATTGTGACTGCGTGTTTTTTCGACTTTCGGACTGCGGCTGCTGAAAATTTTTTTGAGTTGCGTCCAGCCCTGGCTCAAAGTCATTTTACAAAAAAAACGGATATCATTTCACAATATTTTGCCGGGTGTTATCTCTATCGAATGGTAACAAAATATATCAAATTCACAATCACAGTAAATATGATCCATTGTTAGAAATAAGTCGACATATCGAAAATTGAAAATTATACAAAATTTACCTTACTTTTTTGAAAAATTATTCTAATAAATGAAAGCTCAAAAGGATTGATAAAAGAGGAATCTGTTTTGTAAATTTTAATTTATCCAAATATTATTCAGATTCCTATCAATCTAAAATGCCATATTCAATTTAGTTTACCGATCTCTTACTTATGATTAAGGTTGTCGGTACTGTATCGAACCGAAGAACCTAGTATTGTTCGGTTTACTTACAAAATTTTGAAAATTTTCATAGGAAACATAATATCTGAAGACATTATGTCTTCGGTTCGGCTTCGGATATCCGAAGTATTTCCATAAACTGACAACCCTACTTATGACATACTATTTGAATGACCTCTCTAATTGAATGACAAATTTCCGGGGTATTGAAAATAGAATGACTGTTATTTAATTAGAGTAAATACGGTATATTATCAGTCATTTTCTTTTCTCATTTATAAATTCTCTTAACACAACTGTCTATTTTTAGTATGATGCTGTAACAAATCAAACATGGAACAACATTGGCTCTATAAGAGCAGTTATTACCTCTAGCCAAGAAAGCGCTTATTTAATTAGGAAATCAAGAATTATAGACTGTGTTTGGAATAGTGATAAAACTGCTGCTATTATGATTATTGCTAAATATTTGGAAATTGAATCTGGTCCCCTTTGGGAGAATTGCCGTGAGGCTGGATACTGTTATTCAGTATCGCTGACAGCCGAAATTGATGCAGGAACTCTAACATTAGAGTTGTCAGATTGTTCTGATTTAAAAAAAGCATTTAATGCTGCACGGCAAACTATGGTAAGTCTAATTATAAATTTACAATTTTCTTGTAGAAGGCTGTTTTGAAATTTCTAATTTCGCGGGGTATTTTTCGATTTACGTCGAAGTTAAGTGTATTTTCTATTTTTCAATTTTTGGAAAAATTTGATTTTTCAGTTCCAAAGCGAAATCTTGGGACTCCAAAATTCTCAAAATTTTAGCCTGCGGCGCAGAAAAAATATTTCTCGATATCCCCATTAATTTTTTCTCGATATCGCCGTTAATCGCTCGATATTCTCAAAATTGCCCGACATCTCGTATATTTCACACAAATCCTCCGCTATCCTTTCAATTCACCCAAGTAGCATGATAACATTAAAAAATTTTTTCACCCGTCGCCTGGAGCAGAGGTGGGTCGGAACAGTCCGAGGTGTCGGAAATCGGAAAAGCCGGAAATCGGAACTGGCTCAAAATCGGAACTCGGAAATCAAAATTTTTTCGGAAATCGAAAGGAAAAAATGCAGGAAATCTGAAGTCGGAAATCCAAACCACCTCTGGTCTTGAGCTGCTGAAAATCGAAGTCCCGGAGATATAGTCTAGATTTTGAAACGCTCAAATCCAGAGCTAGGATGTGAAAAAAGTGAGCCGGAGATTCGGATATCCTAAATTTTGGTCTAGAAATTAGATCCAAATTTGGATATCGTGATTTTCCAGAATGCACATACTCTAGTCTGAGCTCTTATAAAGGTGCCGTGTGATTTGGGCAGTGGTGAATTGGGCAGTGAGTGATATGGGCAGTGAGTGATATGGGCAGTAAACGTTTTAAAAAAATAATTTTACACGCAAAAACAATTTGAGTAACGTTAGAAGAATAATTTTGAGTGATTTGGGCAGTAACTTAGAATTTTTAAATTATTTAAAATTGATGAGAAAAATTCTGGAAATTTTTATTTAACTTAAAGTAAATCCAAAATTTGAACATATTTTTCCAAAACTATTTTGATCTTTTTCAGATATTTTGGACCTATCTTGAGATAAAAACATAAAATAGGAATTATTTCTCAATTTTTCATACCTTAAATCTACTTATCTCTTAGGGAAACGTCAAAATTGAGACCAAGACAGTTTAAACAAAGGGTAATGTTGTAAAGGGGTGCGGTTCTTTGAATTTTTGTGTAAATAATTTAAAAGTTCTAAGTTACTGCCCAAATCACTCAAAATTATTCTTCTAACGTTACATGGAACGGGTAAAGGTCTAGAACCAGTTTGGAACTGGAATCGTGGAATTGGTAAAGGTCTGGAACCAGTTTGGAGCCGGTTCCAAAGGTACAACCCTAATGATGGGGAAAGAAAAAGAAGTGAGCAAAACATGGGAGTTATGAGGGAAAAGGAAGAGAAAATTGAGGTGGTAAAAAAGATTTTCTTTACTTTTCTTTTACCGAACTTAATGAATGATTAAGTAATTGTTTTAGGTAAAGTATACATACAAGGTAAAGCAACAAAAATTCCTCAAATCAATTAGTGTTTGGAGGTCCAACAACCCCCCCCCCCACATCACTGAACATAAAGAAAAGCAGGAATACGAAAAATGGATCTCGGAGTATTAATCCAAAATCTTGCAAAATACTTAAAATCAAAAAGATTGGGATTTAGGGAGTTCCTAAAAGTTGGAGCCAAATTTCCACAAAATATTGGCGCAAATTTTCAATCCCTAAATTTCAAGATATTAAAGATAATTTCCGCTTTAGACCTAAATTATATTAATAAAATAAAAATCCTTTTTAAATAAAAATCAAATTTAGAATGATGTATTGAACAATGAATTAAATAACGAATTATTTTCTGCTGCTCAACAAAAATTAATTGGAGAATTATTTAATAATGAAAGTACTGTTAAATCTGCTTCAAGAAATGCTGTTCTGAGCTCATTTCAAGGAGTGTCTACAGACTTCACCAAGTATGTACATTACCATACATTATGAATAGTAGTGTAGCACGAAACCGTTTAGATAAACGGTCAACGGGTTTTTGGTAAAATTAAAAAAGCGGTATACGGGTCTCAGATAAACGGTATAAGGTCTTTCTAAACGGCGTTTAACTAACTTCTTAAAATTTCCTCCTGAGGCGCTGAAAAAGGAAGGCTTTTTAGCCTTCAATAATTCTCAAAATTTACGACTGCGGTGCTATAACAGGAAGAAATCTGGCTTTTTGGCCTCCAAAATTCTCAAAATTTTCTTCTGTAGCGATGAAAAAAATCCGCTAAAAAATCTAAAAAAAATCTCGCTCACGTAAACGCTCACAACAGAAAATTTATCACTTAGAAAATACAAGAAGATGATGATTGGGGCAGGAAGACGGAATTAGACTGAGAGACGAACTAACTATTGACTGGCTTTTATACTAAACTCATTAAGGGCTGTCGTCCATACAAAACATCATTAAGGGATTTGGCAATTAATCCCCGATACCTCTTAAATACCCCGTTATCCTTTCAAATCCTCTGATTCCATTTAAAAACTCATCACCTCATATATTTAAATTCCTTTACCGTCCCTTTCTTTACCCTCCAAATCCTTAAATATGATGAATTTATTGCTGAATCAAAATTTGCGTTAAAGATGGATGAGTCTATTTTATAAAAAATTTAAAAAATAAACGGTAAACGGACGTTTGGGGTCTTCAAAAATAAACGAAACGTTATAAGGGTCTCAGATAAACGGTATACAATTTTTTCAAAATTAAACGTTTCTGTGCTAACCTACTGAATAATTTACGTATTAAATAAATTAAAATTATAATAATTTAATCATAATTAAATTAATGTTTTACAAATTATACTATTTAGATAGCAAAGAGTTGCAATTTAAATAAGAGATTCAGTAATGAAAGTTTTGAAAAAAATTTTTGGCCCTATCCAAAGGATGGGGCCGGCATCCAATTTTTCTTTCCTGTTCCAAAGGGAAAGAAAGTTTATTTTTCGGCTTTAATATAGTGTACCGGTGATAAGGTAACTTTGTCCAAACTTATCCAGTCACGGTGATTTTGGTATTTTTTAACTCAGCTCGACGAGCTCTTTCGAATGAGTTAACATTTGTATATTCGCATTTATTACCCTAGATTCGCCCCTGTAGTTCTTCAATTTTTAGAGGTTTATATCTAGGGCCAATCAAATCAGATTTTTTATTTTAGTGTCATTTGACTCGGCTCGAGGACTCTTTCGAATGAGCTATCGTTCTAGAAATCGGTTTTTTCACCCCAAAATTGGGCTTACCCCCCCCCCCCCCACCCTATGGTTTTTCGATATCTGGGAACCTATATCTCTCGGTCCACAGGCATTTTCGGCAAAAAAGAGTGGGCAATATAAAAATTTTTTTAAATAAATAACCCTTTTAATTAAGATCACTTAGTAGAAGAATTAAGAATATAACAAAAAATACTGTAAAGCACCTAGCAGAACAATCATTTAGAGATTTAACCGATGATAAGAGATCCCTGACAGCAATTTCTTCAAATGATGAATCTAATGTTAAATCTTTATTTTCGAATGCATTTATTGTAAGAGAACTAGAAAAATTACAAATGGAACCGACTATTGATTAAAAGGTAATTCAAGTAAAATATGAAATTTTCCCAAATTACAGGTGTCCGGAAATGATATAACCACTTAAATTTTTTATATTTTTAAAAATCGATATTTTCATTTCTTTTATTTTTTATATTAATTTCTGGTAATCTTCTGCTTCATTGGTCCCTAGAAAAAAACGTTGTAGATTTTTTTCAATTTATTTTGAAAAATATTTTCAAAATAAATTGAAAAAAATTTAGTGAGTAATGAATGGGGATATTCATTACTAAGCCCATATTTGGACTCAGCACACTCAATTACCTACTGGCTTGCCTCAAAAATGTCTAACTAGCACTTTTTCCTCATTTTTTTTCTAGGGATCAATGAAGCAGAAGATTATCTAATTTCTTTTTTAAACCATCCGGAAATGACATAACCACATTCATTTTTTATATTTTTTAAAAATCGATATTTTCCCTTATTTTCTTTTTTATATTAATTACATATATTTTTTCAATGTCTATGCAAAATTTCATTTAAATATTTCTTTTCATTACTGAATAATTTTTTTTCAATTTATTTTTGAATATACATACATATTTTTTTCAAATACAATTTGTTTAAAAGTAGTGATTTTTAAACCTTCCGGAAATGATAACCACCTAACAATTTTTGTTCATCTTAATTTAAATATAAAATGGACCGAAAATTACCTATGTTAACTATAATTCAAAGGGTTAACATAGGAATTTTTCTCTTTAAATCCAACTTAATCCATGCAAACGATACGATATACCCCACCCATACTTCTTCCATTCTCAGCGTTTTGTGTTGTCATTTTAACACCTTAAAGTTATGGTGATGCGACTTTTGCGGCCCGTACACTTGCGGCCCAGACATTTGCGGCCCAGACACTTGCGGCTCGCCCCCATTTTGACACTTGCGGTCCCGACACTTGCGGCTAAGAAATTTTCGGCGCAGACATTTGCGACTATCAACTTGAGGCCCTATTGATCAGATTATCTGGTGATTCTTCGAGACGAGTATGTTGTTCGTCCTCATATTCTTCATTTATAATTTCTAGTAATGGAATTTGTTCTTCCCAAATGGAATCTTTAAAATAATCAGAACTATCTTTGTCTGTAATAATAGAAATCTCTTCAAGAGGAGGAAAGCCGTGAGGGGGATTATCATTTAGATTATGTTGTGATTCTTCGGAATTAGTGTGTTGTTTGTTATCACAATTCTCATTTATAAATTCTTGTAATTGGGTTAATTCTTCACAATTAGGATTTTTGATGTCATCAGGTTTACTTTTATCAATAATGGGAATCTTTTCAAAAGTGTCAAAGCCAGGAGGTGGTCCAAAGAAAATTTCGACCGTATATGAAAGGAGTGCCGGGATCATATTTTTCCTTACTTCCTTAGTTGTACTCGGAATGGTCAATTTTCCTTATATTTGATGTTTGTGAAAGGCAGAATTGAGTAGAAGGATTAATTTTTTCATTTCTCTGCTGAAAGCACGGACGAGCTCGGACAGACAAAACACTGACGGACACGGACAGACATCAATTTCTAAAGCATTTCTAGAAAAATTAAACTAAAAATATGTATTGCCTTTTATTATTTATTTAATTTTTGTTATAAAAAGTTAAACTTTTCTCCCATTTTGTATTACGGCAAACATCAACAAATATTATAAACATGGGAAAAATGACCATTCCAAGGAAGTAAGGAAAAATATGATCCCGGCACTCCTTTCATATAGAGCCAAAATTTCTTTATGATTATTGTTAGAAGATTGGTAGTTCAGAATTTGGGAGCCGTAAAAATTATTAAATCCATTTCTTAAAACGTTTAAATTTTAGGTGTAAGGAAGGTTTTCTTGGTTTAAAGGATTTGGCGATAAATTAATCTGAGTATGGCTCTGGTTTCCTTCATTTCCATAATTATTAATTTGTGGATTAACAGATGAAGTCCCTTCTATATTATCAGCTTGAATCGGAAAGGCTTGTCGAGTTCTCATTTCTAGACGGTATTTTCGATTATATTCTTGCAGTTTTTCTTTATGCTGTTGGTAGTATTTTCGTTTATATTCTCGAATTTTTTCTTTATTCCTTTGGTGGTAATTTCGATTGTATTCTTCTATTCTTCTATTCTTCTATTTCTACTAAAATATAAAGTTGAATTATAGACATCGAGCGATCAATTAGGA
This sequence comes from Meloidogyne arenaria, assembly GCA_036172955.1. Classification (NCBI taxonomy): domain Eukaryota; kingdom Metazoa; phylum Nematoda; class Chromadorea; order Rhabditida; family Meloidogynidae; genus Meloidogyne; species Meloidogyne arenaria. The sequence continues at coordinate 1,001,824 of JARQAB010000003.1, forward strand.
TATCGAGTTATTGGATTTGAGGGAGTTGGATTATCGGATTTGAATATGAAGAAAATTTGAAGGGTTAAAAGAGATATTGTGGGATTTGAGTGGTTAAAAAGAATATCAGGGAATTTGGGATCTGTGGGGGATATTTGTGTATTGTGAGGGATATCGATAGTTGATTTCTTCCATTTTCAGCAGATTTCTTCCTTTTTCTGCGCCGCAGTAAACCTACCTTGGTAGAACTAAAAACCTAAATCAGGCTAACTATGAAAGAAGAGACTATTAATTTGGCTTTGTTTTCGGACATTGCTCTAAGACCTCATTTTCAGCACCCGGCCCTCATTTTTTGGATCCATTGGGTTCGATTAATGAGGTCCGACTGTATTTAGTCTTTTTAATGTCAATTACAGCACAAATTTCATTTAGCCTTAGCATAAATTCCAACCTTTCATCTTTATTCTTCATCCTTTCAAGTTCCTTCTCTTTCTCTTTATAGTGGTCTTCAAATTTATTACTTAATTTATTTCCTATTTCACGTCCAAATAGGCCTTTTATTTTATTTTTGTTAATTTTTGGTTTTGGCTCTTCATTTTGACTTTCCGTCTTATCCGACGATTCAGCCTCGTCATTCGATTTTTTATTTTTATCTTTTGGTTTAGAACCAGCTTCCCATTTAAATATTTTTGAATTTCATTATTTTCCATTGAAGTAATTAAACTCCATAATATCCCATTGAATATTAAGAGGATGAAAATATGCCCAAATTTCATCCTAAATTACCGTTGTTACTCAAATAATAACCCTGGGAAGGAAAAAATCCAATAACTCGATATCTGTCGCCAAATATTGGCGACTTTCCAATTGTCTTTTTGTTAATTGTCCCCCGTTCACTTCTCGTTAATTTTTTAGCCGTTCACCCCTTAATTTTTGTTGTCCACTCAATCTTTTTTCCCGCCAAAATTCCTTTCTCAATTTTTAGTGACAGCTTGTGCCTGTCACAACTTAATTCTTTCTTATTGTTTTTTCTGCTTTTTTCTCTGTCCCGTTCTCTCTCCACATTTTGTTTTCTATAATCTATGTACGCATTAATTTCAAGTTCGCATTTTTTTGAGTTTTTATTGCCAAACCCCGCCTTTTTTGTGTCTATTTAAGAAGCAGATCAGTCCCACAAAAATCCTCATTATCCTCATTCTTCTCCATTCAACCACTTCAACAACCTTCAATCGCGTGTGGCTAATCTGCTTCGCTGGCCCTTGCTGGCCCTCAACTTGTTCGCTGCAATTGTTTAATTTTGGTGTGGAAATAAATTAGTTTTTGTGGACTTGTGTTCTTTTTGGTTGGTAAAGTGAACGGCACTACCGTTCACCACTTCTACTCTTCTTTGGCTAAAGTGACTCGTGCTCCGAGTCACTCTACTGCCCTTCCTTTGACTGTTGGCACTACCAACACAGTCTGGTGCCAGTGCCACTATACACTGGCTGGTGCCACGACTCTTCCTCCTCTTCTTCAAACCAATTTGTCGGGAACTCCCGACTCCCGACAATATCCTAATTGATCGCTCGATGTCTATAATTCAACTTTATATTTTAGTAGAAATAGAAGAATAGAAGAATACAATCGAAATTACCACCAAAGGAATAAAGAAAAAATTCGAGAATATAAACGAAAATACTACCAACAGCATAAAGAAAAACTGCAAGAATATAATCGAAAATACCGTCTAGAAATGAGAACTCGACAAGCCTTTCCGATTCAAGCTGATATCGGAAAGGCTACAATCGGGTGTTACGAAGATATCGTTTAAAAAAGAAAAATGAAAAAGGACAAAAGGATTGTCTAAATTTAGCTAACATTCAATCAGATAATAATGAAGGAAATTCACAGGATTGTGTAAATAAAGGAAAAAATCCGATTGTTTGCGAAGAGAACGATCAAGAAGAGAAGGATCAAGGAGTTTCTCAAAAGTCCCTTCCCCATATTGAGGAAGGAAATTTATCTGTTAATCCACAAACGGAAGATTGTGTTAACCCTCATGAAAAAGAAAATGTTCAAACGGAAAATGTTCAACAATTAAATGAACTGAATGATTTGGATTATCTGAGATTTTTGTCTGATATTAATTATTTGGATAATTTAAATTTCTTATTAGGATAAGAAATTGTGTTGGTATGTAAACATAAGCAAATTTTCAATTTGAAAAAATTTTTGACGTACGAAGAACATATACTATTTTTATTTTAACAAATTGTAAATCATTTTCTTAACTGTATTATTTAAACTAATTTCTAGTTTGAAAATTATTTTTTTGTCTTTAAATGCTGTTTCGCGATAACTGAACACAAATTAAAAATCATTGTACTAAAGTGTAACAAAACTATAACCCCACCTAAAATTATTCTAATAGAATGGCAGCTATTCTATTTTTCAATACCACAAAAAATGTCATTCAATTGGAGATGTCATTCAATGAAGACTGACAATATATTTTTCATAGGTTAGAAATAGGGGAAACATTCCAAATTACCGACACCGATTTTTTGTCGGAATCCCGATGCCGGCCAATTCTAATTTTTTATTTGATTATTTGACTTTAATTAAAATAAAAAATGGTATAATGTAATTTAATATATTGTGTTTTGAAAGCTTATGACCAAAATTTCGTACCTGAGTACGAAATAAAAAATATCAGGTACGAAGTAAGAGGCCCGAAAACGAGACTATAAGACTTCTTCTTACTAAGACTACCCATTCTTTCATTCATTTATAAAATTATTTTTGTATTTTAATTTATTTAAAACTCCGTTTCAAAATTTCGACCCATTTAAAATTTTGAATTTTTTATTAAAAATGGAGTCTAGGCATTCAAACGAGTCGAACACTATATTATAATAGTATTTGGAATATAGTTTTTAGTTCCCTAGGTCGTTTTTGGCCTAAGGTCTTTTTAAATGATTCCTTCCCTGGCTACGGAGCTGGAGATATACATACCTAACTCTTTCACTTTCTGACTATACCTAATTAATTACATTAAATTATTTTCCTCCACTAGTTCTTAGAAATAAAAGTATTTCAAATTACTACATATTTGTCTAAAAAATTTAAAAAATACAACAAAATTATTTATTTAAATAAAATTTAACAAAAATAAAAAAATTTTCGACAATTTTATCAAATTTCCATTTGTTCATTTTCCTCATTTTCGACAATTTCTTTATCTTCTGATGCTCGTCTCTCTATTGTTTTCTCCTCTGTTTCTTCCATCTGTTTTTCCTTATAGCTTTTTGTTAGAGCAACTTGCCCTATAAATGATCAAAATTAGAAACAGAAAAAAATGTTGAATAATCTAATAGTACCCTCAATAAATACATATTGGCTACTAGGATGGCTACCGGGATTTTTAGAAAATAATTTGAAATTCGAAAAACAATTTAAAACTTAGTTGAGTGAAATCATATGACGGGAATATTGAGAAATAAATTATTTTCTTTGACATAAAAGTGCAAAAAAATATTTTCTTTTTATTTTCACAGACTATAAAACTTAATATTCTTTGTCGGCATTTTATAGCCTATAAATCCATATAGCCATTTCATAATTATTAGTCGAGTAAAATAAGGGCATTCATGTAAACAAATTTACTCTTTTAAAATTGCTTTTTTTAAAAAAACTTTAAATATAAAGGAATTTTTAAGCAAATTTTTCGATTTAATTTTTTCATTATTTACTCAAATAATTACCCCCCCCCCTCCTATTAATTATCCTGTACAGTCAAGGTTGAAACGATAATTGCCTTCAGAAAAATAGTTATAACTATAGTCCGGATTTTTATTGAAATAAAATCGCAATATATGGCCATAAAATATTGAAATAAATGGGCAAAATATTGACAAAAAAAGGCCAAAAATGAGTGAAATATTGAAATAAATTATGGTTTATTCACCAGCAAAATCCAAAAAAAGTTGAAATTTAACAAAAAAAATTAAATAAGTTTTTAAAATTGCATATTAGCTGGAAAAAAAATAACTGGAAAATTGGCAAAATATTGAAATATATTGAAATGTATCTTTGTTCAAAATCATAATATCAAAAAACTAATGGCATATTTGGGCTTTTCTCGACATAATATATTCAGGAAAAAAAATATATTTCAATAAGAATCCGCCCTCTAGTTATAACAAGCGGAGGAGCTGACCCGACGGGCGAGCTCCTTCACTATAGTTATAATCAGCCTTTCTAAAGTAACCTCAATTAATAATTTTCCAGGGTTATTATCTGAGTAAAAACGGTAATTTAGGATGAAAATTGGGCATATTTTCATCCTTTTAATATTCAATGGGTTATTATGGAGTTTAATTACTTCAATGGAAAATAATGAAAATCAAAAAGATTTAAACGAGGAAACTGGTTCTAAACCAAAAGATAAAAATAAAAAATCAAATGATGAGTCTGGATCGTCGGGTAAATCGGAAAGTCAAGATGAAGCGCCAAAACCAAAACCCAAAATTAACAAAAATAAAATAAAAGGCCTATTTGGACGTGAAATAGGAAGTAAATTAAGTAATAAATTTGAAGATTACTATAAAGAGAAAGAAAAGGAACTTGAAATGATGAAAAATATAAATAAAAGGTTGGAATTTATGCGAAGGTTAAGTGAACTACAGCCCGAATAGTCGCGTGGCCATAAGGTCGCCAATGCATAACTTACTAAAAAATTTCTGGCCCTTATCAATTTTGGTCCAATCTCTTTAGCTTGATGAGAGGAATCGTTTAATACTAAAGTTGGAAAGATTCAGAAATCTTAAAGCAAGTTATGGCTTGGCGTTTAATGGCCGCGCGACTATTCGGGCGTGTCCCCGTGAAATTTGTGATGTAATTGGTATTAAGACTAAATACAGTTGGCCCTCATTATAGCGAATTCAAAAAATGAGGTCCGGGACTGAAAAATTAAGGCTTAGAGCAATGTGCGAAACACAGACAAATTAATAGTCTCTTCTTTCATAATTAGTCAGATTTCGATATTTAATATTACCACGTTTTGATACTTTTCGATTTTAGATAACATTTTACATTTTGTTGAAAGTGGGAAAAGCTAAGATATTTTGTTACATAGCTTTGTTTTAATATACCTCCAATCTTAGATACCCCAATTTTAGACAAGATTTGGTCTTTTATAATATAAAAGAACTTTATATTTTAGTAGAAAAAGAATAATAGAATACAATCGAGATTTCTACCAAAGGAATAATGATAGACGTCGTGAATATGCTCGAAAATACTACCAACAGAATAAAGAAAAAATTCTAGAAAGAAAACGAAAATACCGTCTAGAAATGAGAACTCGACAAGCTTTTCCGATTCAAGCTGATAATAGAGAAGGGACTTCATCTGTTAATCCACAAATTAATTATGGAAATGAAGGAAATAATTTTGAAGAAGCGTGTGTTATTTCTGAAAAAGGGCCTGAAGAGGAGGAGAGCGAAGAAGAAGAGAATCCAACAAAGGAAGAGAAGAAAGAAGATAATTGAAATGGGATCTAGCAACAAATGAAAGAAAGGATACTTTTTGGATATACAACCCTCCCCCCTCCCTTCCAAGTCTGAGTATCATTTAAGTATTCTTTCCTTCTTCATGCCTTTCATATATTTTCCTCAGAAAATAGAAGTGGAATGTAAGTAAAGAATAGGGTTGCCGGCCCGGTTCGGTTCAAAGATAGAATCTAGCTTTGACTTATGGCTCGAGCCGGAGGCCAGAAAAAACGTCTCGAACGTCGGCCCGATTTGAAAACGGTAACCCTAGTTAAGAATAAATGTTATTGTTTGACCAAATATAACCATAAATGAAGGAAATAATGATACTCAAACTAGGGAGAGGGAGGGGGCATATCCAAAAAGTACTGAAAAAAGTAAAGAAAAAAGTAAATATTAAAGTTTGACAAGATTATTTTTTAAAATGTAATCCACTGTTCGATTAGTCTGATATTTATGTAGTAAAGTTAAAAGATATTAATATAAATAGATAATGGATCTTTTAAGAATGGGCAACTTAAAAATTTCCAACTATCCGACAACCTTACTGAAGATCATTAAATAATGGGTTGTAACCTAATTAATGATATAATCTCCTTGTTTTAACACTACAGGTCTCCAGCGCTTGTCAACTTTCGAAATCCTCACTCCCAAAAGTCTGTGCCGAGGGGTAAAACCAGGAATTCCAAAACACGGAACAGACAGAACGACAAAACACGGTCTTACAAAAACACGGAACGACCAAAATACGGACCATACCAAAACGAGGAACAGACAAAACACGGTCCTACCAAAACACGGTCTTACCACTACACGGAACGACCAAAATACGGTCCAGAGAAAGAAATATACATTTTCAACTTGAATATATTCTAATTTAAAAAATAATGACAATTAAATAAAATCAATCAAAATGCACATAGTTAACACATTGAGTAAGATAATCATCATCATTATTGTGATAATTTTATATTAAATTCAAAAGGCGTTCATTAGCTTGTCCTTTAAATAAATAAATATTAGATGGATATTAAGAAAACAAAACCTCTACATCACAAAACGCAGAAAATTTTTTAAGAGCAGTCGCGTATTCTACTTGTTGACCATAACGTTGAGCTAATCCTTTACTTTGTATCGATCTCCATATTGCCTTAAATTTTTATTTATTAATATACCGTAAATGCTCTAATTAAAGCACAGTTTCCATTTGAAGCACTCTCTAATAGAGGCACACCCTACCTGATTAAAATGAAACCAGCATCCTTTTATATGTGTTTGCGTCAATAAATCACGAATCGCATTTTCAGTAGCTTTTTCAAAAACAACAATAATTAACATTGGTCGGCGCGCCCCCTCAATTTCTGCCAAAATATTTTTTGATAGGCAAATTCGAATAGGCAAAATTGAAAATGTATTTTTTTTCCTCTGGACAGTGTTTTGGCCGTTCCGTGTTTTGGTAAGACCTTGTTTTGTCTGTTCCTCGTTTTGGTATGGTCCGTATTTTGGTCGTTCCGTGTTTTAGCCTGACACGGTGCCGAGTTTGGAAACAGCACAGCCCAATAAAGTCTATACCTTTCGATTTATAAAAATTATTCAAAGAAAAGCTCTTGTCAAAAAAAATTTGAGGAATGAAATGAAAGGGCTAAAGTTTTCCGAAACAAAATATAATTAACTTTAACCTTTATCAAAAACAGCAACAGGATTCTTATATTTTGAATGATACAGCTCTTCTGGTATTTCACGAACAAATAAATCAACCATTCCTTTCAGACTCAAAAGTTTGTTTAAATGCTGTCCACAAGGATTGGATTGAGAAACTAAAAATAAATTACACTCTTTAAAAAGCTCAATTCGAGACTGTGTCTGGAATAGAGACCGGTAAAATCGCATTTACGGGATTTTTTGCGGGACGGGATCCCGCGGGATAAACCCCGCAAATCGAAAAAAGCGCGGGATTGCGGGACGGGATCCCGCAAAATCCCGCGCGGGATCCCGCACCGGTCTCTAGTCTGGAACCATGCATAAGGCTGACTCCCCCTTATTTTCCCTTTTCCTTATACCCAATCACCCCCAAAGATTAAAAATGAACGGCTATAATTCGGTCCCTTGCTAAAAATTAAAAAATCACTCAGAATCCTATCCAGGTCATTGGATACAAAAATTGTCTTCTAATAATCTAAACCAAACCTCCACCACAAGAAAATTCTTCTTTGGACTCATCAACTTCTTTAGTTAAAAAACTAATTTTCCCTTGTAATTTGAATAATTTGCCCATATTCTGAATTTGCTCATTTTGTTGATTTGTTGTCATTGCTAGAGAAATTTATCTAAAAATTAACAAAATATAAATTGAAAATCTTATAATTTATTGAAAAAATGAAAAAAAAGAAACTATAAAAAAGGAAAAATTTTTTTAGAAATTTTTAAGAGAAAGAGAATGAAGAATGGAGAGACACGAGAGAAAAATACAAAAATTTTGGCAAAATATAATCATTTGGCGTTTTGTTTAAAAAATTTTTTCGTTGAATAAGGAGATTTTTTGGGAGATTATTTTTTTTTCATGCTCGATTTTGTTATTTTTGTGTTTTCGGCGTTTAACATGATGGAAAGTCTTTGGATTTTCTATCTGATCTGAAGATTTTTAACCGATAAGTACTAGGGGCGGTAAAATGATTTTTTATATTTTGCCAAAATTTTCACATTTGCAGGATCCTGCATCAGGATTGGGTTTTAAAATTTCGAAAAGGACCGGATCCTGCAGGATTAATCCTCAAAACTGAAAAAAGGCAGGATTTCGGACAGGATATTGAAAAATCCTGTGCATGAGTCTGTCCTGCGCCGATACCTTTGTACCTTTTTCCATTTTTCTTTTTTTTTCATTTCGAGTCTCCTAATAAACAATAAACTTTTTCTTTTATAAATTTTTTTAAATTTTTTTAGAATCACAAACAAATGTTGGACAAACTTTTGCTTTCAAAAAGGACTTTAGTTTCAAATATTTTAATTCGTAATTATGCTGCAACAACTTCTCCAGTTGTTGAACCAAAACAGAAAAAGGTTTTTTCTTGGCTTTTTTAGTTTTCCTTCTTTCAAACAAATTTTCAGGGTCTGAGCTATTATTTGGATTTCTTCAACGACACAAAGCCTTTGGATCAGTCTGGGACGATTCTTGCAAATATTGGGAAGAAATTGCATCATGACCCTTTGCCTAGCCTTCCAAAGGATTTTAAGGAATTTCCGGAGCGGGATTTGGTTTTTTTTAAATTTTTTTGGAACATTTTTTGTCTCAAATTTAGGTCAATTTTCCTTATCCGGAGATGCAAATGTATCCTGCTAAGAATAGATTTATTCTTATTCCTGATAGTTGGTGCAGAGCAATTGAGAAAGTGACGGGAACTTCTGGTTTATTTAATAAAAATTGGCGGGGGATATTTAGGCCTAAGTTAAATTGTTAACTCGGTAATTCCTCAGAGTAATGTATAATTATTTTCGTTTCCAAAATTTCCCCAGAATTTTGAATTTCGAAAATGACAAATAACATTCTATACTTTCGGGATCAGATTTAGTTTCCAGATAATTTTATTTTTAACCTTGTCCCAAATTTGATTCTCAATTAAAAGGGCGTTCATTAACCTTCTAGAGAATATTTAAACTGATTTTGGGTCTCAATAAAAAATTTTTTGAAGTTTTTTGCAACAATAAGTAAGGCGGGAGTCTGATTGAGGGTCATAAATTTTTAAGAGTTTCGCTCCTATTCCTATGATTTTTGAATATACCTCTGATAAGCCGTTTAACTCTGGTAAACCGTTTAACTTGAACGGGCTTGAATTCACTAAATTCTTTTTTTTCAATTTTTTAAACAAATTCTTTTAATTTGACTTTTAATTAAAAATAATTTTCATTTCTCCTAAAAAAAGTCTTAAATATTTTTAGGTCCATATATGACAATTTTCACAATCGCCGCATTTTTTGTCAACAAAGAAATTTTCTGTTTTGATGAAAATGGAGTGCCAATACTTTATATTTTCATTCCCATGTATTTGTTTTTGAAGCATTGTTTTGGATGTTTTTTTTAATTTAAAATTAATTTTTACAAAAATTTTTTTCAGACAAAATTGAGAAAAATTATTATGAATGGTATAAAAATCAGATGAATGAGAGAAAAGACTTTATTAAGAGCGAATTGAAGGAAGCTGTTGATTTTAGAAAGGTTTTTTAAATTAGAGTTTAAAACAAGAATTCTGACCAAAATTAAGATTTTTTTGGGAACTTTTGGCGAATAAATAGTTTCAGGAATTTGGAATAAATTTTCTCAAATCTGAACAAAATTCTGACTTTATTAAATAATTATAGAATTAAGAATAGATCAATCGTAGTCTCCCACTCCTCCTCAATTTCCGAAATTGTTAGTGTAATTTTGTTTAGACACGATTTTATAATTTTTAGAAAATTTTTACTCAGTTCGGAAGTTCCATTGTTAGATTTTTGGTACCTCCCCCTCCCTATATTCCTTTATTTCCTTTTCAACAAACTTGTGGGTTATCTGAAAAGTATAAAAAATATAAAAAACAAAATTTAAAAATTTCCACTTTTCATTTTTTTATTGACCATTTTCTGTTCTTAAGAGAAAAGAAAATTTTGGAGGGGTGAGATAATGCGATCGATTTATTCTTGGTTTTATATTCTTGATTTTCTTTAACGAAGTCAGAATTTTTATCAGAGTTGAGAAAATTTTGTCTGGAATATTTATTCTGTCCTCAACCAACAAACAAAATTTCCGCTTCAAGAGTCTAGGAAACTTAAAAGAATTTTATTTTGAAAATTTTTTATTTTTTTCCAGTTCTCAAAAGAGCAATCCGATTCATTCAAAGCAACCCAAGAAAATTTCCCAACAATTTTGCGTGAAAATTTGGCTCTCCAATTAGAATCTGCTTATCGTAAAAATGCTGAATATGCTTGGATTGAGCTTAAAAGACGCTTAGATTATTTGAAAGAAGTTCAGGAGACTAAAGAGCGTTTTGCGAAAGAAGTTTATTTGAAGACTATTACGGAAGGGGTTTGTTTATTTTTGTTGGGGGGGGGGGTAATTATTAAGATTAGGCTCTTCAAATTTTTCTTAGGGGAATTATCGTTTTTATTATTGCTAGGCAAAATAATCTTTTCAGACCTGGAAGCCAAATTTAAGTTTTAGCATTCTTGGCGGGCCAGATCCGTTTGATTTTCGCTTTTCAGATTTTCCTTGGGCATTTTTATAGGTTTTCCCTGTCCGAAAATCAGAATTTTTAATTTGGTTTATACCGGATAAGACCGTATTATTTTTTCCTATATTAGTCTGGTCTGGAAAATAATCCGTAAATCACAATAAAAGCTCAAGATTTGGGACGCGGACTCTCTAGACTGTCGTGCCAGTTTCTGTCCGGCGCCGTACCAGTTTAATAAATTTTGCAACTTTTTCAGGTTCGAAAAATGATCGAAATGAACGAGGGAAACATTCGAGAGAAATACATGGACCAGTGTATTGAAAATTTAAAGCTTTTAACGAAATAGGAGATTAATTGGAGGAGAGGATTAATTTTTTGATAGGTTAAAAGAGACAAGTTAATTTTAAAATTATATAGTTTTTTTGTTTTGTGTATGTTAAAAATTGGTTTTATTAAAAAATTAAGTTTTCGGGACTTTATTTCAATTTGTTTTTGGATAAGGCTTTTTTCTGTTATTTTTAATTTTGGTATCAAAGGCGGACGGCCCCGACAAGTATATATTCTATTTATTTAGTTAAAAATTAACTTTTCCAAAAATTTAAGGGAGGTAAAACGGGTTACATAAGTCTTGGAAAATTTTTGATATTGGACATTTCTTGTACGCAAATTCATTTGTAACCTACAAATCTTACTGCAGGTTTGAGGTGTTGTGAAATAAGGTTTCAAAATTGGGCAATATACTGTATTACATGTATTAATTGCCCTCCGTCAAATATTGCTTTCCACCACACTTATTTAGTTACCCCTTCCAGCGATATAGATTGAAATAAAAATTACCCCCCCCCCCCCCCCCAATTAATTTTACCTCCAGCGGAAGGTCGAAATACAGGGTAGTTATCAAAGGATATGTTGTAGTATATTTAACGTTTTTGACCCCGGCACCGACATTTATCAAATTTGGGCTCCGTAGTCGAATCGCTTCCTCTTGTTCACCATTACAATTTAAATCGAATTCAAATTTTTATTTTACAATAATCTATTCATTGGGGTCATTTTAAGATGATTATTATTATCAGATCGATTTTTAATCACATTTTCTTTTTTCACAATTCTGTAGCAAAGAAGTTTAAATTCCCTTCTAAATCGTCTTGACATAACATTGTAAATTATGGGGTTCAAAGCAGCGCTAATATATTGAAGCAATCCAGTACCATGATAAAGCCAAAGACACATCTGTGGTTCAGTACAGCCTTTTGCACTGTATTTAACTATTAAGCGTTCCAAATGATAGGGAAGGTAGCAGACAAAAAATAGAGCGGCAATCATTACTAGAAGGGAAAAATTGTGAGTAATTTTGTAAGGATGATTCAACTAGAGCGTTTAAAATGCTTAGGCGGGGGTTAAACGATCTAAAAGGATAAAAGAGAAAGCATTAGTGATGCCTCGGTAACCAACTACTTTTTAAAGGAAAAAGAACCGAAACTGGACATGAGAATATTAAAGCAGCTGGGCTATAACTATTTCTCTCCTTTAGCTAGTGTGAAAGGTTATTCGGCGGCTGAGAGCATCTTCAGCATCTTCAGTAGACCGGACAGCATCTTCAGTAGACCGGACTGATGTGTTAGCCATTACACCACGCCGCCTACTGCATAGCCTTAGGAATTAAATAGCTTTACAGAATTGACCGAGATTAAGATCTCATCTCGGTCCGACCCCTTACACATAGCCAACTCACTTAACATCTTCATAACTGTCTTGTGAGCCCTCTGACTGCGTAGGGAACTTCGTGTAAAAGAGTCTCGAGCATTCAAATCCGAATTATTTCCAGCTGTATTGTTATTAGAATTATTGCTAGTAGAAGGCAAATTCTCTTCTGTTAAAGCATTAAGTAATGTGCTGTTAGTGTGTGAACTGCTAGTGTGTTTACGGACTATTGAACTTCCAGCATTTAAATGGAATGAATTAAAAGTTGCTTCGTTTAGGGTCCGTAAAATTCGAATGTAACAATATATTACTAAAATAAAATAAATTTTTTTGGGAATTTTAGAGGTTAACAGACCAAAAAGAACAGGAAGAACAAATGTGAAGAAGAGCATAACCTGTATAATTTTTTTTAAATTATAGACCCAAGAGGGGGATTTGCTGTGGATTTTTTGTAAGGTGCCAAAAATATCCACATATGTCGGTTAGAAGGATACAAACTGCCTACTACACAATTCGGCCCGAAATAATAATATCATGTTTAAGTTATGTATTCCCTGGTGTATATCCGCATATAAAATGCATTAAGGATGGGGCTGGCGGTTCCGGGTATCATGAACCAAAAACCCCCGTTCAACTTTTTCACCTCAAAAGTATAATTTTCTCCACTTCCATAATTCCCACTCCAACCAACAAAATCACACTTACTGCCTAATCCATTTGAATTTACATGTGTATGGCCACAAAAATCTTGTATTACAAGCTTGAACTGAAAACTTATTTCCTTACATTTAGTATGTTAAAGTAAATATGTAGGTGAATATGTTTTCGGTACATAAATTTTTATTGTTTCTGTATTAGTATGTATCAGGGATCTAGCCGACCCGATTTCCGAAAATCGGGAATTGAATTTTTATGCCGGCTAGATCCCTGGTATGTATAAAGTTTAAGAAAAATATTTTATATAATATAATAGCTTCCGGAAAATATAAATATATATCCACGATAAAATCTTCCTGAAAATGACGGAGGTTGGGGGGATGTGAATATGTGACATGTAACATATCCAATTATTTTTAATCATACCTGCAAACCAATAAATAATGATGGAAAGAATGAAATGAACCAAATAATGATAATTAACCAAATCTGAGTTTAAAAATTATATCAAAAAAATATTTCAATAATACCACGGCATCTCGATGGAAAAAAGGTTTAAGACTGAAAGGGTAGCAAATAGCCACCAATCTCTCCCAGGTGAGACTGACAATAGTGAGAATGGAATTGAAGGTGAACCAGCTAATAAATGTGCCTGAAAAATATTTTTTTTCTAATTTTGAAAGGGAAAATCTACTTGTTATTTCACAAAATCCATTAAAAGGCGAAGTAATAAATCTGGACTTCCATAAAAAGAAAACATCAAAAGGGACACCAACGAGTATCAAAAGAAGATCTGATATAGCTAAACTAGCTAGAAAGTAGTTGGTTTGGGAATGAAATGAAGGGTTTCGATGGATTACCTGAAAAAGGAAAAAAATTTAGGATAATTGATAGGAACTCATATTTAAGACAAGAATGGTACTTAACAAGACAGAGATAGATTTGGGTAAAATTAATATTTAAATTCTACTTAATATGCATGTTTCCGTAACGTTATGTTATTACTGCTGTACAGCTGTTGTTGATAATATTTTTGGATAGGGAATTAGATTCTCTAAGTAAGAATTGGAGTTTAAACGCTTGGACCCGGGTCCTGAATTTCCTGGGGCCTATTCCACAAAGCGAAATTGACATCAAATATCGCGACATTTGGCAATCGCTTGACATTCCGATTGCGATTGTGTTCCACATAGCGACATCAAAATTATTTTGTCTACTTTTAGCGACATTGACAGCGAAATGTCGCGATTGTGTTCCACAAAGATTTTAAATTCTAGTGTCAATCGACACTAGCAATCGAAATGTCGCGATTTTGGCGACACAGCTAGAAAGTAGTTGGTTTAGGAATGAAATGAAGGGTTTCGATGTATTACCTGAAAAGGAAAAATTTTTTTAGGACTTTAAGAGAACAGAGATAAGCAATAAATTAATGAAAAATTTACTTAATATGCAAAAATGAAAATATTTTTTTATTTAACTATTCCTGTAAACATTAGACTTGTATTGAAAGTGGTAGTTGTTGTATTTTTGGATAGGGAATTTTGATTCCCTAAGTAAGATTATTCAGCAAGAAACGAATACAGATCGGGAATCAGGTATATGACCTCTTCTGAATGTTATATCATAAAGATATAACACCATGTAGACCATTAGGCGACGACTTTACTTTTATTAGAGTAGGATAACCCACAATCCACGATAACCCCTAATGCACCAAATCCCGCTTAATTCGATGATATCCTTCTTAATTCCCTGATCTCACTCGATATTACCCTAAGTCTTCCCCATATATGTTTTTCTCTTACCATAACAGTTAACAGATTTCCAATAAATCCAGAAAGCCCTACAAAAATAAAAACAGCAAGTAAAAACCATGTTGTAATATTGCTGCTAATTGGCCTTAAATTTTTTGAAATATTTTGACAGATTAAGAGACTTACATAGGGGCATAATCCATTTCTGCAATATATTCACCCAAAGATTTTGCAAAATCGGATACATCCTGACTTGAACAAAATGAACGAAGTGAGGGAATGTCAAGATGGCTGGTCTGGAAATTAAAAAAATTTTTTTTGGAATTCTTCAGAAATGGTTTTTGGCAGTCTGACCTTATTTTAAAATACGACAAATTTAGGCTGATAGATCTTATCTTATAAAGGGACATCTATTATTGTAGGTAATTCTTATACAGTCCTCCCTATCCCATCGCGAATTTTCTATATATTAAAAGTTTACCACAGTTCCATTTGATAATTTTAATTGAATATTGCTAAACTGCAATAAAACATCAGGCCCCAATCCATCACGCAGGTCTGTCTGTTTAAAAAATTTTTAATTCTGCGTATTTTAAAAAATTTAAATTTTAATTGCTATTTGAGGGAACTATCAATTTTCAAAGTTGTTCTCAGGTAATTCCCCGCCCTCAACTAATCTCCTCTCCAAAGGTAAAGGTTTTTTGACTAATCGAGTTGTCGATTTTGGAACAGAACTAAAGAACCGAGAATTTTTTGGTTCAGTTTTAGGTTCGGCTGCGAAGATCCTAAGAACTCTTAGAACCGAGAAATAATTTTTAGGTTCATCAATCAAGAAAATATAGTAGTACATATTAGAGATCAGCCTTAACCTTAATTCTTTCTGGATACAGAGGCAAGATCAAAGCCCTTAATTTTTTAAGATCCTTGACCTTAATTTTTCTTTAAGGTCAAGAATCTAGCTAAGGTCCTCAACCAAAATCAAGGCCAAGGTTTTTTATAAGGTCAAGGTTTTTCCGATCTCTAGAAAGTATATGGATGCGTATAACATAAGTAAATAACGCTGAAATATGTAGGTAATTGTTTTAGATCCTAAGAGAGCCTTGAATATTTCTACCGTATGCCCTTTAATTTTTTTAAATTTTTATTTTCTGATTATCTCTCCAAGATTTTCCTTAGATCACAATAGTTTTTAATAATTAATATTTTAAAATTACTAGATTTGAAGGTGATGTTTCGACAGGGTTACTATGAATTTTATAAAATTCAGGTACCGTTAAAGACGAATTTAAATAATTTGAAGAAGCCTGACTTTCTGTTGAAAGCATTTTTAAATTTTTAAAAATATTTATTTTAAAAAGCTAGACATTAATGAAGAAATATTTATTTTAAAAATCAATGTTTTTTCCTTTAAAGCTGTCTGGGAAGGCAAATTCACATTTAAACAAGACATTGATTTTAATTGAATAAAAGTGCCATTAAAGCAAATCACATGTAATTTTAAATAAATTCTCTTTGAGAAAAAAAGGGAGAGAGGGAATTGAGAGAAGGAGAGGGATTTTTAAAAATTAAGAGAGTTTTAAATAAAAAAATAAAAGGGCATGAGGGTTCTTAAAAAATTTTTTTTAAATACCATAAGCATTGGGGGAGGGGGGGGGGGGAGGGCCAACTCCAGGAATACCAAATCAAGGAACGACCAACCGATTTCTAATTTTAAAATATTCCATGTTTTGGTCGTTCCATGAGTTGGTCGTTCCTTGACCTGTCTTTTCCTTGACTTGTCTTTTCCTTGAGGGAGCCCGACAACAATTTTTCTACTATGAAATTCTTTTATTTTAATGTTTCAAGACTCCTCAATTTTTTTTTCTAGATAATCTCATGGTAGATATAGGGTGTCGTTCTTGGAAAATCTTCGGATATCCGGACCAAATCGATATCCGAACCAAAAAAATCATCGGTTCTTCGGTTCGGTTCGGTCCAGAACCGACAACCCTAGTAGAGTAAAAAAATTTTTTAATTGCAGAATTTATACTTTTTTGATTTTATCTGTTCTGACCGATTCTATAATTCTAAAGTCTTTTATTTTTATCAAAAAATACTGTTTTCACAAACGGCCATTTCACGTCTCCCCCTAAGTGTTCAAACAGATTTCACAATTTCGAAAATTGGGTTTCAATTAGAGACCGAATCGAGACGAGATCTTGAAAAAAATCTCGGTTATCGAGAGTGATATTTTTCGAGATATCTATCTCGATTTTCATACAACCCTTCCAGTCCAGTGTCTATTTTATTTGAATATTTGCTCGAAAAATACCAAAAACTATAATAACAATTTTAGTTATTGAAAACCTGAAAATATTTTGAATAAACTAACAAAAATTTTTAAAAATATTAACAAAAAATGTTGTTTAACTTAAAAGGATTTTTTCTTTATCCAACAAAGTATAAAATTTGAAATTTCATAGTCCTGGGAAAATATGTAAGAGGAACTAGGTCTACCTTTTTTGAAAATTTTTACTTTCTGTGAAAGAAAACGAGGAATTTTAATGTAAATTTTGTTTTTTATACTTTGAAAGTAAATATTTATGAAAGGATATATTAAGAATTTTGGTCTTCCGGATATTCAGTTTTTGATAGAAAACACGCTAGAAAAAAAAATTTTTATTGGCTAAAAAATAATAATTTTTAAAATTTAAAAAATTAAAGAGAAAAAACAATAAAAATTAATAGAAAAAAATTTAAAAAAATGTTTAAAGAAATGTCATCAAGTTAGAAATATGTAAGTATTAGTGACCGACAAAATCGAAATTGGGAGATCCGGAATATTAAAGTGAAATTTAAAAATGTTTGAGGGAGTAAATCAAGTAATAAAAAAAATTATGGAAAAAATCCCGTGCCTGTCATTAAAATAAAATTTTGCAGTAAGAGATTATTATGAAAAGGTTAATTGAAAAAAATTTTTTTTTTAAAAATATAAAATTTTCGGAATACATGTAAAGAATCAAAAAAAATTTTTTAAAGTAAGAAGATCGAATTTTGATTTAATTATAAAATTCATCAGTCACAATATGTTTGGAAATATCATATTTAAAAGGTTTGGTAGTTAAATCATTTCCAAAATTAGCTTCAACGGAACAAAGTTTGGTAGCAATAAAAGGTAGATAATTATTATTTCTTACTTTCACAGCTTTACCTAACAATAACAATTTTAAAAATATTTTTATATTCTTAAAATGTTTCACTCTCTTCGAACTGTTTCTATGGATTTCTGGTGAAGAAAATTTCATTACGGAAAAGAGCTATTGTGACTTATAGGGGGTTTTAGTTGGCTAGATCGATTTCTACAAATGAGCTGTCATTCGAAAGAGCTCGCCGATCTGAGTAAACCGCCCGGAGGAAGAAGTCGATCCGGCAATCAAGGACCGAGTTACAGACCCCTAAAGTTTAGAAAGAGCAGGGGGGATTAGGCTCATTCTGAGGTGAAAAATTCGAAAAGGTTGTAGTATAGTATACCGGTGGAAAGGTTAGATACAAGCCCCATACCTTTCGATTCGTCTCGACGGGCTGAATCGAACGGTACCAGTCTTTTTTTTTCGGGGATGCCTGTTGACCGAGATATAGGTCCCCGAAAAGTGAAAAACCATAGGCCTGTAAATCGGTTTGCCGGATCGACTTCTTCCTCCGCGCGGTTGACTCAGATCGGCGAGCTCTTTCGAAGGAAACCTCACTTTACCAAAATTTATAATATTCATCATTTTAAATTAGATCTTTTATCGAGTCGGGTCATACGAGTCGTTTACAGACGATATATCCTAGGCCTGATTTCAGCTTTCGGTCCATTTTGGCAACCTTATTTCTAATATCCCTCTTAAAAGAATCTTAAAACCTATTACCACAAATCCCCCACCCTCGAAATTTCGATGTGCAAATCTTTATGTTAAACTACTAACCAATTAATTGACCATTTTGAGTAAAGAAAATATGTGTTGGTGATAATCCAGACATCTTTTTTGGCGAATAATTTATTCCACAACCATAAGTATCACCATCTTTAAAGGTTAATGATGGGAGTGAGACTATCTCAATTCGTTCATTATGGTAAATTCCACAATTTTTGAGAAAGCCAACTAGTTCTCTACCAACACCGAGACCAAACATCATAAAAATATCATCATTGTTTTCACTTTCAAATTTAAATTTTACTTCATAATAAAATGAGGTAAAAGTAAAAGAATTATTTGTTGGTTTGTTAAATGTATTTTCCGATACAACAAGATAACGTTTATTCACTCCTAAAATAGTACATACCATATTCGCTCTAATAGAATGCATGGCATTTCATTTTTGTATCGCCTACCAAGGTGACATTCAATTAAAGAGAATATGGTATGTATTTTATAATATATTTTAATAATTTTTCCAATGAATTTAAGGTACTAATTACCGTTTCCCCCCAAGTGGACTATATTAGAGGCTTCATTCAATTCCCAAAGTTTTATCCAAAGTATAAATGAGAGTATACATATGTAGGTATGGGTGAATTGGGAAATGGGGGTATTTTTCTAATTTTTTATTAACCATTGCGGTAGCCCAGCATATTTGTTAGCCATCCAAACATCGACTGTCCACATTTAATATATTTAATATTTTCATCACCAATTAATGGTATACGTTCATTACTAACACAATCACATTTAGAATTTGTCTTTTTACAAATATGTTCGCAGCATCTAATTAACTTCCATTTGTTTGGAACTTGTACAAAATGCTAAAAAATTATTTCTGTAAGAGATTAAACTGAAAAATACAAAGGAAAAAGTTCAAAATATGTAAGGCTGAGGGATCCTGGAAATCTAGGGATCCTGGAAATCTAGGGATCCGATATCCGAAACCAAAATTTCCATATATACGGTATTCTTTTCGGATCCGGATCGGATAAATTAAGTACAGTACCTTATAAAATAAACTCTCTATACTTTATATTGATGAAAGCCATGAATAAAAATAAACTCCCCTCTTAAGAATAAAAAGAGATGAGGAAATTGTTAAGTAAATTAGCCGAATATACCAATGATCGTTGAGAATCGGTCTCAGTTCTTAAAAAAATTATTTCATACACAAAACTATTATTTTCACTAGTTGGATCTAATTTAGTATTAATGAAAAATTTGAAGGAAAAAATTGAGTAAATGTAAAACGAGCTTTCATAGTCGATATTAACATAAAAATCTGCACAAGTTTTGCCCATTAAAATAATAGAATTATCAGAATTTCTATAAAAACTAACCACTTTTTTAAGCACAAAATTTTTTAATTCTTCAAGTTCAACAGCAAGTTGATAATTTGTTTTATTAAATTTATTATTTGTCTCATCAACCTTATAAAGATTTTTCATAAAATTATTTTAAAGAATATTTGATTAATTCTAAATTAGGGGAGTTTACTACAAGCGATTATTAGCCTGTACACCTTTACGTTTAATTCAATTATTAATCTTCCTTTAAGTTTGAGGATAACAAACTCATTAAAGTAAAGGTTTTAAATCCGTTTTTTGTTTTTAAATTTTTATTTGTTTTCTATTTTTATTCGTTACCTCTAAATCTCTGTCAGAATTGTTCTCAGCCATTTTAAAATTTCAAAACAAAATTTTAAATTTAAATCCTAAAATTTTTGAAAATTAGAATAAAATATAAATAAAAAAAGCTCAGATTTAGAGTAAACTTCCATAAATGTATCTATGTATTTCAGGTTTGAATTTTGAGATTTTTGACGCTAAGTTTGAAACATTATCCTTATAATTTTTGTTAGTTCTTCAAATAAAATTTATATTAAGATAGCAGAATATTTCTCCAATTTATTAAGATATTTGACTTTTTCCCTTAATTTTTATTTTAATTGGGTATATGGTTAATGAATAAAATTAAAATGATGTAATAGAGGAATAATTAAATAAATGAAGGAAAGGTTCTTTATATCCAAAAAAGTAGGGAGGGGCAAATATCAGAAAATAATACAAAAGAAAACTAATACATTTTTAACTAGACATGACTGACTAGGATTGAAAAAATGCCAAAAAATAAGGTCAACATAAGAGGTAAGGGGTCAAATATCCAAAAATACTTTTCTGTTAAACATACTAATGTTTATTTTATGTTTCTTCTAATGTATGTAGGTCAAAATGTTTTTTTGAATATTAAAAAATTAATCTGTTGCAATTTTTATTTATATTATAGTACACCAGATGTTTTGGGTTTTTTGTTTAATTTTATATAGGGGGGGGGGGGTGTGACACTCAATTCGTTGGTGTCAGGCTAAAACAAGTCCGACAAAACAACGTTCAAGTTTGGTGGATTAATAGAGCTGGGGGATAAGGATAGATTGTATTGATCTAAAGAATTATTATTTAATTATTATGATTTAAAATGAAAATATATATTTATTTAGTTAAATTTATTTGTGATATCCAGTGATTTATTTGAATTAATTTAAACCCAATGTTAAACATATTAATATACACTAGAGCTGTCCAAGAATCTTGGTCTTGGGTCTT
Organism: Meloidogyne arenaria; assembly: GCA_036172955.1. NCBI lineage: Eukaryota > Metazoa > Nematoda > Chromadorea > Rhabditida > Meloidogynidae > Meloidogyne > Meloidogyne arenaria. The sequence goes on from JARQAB010000003.1 coordinate 1,023,197, forward strand.
GACTCAAGCTTGGGTTTTTTCAGTTTTGAGTCTTGCGGCGCTAAATATAGAAATTTTTGTGCCTTCGACAGAGAAAGCCAAGTATTTTCTTTAAGTTTTATTATATCTTCTATAAATATTTCAACATAATAGGTCCTTTTGTCTAAGGTACGAAAAGTAGGCCAAAAATTTGCTCTAAGGGACCAAAAATTGTCTTGAGTCCAAGTCTTGGTCTTGGGGTCAAGTTTTGGTCTCGATTCTTTGAAAATTTTTGATCTTGGACAACTCTAATATTCACATAATTTCAACATTTAAACTTTAGGTGTCCCAAAAAAAGCTCCCAAAGTTTCAATCTTGCATTCATCACTTCCTTGAGCAATCATGAATACTCCATTCATTCCCCATTCTTTTCCCCACGAATTAATAGCAATCCAAAATGGTTGGACTTTTCCTGAACATGTTTGAGTTCCCCAACCAATTATGCGAATTCCATGTCCGCTGACTTTTTTGTCAGTAGTTCTCTTAAATTTTATCAAGTTGATATAACAATTAAATTGTAAAAATTAAATTGAAATTTTGACTCTTGAAAAATTTGAGGTTTTATTTTACCTTATAAACTCCTTCACCATAATGAAAGAAATCATCATATACATCCATTATACCCGTAATTGGACCGCTTGCTTGAATTTCTGCCTTCATTGTATTAACTGCTTCAGAAACAGCCATATCCGGCCAAATCTGACCAGTTGATATAACTAAAGTATTTTGTATGTGACAAGTGGCTTAATATACTAACAAGGAAAGGTTGCGAGGTGTCCGACCTAAAAACGGTCGAGACCGAGCTCATACGATAGAGAATGTGCCCTTTCTACCAAGGATTTTGTGCCGTTTTTGCCCTTTTTTGATCTGGCCAAGATATGGCCCTGCAAAGTTCCAAAATTTGGCATAGTTTTCCCCCTCCAAATATAAGCTTTAAACAATGCGTTGCTTTTGTTGGCGTTGTCCTTGCAAGAAAGGGCACATTCTCTATCGAATGAGCCCGGTCTTGGCCGCTTTTCGGTCGTTAACCTTGCAGCCTTACCTTGTAAATATAAATACCAAATTTTTTATCATTATTATATTGAATTGGCCATTTTGAATTAGTACATGTCGAGACACATTGAGGTTTAGGATTCGGACCAGGAGTTGCTGGATCAATAGAATATGGTTTGCAACCGGTCTTTTGTTCAAAATTTGATCCAGAAACTACCCCACTATTTTGCATGTATTGCCAAGCATAGTAGGGAGATCCACCATTACATCTAGATTTATTTTAGTGGTATAAATTAATTTTACGTTTCTAACCCGCTAGTTGATGGTGTGCAACTAAGTATTTCATCATCTGATGATTGATTATCAGGATCAGAAACTGGCGTTTTTAAGCCTTTCTTAGCTCTCTCAATACAGTAGCGATCAGTAAACGTAGATGAACTTGCAACTGCCCAGCAATCCCCACATTGGCCTTGATTTTTAATAATGTTAATTATATCTGCACATTGTGGCCATTGCTTTCTTGCATCGAATTCGATATTGTATGTACATGAAGGATTTGAACGCTTTGATCGAATTTTGCTGTTTAATTTAAAATTTGGAATAGCTATGGGAGTTTTGGGGTGATTTTGTGTTTACACCACAAAATAGTTTTCGGGTGTCCGCCGTCATGTTTGCAAATTTCTCGTTGAATTTTGCCTAAATAAAATTTTAAATATAATTTTTTATTTTCAAATTACCTTCCAAGTAAAATCTTGTAAATTAAATGATTCAACGAAAGATTTAATATCCTTATCGATATCAAAGTTAAAATCAAAGTCATTTTCAAATATATCAAATTCATCAGATTGAAAGGTGTTTTGTATGAAAGAAAACAATACAAAGCAAAGTAGACGAGGAAAATTCTGAAAAAATTTGAATATTATTTGGTATAAATCGTAACTGTTAGTGTAGTGAGTTTAGTATGAAAGTCAGCCTTTTACTAGATTTTTGACAAAGTGGAAAGTTTAGTCGGCAACTTTCAGTTGAATAGAACAAAAGATTCCCATAGTCTTTTCATAACTTATATCGTCCATTTTACTTCCCAACGTTTTATCAAGAATTAATTAATGCTATATATGTATGTTAGACTTAGACATGGCGGCCTATAAATATCTGCGAATGTCCGTTTATGGTGTTCATATATCTTTAAGAACTCCCATTACTTTGAACGACTGTTGCTCTTCACACTATGTAAATCCAGATAAATCTGGGCCCTACTTACAACCATAATAAGTTTTCCATGGCTTATTAATTCAGAATAAACTTTTGAATTTAAAAATTGTCTCAGATGTCTTCTTAATAATTTTAGCTATCTTATTTCTCAAATAAGACTATTACCAACTATTAAAAACATCTTAAACTTAGTTTTAACTAGTATTGTGTGAGGGTTGAATAATTTTGAAAATATAGCAACTTACCATATTTTAATGAGGAATTAAATAAAAGCTGGCAATAATTATGTTTATACTCTTCGTTCATTATAATATTTATATACTCGTGTTTAGCTAAAATCCATCGTTGGCTTTTAATGCAACGTGGTTTGTGGTACACGATTTAAAATTTATAAACTAAAAAAGGATGATCAAATAAAAATCTTTACGTAAAATATACCATTTTTATTTTAATTTTATGGCCTCTGAGATTTTCGTTTGTATAAGCAAAAATTACGGATAAAAAATGTATCTTAATTCTGTCGTATTAGCGTGTTAAAGGAAAACTGAAGATTAAACATAGCTTTCAAAACGTGAAATATATAATTGTCGATGAGGAGATTCCGCGAATCCTACGGCTATCCTTCGATTACATAAAAAACGCAAAACTCGGCGTAATAAAAAGATAATGGGAAATGAAGGGAGAAAAATACGCCGGCGTATTGACGCTTTTTGAGTGGTTACGATTTTCAAAATTTTCAAAATTTAAGAAGATTTTGAAAATTCAATTAATTCTCAATCGATATAATAAATTTTATATTTTTAAAGTTAAATTTTATAGGTTAAAATTGGTTTTGAAAAAGTACTTTAAAATTAGAGCCCGGACGGGTACCGTACTACGACGGTATTTTTTGGTTTCCGTATCGGTAATATTTCGTATAGTATCCGTATCGTATCGTATAGGGACGGTAAAATTTTGAATTTTATCGGTATTTTTCAGTATTTCAGTGGCTCTAAAAAATTCATTGCTCTAATTAAAATGTAAAAAATTTTAATAGTGTAAATCCATACATACCAGGGATGGGACGGGTTAAGAAAAAAGTCGGGTCGGGTTTTCAAAATTTTCTTCGGATCGGGTTTCGGGTCGAAAAAAAGTCCGGGTTTCGGGTCTCGGGTCGGGTTTCGGGTCGGGTCAGTTAAAAATTTGAACATGAAGCCAAATTTTTCGGAGAATTTGGCATGAAGCCAATTTTTTTCGTTTTCACTACAAAGACCAAACTTCATCAAAACATCATCCTCATTTTCACTCTCAAATTTAATTTTTACTTCATAATAAAATAAAGCAAAAGTAGAAGAATTATTTGTTGGTTTGTTAAATGTATTTTGTGCTAACACAAGAGAATCTTTGTTTAATCCTAAAATACAAGTATATTTGAGATATTTGTTTAATAATCCTTAAGGTAGTGTAAGGATGATTCAACTAGAGCCCCGATAGCTCAGTGTTAGAGCTCCTGTATGTGGTGAGCGATAACTTCAAGGAGGTCGTAGGTTTGAACGCTCCCCTGTGGCTAAACTTTTGCTAAACTTTTCTGTAGGCGAGTATTCTGATAAGACCGTGTTTTAGCCTAAGATGTTTAAGGTAATCGTTCCATCAATGAAGGGAATGCTAGCAACCAAGGTTCATTTCTCTCTTATCATCCAAGGTCTAAAACACATTATTGGAAGGGAGGGGGGGGGGGTAATAAAATTCTGAATTTCTTTTTAACCATTATGGAAGCCGAACAACCATCCAAACATTGATTGTTCACATTTAATATATTTAATCTTTCCATTATCACACAATTTTATAAATCCAATTCCTTTAACACATACACGTTATTTATGAACACTGGTCTGAATCAAGCCAGAGTGGGGGGGGGGGGGGGGGGGAGGGAAGGAAGGATGGAAAAATTTTTAAATTTTTTTATTAACCATTATAAAGGTTGAACATATCTCCTAACCATCCAAAAACCGATTGTTCACATTTAATATAGTATTTATTATTTTTATCATCAGTTAATAGTAAAAATTCATTGCTTTTAACAAATTTATATGAATTTATATCTAAATAAACAAATTCCCATGTAAATTGGCCATCACAAATAAATCTCCATTTGTTTGGAACTTGTACAAAACACTAAAAAATAATTCTAGTATTTAACAGACTAGCACATGGATACGGATATGAATACAGATATTATAAAAATCCCTGCGGATATCCGTCTGTATCCGCCGTAAATGCGTATACGGATACCAAAACCCGTATACGTGTGCTAGTCTGGTATTTAATATAAAGGTTAGGCATGTTACGAAAGTTAAATCGCAAAACTTGCGAATATGAATTTAAAGAAAAAGCTAAAAATATGCATGGGATATGTAAGTAAAGTACTTTTAAGTCGACTTATATGTACTTTAATATAGTAAATATCAATCAAAAATCATCAATCAAATCAAAAAGATCAAGAAAAAAAGCTAGAAATGGACAGGGATTTAGAGAAAGGAATAACCCAAATTATTAACAAAATAACCATAAACTAACCACTTTTTTAAGCACAAAATTTTTTAATTCTTCAAGTTCACCAGCAAGTTCAGACATTGTTTTATTAAATTTATTATTTGTCACATAAAACTTAAAATATTTTTGAAAAATTTTTAATCTATTTTAAATTAAGGTGAATCATGTTAGGTTATTAACCGTACAGCTTTTTGGATTTTCAGAATGAATCCTTAAAAACCCTCTCGTTTTCAAAAATTTCAGGCTTTTATATTTTCATTAAATTATTATTGAATAGTCTAAATCTTTTTGCCCCCAAATCCAAGGGATTTACTCGAGATACCTCAAGTTATCCCTGCTCCTCCTCATGGTTTCAGAATAAAAAACTGACATTTCGGCAAAGGCCTTAAATCCTGCCGAGAACTAATTAAAACATGAGATTTAAATACATATATTTTTATTTTAAATAACTCATTACCTCCAAACCTCTGTCAGAATTGTTCTCAGCCATTTTAAAATTTCAAAACAGAATTTTAAATTTAAATCCTAAAATTTAATTAAATCAAAATATAAATACAAAAAGCTCAGGTTTAGAGTAAACTTCTCATAAATATATGTATTTCAGGTTCGAATTTTGGGATTTTTGACGCTAGGTTTGAAACATCCTTATAATTTTTGTTAGTTCTTCAAATAAAATTTATATTAAGCTAGCAGAATATCCCTCCAACAATAGCCGTAGATATGTCCGAAGAGATATTGGACATTTCCCCGTAATTTTTAGTTTAATGGGGTATATGAAATAATAAATGAATAAAATTAAAATGATGTAAAAGAAGAATAATTAAATAAATGAAGGAAAGTTCTTTATATCCAAAAAAGGGAGGGGCAAAAATCAGAAAAAATACAACCAAAAACTAATATTTAACTAGACATAAATATATGCCTGACTAGGATTGAAAAAATGCCAAAAAAATAAGGTCAACATAAGAGGCAAAAGGTCAAATATCCAAAAATAATTTGCTGTTAAACAAACTTTTTTATAGACTAATAATAAAAATTAAAGATTAATTAATAAAGTTAATAGAAAAGGAATTAATTTTTTAATAGTTTATTATATTTTTCTTTTAATGTAGGTCAAAATTTTTTTCGAATGTTAAAAAACCAGATTTTTAAAAAGCGAATGACGAAAGGAGAAAATAAAAAAATCACAAAAATTAGAATATTAATTCCTTATATCCCTAAAAAACACTGATATCATGTAAGAAAGATTTCAATGGATTAAGAGTTTTCGATAATTTATCGAAACTGACCCCTTCCAGGCTCTTCTCTGGAACTATTTTTATTAATTTTTCCTGTACCAACTTCTTACTTTGATTATAAAATTTCTTGGTCATGAAATTATGATATAAATACGTTGAAAAAAGGTTTTTATTGTCTAATAAAATAATTAAAACATTTTTAAAAATTGAAAAACTAAAAGCAAAAAAAACAATAGTCTGAATTATTAAAAAAATGTCATGAAATTTTATGAAATAGTAACAGGTATTTGCGAGATTTGAAATATAGTGATAGGATTAATACTTCAAATCCAAAAAATTGCGGAAATGAGAAAACCCCGCCCCGGTATTAATATTTATAAACTTTAACAGTAAGAGATTATTATCAAAAGGTTAATTGAAAGTTTATAAAAAATATAAAATTTTCGGAATGTATATGTAAAGTATCAAAAAAAATTTTTAAAGTAAAAAAAACATCAAATTTTGATTTAATAAAATTCTTCAGATACAATATGTTTGGAAATATCATATTTAAAAGGTTTGGTAGTTAAATCATTTCCAAAATTTGTTTCAACAGAACAAAGGTTGAGTTTAATAAAAGGTCGATAATCATCATCTTTTAATTTCATAGCGCAATCTACAAATAAAATTAAATTTAAAAATATTATATACCGTATATGCTCGAATAATTACCCTGGGTAATTATTGTTTCAACCTCTCGCTAGATGGGGTAATTATTTGAGAGGGGGCAATTATTTGAGCGTTTTTTAAACAGGCTAATTATAACTGTTTTTAAGAGGGGTAATTATTGTTTCAACCTCTCGCTAGATGGGGTAATTATTTGAGAGGGGGCAATTATTTGAGAGAGGGTAACTATTCGAGCATTTACGGTAGGTATAGAAGAACAAGAATATCTGATGACAGATGTTATAACTAGAGACCGGCAAAATCGAACTTCTGGGATCCCGCGTCGGGATTTTATTGCTTAATCGATGCCGGGACGGGATCCCGAGGGATAAATCCCGAAAAAATCCCGGATCCCGAAAATCAAAAAAAATCCGGGATTTCGGGATCTGGAAAATCCCGTCGGGATAACGTCCCGCGCCGGTCTCTAGTCTTACTATAGTATACAAGTATTACAAGGAATTTTTGAAAATTTTTGTTCTTTTACTGCTCCGAAAGGCTTTTGCCCCGAAAAATTCCTCAAAGGAATCGAAACCCCAATATATTACGATCCTCGCCCTCGAACATTCGGTATCAAACTTGTTATTAAACTACTAACCAATTAATTCCCCATTCCTTGTAGAAAACATATGTGTGGGTATTTCAAATATCTTTGATGGCGAATAAATTAATCCACAACCAACAGTATCCCCATCTTTAATATCACCATCTCCGACGCAGAAAGATTCTTTCATTCGTCTAGAGTAAAGCCTATTTTCGTCTCTCAAAACAATTTCGTTTTCACTACAAAGACCAAACTTAATCAAAACATCATCCTCATTTTCACTCTCAAATTTAATTTTAACTTCATAATAAAATAAGGCAAAAGTAGAAGAATTATTTGTTGGTTTGTTAAATGTGTTTTGTGCTAACACAAGAGATTCTTTGTTTAATCCTAAAATAATTATATTTGAGATTTCTGTTTAATAATCTTTAAGGGAGTGTAAGGATGATTCACTTAGAGCCGCGATAGCTCAGTGGAAGAGCCCCTGTATGTGGTGAGCGAAGGTGCCTAGCAATAACTGCAAGGAGGACGGAGGTTTGCTGCCCGGTGGCTAAATTTTTGCTAAACTTTTTCTGTAGGTGAGCAAAAAACTTTGTTGGATCTTATTTTGATAAGACCGTGTTTTAGCCTGAGATGCTTAAGGTAATCGTTCCAAAGGGAATGATAGCAACCAAGGTACATTTCCCTCTTATCATCCAGGTCTAGAACATTGTTATTTTTTAATTTCTAATATTTTTTTAAATTTTTTCAATTCATTTCATGGGACGCATAAATTCTCATAGGACGCATAAAATTTTTATGGGACGCATAAATCGTCATGGGACGCATAAAATTTTCATGGGACGCATAAATCGTGATGGGACGCATAAATCTCCATGGGACGCGTAAATCTCCATGGGACGCATAAACTGGACAAGAGCCAAATTTTTAACCATTATGGAAGCCGAACAACCATCCAAACATTGATTGTTCACATTTAATATATTTAATATTTCCATTATCACACAATTTTATAAATCCATTTCCTTTAACACATACACATTTAGGAGAATTTGTATTTACACAAATAGATTCACAACAAGGATTATTCTTGGCAATAAATTTCCATTTGTTTGGAACGTGTACAAAATGCTAAAAAATTATTTTTGTGAAAGGAATGGGCAAAATATGCTAGCTAAATCGCAAAACAGTCTTTTTGTGAGTATTTTTGGGGATACTCACCCAGAGTTATGTACAGAACCACATTATCCGACCATTGGTTCTAAAGGCAGAATTGTTACTTATAACCATAGAGTAACACGGGTAATACCAAGGCTGGCCCCCCTCCCCCCTTTTTTTATGTTTCACTGACCATTTTGAGCTTTTTTGCTTGACATACAATTTACAATATATCATTCGAAGGAGCTTTTTGAGCTGGGTAGAATGATACCATGATCGGTTAGGTTTGGCGATTCTGAACAAAATTATGAAGCTAAATCCTCGATGGAATTGCTTTTTGTGATGTTGAAAGGGATTAAAATAGATGCTCATAACTATATTGATTTAAGTAGGATTTCGATGATTTTAGCAGACTAGGACATGGATACGGATATGGACATGGATACAGATATTGTAAAAATGCCTGCGGATATCCGTCTGTATCCGCCTGTATCCGCAGTAAATATCCGGATACGGATACCAAAATCAGTATCCGTGTCCTATTCTGGATTTTAGTATCGTTCGACTCAGCGCGAAGAGCATTTCGAATGGATATAATTTGCAAAAAAAAATAAAAAAATAGAACAGAAAGAAAAGGGGAGGACCAGCCTTGGAATTACCGTATTTATTGGCAACACATTTATAGTCTGACCATTCTAATATTTTGAGGAATGAAGAGGGGAGGGAGGGAGGGGGGGGGCGAAATTCAATTTTAGTAAATAAAATTAACAAAATTTCCATAACTAACCACTCTTTTAAACAAAAATTTTTTTAATTCATCAATTTCAACAGCAAGTTGATAATTTGTTTTATTAAATTTATTATTAGTTGCTTTTCTTTTAAATTGTCTGTTTCTTTTCATTCTTCCCATTACCTCCAAATCTGTATCCATATCTGTGTCAGAATTGTTCTCATTCATTTTAAAAGTTTAAACAAAATTTTATACTTAAATCTTAAAAAATTTTAAAAATTAAATCCACAATTTTTATCCAAATAAATATGCTATATAGGTACATTATAACCGTAAATCCTCTAAAATAGCCCCATGGGGCTATTTTTTTCGATCGACCTCTAGAGGGGGACTACATATTTTAGAGGCTGGGGCTATTTTTTTCGATGCCTAAATTTTTTGAAAACTAAAATTTATTACAAAATTTTGAATAAAATTTTTCTAAAATTTAATAGAATTCATCACTATCTAAAAGTCTCTTAACAAAAATCCCAGCCCAAAAACTTCCATCAAGTACTTCTCAGTCGATAGATTCATCTTAGACTTCGATTAAGGTTCAAGATACCTAATTAAGAATTTATTTTAGAATACATCTCACTTGTTTATACCTCAGTTAAGTCCCTAAAGTTTAATAATATTAAAAGTGATTAGATTAAGATGCCTATCTTGGCATTTTGAAGTTTAAATTCAATGTGACATGACTTTAATCCTTCATCGGGAGATCAAGAGGAGGATATTTGTGGAGATAGTATCGATGGATATCAGTGGATTTTAAGGGATTAAGAGATATGTTGGAGATTAATTTGAGGGATTATGAGTGGAACAAGGAAGGGAATAGTTAATTGACTGATTGTAGATTAAAAGAGTGTTATAGACTTTACCTATATCTAGCTTAATTCATCAAATTCCTCTCAAAATTCAATTTGAGGGGATTAAGATGGATATCCGTGGATTTGAGATATCAGGGATTTGGGAGGATATCGGGCAATTAATTGAATAAAAATGGAAAAAAATCTTTTGATTCATATCTCTTTTAATTCGCAAATTCCCTCCTAATACCTAAATCTCTCTAAATCCTCGAATCCATATTAATCCACCGCTATCCCTTAGTCCCTCAGAATCCCATTATATCCCTTCAAATCCCCGATATCCCCCATAATCATTTATAATCTTATTGAAATATAGGGATTCAACAGTGCTGTGCTTTGAAAAAAAAACAATGCCACAAATAATAAAATATTTTAGAGGGGGGCTATTTTAGAGGGTGGGGCTATTTTAGAGGGAGGGGCTATTTTAGAGGATTTACGGTAATTAATAAAAATTTATATCAATACCGTATTTTCTCGATAAATTCCATAGAGAATTTATGAAAAATATATAAAATTTATTACGATCTCTGGCCCCATCCCTGGCACGTGGAGAGGGGGCCAGAGATCCATCCATCCCTGGCACGGGGTAGTTAAGCTAGCAGAATGCCCCTCATATATTGGTATTAAAATATTTGGTATGTAACATCTCCTAATATATATTTCTAATAGAGGGGTATTAATTAATTAAACAAAAATAAATTTAAAAGTTTAATTGTGTATATGAAATAAAAAATGAATAAAATAAAAATAATGTAAATGAATAAGGGTAGGAAGGGGCAAAAATTAAGGGAGGGGCAAAATATTAAAATACAAAGGAAAACTGATACATTTTTTTAATTAGAAGAAATATGTATGTGCCTGAATAGGATTGAAAAAATGCCAAAATAAATTACCAAAAAATAAGGTCCAACATAAGAGGCAAAGGGTCAAATATCCAAAAATAATTTGAGGTTAAACAAGGTTATGTTAAATTAAATATTAATTAAAAAAGTTAATAGAAAAGGGATTAATTTTTTGATAGTTTATTATATTTTATTTTTGGAATATTAAAAAAATTAATCTCTCTGAATTTTTATTTAGTATAATATATAAACTGGAGCTGTCCAAGACTATTGGTCTTGACTCAAGACTTCTTTGGTTCGGTCTTGGTCTTGTGGCGCTAAATATCGAAATTTTTGCGCCTTCGACAGCGAAAGCCAAGTATTTTCTTTAAGTCTTATTATATCTTCTATAAATACTTCAACATTATACATAGGTTCTTTTGTCTAAGGTACGAAAAATAAGCCAAAAATTTGATTTAAGGGACCAAAAATTATCTTGAGTCCAAGTCTTGGTCTTGTCTAGGTCTTTGGATCTAGTCTTGGTCTTGGGGTCAAGACTTGGTCTCGAGTCTTGGAAAATTTCCGGTCTTGGACAGCTCTAATATTCACATAATTTCAATTTTTAAACTTTAGGTTTCCCAAAAAAAGCTCCCCAAGTTTCAATCTTGCATTCATCACTTCCTTGAGCAATCATAAATACTCCATTCATTCCCCATTCTTTTCCCCATGAATTAATTACAAGCCAAAATGGTTGGACTTTTCCTGAACATATTTGAGTTCCCCAACCAATTATACGAATTGCATGCCCCTGTGGATTTTTGTTTGTTGTTCTCTTAAATTTTATTAAGTTGATATTCATAAATAATAATTAAATTGTAAAAATTAAATTGAAAATTTTGACTCTTGAAGGATTTGAGGTTTTATATTACCTTATAAACTCCTTCACCATAATGATAGAAATCATCATAAACATCCATTACACCCGTAATTGGACCGTTTGCTTTAATTTCGGCCTTCATTGTCTTAACTGCTTCAGAAACAGCCATATTCGGCCAAATCTCACCAGTTGATATAACTAAAGTATTTTGAATGTGACAGGTAGGTTAATATACTAAATATAAATACCGAATTTCTTATCATTATTATATTGAATTGGCCATTTTGAATTAGTACATTTCGAGACACATTTAGGTGTGTGACCAGAAGTTGCTGGATTAATAGAATATGGTTTGCAACCGGTCTTTTTTTCAAAATTTGATCCAGAGACTACCCCACTATCTTTCATGTATTGCCAAGCATAGTAGGGAGATCCGCCATTACATCTAGATTTTAGTGGTATAAATTAATTTTAAGCCTCTAACCCGCTAGTTGATGGTGTGCAACTAAGAATTTCATCATCTGATGATTGATTATCAGGATCAGAGACTGGCGTTTTTAAGCCTTTTTTAGCTCTTTCAATACAGTAGCGATCAGTAAACGTAGATGAACTTGCAACTGCCCAACAATCCCCACATTGGCCTTGATTTCTAATAATGTTAATTATATCTGCACATTGTGGCCATTGTTTTCTTGAATCGAATTCGATATTGTAAGTACAGGAAGGATTTGAACGCTTTGATCGTATTTTGCTGTTTGTTTTAAAATTTGGAGTAGATGCAGGAGTTTTGGGTGATTTTGTGTTTACACCACACAATAGTTTTCTGGTGTCCGCCGTCATATTTGCAAATTTCTCGTTGAATTTTGCCTGAATAAAATTTTAAAAATAAATTTTTTTGCAAATTACCTTCCAAGTAAAATCTAGTAAATTAAATGATTCAACGAAAGATTTAATATCTTTATCGATATCAAAGTCAAAATTAAATTCATTTTCAAATATATCAAATTCATCCGATTGAAAGGTGTTTTGTATCAGAGAAAACAATACAAAGTAAAGTAGACAAGGAAAATTCTGAAACAATTCGAATTATTATTTGGCATAAATCATAATTGTTAGGGTAATGAATTTTGTGGATTATATATGGATTCTTAAGTTGCTTCTGAAAGATAACAACGGGATGAGATACTTCCCTCGTTCAGAACATATGATCAAAAAAGGTTAGGGTTAGGGTGGTTAGGGCAGTGAAAAGGTTAGTGTAGTGAGTTTAGTATAAAAGTCAGACTTTTACTAGATTTTTTACAAGGTGAAAAGTTTAGCCTCCCGGTCAACCTTCAGAACCCGTTTCCCGTTTCCCGGACCCGGTTTTTTCAAAATTCCGATCTCTAGTTAAGCTTGGACAATGGCTATTAAAAATATCTTAAACTTAGTTTTAACTAGTATTGTGTGAGGGTTAAGTACATATTTTTAAAAATAAACCAACTAACCATATTTTAATGAGGAATTAAATAAAAAGCTGGCAATAATTATGTTTATACCCTTCAGTCATGCTAATATTTATACACTCATGTTTAGCTAAAATCCATCGTTGGCTTTTAATGCAACGTGGTTTCTGGTACACGATTTTAAATTTATAAACTAAAAAAAAGATGTTCAAATAAAAATCTATACGCAAAATATACCATTTTTGTTATAATTTTATGACCGTTGAGATTTTCGTTTGTATAAGCAAAAATTACGGATAAAAAATGTATCTTTATTCTGTCATATCATCATGTTAAAGGAAAAACGAGGATTAAACATACCTTTTAAACGTGAAATATAAATGTCGATGAGGAGATTTCGTTAATGCTACGGCTATGCTACGGTTACATAAAAAACGCAGAAAAAGATAATGGGAAATGAAAAGATAGCCGTCGTCTTGAAGCTTTTCTGAGCGGTTACATAAACTGCGGAATGAAGCAGGTGCCACTTTTTTTAATTCAAAATGTTTTGAATTTTTTGCGGCAACTTTTTGCGTCTTGATCATTTCTCGTAGAGTACGTCCGAGTCCGAACGAGTACGAGTATACTCGTGTCGTTCGCTCGGGTTTTTTGCTGTTTTACTCGGACTCGTTACTCGGGGTCTTAATACTCGGCGTTACCGGTACTCGGTAACTTAATACTCGGCGTAAACCGAGTATTTTTATGCCCCTATCTGCGGCGCAATAAGGAAGATTTTTGGCTTGAGGATTTTCCAAATTTCCCAAAATTTTCGCCTGCGGCGCTGAAAAAGGAACAAATTCTGTCCTTGGCCTTCCAAATTTCCCAAAATTTTCGCCTGCGGCGCTGAAAACGAAGACTTATGTGTATACTGGAGATGTGAATGGACTTGGGTGGATTTTAGTGATAGTCGGATATTTCAAGGGAAGGATCTGGCCTTCCGGAACTTGGGTGTTCCTCTTGGCCTTCAGAAATTCTCAAAATTTAAGCCAGCGGAGCGAAAAGAGAGGGATATAGCTACGGATCTCGTGATTACCTTTCGACGACATACCTAATCCAATGATATCCCAAGTAATCTCTCGAATTTCCCAGATTTTGCTCTTAATACACCCAAATCTCATGATAATCAGCCCAAATCCCGCCTAATCCCTTGATATTCATCTCATTCCTCTCTCGTATCCGCATACCCTACACAAATCCCCCGAAATAATATTAGCCATTCATTTTCCACCCGGAGCCCGGAGCCAGCATTGTTCATGTCCGTATCATAGAATTCCGTCTGATTAAGAGGGATATAGGCGGATTAAGAAAATAAATGGGATTTGGATGATGATCCCCTGCATCAATGTCAACCCAATACCCAGCACTGATGTTAATTTTTTAGTAAAAGTATTGTTTTTGGTAAAATTATTTTAGAATACTGTTTTATAAAAATTAATCGTTTTACCCGTTTTACTCGTACTCGGGCTCGGGTCAAAAAATAAAACTCGGACTCGTTACTCGGGGGTTTTCAAACTCGGCTTTACTCGGACTCGGGTTTTTCTCAAATACTCGGACTCGGACGCACTCTAATTTCTCGGCCAATTCTGATCCGATTTTCAAAATTTAAGAAGATATTGAAAATTCATTTCATCCTCTATCGGTCTTATAAATTTTAGATTTTTAAAGTTACATTTTATAGGTTAAAATTGGTTTTGAAAAGGTAATTAAAACGTAAAAAATTTTAAAAGTGTACACATTGTCCCATAATTATAAACGTACTTGGGATTTTCGAGTTTCTAGCATTAGGAAAAATCTACAAAAATTTGAGCAAGCATATCTACCGATATTAAGGAAAAATAAAAAAGAACTAGGCTCTTTTGAATATCGAGATCTCGACACCCTGAAAATCAACGTAAAACTGGGGTTCTACTCTTTAAAAAATATTTTCGGCCCCTTATAAAATGTTTTAATTTTTACTTGATTAAATATTTATGTATATGGGTTTATAGATAAATTAAATAATAAAGTCAAAAATACAAAAAATAGAACAACCTTCATAATTGTTTTCATTTTAGACAAAAAGTTAATAAATTGTTCTATTATTTCTGTTCTACAATTACAGACTTTTAAATAAATATTGAAAAATATAAATTATAATTTAGTAATTAAAATTAGACAGAATTTAAAAATAAATTGGTTTTTAAAATATAATCGTTAATTAATCCTTCTTTAATTTATCGTCTTTAACTTCTTCCTCTGTTTCCAAATTCCATTTAATCCAGTAATCATCTTCTTCCTCTTGGATCGGTTGGAAATTAAGAGGGTTATTATTCTGTTCTTCCAAAGTCTGTAATTTTATTTCATCATCAGAACTAGCTTCTAACGATTCTTCAGAACTATCTTTCTGATTTTCTTCAGTCGCTTCTTTATGTAATTTCTTTAAAATATTGCGAATTTTATTAACAGTTTCCTCATTAACTTCAATCATATTTAAATTTTTATTTATTCTATTTTTAAGCATATCAAGAACGTTCTTTTTTATAGGAAGTCTTAAATAAATATAAGATTAATATATATTAGAATTGTTCAAGACCATTAAACTGAGTCTTGCAACTACGCTTGGTAAAAGTTCGGCTGACCCCCACCCTTATATTCTTTTCTATTTTCTCAGTTTTTCTCTTTAATGACAAATTATATGACATTCGACACAGCTCTTCGAGCTGTGTCGAAAGTCACTAAAACCAATGAGATCCGACTAGAAACAACAAAGTTATGACCTTTTGTTTTAACCCCTTTGGATCGGAACATATGCTTTTCCATCGAGGATTCAGCTTCATAATTTTGTTCAGAATGATCAAATATATCCTATTTTGGTATCACTCGACCCAGCTTGAAGAAAATCTAGAGTAAGGTCTATAATCCAAAAATATCTATGAGCCTTTTTGGCGCCAAAAATTCGAATTTTTTCCAAAAAATCGGAGATCGAAAGAAAAAAAACATCGAAAATCATAAATCGAAATTTCGAAACAGCTCTGTTTTTCTAATACATTTTTTTTTTCTAATACTCTGTTTTTCTAATACAATTAACTTTACATATAGAAGGTTTATGTTTTTTATAATTAGTATAAGATATTTAAATGATATTTGCCAAAAATAACTAAAAATTAGCATATCTGCAGAACCAAACTATTGTCTATTTAGCACTATAGCGAAGGTACTCTCCTGTTTTGTTAAACTAAGATCAAAGAAAAACTAAGATCACTAAGATCAAAGAGATCCGACTTGAATTTAATGAGGATTTAATTATAACAAAAAATCAAACAATTTTTCTCTCTTCGAAGGAACCCGTTTGTAGAGGCATATTTTATGCATTGCCAAAACAACTTGTATAAAATCTCTGTTGGCCTTGATATAATCAACCGATACCTCGCCATATTTGTATAACGCAATTATTCCTCGAATATATTCTATCTAAAAACAAATAGTATTTTTTTTATAATTTTATAACTATAGAATTTATGTAGTAGTGATTAGAGCTATCGATTTCACTGAATTTTTCAGTTTTTACATCGAAACTCAGAAAATGACCGAAAATCTTCTGTTATTAGGTTTGAAACTGACAACCCTAGTCTTTTGTCTATATAGTAAAGCAGCTGGGCTATAGCTATTTCTCTCCTTTAGCTAGTGCAAAAGGTTAATCGGCGGCTGGGAGCGAACCAGCATCTTCAGTAGACCGGGCTGATGTGTTAGTGTTACGACCCGAGGTGTCCGAGATTTAACTAATGTGACGAGCACAATAATAACACTTTATCACAAAGAGAAATAAACAAAGTAGGCGAAGGGAATGGGACAGACGAAGGAGATCAGTGACTAGCCCCGCTAGTATGATCCAAATAGACTGACGCTTACTCTGGCTTTTATACTAAACACTTTAAGGGCTGACGCCCATACACAACACCTCCCCCCTTGAAAAAAAGGTTCGGCTTTCACTTAAAGCCGAAGCTTTACAACTTTAAATTCACTATAGCTTCCATGCTATCAATACAATTAACACTTAAGCCAGAGCGTCTAGTCTCTCACTAACACTCAAATCACAACAAAATACAAAAAAATGTGGGATGACAAAAGGGCAAAACGAAAACAACAAATTAAAATCACAATACAACAATTACAAAATCACAAAATTTGTCATCTTATTCCACATTTTATTTTTCTTCTTCTGGCGGCGGTCATCTACAGTGCATACACAGCTCCCATCAAGGCAATCGTACGTCCTGAATTGGTCACACTTGTTGAGCGTCACACTGCTTGTCCATAAGCATTTCACTTTATTTTTCACTTTTCTTCACTATTTTATGTTCCTCACTTTTTATTTCACTTCCATTTTTTTAACACTTTCTATTGCGGCACTACATTCACTTTTCAACACTGTGCCCAATAATAAAATTTCACTGAATTGCACCACTATCACTATTTCACGACTTAAATGAAGTCAAACACCACAACACTAACATTTAGTTAGTGTGCAGTTCGGTGCCGTTTTCCCGTGTACTTTTAGGATGGCTCGTGGTTGAATACTAACACTTGAATACTACTACTAACTAACCACTCAAAGGATGCCTGCTACATCCTGCCTCTGTCAAAGACTCAGGTACCGCAACACTTCACTGAACTTACACTATGTGTAGTCTGGGTTGCTTCACTCACTTGCGCTGGCATAATACTTCAATCACTAATACTCCTCAGCGCCTTGACTCACTGCAATTCAATTCACTATCACCTTTCAAAGCTCATTATTTGGTCTTACCCACCCGTAGGCTGCCAAATATTCACTTTTTTCAACTTTTCCCTTTTTTCAATTTCTGGACTTACATTCTCTTGAATGCCAGACACTTCAAAATTTGATCGGCCAAAATCTGCGCACTTCCAGGACCACTAGGCATTTCAGCCTTAAAATTCGACCATTGGCACTCGCACTGAGTCCTTTTTCAGGTCACTACTAACTAATATGTCCATGCGCACTAACAATTCACTCAATACACTTTCGACTCATGCCGATCACTAATTACGACGTCTGTCCACTCACAATTCAAAACAATCACTTCACTAATTGCCAAAGCAATTCACTACACTTCGCCACACTTCACTTTTGTCGACCGCGCCATTGTTACGACCCGAGGTGTCCGAGATTTAACTAATGTGACGAGCACAATAATAACACTTTATCACAAAGAGAAATAAACAAAGTAGGCGAAGGGAATGGGACAGACGAAGGAGATCAGTGACTAGCCCCGCTAGTATGATCCAAATAGACTGACGCTTACTCTGGCTTTTATACTAAACACTTTAAGGGCTGACGCCCATACACAACAGTTAGCCATTACACCACGCCGCCTACTGCTCAGCCTTAGGAATTAAATAGCTATATGCTTTACAATATCTAAAAGTTTTTATCGTTTGTCTCTGGTCAGCTGTTTTAATTCAATGATTTTATACTTGCCATCCTTTAAATAAAATTTTCAAAAATTATTTACGTTAAGTTGGCTATCTTTAGTTCTATCAAGTATTTGAATATTATATTTTGATTTGTTATTAATTAAATTTAAAGCTTTAGCATATTGGTCATTTGAATTTTCATAATCTTCGACTAATTGTTTTTGGACTTCCTCATTTGGATTTAAATCTTTATCAATTTTTTGGTCACAATTATTTTCTGCCCTTTCTTTTTTAACAAATAATTTTAATTTTTTAATATAAATTGGATAAGATTTTTTAGCTTTATCTGGACGTTTTTTATTTTTTGGTCGACGACCCATTAAAATAAAATTAAATAACAACGAGATAATCAGTAAAAGATAAATAATAATATTTTTATTAATTTTCATATTAATCTGAAAATATTTATCCTTAAACTCTGTTCCAAAAAGAGGGCTTTCAAATGAGCCTAAAATAAAATTTTAAGATAGTCTATAAGGGGTCGAAAATTTTTCTGACAAAGCCTTACCCCTGTTTTACGTTGATTTTTGAGGTATCAGTAACTCGACTTCTTGTAATGATACCGGCCTAGTTTTCGTTTATTTTTTTCTACAATATTTACTGTAGTAAAACAATAGAATAAAAAAACAATGATAGGTACCTAGCTAGTACAAAACCATCGTATCATTTTGGAACACCTAAATATTGGTTTTTAAACGATAAATTTTTTATCTATAAACTGACAACTGTGATATTCATAGATTTGAAAAATATTGTAGAAATATGTACATATTGTGTTAAAATTTAAGTTAGATTTGTTGATTTTTTATCAAGTTACAGTGAAAAATAAGGGTGGTCTTGGAACAAAGTGTATAAATATTAGAATATTTAAAAGCAATTTACATACAAAAATAAAAAAATTAGAATAAAATGTATTTAAAAAGAATTTAAATAATAAAAATTTCATAATAAAATTTAAAGTAATAATTAGAAAATTCTTTGAAAATCCCGACGGACATTTATTACTTAATAGCTAAAAATAATGAAAGGTGGCACTAAAGAAAAATAAATAAATGCACTTTTTTAAATAAAAATAAGAGGCAATTTTATTAAATAAATTTTTACTTAAGTGCAAATTTACTTAAAGATATTTTGGCTCAATCTTTGGACATACGTCCCATGAAAGTCCCAAAAAATAGTATATGCTTCTTATGGAAGTATATGCGTCCCAAAAAACATTTTTTAATTTAATTAATGACAATTAAACATTTTATTGTTACTTTCCAACGTGCAAATTAAAAAAATAAAACCGAACATGCAACATACTTTCGACGGCAAAACTTAAATGTTCACCTTATATGTGAAGGTAATTTATTCTTCACTTTTCAAACTTGTTGAAAATAGTCTGATACCGGTGCCGGAAAAAGCCTTTTTGCCGAACACTGATTTGATTAGCAAAACATAATATTAATGTCTCTCTCATATGTATGAAATTACATTTGTTCAAATAAACGGAGAATGAATTGTTGAGGGGTTTAAAATAAATAAAGGGTTGGAAATAACTAATCCTTCCTTTTCTTTTTAATTGTTTAAAGTTTATCAAAATTTTTGATTATCTCATAAAAGTTTTACCAAATAATTATTCATTAATTTTTTAATCTTTCTTTTATTTCTGATTGAAAAAAGAGTTTGTCTTTAAATTCCAATTGATGATCTTTTTTGAATTACACGCTATATGAAATTTTCCTCACGATTTAAACAAATTTCAAGTAAATTTTTGTTTTATCATTATCTCTACATTTCCTTCTAATAATTAAACTTACAGAATTTTTCAATAAATATTTTATTTTATTTGATCTTTTGGAATGGATATTCATAACAAATTTATCCACATTTCAATTTATATTGATAGAATTTTCTCTCTTTCGTTACACACAATTTAGCTAATTGAGAAGCAATGTTTATTTAAATAAAAGATGTTTAAACAATTTAATTATAAAATTATATTAGATTTTATTTAATACATATTTACGATTTTTATTAATAAAGAATAATAAAAATTTTCGTAATATTTATTTAGTCATTAAATTTAAATTCTCGCTTTTTCCTCTACACTTCATTGATTCAATTAACTTTTTGTTGCCATAGAAAAATTTAAATGTATTTAAAATATTTTAAATTATTATTTGCCAGTTTAACAATTTTTTTTTCAAAAACAAAATTATAATGTTTGGTATTATTTTCTTTGGAAATGGTGCTTTGCGCGTTATAGCCCCTCCTCTCCCTACTAATGGGTTAAGAGCACAGATTTAGAGTTAAGAGAGAGTTAAGAGCACCTTAGAGTTTAAAGGACGTTTCGATGGAAATTGGAACTCTCGGAAATCTGAATTTTGACAGAACTCTGTTAGAAGTAGAAGAAAAAAATACCGAATGTTATGTATCATAAAGCTAATATTTCCTTATAATTTAAGGCGTAAACCTGACATACATACATGTCTTTTCTAAATTCATTTCAGAATTCAGAATCTAACGACACTATCTATAATATTTCAACAATTCATTCACTTGGATTTAGTACTAATGATTATATTAGTTTAGAGGATTTAGAAAATCAACTTGATAAAGAAGCCCTCTTATGTTTTTCTAAAGTTCCAGACAACAATAACGATAGAACAGTTATTATTAAGGAAAGCAATAATGAAAAGAATACTAAATTTGTATTAATTTTGCTAATTATATTTTGAAATTTTTTAGTCTGACCCTCCAAATTAAGCAATATATTGCTTAAATCATAACTGATAAGAGTACTACTTATCAGAGGTGGGTCGGAACAGTCAGTGGTGTCGGAAATCGGAAGAGACAGAAATCGGAACTGGCTCAAAAGTCGGAACTCGAAAATCGGAAATCAAAATTTTTTTGGAAATTGGAAATCGGAAGGAAAAAACGCCGGAAATCGGAAATTGAGGGATATTTTTTGAGGGATATTTTATTATATTATTTTTCAGAGCAAAAAGGTTAGGCCAACTGATTGTGTTGTTTGTGCCAGACCAACAAAATGTTGCCATTTTGATGTTCCAAGTTGTTTAGGTACGTCAGAGCTTTTCGAAAGTCAAATAAATTTTGTCCTCAACATAACATAAATTAAATATTTCCCTAATGTACAGGTTGCCGTTCATTCTTTCGTCGATCTGTACTAAATCAACGCTCGTACATTTGTAAGATGAATAAAAATTGCCAAATCGAAAAAGGTGTTCAGAAAATTTTAAGTAATTTTGAACTTAAAATATTAAAAAATTGAAGGGGAACTTTGCCGTTCATGCCGTTTTGATCGTTGTCTTCTAGGTGGAATGGACTTTAGAACTATACAAAAATTTCCGGAGGGATTTGATATAGAGCAAATTTTCGCATTATTAACGGAGAAAAAACGTCAACTTAAGGAAAAATCTTCAATAATGGTAACGGATTTTGCAGGGATGAGTCTTTTAGGATCCAGGGATAATTCGTACAAGATTTCTTCCTTAATGAAAAAAGTTCAATGAAAAATGTGTGGTTCGTGGCGGGTTTTCAAAAATTTCTTGAATAGGGTTTCGGGTTTCTCATAACCTCAACCACACTTATACTTCATATCTTAGCTCAATTCTTCCTTTGACTTTGGTCAAGCATAATTTTTCAAGCATAATTTCTTTCAACCATTTTTATCATCATTATTTTAGCAAAAAGAAATTCTACTTAGAACAGAACGACCTGAAGTTGAATTATTACAAATTTTGTTATACTCTGACAATAATCTTTTGCATATTCGTCACTCCGAGACAGATTTTCCTTCATCAATTTTTTATAATAAAAGTTTATCTGATATTATAATTGGTGGAGGAGGTTTAACTTATTCTATCTTGTCAAGATCTGATCAATTTTCGGTAGAATAAGTTCACTTTATAATTATAAATTTTCTCACTAAAATTTATTAGAATCAGAGGAGAGTACCTAAAAGCTTTGCCTTTCACCAAGAACGATTGAGGGAATCTAACAAAATCATAATATGTGAAGGCAATGAAAGCCTTATATCTCCAAATTGGCTTTTCATCGACTCATTTTTAATTATTGAAATGACAAAAACATTGCCAGTATTCAGTCAACTCTCATTTGAAGACAAAGTTTATAGAAAAAATATTAAAAAATGTTTAAAACAAAAAAAATTTAGCTTCGGCTTTACACTCGAAATGGATTGGCAACAATTGTTTTTAGTCAATTATATTACAGTTTAAACATTCATGGAAGCGAGATTCTTATATTTCCCAATGGATTTAGTCCTTCATTATTCCCTACGCATTCGAAACTTACTCATCTTATATTCTACAAGCATATAATCAAAATGAAAGAATTTAATCTGAGCAGAGAAGAATTTTTGATTATTAGAACATTAATTTTTCTTCACACAGGTTTGAGCAGAAACAAGTACATTCAAAGGATATAGTTTAGTATACCGGAGTTTTAGTTCCGACATAACCCCATATCATTCGATTCGTCTCAACGAGCTGAGTCGAACGTTACCACTCTTTTCTCCGGAGATGACTTTGGACCGAAATACAGGTCCTAGGAAATCGAGGGGGAGTAATCTCAATATAGGGGGAGTAAGCTCAATTTTGGGGTCTCTACACGAGACTGAGCATAATAAATACATTCAAAGGTATATGCAAATTTTAGCTAAATCAGACTTGTCAATGATTGGATATGAAATAGTACAAACTGAAATTGAAAAACTTTCCAAAGCTTTAATGTTTTACGAGTGTCGCAAATGGGGTGAAGCAGGCGGGGCACAGAGATTTGTTAATTTGGTAAAATAATGGATATATCCTTTCTCTAATTTAGCATTTGATAGATGGCGACCTTAGGTGCAGCATTTCAATTTGAGAAAACACATCGAAAATTTCTTCAACAGCATAGTAAGCGGAAGAATATGATTCGCCCTAAATTTATGCATGAAATATTTGAACATCCCGATGAAGGAACTTTAAGCTAAGAATTGTGATATTTCTAGGTATCGGGTGGTTTTTCACAATTGTGGTGCACATTTTTATAAACAATACATATTTATTCAAACTGGCTGTAGTTTAGTCGAGGGCCAGCTCCAAACCGGGTAGAAACATGTGTTTCAATCGTCTCGTCGAGCTGAGGCGAACAGTACCCTCACCAAGATACATTTTTGGGGTTAAAAATTCGATTTTTTAAATGATAACTCATTCGAAAGAGCTCTACGAGCTGAGTTGAAAGACCAATCTCCGCGAGTGAACAAGTTTTCGTCGAGATACGCGAAAAGGAATAGGTTTATGTTACTAGTGCAGAAGCTAGAGACCGTCGAGAGAAAATCCCCCTATGGGTTTGGCAATTTCTAGCCATATATCTCGGTCCAAACTTGCCCAATCAAAGTGATTTCGGTGTCATTTGACTGATCTCTACGAACTCTTTCGAAAGAGCTATTATTTGCATTCTCGATTTCTTTAACCCAAAACTGAGCTCCCCCTATGGGATTTCAAATTTCAGGGACTTATATCTCGATCTAAAATTAATAAGTATTTACTTTAAAGATTTATTTTCCATATTAATTGTAATACCTTGTATTTTTAAATACTCAGTAATGATTAAGTAATATACATATGTGTATACTTCCATCTCCTAAAACAGCAAACATATAGCCTCTTTTCCATTATCGCAGCAATATATCTAAGTGGCTGTGTTTTACTTTTTCCAATATTTTCTTTCACATTATTTTTCAAAGCAAATGGCCTTTTTTTCAATCAATTAAACCAAAAAAATATTTTCATTAAATAAATTATTACTATAAAATATTAAATATTATTATATTTTTTACAATATTTAATTATCTATCACTTTTAATTAATCATGGTATTATCATATTCTGCCACAAAATGTCACATTTAAAAACCATCTATTTCTTTTTGAAATACAGTCATATGAAAACCTAAAACCCATAAATGTTTATTTAAACATAATTTTTAAACATAAACCCATAAATGTTTAAAAATATTGTTATAGAAAACGCTCTTTGAAGAGTTTAACCAAGTATGAAGGTATAAAAATTTTTTTAAAAGAATATAAACTAAAATCAATGTTCGGCAGAACATGTAATGAAAATTATAAAATTAAATGATTTTTTAAATATGTATTACCAAATAAAAATGTTAAACAAATTAAAATCTACTGTAAAATTATATAAAGTTTATAAATATTTTTTATGATTCTGCAAACCAAAGAAGAATAAGAATGGCCACGGGAATACTTTAAAAATATAGAATATTTTATAAATTATTTTATATATTAATTAAAAACGTGGCAATGCAATTCTGAAGCTGATTATCAATGATTATACATATTTTACAAAAATATAAAGTTAAAAAAATTAAATAAAATAATATTTCAAGAAATAAATTTGAAAAAAAATTAAGAACAAAATCTGAGAAGATAATCTAAATTTAATTATTTTAATTGATATAACTAGTTATTTAACAAAAAAAATTTTTTAATCTTGAAATTATTAAAATAAATTTTTCTAAAAATTCATTTCTTATACGATTAATTCATTAAAAAAATAACAATTAATAAACATTTCGATTTCTACAAAAAATAATATTTATTAAGAAATACGGACTGATTTTGAAAGCATTATCAAAATGTTGTGAAAAATTTCATTATACAATGAGACCAACCAATGGACAATGACGACAGAAATTTATTTTCTAATTAATAATTAAAAATATAAAATAACAGTGTAAAAATTATAAGAAATAATTTTAAAAATTATATTTTTTATGAATTAAATTTAAATTTTTTAAATTTATTAGATTTATGTTTTGCATTAAAATCATGCGTTAAAATTTAATTTTAAGAAACTAATATTTTATTTACAAAAATAAGTATACTAAAATAACAAAATTAAAGATTGCCTACATACTGGAAGAATACATGGCAGAGTCAGGAAGAATGTGTGTGACACATAGAATTAAAGGTCTACATACTGGAAGAATATATGGCAGAAGAAGAACACATGTGTGGGACACACACATCACACACAGATATTTTGTGCAAGTTGAAAAATATGAAAAAATAAAGGATGAAAATATGTATATTATTTTTTGAAAATTTGAATATTTAAGATTATATCTAAATTAATAATTTAATAATTGCGTTGATAAACTCTTTAGTAAATTTTTAAATTAAAATTTAATATTTGTTATAATTCATAATTTGACATAGAAGCAACAAGCAAGGAGAAGCACAGGCGACTCAATTGAAATAACTATAAATTAATTAAAATATTATGAATAATTACTAAATGTATATTTAATCGGCATTGTTATATTGTATATCAAATGTAAAAATAATTCTGATATTTGAAAAATGACAAATTTATTCTTAAATTTTTTAAAAACTGATGAAGAGGATGAATAAATAACACAAAAAGTAAAGTATTAAGCAATAAATAATTAAATTTATTTTATTTATTATAGAATTTTATCGGGCAACGAGCAAGTAACACCTGAGTAAGAACAAAATGTATCAGTTTTTTATAATAAAATATGGAATATAATGAAAAAATATAATGTAAAAAAATTTTTTAATGGAATAACTTAACAAGATTTTAATAATCAACTTTAAAATCTATTACGAATGATGCGAAAGAAATTTGAATGGAATACCATCAATTAAGCTGCTTCTATCCTAATTATTTTAATAGTTTTTAATTTTAATATGTAGATAATATAAGCTGGAATTTTTCTCGTGATAAAATTTAATTTTTAAGTTCACTATCAAATAGTTACAAACAAATATTTATAGAATAAGAAAATTTTTTTTTGTATAATATTTTAAATTTAATCATCAGAAAAATAAATAATAAATAGAAATACAATAAAAAATTATGATTTAAAATTTGCAGCATAATTTAATATAATTTTAAATACCATAAAAATTCAATGGACAACCCATTCGGAAACCCATTGCGAAACGTATAATGGCAGTTTTGAAGAAGAAAATACTAAACCAAATACGCTAAGTTATTATAAAAAAAATTTAAGAAATATTAAAAAATATATAAAAAATAACAAAAAAAATTATTAAATTAAGAAATTAGAATAACTTTTAAATTTATTAATTTGTATCTGACAAAATATGTGCATCATTTTTATAATGAGATGATAATTAAAGCAATGAACAATCTATGATATTGCATTAAAACATTGTATTGAAATAAATGAATTTTTAAATTGAATTGATAATGAAAATATTAAATAAATATACAAAAAAGAATAAAATATATAAAATAAAAGGTTAAAAGTGCAAATCCATTAAAAAAGAAAATCCATTACAAATTCATTAAAAAAAGACTTTGTATTTTAGAAATAATTTTAATCGAAAACAAAGCAATTAAGCTCTAAATGTACAAAGATTTAAAGAATAAATAATAAACGAATCGTTAGATATAATTTAAAATTGGCAATTATAGTTAAATTGCTTTAAAATTTTCATGTCTAAAATTTGTTTAATATATATTTCTCCAAATATTTTTTAAAATTAATATTTGTAATATAAATTAGTAAATAATTTAAAAAATAGATTAAATAATATAAAACTTTAGTATATAAATTGTATAGACAATAAATTCTATGTGTTATACTAATATAATTATTATAACAACTCAACCGGAACGTCACCAGTGAAACTATGCGTAAGACAACAAACGCTGAATAACTATAAATAATCACAGAAACGGATTAAGCAATGAATATAAATTCTAATAATTTATTTTAATATAAGTAACTTCAAAAATTGGAATGAGATACTCAACTATTTACTTAAATCAATTTTTCCTGCCTTTTGATTGTATAGTCTTTTTTTCTGATGTAAAAATAATGAAAATATACAGGCTTTATGAAGTGATTGAAGGAGAATATGAAGTTGAATCTATTCTATCCAATATATTAAATAATAACCTATTAATTAGTAAACATAATTTGAATAAACAAAAAGAATTATTAATAAAAAGAATTAAAGAAAAAATAAAAAGAATTAATGTGGAAATTCGTTTAAATGTGCAAATTCTAATGCGACGAGCAACATTAATTTGAACAATGAAGAATAATTACATAAATTATTAATAAAAAGGTTATAATGATAGACATATTGGTTATAATAATAGAAAGAGGAATTGATAACATACATATACCTAATTATTTTAAAAAACATAACTATTTATTAAAAAAATTTTTAAGCTAGAAATTATTAAAAAATCACATTTTGATACATAATAAATTGCAATATATACATAACTTATTTACTTTAAAGTGATTCATAAAAACCGTTTCAATAAAAAATGATTATTATATACTAATGCAATTAATAAGAATAATAATTAATTAATAAATATTCTAAATTCTAATTAAAAATAATTTTTAAGAATAATATGTAAACATAACTATTTTAAGAAATATAAAATGATTTTGAAAGCATTATGTAAAAATTCCATTATATGTATGATGCAACAACGATGTCTAGTTGAAGAGATAAATCTTATAGAGAATGAATACAGAAACGTTATAATTTATTTTTAATTAACTATATTTGTAGATTAAATTATAATTATTAATAAAATAACAAAAATGAATTAAAAAAACACTTAAAAATTATATTTTTCTGTAAAAAGAATTTAAATTTATTAGATTTGTATTGTTTTAAAGAATTAATCATTAAAATTTAATTTAAAAAATTAATAATTATTTAATAAAAATCAGGAAATAAAAAAAAAAAGAAAAATTTTGAAAGAAGAATTCTGACCTTGTGAAAGAAGAATACTGACCTTGTAAAAGAGAATTCTGACATGGTGAAAAATCTAAATGCTGTGTCAATAACGACATTTATTTTATTTAGAAAATATGAAAAAATAAACGATTAAAATACATATGTATTTCTTTAAAATTTAAATATTTAAAATCATAATTAAATTAATAATGTAGAAAATAATTGTGTTGAAAAGCTCTTTAATAAATTTCTAAATGATAATAAATTTCTAGATTTCTAAATAAAATTAATATTAAATAAAATATCAAATTAAAAGTACAAATCATTAAAAAAGTACTTTGTATCTTTCGATCAAAAACAAAGTGCATAATCTTGTTATAAATGGAATGCTGATCACAGAAATGGTCACAGAATCAATATAAATTCTAATAATATGTATAAATAATATCATGAATTTGAAACAGATAAACGATTATTTACAATTTTTCCTCCTTTTGATTGTATATTATTTCTTTTCTGATGTGAAAATAGACAACATATACATACAAAGTAATACAAAGTATTTATATTGAACAAAACTATAACTAATTCTTACAATTAAAATAGGTAAATTTATTGAAAAGGGGATAAAAATAGTTAATTTATTATTAAAAGAAACTTTTTAAAGTCAATATTTCAGCTTCCAACATACAAGATAATAACTCTATTAATTACTAAATATAATCTGAATAAATAAAAAAGATTTATTCAGATATTAAATAAAAATATATGGAAAGGAAAAGGTCATTTTAGTTAGAACTATATTTTTGATTATAATATATTCTTTGATATATATTCTTTGATATATATAATATATTCTTTGATATATAATATATTCTTTGATATATATATATTATAATATATTCTTTGATATATATTTTTTCCTTGATAAAAAAATAAATTTTGTGAAAAATATATGTTATAAATGCTTTAAAAATTGTGAATTGATGATTTTAAAATTGTTAAAAATAAATTATTATTATTAAAAATAAGTTAAAAACTAAGCAGTTGCAGTTATTTAATTTAAAATATTATTTAGGAAAATATAATAATAAGAATAAATCTTTTGTAAATTTTTTAAATGTATGTCGGTGCTCGGCAAATTTTCATAAAATGTTAGCAAATAACCACTTCAACAAATTTTTTATGATTTAATTCAGAATAACAACGTGAACAAAATAACTACCACTAGCATTAATAACATATTTTTCGGTAAATTAAAAATGAATAATTATAACAAAACACAAAAAAGAAAAAAGAATAAAAATATGCGACTAAATAATATTTCATAAAAGAAGCGCAACAAAATGAGTTAGACAGTCGCATAGATAGCATTTATAAACTATCTTATAAATTCTTAATACAAACAAAGTGCTGACTTTTGCTAAAGAGGAACAAAATAATTATAACAAAATGATTAAAAAAATTTTATGATTTAACAATAAATAACAAAGTAAAAAAAAATATCTGTCACTAACATTATAAATTACATTAATAACTATATAATAGCGGAAAAGATTTAAAAAATAGTACAAATGATATAAAAGAAAAAAACGATTTAATATTCAAGGAGATTGAATTCGTTAAACAAGTTGCAAGAAAACAAACTGCCAAGAAAACTATTCTTCTGCATATATTGTCAAAATTTAATAGATTTTAATTAATTTATAACTTTAAAAATCCCAAAGATTTTATTAATAGTGTAATCAACATAAAAAATAATATAAATTAGCAGTATTTTTAATAATGTATATATTTTATAAATATTAATTTAATGACTAAAGATCAAAAGAAGCAAATAGCAGTCCAGCAAGACAATTGAAATAACTATAAATTAAATAAATGTATATTTAATGGGCATTGTTATGTTATATAATAAATGTAAAATTAATTTAGATATTCGAATAATGTCAAATTATTTATTAAATTTTTTACAAAAAAGAGAAAGATTTTTATTTTATTAGTTTACTAAAAGATACAATATCGTGAATGAGTTTAGACAAGAAAATAGTTTTTTAATCAACAACATTAAGATTCCATATAATGAAAAAATAATTTTTAATAGAATACGTACAACAACAATACTATTCTAATTCAATGTTAAGATTTTGATAATCAACCTTAAAATCTATTACAAATGATGCGAAAGATATTTGAATGGAATACCATCAACAAAGCTACTCCTAATTTAATTATTCTAATAGTTTTTAATTTTAATATTTAATTATGAAGCTTGAATTTTTCTTTCGTAAAAATTTAATTTTTAATTTCACTATGAATAGATACAAACAATTATTTATACATAGAATAATAATAAATTTTTGCATATTTAAAATTTATCAGAAAAATATAGTAAATAATAAAGAGAAATATATTTAATATAAAATTATAATTTAAAATTTATAGCATAATTTAATTATAATTTTCAAATACCATAAAAATTCAATTGAAAACCCATTCGGGAATCCACTACGAAACGTTTAATGAGACAGTATTGAACAAGAAAATACAAAAGCGAATACGCGAAGTTATTATAAAAAATAATTTAACAAAACATTAATTAGTATTTGAAATAAAAAATAAAAAATTATAAAATTAAGAAATTAGAATAAGTTTATTAATTATGCTCTGACGAAATATGTGCATCATTTTTATTATGGGTTGATAATTAAAGCGATGAATAATCCATGATATTGCATTAAAACATTGTATTAAAAGAAATATATAATGTAAATTGAATTGATAATGAAAATATTATAAAAATATACAAAAAAGAGAATAATATTAAAATAAAAAGTTAAAAGTACAAATCCATTAAAAAGATAATCCATTACAAATCAATTAGAAAAGGACTCCGCATCCAAGGTAAAATTTCAATCGAAAACAAAGCAATTATAATGAATGGAAAATGAAAGAAATATATTTTAAAATGAATAATATTATTTACTGTACAATTGTCGTGCCACCTAATTGTTTGGTCCTTTCCCCGCCCATTTTAATCCTGACACGAACTTTTCCTTTTTTACTAGTCAGTCGCTTTTCTTTATCCAAGTCCTTGCTATTCCCGACTTTATTCCAGTCCCTTCCCCCTCTTTTTGCTCTCCGCCGATTTTTGTCTTTTTTTAATTAAATAAATTTTCGGATAATTTCTTTGTTTCTTTTTTTTAAATTAATTTAAACCAAACCGGGAACCGCTACACAATTAAGCTCTCAACGTACAATGATTTAAAAAATAAATAATAAACGAATTGTTAGTTAGATATAATTTAAAAGTGGCAATTATAGTTTGAAATTTAATTAGTTTTCATCATAAAAATTTGTTTAATATTCTCCAAATATATTTTAAATTAATATTTGTAATATATAACTTGGCAAATAATTTAAAAATTAAATAATATAAAACTTTAGTATATAATACAATGTTATACATTAAATTTTATGTGTTATACTAAAATAATTATTAATAAAAAATATACTTCACCCTACTCGCAACGGGTAGGCTGCACAACTTAAAACGATAACAAAAATAAATCAAGCTATGAATATAAATTCTAATAATTTATTTTAATGAGTACTTCAAGAATTTGAATCAGATACTCGATTATTTATCAATTTTTCGTTTCTTTGATTCTATATTATATTTTCTGATGTAAAAATAAGGGAATATATAAAATATCACAATATATATTTTTATTCGACAAAGTCATAACCAATTCTTACAATTAAAATAAAATAAAAATTTATTGAAGAGCTGATAAAAATTGTTAAATTATCGTTCAAAGAAAATTTTTAAAAAGTATATTTCGGCTTCCAACATAAAAATAATAACTTTATTAATTACTAAACATAGGTAATCTGAATAAATAGTATGATTTATTCTTAAAAGCAAAAAATTAAGATTTATTCAGATAAATATAAAATGTACGGTTATTACAAATGATATGAAGGAAATTAGCGATTATATCTTCAAGGAGAACGAATACATACATAAATATTAATTTAATATTAATTTTAATAGAAATAATTTTATTAAAAAACTTTTTAAGCTAGAAATTATTTAAAAAAAATCAAATTTCGTACATAAGACTAATAAATTAAATTATAAACATAACATGTTTACTTTAAAGTGATTAATAAAAACCGTTTCAATGGCTCCCGGAGATTTGGGGAGTGGACAGTTGGGGAGTAGATAAATGGGGAGTGAGCGGACAATTGGGGGGTGGAAAAAATTTTTTCGAAAGATTTTTCGGGAAAATTTTTTTTCGAAAAAATTTTAACATAAATTTTAAACCCACAAAATCTTTTATAAGTGCTCTTGAAATGCAAAATTATAGGTTAAATTAGTGTTTTTTGCTTAAAATTTTGGTTGATAAAGCAATTTTTCACCATTTTTTGATGCATATTTAGGGAAATTTTGCATATTTCAGTGCATATTTGGGACTTTTTCGGTGCATATATATGCGCATATTTTGCGATTTTCCGTGCATATTTTGTGAGTCCCTAATTATTAATAAAAAACATACTCCACCCTACTCGAAATGGGTAGGCTGATAAATCAAAATGATAACAAAGATGGACCAAATAATGAATATAAATTGTAATAGTTTATTTTAATAAGTAACTCAAGAATTTGAATCAGATACTCGATTATTTATCAATTTTTTCCTCCCTTTTGATTGAATATTATTTTTACTCTGATGTAAAAATAGGAAATTATACAAAGTATTACAAAATATTTTTATTCGATAAAACTATATATAAATCTTACAATTAAAATAAAATAAATTTATTGAAAATCTGATAATAATTGTTAAATTATTATTAATAGAAAGTTTTAAAAAAGTCTATATTTCAACTTCCAACATACAAAATAATAACTCTATTAATTACTAGACAAAATTTGAATACATAAAAAGATTTATTTTTAAAAGCAAAAAATTAAGATTTATTCAGATAATATAAAATATACGGAAAGGAAAAAATATTTTTGTTAGAAATATATTTTTGATTATAATATATTTTTTGATAAATAATGGTGCTAAAGTGGAAATTCGTTTAAATTTGCAATTCTACAGTGATGAATAACAGTTATTTTAAACAATGAAGAATAATTATATAAAAGCATTTTCTTTATTCATTTTTTAAATTAAATTCAATGATTTAAAAATAAATGTTGTAAAGGCTTTAAAAATTGTGAAATGATGATTTTAAAATTTTTAAAAATCAATTATTATTATTATAACTTTAATATTTTGAGTAAAATGGAGGAGCTCTAAAATAACTAAATAAATAAAATAAAAATTGATTAATTATTTAACATTAATCAAATAAATTAATGATTAATTATTAAAAAAATTTAATCAATATTTTTCAAGATGTGTCTGCGTAGCCCACTCTTGGAATTGAATGAAGACATCAACAATGCTATTCCAATTCAATGTTAAAATTTTAAAAATCGATTTTGCAAAATAATAACTCTATTATTTATAAACATAATCCAAATAAAAAAGAATTAATTTTAAAAGTAAAAAATTAAAATTTATTCAAAAGAATATAAAATATACGGATATACCAAATGATATGTAAGAAAAAAATGATTTCATAATCAAGGAGAATGATAACATAAATATTAATTTAATATTAATTTTACTAAAAATAGCTTTATTAAAAAATTTTTTAAGCTAGAAATTATTTTAAAAAAATCACATTTCGTACATACTACTAATAAATTCAATTACATAAATTGTTTAATTTAAAGTGATTAATAAAAACCGTTTTAATATCTAAAATGATTATTATAAATATTGTCATATACCATAAAAAAGCAATTAATAAGAATAATAATTAATAAATATTACAAATTCTAATAATAAAATAATTTTTAAAAATAATAAACACAACTATTTTAAGAAATATAGAATGATTTTGAAAGCATTATGTGAAAAATTGTCTAGCTGACGAGATAAATCATATAGAGAATGAATAGGGTTGCCAAAATGGCCCGACTCGGACCGAAAGATCGAGTCGGGCCAAGGATATTTGGCCCGAAAAAGACTCGTTTGACCCGACTCGATAAAAATGAGGCCCGAAAAAGACTCGTATGACCCGACTCGATAAAAATGAGGCCCGAAAAAGACTCGTTTGACCCGACTCGATAAAACCTCCTCCGATATCCTTATTAATCCTCCGATATCCTTACTAATCCTCAGATATCCTTGCTAATCCTCCGATATCCTTCCAAATTCTTTGATACCCCTCCAAATCCACTGATATCCCTCCAAATACACCAATATCCCCGATATTTATTACGTAGAATTTTTTTTGTAAAAATCCCGGAAACCCGGCAGGATCCCGGGAAATTTGAAAACGGGATTTGAAAACAGGATTCCCGTACAAAATTTTGAAAAAAAATCCCGTTCCGGGATCCCGGGAATGCGATTTTGCCGGACTCTAGTTAATATGATTTATTTTTGATGACAAATAAGCAAAATTATTTTTGTTTTTTTGAATAAATCTTTTTGAAAAAAGGCCCGAAAAAGTCTCGATGCCCGACTCGATAAAAATTATGCCCGAAAAAGACTCGTTTGACCCGACTCGATAAAAATGAGGCCCGAAAAAGACTCGTATGACCCGACTCGATAAAGACGAGGCCCGAAAAAGACTCGTTTGACCCGACTCGATAAAAATGAAGCCCGAAAAAAATGACTCGACCGTCGGCCCGACTCGAAAACGGCAACCCTAAGAATGAATACAGAAACGTCATAATTTATTTTTAATTAACTATATTTGTCAATTAAATTAAAATTATTAATAAAATAACAAAAAAGAATTATAAAAATACTTTTAAAAATTATCTTTTTCTGTAAATGTAATGTAGAATGTAATAGATTTATATTGTTTTAAAAATTTAAGCATTAAAATTTAATTAAAAAATTAATATTTATTTAGTTAAAATCAAAAAATAAAAAAAGAAAAATTTTGAAAGAAGAATACTGACCTTGTGAAAGATAATTCTGACTTGGTGAAAAAAAATGGAATGCAGTGTCAATAACGACATTTATTTTATTTAGAAAATATGAAAAAATAAACGATGAAATTACATACATATGTATTTCTTTAAAATTTAAATATCTAAACGTAAAATAGCTATTAATTAACGTAAATAGCTATTAAAGGAAAATGTTACCAATTTTTTCAGGAATCATGGACAAATATATAATTAAATTTGTTATGTATAAAACTAAAGGAAAATGAATTGTTTCAATTTATTATAATTTTGTCGGCACATTAAGCCGTCTTAAAAATTATTCATTTCTGAACATGTTAATATTCCAACTGGACACGCAAATAGCTTTTGATAAAATTCAATAAAATTTAATTTTTTATATTTTATAAGATATTTTCTTTATGTAGAGGTAAATAAATTAAACAGATATTAATGATGATAAACAGTAGGACAATTGTTATAACTATAAATAAATTAAAATAATAAAAAAATTAATTAATTAAATATTTAATGAGCATTGTTTATATTATATATAAATTATAAAAATAATGTTTTATTGGCATTCAAATAATGATAAATTAATTATGAAACTTTTCCAAAACTTACAGGATGGTGAATGGGAAAAATTAAATATTAATATTATTTATAGAAATTAAATTGAAAAATTTGAGAGAGGAAAATGTCTGTTTTTTATATTAAATTTAATATATTAATATTTTTATAAATTTTATTCAAAAGTAAATTTAAAAAATATTTAAACACGAAATAATTATTAGTATCTTCTTCAAAGTGAATAAAATTTAATTTACAGATTAAATATTATTTTTAGAAGTTATGCTATTAATTTTTGATAATTTTGAATTTTAAAATATGCTTTATAAAGCTTTCTTAATTGTTAAATTCAATAAATAAATTTTATTGACAAAAATGCATAATCTTGTTATAAATGGAATATTGATCACAGAACTGGACCAAGAATCGATATACATTCTAATAATTCATTTTAATATGTATAAGTAATATCAAGAATTTGAAGCAGATAATCGATTATCTATCAATTTTTCCTCTTTTGATTGTAATTATTTTTTCTGATGTAAAAATAGGAAATTATACAAAGTTTTACAAAATATTTTTATTAAACAAAACTATAACTAATTCTTACAGTTAAAATAAAATAAATTTATTGAAAAGCTGATAAAAATTGTTAAATTATTATTAAAAGAAATTTTTAAAAAGTCTATATTTCAGCTTCCAACATACAAAATAATAACTCTATTAATTACTAAATATAATCTGAATAAATAAAAAGAATTATTTTATAGGCAAAAAATTAAGATTTATTTAGATAAATATAAAATAACATAATTTTAATTAATCTTTGAAAAAAGTTATGGTCGAAAAACCGCCCTCAAAACGCTCCAGTTCCACCCTTGGAAAGGAAATAAATATTTTTGTTAGAAATATATTTTTTATTATAATATGTTCTTTGATATATTTATATATGTGTAAAGGTGCGAATGTGGAAATTCCTTTAAATTTGCAACTTCTACCGCGATGAATAACAGTTATTTTAAACAATGATGAATATTCACATAAAAGCACTTTCTTTATCAATTTACTTGATAAAATTTAATGATTTAAAAATAAATGTTGTAAAAACATTAAATATTGTGAATTAATGATTTTAAAATTGTTAAAAATTAATTATTATTTTTATTATTAAAAATAAGTTTAGAAAAGCAGTTGTATTTATGTAATTTTAAAATATTATTGACGAAAATATAATAATGAGAATAAATCTTTTGTAAACGTTTTAAATTAATGCCTGTTCTCGGCAAATTTTCATAAAATGTTAGCAAATAACAACTTCAACAAAATTTTTATGATTTAATACAGATTAACAACGTAGAAAAAATAACTCCCACCAACATTAATAACATATTTTTCGGTAAATTTAAGGCACTAGGACAGTTCACCAAAAGTCCATTCACCAAAAGACAGTTCACCAAATGACAGTTCACCAAAAAACAGTTCACCAAATGGGGTAATTCACCAAAAGTCTATTCACCAAATAGACAATTCACCAAAAGAGTAGTACAGACAATTCACCAAATGGTTAAAAATTGTGAAACAATTTAAAAAATTAATAAAAAAATGGTAAAAAACAATAAAATGTCAGAAAAAAAGAATTTAGCTTATCTTTGTAAGCCAGATCAAAACCAAGATTGCTAAATTTTATCACTAAAGTAAAATGAGTGACCAACAGTGGAAATTAAATAATTGACTAAAACAACAGTAAACGGAAAAGATAAATAATTGTTTTTAATATTAATTGAAATGGATATAATAAATGCATTGAGCAAGGTAGTCAACCTCATCACGGTTCTGATAGTCGTTTATTATATTAAGAAGTCGTTGATTTGATTGCATATATTCAACTCTCGAATAAATTGGCACCTATTTTTAGTAAAAATTAGAAAAACGTAAAATTTATTTAGAACCTCTTCACTAGCATCAAGTTTCACACAGATGGCATTAGCCCGCAAATTCTCATTCAAAATCCCATCCATAAATCGAAAAAAATTTGGGTGAAGGCAGCCGAAAGTATTTTGCAAAATTTTGTGCCATGACTCGATGGAATTTGTGGTTCGTGGCAATTGAAATTCTGTAATATCTTTTGCATTCCACATCTCTTTTGGAAAAAGCGGGTTGCGACGGTGGCGACCAATCCATGTATTTTCCATATATTCAAGAAAAAATTGATGCGGCTGTGTGTCCCCAAATTGTTCTAAGAAATTATCAGCCAAATGTTCAAACCGCGGTCGGACATCCTATAATGTATTGATCCTTATAAAATATCAGTGAAAAAACCTGAACATCACAAAATGCCAATACCGAGAATTTTTTTAAGGCTGCTGCATATTCTTGTTCTTGACCATAACGTTCTGCCATACCTCGACTTTGGATAGATCGCCAGACTGACTTAAATATTAATATTAAATAGAAATTGAATTTTAAAATAAACCTGATTAAAATGAAACCAACAGCCATGAATGTGTTTCTCTGGTAAAAGAGCCCTAATCGCATTTTCTGTCGCCTTTTCAAAATCTATTATAAACATCATAGGACGGCGGTTGTCATCAATTTGGTTCAAAATTGAAGATTTACGCTTTCTTCGAATAACAGTAGCCAAACTTTCAAATTTTGGAAGTGCTGCTATAGTAGGATCAGAAGCTCCTATGATAAAAATTGATCAAATAAAAAAACAAAAATAACCTGCAAGGCATTCATTTATAACAGTTCGCGGGGAATTTGTTGAATTCGTTGCTGTACGAAGAATATTACTTCGTAGACGAGTTGCTTCAACAGCAGTCGGAGTCGGAACACACGAATGGGCTTGAGTAACAATTACATCATTCCCAATTGTTTTTGCTCTACCTCCACATTTTTCCTTAGTTCTCTTTTCTTTACAACACCAGTAAATTGTATCTTTTTGCTCACAGTCGCGGATATATCTGTACCCATTGTGAACTAGCATTGGTTTCATTTTTTCTGTTGTAGCAAACATTTTTTATTAGTAATAATTCGATAATCTTATAACCTAAAAAATCAAATGGAAAACGTCTTTAGAAAATTTATCGGATTGAATCTGAAATTTGAGTATTGATTATTATACCCATTTGGTGAATTGTCTGTACTACTCTTTTGGTGAATTGTCTATTTGGTGAATAGACTTTTGGTGAATTACCCCATTCGGTGAACTGTTTTTTGGTGAACTGTCATTTGGTAAACTGTCTTTTGGTGAATGGACTTTTGGTGAACTGTCCTGACACGAAATTTAAACAGAATAATTATAAAAAAATACAAAATAGAACTAAAGAATATAAATATGCGACTAAATAATATTTCACAAAAGAAGAGATAGACAGTCGCATAGACAGCATTTATAAATTATGTATCTTTTAAATTGCTTGATATTAATAAAGGGCTTAGTTTTGGAAGAAGGAAAAACAAAATGATTTAAAAAAATTTTGTATGATTTAACAAAAAATAACAAATAGAAAATATATCTGTCACTAACATTATATATTACATTAATAACTATATAATAGCGGAAAAGATTTTAAAAAATATTACAAAAGATATAAAAGTAAAAAACAATTTTATATTCAACGAGATTGAATTGGCTAAACAAGTCACAAAAAAACAAGTTGCAAGGAAAACGATTTCTTCTTCATGTTTTGTCTAAGATTATGTAAAAAAGCCGAAATCGGATTCAACAATAAATAATTTTTTCAACAAAAAATTTAATAGATTTTAATTTATATATAACTATAAATAATTCCAAAAATTTTATTAATAGTGTAATTAACAGAAAAAGTAATATAAACCACTTCAACAAAAGTACGATATTACACTTCATTTAGCTAAATCACCTAATATTTTTTTATTCCCCAAATATTACCTATTATCCTTGTAAAACACCTAATAACACCCATTATAAATACCCCTACTACAAAATATTCTAGCAAACCCACATATCTCTCTCTCACTTCCCTCATTCCCCGAAACTTTTTTATTCAGCAATTTCGCCGATATCTCCATTAATTCCTTATATCTTTCCATAAATAACTTTAATAGCTTCTTCCTCGTTGTCCTTCCAGTTAAAAGATATCGAGTAAATTTATGTTTAATACAAAATGGCAGCGTTTAATTTACCGAGAATTATTTGCCTGCGATTAGTTTACCAAAAATTGCCTGCCTGCGTCTAAATGGCAGACGGCTGGTTATTTTTTGTTTACTCTAGTGACCCCAACCGCTGGTTCTTTTTTGTTTACATTTTGACTTTTCAAAATAATAGGAAATCAACCTTTTTCTTAAGTAAGTTTTTTTGATGCGAGGTAAATAATGTAATTAAGATTAGAGAATTATTTTTTGTTCGCATTTTTTTGTCTAAATTAGAGAAAGATTTTTTGTTTACTCTTATCCTTAATTGTTCTCATATTTTCGTTTCAAAAAATATTGCCTTTTCTTCAATAAAAAAGTCCTTTTAAAAATCAATAATCAAGTCTCCCAAAACTCATTTAATATATAAAGGGATAACAAAGTATCAAAATATCCGCCACTAACATTAATAGCATATTTTTGGCAAATTAAAAAGAATAATTATAACAAAATAAATAAAGAACTGAAGAGCATAAATCTATTTATTTTTACTAAGTAGAAATTTACTAACGAAGCATAGACGGCATTAGAAATTATCTTATAAATTGCTTGATGCTAATAAACGGCTTAGTTTTGCGCCAAAGAAGACATTTTTAGAAGAAAAGATTTAAAAAGTATTAGAAAAGTTATAGAAGATAAAAATGATTTCATATTGAACGAGATTGAATTGGTCAACATATTTATGCAATTTTTAAAATAGTTAGTTAATAAAATAATTTTTTAAATATATTCTAAAATAAAAAAAATATATTTAATAAAAGAAACAATCCATGTCATAATTTGAAGAAGAAATTTGGATTAACTTAATTAAGGGTATTTTTACAAAAAGAAATGTGTATATATAAAAAAAATATCAATTAAAGTTTCGGAATTTGTTATATAAAATTACTAAGTATATTAAAATAATTATTATAATTTAATAAAATTTAGTATATCCTTCTATTTCTATTAGTTTTTAGTTTATTAAAAAAATTTATTGTTGTATCTGAGTTTCGACTTTTTTTAAATTAAACTTGGACAATATATGAAGAAGAAATCGTTTTCTTTGCAACTGATTTTTTGCATGTTGTTTAAGTATATATGTGGATTAATTAATATTACTATTAAAAATAAATTAAAAATAAGCAGTT
The DNA here is from genome assembly GCA_036172955.1 of Meloidogyne arenaria. Classification (NCBI taxonomy): domain Eukaryota; kingdom Metazoa; phylum Nematoda; class Chromadorea; order Rhabditida; family Meloidogynidae; genus Meloidogyne; species Meloidogyne arenaria. The sequence goes on from JARQAB010000003.1 coordinate 1,064,578, forward strand.
GTATTAATTTAATTTTAAAATATTATTTATTAAGATATAATAAGAATAAATCTTTTGTAAAAGTATTATTCTTGATAATAATAAACGGCTTAGTCATGCTAATGGAGAAATTTTTTTGAGCTGAAAACATTTAAAAAAATGTTATAAAAGACATAAAAGAACATAACTATAACAAATTTTTAAGCTAGAAATTATTGAAAAATCACAATCCGTACATACGACTAATAAATTCAATTACATAACTTGTTTAGTTTAAAATGTTCATGAAAATCGTTTCAATATTTAAAACGTTTATTATACATATTGACATATACTTTAAAAATGCAATTACTAAGAATAATAGTAAACTATTTAAAGAAATATAAAATGATTTTGAAAGCATTATGTGAGGAATTTCATTATAGGCAACAACAATGTCTATATGATGAAAATAAATTTTATAGAGAAGGGTACTGAAACGTTATAATATATTTTTAATTACTTTTATTTTTCAATTAAAATATTAAAACTATAAATAAAATAGTACTAAAGAATTATAAAAATATTTTTAAAAATTATCTTTTTTTTAAAATAGAATTTAAATTTAATAGATTTGTATTGTTTAAAGAATTAAGCATTAAAATTTAATCAAAAAAAATTTTTTTTCGTAACCAATGTAATAAAATCTGAAGCTGAGAGTGCTACTTATTGGCTTATTATGAAATTTAAAAATGGCGAAAGTGAGTAACTAATAAGAACAATAAAGAAAATATCTGTCTTCAATGTCCCTGCTAATTGTATGTACGTACTCGTATAAAAAGTAATTACTCATATTTATGCACATCGTGAAGTAAAAAATTAATTTAAAAAATTAAAATTAATAAAATTTTATAAATATAATACCAAGATCCAGCTTAAATTATAAATACAAATTACGTTAAAAAATATAATTAGGCCTTATACAAAAATATTAACAATACAGTCGATGAAAAATTGATATAATTTGCTATCAGTATATGTAAAGAAAGTGTATAATATACATTTAAATATCAAATATATTTTATAAATTGAAAATTTGATGCAGAAAAAAAGTGAATTATTAGAAAAATGTCATGAAATTAAAATTCAACCAGATTGAATTGTTAAACAAGCAAAAAAACAAGTTGCAAAGAAAACATTTCCTCTGCATAAAATTTCCAAGCTTAAAAAGTCGCAAAAAAGTTCTATTTTTAAAGAAATTTTAATCTTTCATGAAAATACATTGATCATTTTTACTTGCAAATTTTTGCTTTTATTATTTTTAAAATATTAGAGATCTTTTTAAATATACCTTAATACAATTTTTTTTTTACAATTTTTTTAGAATTTATAACTTATTTTATAATTATATTTTTAAAATAATATTAAATATATTTATAAAATAAAATCATTTATAAAATTATACTTTTATGAAATAGATATATTTTAAATTTATATTCTTATTGTGCAAAAATTATTCATCAGAATTTTGTTTTAAGATATTTTATTTATTATAGTAAAATCAGGAAATAAAGATAATAAAATTAAAGAATCCCTATTTGTTAAACAAATTGAAAAGAGATGTCAAGCAGACATGTTTTATTTAAGGAATATGAAAAAATAAACCGATGAAACTATGTATTATTTTTTTAAAATATAAATAGGTATTTAAATTATAATGCAATAATTGTTTTGAAGAGCTTTTTATAAATAATTTAAATTTAAATTGGTAGTATAATCAACGTAAAAAATAAAACAATTGCTAAAGTTTATGACCCCCTAGGCCTAATTTCTCCGGCTTATAATTTATTTTTAATTAACTATATTTGTCAATTAAATTAAAATTATTAATAAAATAACAAAAAGAATTATAAAAATACTTTTAAAAATTATCTTTTTCTGTAAATGTAATGTAGAATGTAATAGATTTATATTGTTTTAAAAATTTAAGCATTAAAATTTAATTAAAAAATTAATATTTATTCAGTAAAAATTAGGAAATAAAAAAAAGAAAAATTTTGAAAGAAGAATTCTGACCTTGTGAAAGAGAATTCTGACTTTGTGAAAAAAATGAAATGCAGTGTCAATAACGACACTTATTTATTTAAAATGTTTGAAAAAATAAACGATGAAAATATATATTTATTTCTTTAAAATTTAAATAATTAAAATCATAATTAATTTAATAATGTAGTAAATAATTGTGTTGAAAGCTCCGTATAAATTTCTAAATGAAAATTAGAAATTTATTATCATTTAATAAACAAATATTTGTAATTTTATCGAAAAAATTCTTGATGATAAACTAACGAAATTGAACATTTTAATATTTAATGTATTTTTCAATCACATATTTAACAAATAATTAGTTCAAATAATCATAAAGAAAATTATGAGGAAATATAATACTATAATTAAAGAATTTGAAAGTCCAGCTCAATTTTTTTTGAAGAGGCTAATTAAATTAAGAATGAAAGTAATTTTAATATTAAAAGATGAATGGAAACATATAGTGGATATTCGTTATTATATAATGAAAATATTATTTATTATTAAAAATTATTAATAGATTTTATGATACACAGCAAATAATGACTGAAAGCCCAATTTCATTCAGCCCATCATTTGTCAAATAATTTCTTTTAAATTTATTTAAATATAAACGTTCATTTTTCATCATTAGCTTTGATTTTTTTATTAAATACATAGATTCATGTGTGACGCATCCGCGTTAATAATAAAGAAAAAATATTTATAAAAATATTTATATTTTTTCTTTTCTTTATTATTAACGCGGATGTAAAAACAAATACTTCTCTTTATTTGTAAATAAAATTGGCTATAATTAATTATATTTTTTATATTAAAAAATTATTTTTAACTTTTTATATCAATTTTTGGGAATAATTTTTCCTTTAAAAAGGAGAAATAATTCCTTTAATTTCGCTGTTCTTTAATTATTAAGATAAATTAAATTTAAATTAAAACAAAATTTTTGTTGGGTTGTAAATTTTGCATTTAATAATATTTAAAAATTTTTAAATATTCTAATTGATTGAATTGAGGCCGTAATTAAATTAAATTGAAAAATTAGGAAGAATTTAAAGAGAAAATTTAATTATGAAGAAATTTAATTATTAAAATAAATTTCATTTAAACACATGTGATACATGTTAATATTCCAACTGGACACGAAAAATAGTTTTTGATAAAATTTAATAAAATTTAATTTTATATACATATTTTATAAGATATTTTCTTTATGTAGAGGTAAATAAATTTAATAAATATTAATGATGTAGAACAATTGTTATAACTATAAATTAATTAAAATAATACAAATAATTAATTAATTAAATATTTAATTAGCATTGTTTATATTGCATATAAATTGTAAAAATAATGACTTATTGGCATTCAAATAATGACAAATTAATTATGAAACTTTTACAAAACTTACGAGGTTGAAGCAGATAATCGATTATTTATCAATTTTTCCTTCCTTTTGATTGTATATTATTTTTTTCTGATGTAAAAATAAGGAAAATACACTAATATTACAGAATTTTTTTATTTGCCAAAACTATAACTAATTCTTATAACTAAAATAAAATAAATTTATTGATAAGCTGATAAAAGGTTGAACCATAAATCTAAACATATAAAATGTTTTATAAACTACTTTATGTATTATATGGAAGAATGAATCAGATTATTCAAGTGATGTTATTGTACAATTTACATAATTCTAAATTTATAACTTTATTTTAATATTTATATTTTAATAAATATGTATAAATTTAAAAAAATACATGAAATAATTTAAAGAAATTAATTTTCGGTACTTTATTAATATCCCGCCCACCACCCCTATTTGAGTCTCAGATTAATTTTCCTTTCCCTTACTGTCAATCATTTTCTCCTTCAAACATTTCAGGTAAAAGGCAAGAATTAGGAAGAAAAAAATAGACTGCAACCGCGAAAATGTGTCTAACGGCAAAATTTAACATTTATAAACGAGGAAATTTGACCGTTCCGAGGTAGGAAAATTAAAAAGGAAAATTAATCTGAGACTCAAATAGGGGTGGGGGGCGGGATATTAATAAAGTACCTAATTTTCTATACTGGTTATAATGATAAACATAGGAAATCATAACATAAATATAATTATTTAATAAACATAACTATAAAAAATTTTAAGCTAGAAATTATTGAAAAATCACAATCCGTACATACGACTAATAAATTCAATTACATAACTTGTTTAGTTTAAAATGTTCATGAAAACCGTTTCAATATTTAAAACGATTATTATACATATTGACATATACTTTAAAAATGCAATTAGTAAGAATAATAGTAAACACAACTATTTAAAGAAATATAAAATGATTTTGAAAGCATTGCCTGAAAAATTTTATTATAGGCAACAACTAATTTTATTATAGGCAAAACAGAAAACAGTTCAATTGACTTTATATATTATTTAATACACAAGCTTGCTGAAGACACGAATTAGAAGTTATTGTTCATTTTAGGGAATACTTGGAATACTTAGTAATACATACAGTATGAAATGTCTACCAAATTTTGATGAAGAAACAATTAAGGAGGCAGGGTCCGATTTTTTGTCACAACAAAGAACATATTCCTCTTACATTGTGACTGACCTTTTCACTATTACATCGGTTTCAATTATTAATTGCAATGTGTGTGATCAGAAAACTATTGCATTTCAAAATCAGGTGTTTCCATATTCGAAAATTAAATTAAAATTTAATTTAATAATTAAATTAAAATTAATTAATAATTAAATTAAAATAATTAAATTAAATGAATTATTAAGTTATTAAAAAACTATTAGTAAAATAATTAAAAAGATTTATAAAAATACTTTTAAAAATTATATTTTCCTGTACTAAAATGTAATTTAGAATTTAATAGATTTGTATTGTTTTAAAAAATTAAGCATTAAAATTTAATTTAAAAAATTAATATTTATTTAGTAAAAATATACACATAATATACACATAATACTATAATTTATGAATTCGAAAGTCAAGCTCAATTTTTTTAGAAGTGGCTAATTAAATTAAGAATAGAAATAATTTTAATATTAAAAGATGAATGGAAACATATAGTGTATATTCGTTATTATATAATAAAAATATTATTTATTATTAAAAATTATTATTAGATTTTATAATACACAGCAAATAATGACTGAAAGCCCAATTTCATTCAGCTCATCATTTGTCAAATAATTTCTTTTAAATACATAGATACATGTCTCGATTAAAAAGCCAAGCCATTTACACATTATTCTTGCATTCACTTCTTGTTTTACCGTTAAAATTATTTTTTAATAAAAATAAATCTTTGGAAAAAATTTTGTTTAAAAATACATTAAGTTTTAAATTAAATTTTAATTAATCAGTTTGGAATTACCAACACATCTTAATACTTAGAAGTGTTGTAGCTTTGAAAATTCAATTATTTTCAACAGAAAGGAAAAAAATATTTTAGTTAGAAATATATTTTTGATTATAATATATATACTTTGATATATAATGGTGCTAAAGTGGAAATTCGTTTAAATTTGCAATTCTACAGTGATGAATAACAGTTATTTTAAACAATTAAGAATAATTACATAAAAGCATTTTTTTTATTAATTTTTTAAATTAAATTTAATAATTTAAAAATATATGTTGTAAAGGCTTTAAAAATTGTGAAATGATGATTTTAAAATTTTTAAAAATCAATTATTATTATTATAACTTTAATATTTTGATTAAAATGGAGGAGCTCTAAAATAAATAAATAAAATAAAAATAAAATTAGATTAATTATTTAACATTAATCAAATAAATTATTGATTAATTATTTAAAAAAATTTAATCAATATTTTTCAAGATGTGTCTGCGTAGCCCACTCTTGGAATTGAATGAAGACATCAACAATGCTATTCTAATTCAATGTTAAGATTTTAAAAATCAATTTTTCAAAATAATAACTCTATTAATTAATAAACATAATCTAAATATAAAAGAATTATTTTTAAAAGTAAAAAATTAAAATTTATTCAGAAGAAATAAAATATACGGATATTACAAATGATATGAAAGAAAAAAACGATTTCATATTCATTTAATATTAATTTTAATAAAAATATATTTATTAAAAAAATTTTTAAGCTAGAAATTATTTAAAAAAATCACATTTCGTACATACTACTAATAAATTCAATTACATAAATTGTTTACTTTAAAATGATTAATAAAAACCGTTTCAATATCTAAAATGATTATTATAAATATTGACATATACCATAAAAAAGCAATTAATAAGAATAATAATTAATAAATATTCTAAATTCTAATAATAAAATAATTTTTAAAAATAATAAACACACTATTTTAAGAAATATAGAATGATTTTGAAAGCATTATGTGAAAAATTGTCTAGCTGACGGGATAAATCATATAGAGAATGAATACAGAAACGTTTTAATTTTTTTTGATTAATTATAGTTGTCAAAAATATTAAAACTATTAATAAAATAATAAAAAGAATTATAAAAATACTTTTAAAAAGTATATTTTTCTGTAAAATGTAATTTAGAATTTAATAGATTTGTATTGTTTAAAGAATTAAGCATTAAAATTTAATTAAAAAATTAATATTTATTTAGTAAAAATCAGAAAATAAAAAAGGAAAATTTTGAAAGAAGAATTCTGACCTTGTGAAAGAAGATGAGTTGGTGGTAAAAATGGAATGCAGTGTCAATAACGACACTTATTTATTTAAAATATATAAAAAAATAAACGATGAAAATATATATTTATTTCTTTAAAATTTAAATATTTAAAATAATAATTAAATTAAAATGAAGTAAATAATTGTTTTGAAAAGCTCCGTATAAATTTCTAAATGAAAATTAGATAAAACTTTTTGATAATAATTAAATATTTAATGGGCATTGTTTATATTATATATAAATTGTAAAAATAATGTTTTATTGGAAATGAAATAATTACAAATTAATTTTGAAACTTTTCCAAAACATACAGGAAGGTGTATGGGAAGGATTAAACATTAAAAGAATTAAACATTAATATTATTTACAGAAATTGAATTGAGTTAGAAATTTGAATTGAAAATTTGAGAGAAGACAAAACGTCTGTTTTTTATATTAAATTTAAAATATTAATATTTTTATAAATTTTATTCAAAAGTAAATTTAAAAAATATTTAAACATGAAATAATTATTAATATCTTCCTCAAAATGAATAAAATTTAAATATACAGATTAAATATTATTTTTAGAAGTTATGCTATTAATTCTTGATAATTTTAAAATTTTTTAAAATTATGCTTTATAAAGCTTTCTGAATTGTTAAATTCAATAATATTAAATTTTATTGACAAAAATGCATAATCTTGTTATAAATGGAATGCTGATCACAGAAATGGTCACAGAATCAATATAAATTCTAATAATATATATTACTATGTATAAATAATATCATAAATTTGAAACAGATAAACGATTATTTACAATTTTTCCTCCTTTTGATTGTATATTATTTCTTTTCTGATGTGAAAATAGACAACATATACATACAAAGTAATACAAAGTATTTATATTGAACAAAACTATAACTAATTCTTACAATTAAAAAAATAAATTTATTGAAAAGGGGATAAAAATAGTTAATTTATTATTAAAAGAAACTTTTTAAAGTCAATATTTCAGCTTCCAACATACAAGATAATAACTCTATTAATTACTAAATATAATCTGAATAAATAAAAAAGATTTATTCAGATATTAAATAAAAATATATGGAAAGGAAAAGGTCATTTTAGTTAGAACTATATTTTTGATTATAATATATTCTTTGATATATAATATATTCTTTGATATATATATATATTATAATATATTCTTTGATATATATTTTTTCCTTGATAAAAAAATAAATTTTGTGAAAAATATATGTTATAAATGCTTTAAAAATTGTGAATTGATGATTTTAAAATTGTTAAAAATAAATTATTATTATTAAAAATAAGTTAAAAACTAAGCAGTTGCAGTTATTTAATTTAAAATATTATTTAGGAAAATATAATAATAAGAATAAATCTTTTGTAAATTTTTTAAATGTATGTCGGTGCTCGGCAAATTTTCATAAAATGTTAGCAAATAACCACTTCAACAAATTTTTTATGATTTAATTCAGAATAACAACGTGAACAAAATAACTACCACTAGCATTAATAACATATTTTTCGGTAATAACATATTTTTCGCATATAACATATTTTTCGCATATTTTTCGGTATTTTTCGTAATTTTTCGGTAAAATATTATTGATGAAAATATAATAATAAGAATAAATCTTTTGTAGATGGTTTAAATGTATGACGTTCATTCCATTAACAACCCACTTGGATCCGCTACGAAACAGAATGGCAGTATTGAACAAAAAAATACGAAAGTAAACACATTAAGTTATAAAAATATTTAAGAAAATATTATAAAATATATAAAAATAACAAAAAAATTATAAAATTGAGAAATTATAATAAGTTTTAAATTTTATTAATTATGCTCTTGTGAAATGTGCGCATCATTTTTATAAAGAGATGATAATTATTGCAATGAATGATATTGCATTAAAACATTGTATTGAATTAAATTAAATAAAATATATTAACAGTTTTTAAATTTGTCTAACAATTCCATAGGGCATAGTTTAACAAATGTTTTAATATTTAAAAGTTTTTTTTAATTTTCTTGAAATTTTTTAACGAATGTTTTAAGCAAAAAATTAGAAAATTTTAACTTTATTTTGATAAACTTTAACTTCTCCAATTTTAAATTTAATAAATATAAAAAATATAAATAAATATAAAAAAACAGAAAAAAATTTAATATATTTTAATTTATTTATAACTTTAAAAAAATTCCAAAAATTTTATTAAAGTATAACTAATATAAAAAACAATATAAATTAGCAACATTTTGATAATTTAGATATTTTATAAATTACATTAATAACTAAAGATTAAAAATGTATTAATTATTATATAATTTGCTTATTAAAATTACACAATACGCGTCTTGCATATTATAAACATACTTATTGAAACAAAGGATTGAGAAATCAATCAAAATTTTATTAATAGTATAATAAATTGAGACATCGTCAATAATCAACAGTTAAGGTACGAAACATTCAAGAAGAATGTATTGAACTTTGGAAGATCCGGAGATATTGACCCCATTTGTATTAAATACCCCAATACCCTCCGTCCTATTAAATATGGTTCAGTGTTTTCACAATCTTCTTTTAAATCATATATGCCTGTAGTTTGAAAGGGTATTGTTAAGATTCCACATACAAAATAATAACTCTATTAATTACTAAACATAATCTGAACAAATAAAAAGAATTATTTTTAAAAGCAAAAAATTAAGATTTATTCAGATAAATATAAAATATACAGAAAGGAAAAAATATTTTAGTTAGAAATATATTTTTGATTATAATATATTTTTTGATATATGTATATTGGTGCTTAAGTGGAAATTTATTTGAATTTACACATTCCAATGCGATAGATAACAGTTATTTTAAACAATGAAGAATAATTACATAAAAGATATTTCTTATTAATTTTCTTGACAAAAAAATAAATTTGTTAAAAGATAATGTTGTAAAAGCTTTAAAAATTGTGAATTTATGATTTTGAAATTATTAAAAATTAATTATTATTATTAAAAATAAGTTAAAAAATAAACAGTTGTAGTTATATAATTTTAATAAATATTATTTATGAAAATATATTAATAATAAATCTTTTGTAAAAGTGATTATTCTTGATAATAATAAACGGCTTAGTCTGCTTAGGAAGAAATTTCTGAGCTGAAATTAATAACATAAATAATGGTCAGTCTTTTCTTCCTCGTTCGATTCCACTCGTTTTACCTGTGGCATATTCAAATGAGAGGACAGACAAAGCACACACACGGACAGACAAAACAAGAGTGTTTTCTGTCAGAGTCCGTCCGTGTTTTGTCTGTCTTTGTCCGTCCGTTTTTTGTCTGTTCGAGTTCGTCCGTGTTTTGTCCATGTCCCTCGGTGTCCGTCCGTGGTCAACTTTTCTTCCTCTTTGAATCCGTCCATGTTTTGTCTAAAGTAGAAACTCATAAAATGGTACCAAAAAAGTACATGGTCCTGACTAACATGTGTAAAAACTGAAATGGCAAAAATATGAGTATTCATTCAAATGTTAATTTCTTTTTTGGTTACATTGGAAAGAAAAATTAATCTTTTTGTTAATTTCTCTCATTGCTCATGCCACAGGGAAATTGAGTTACATCGAGGAAGAAAGAAAGGCTGACCTTTCTGAACATACTATTAAGTTTGATTGATGACCTTCCTGCGAATAAATGGGGTGTGTAGTTAAAGTAAATAAGTTCCATAAAATAATTGATTTAAATATATTCTAGAACAAAATATATTTAATAAAAGTAATCCATGTCATAATTTGAAGAAGAAATTTGGATTAACTTAATTAAGGATACTCTCACAAACAGAAATGTGTATATATAGAAAAATATAAATTAAAGTTTCGGAATTTGTTATATAAAATTAACAATTATATTAAAATAATTATTATAATTTAATAAAATTTAGTATATCGTTCTATTTCTATTAGTTTGTATAATAGTATAAAAATCATAATCAAATGTATAAAATTAAGATATTAATTTAAATATGTAAAATAGTATAATTGTTCATTTTATAATATGCTTAAATTATTTTAGTCAAAAATAAATCAAAGTTTGCAAATAAATTTTTTTTTAATAATAAAACAATACTCAGGAATAATAAACAATACACTTTTATACCACTTTTTTCTAAAAAAGTTTAATTAACCTGGAGCATATACTACTTTAATTAAATAATTTTTTTATATTTTAATGTCGTCGATTTAATATTATTCACAAATCTAAACATAAAATGTTTTAAAAACTACTTTATGTATGAATTGGAAGACTGAATCAGATTATGCAAGTGATGTTATTGCAACAATTACATAAATTAAAAATTTTTTAACTTTATTTTAATATTTATATTGTAACAAAAATATAAATTTAAAAAATAAATGAAATAATTTAAAGAAATTAATTTCTATAGTTGTTATAATGAAAAACATAGGAAATCATAACATAAATATAATTATTTTAATAAACATTACTTTAAAAAAATCTTTAAGCTAGAAATTATTGAAAAATCACATTTCGTATACGATTAATAAATTCAATTACATAACTTGTTTACTTTAAAGTGTTCATGAAAACCGTTTCAATATTTAAAACGATTATTATACATATTGACATATACTTTAAAAATGCAATTAATAAGAATAATAATTAATTAATAAATATTCTAAATTCTAATAAAATAATTTTTAAGAATAATATGTAGTAAACACAACTATTTAAAGAAATATAAAATGGTTTCGATAGCATTATGTGAAGAATTTCATTATAGGCAACAACGATGCCTATATGACGAAAATAAATTTTATAGAGAAGGATACTGAAACGATATAATTTATTTTTAATTACTTTTATATTTCAATTATTTTAACATTAAAACTATTAATAAAATAGCAAAAAAGAATTAAAAAACAATTGAAAATTAAATTTTTCTTTAAAATAGAATTTAAATTTAATAGATTTATATTGTTTTAAAGAATTAAGCATTAAAATTTAATTTAAAAAATTAATATTTATTTAATAGAAATATAAAAATAACAAAATTAATAATTCTGACTTGGTGCAAAAAATGGAAGGAAGTGTCAATAACGACACTTATTTATTTAAAATATATGAAAAAATAACTGCTGAAACAAGTGAAGTAAATAATTGTGTTGAAAAGCGCTTTAATAAATTTCTAAATGAAAATTAGAAATTTATCATTATTTAATAAAAGGCTTGAAGAATTAAATATAAGTTTGGTGATTACAAAGTAATTTAAATTTAAAGATAAATGAAAACAAAATTTATATAAATATATCAATGTCATTATAATAAAATTGGTGGACTAGTTTTAATCGTAAACATTGTAACAGGATCTGAAGTTGTGAATGCTGCTTATTGGCTTATTATGAAAAATTAAAAATGGCGAAAGTAACTAACTAATAAGAACAATAAAGAAAATATCTGTCTTCAATGTCCCTGCTAATTGTATGTACGTACTCGTATAAAAAGTCTAATTACTCATATTTATGCACACCATGAATTAAAAAATTAATTTAAAAAATTAAAATTAATAAAATTATATAATATAATAACAATATCAAGCTAAAATTATAAATGACTTAAATTACGTTAATAAATATAATTAGTCTTTATATAAAAATATTAAGAATAAAGTCGAATGAAAAATTGATATAATTTACTATCAGTATAATGAAAGCGTGTAATATAATTTAAATATCAAATATATTTTAGAAATTGAAAAATTAAAGGCAGAAAACAAGGGTGAATTATTAGAAAAATGTCATGAAATTAAAATTCAATGAGATTGAATTGTTAAACGACTTGCAAAAAAACAAGTTGCAAAGAAAACATTTCCTCTGCATAAAATGCCCAAGCTTAAGTAAAAAAGTCGCAAAAAAGTTCTATTTTTTAAAGACATTTTAATCTTTCATGAAAATACATTGCTCATTTTTACTTTCAAATTTTTGCTTTTGTTATTTCTAAAATATTAGAGATCTTTTTAAATATACCTTAATAGTAAAATATACTGATGCTTTAAACCCATCAAATCTCGATATAATAAAAAATAAAAGTAATAATAAATATTAATAATAAAAGTAAAAATAAACATACCGAATTCAAGAAAAAAATAATATTTTTTGAAGATATACAACAGATTTTAAACCTATAAAATTTTTGCGAAAAATTTTAGCATATTACGACGGAAACAATTTTAACTTATTTTATAATAATATTTTTCAAATAATATTAAATATATTTATAAAATATAAATTTAAATTTATATTTATAAAATTTAAATTTATATTTATAAAATATAAATTTAAATTTATATTTATAAAATATAAATTTAAAATACATGTATAAAATTATATTTTTATGAAATATATAGAAATTAAATTTATATTTTGTTAATAAATTAAACTTAAAATTTAATTTTAAAAAGATATTTTATTTAGTAAAATCAGGAAAGGAAAATAATGACATTAAAGAATCCCTACTTGTTAAATTAAAAAGAGATGTCAAGGCGACATTTTTTATTTAAAAATATGAAATAATAAACGATGAAACTATGTACATATTATTTTTTGAAAATATAAATATATAAAATATAATGCAATAATTGTGTTGAAAAGAATTTTAGTAAATTATTTTTTAATTTAAATATTCAAAGATAAATTAAAACATAAACTACATAACTATATAAATATATTAGCGTGATTTTTTATAAATTCTGTCTGAATAGTTACACACCGACTTATATATTTAAAATTGAAAATAATTTTAAATATTTTTAAATATATTGGTAGTGAATTCAAAAAAATTGAGATAATGTGAATAAATATCAAAATATAAAAATACAAAATAATTTTAAATTTTATTTTAAAAGATGTCAACATTCATGGATGAAGCAGAATGATAGGCAGAGGAGAGCCATGTTAGGAAGAAGAAAGTGGGAACAATAATATAATATAAAAATAAAATTGAGTTGAAATTTATTAAAAAACTTATTAATAAAGAGATAATAACAGAAAAGAAGGAACAATAGAAGGACTGATACCGAAACAAACCATATCCAAGGACAGAAATCATATAAGAAATATATAGCAAACAACATGTATATTTTTATAGACTTATTTGAATAACTATTTAAAATCATTTTTAAAATGGAAATTTATATATTATAATTATGCTTTATTAATAAAAAAAGCATAATTATAATAAAAAAGAATAATTAGCTTTATTAATTGCAATCAAATTATTTTAATTATAAATAAAAATATTCTTAAAAATATTCTTGTCTGCTTAAAATAAAATGATTCAAAATTTTTAATAATTAACCAGCATAATTTATTATATAATTGCAATTGACAGTCCACAGATGAATATCCTTTCCACAACAATTTATATTGCTTAAGAATTATTAGCTTTTTACTTATAAAGTAAAAATCATTATTTATTCGTTAATTTTTAAAATAATAATTATTTTAGATTTATAATAATGTCAAAATAAAATAAAAGACTTTTAGAAATGGAACAATTCAATATTGAATATATTTTTCACAACATATTTATCAAATAATAATTGTAAAGAGAATAATTCTAAATCACCCAGGCTTCAAGTTAATTTTAAAAAATTAAAAAATTTTTTCTTTCTATTTTTCTAAATATTTAACTAATTAAAAATTAATGGTATAAAGACTTTGAAAATTAGTAAAATTTTGATTTATAATTGTTAAAATTTTTTTAAATAAAATATTTAATTGATAAAATAAGCTATTATAGTTATATAATTTTATGATATTACTTAATGAAAATCTCATATTAATAATAAATCTTTTGTGAAATTTTTAAAAGAATGTCGTAAATTATAGGATTTCCCCGACCTTCCCGAGCTTCTGTTGGCCGCCATTTATTGATTTTGTTTGGTCATTAATAAAAGACCATTTACAACTATATTATTTTAATGTTTTTAAACATTTATTCATATTTTAATGTAAATATTCGTTCCATTCCATGGGTTGGAAGTTTCTTGACTTGTCGTTCTTGATTTGTTTTTTTATTTTTTTGTATCAAATTAATTCTTAATTTTGTCATATAAAATAAATTTTTTAATTTTTATAGCGCGGTCGCATAACGATAAAGTACTCTGTTTTTTAATTGGAATGTCAACGTTTAAAGACACTTTTTGTCAAATATGTATGCAACAAATTTTTTTCGTAGCAATATAATTTAAAGCGCCATAAGAATAATATTCACGGTAATATTTTATTGTAAAAAATACAAAAAAATTTTTTCATGTAGGAGGGTTAAATTCAAAAATAATTTTAAAAAATTCTACAAAAACATTAAAAAAACTTTGTTTGGTGAAATAGATGATTTAGACCTTATCAAATAAAAAAATTAAAAAAAAGGTTACAAATTTTTAATAAAAATTTTCAAAAAAATTTTAAAAATAAAGAAAAATGGAAATTACAATTGTTTTAATGGAGAAATATTTCTTAAGTTACTCTTATATGATATAATTAATAAATCATAAATTCATTAACATTAATAAATAATAATTCTTTATATTAATCTCTAATATTCATAAACATCCATACAGGATAAAACTATAAAATTTAATATTATTCTCAAAAAAACAAATTGCCATCAAATATAGATATCAATGAAATAGTACAAAATTTGTTTTTGATTTTATAGCGAAAATTTAATTTAGTTTTAAAGTTTAATTGAAGTTTAATTTAATTTTAACTCAAAAATCACGAAATAACTAGTAGTAAAAATAATTAATAAGAATTAGGTGATCGAATGTTAGTGGATGATAATAGGAAACAGATATGTATATAAGTTTCATTAAGGAGCACTTCTGCAGGGCTTTGTAGTTGCATATGAAAATGTCACATAAATAAAATTTAATAAAGTCAATGATGAAAGAAGAAATAAAGTCAATGATGAAAGATAGTATAATAAATGATTTGAAAACAAAAAATGAGAGGCTATTTTTGAGGAAACATGCAGTTGTTTATACAGAAATAATATAAATTTTTTATTTTTTTAAATAAATTTTTTAGTAAATATAATGACTAAATTAATTTTTTTATAATTTATTTAATTATTTTTCAATAATTTACAATTTTATAGCCAACACAAAAAAGCTCAAAAGAGGACTTGGCACAGTGATTGCCATTTGGAATCGTTTTAGTTGTAACCATTATAACAGGATCTGCAGCTGAGTGTGCTGCTTATTTGGATTATTATGTAAATTAAAAATGGCGAAATTAAGTAAATAATAAGAACAATAAAGAAAATATCTGCATTTGAGGCCCCGCTAATTGATGTACGTAAACGTATAACAAGTCCAATTACTTATATTAAAAAAATAAAATTAATAAAATTTTAAATATAATAAGAGAATCCAGCCCAAATTATAAATACTTTAAATAAAAAGGATACAAAAAGAATACAGACTAAAGAAAACTTAATGATTAATATACTATGTATTAGTATAATGAAAGTGTATAATATAGATTTAAATACCAAATATAGTTTTCCCAATTATTTGAGATTCATTTTTAAAAAATTTCCCAATTGTCCAACAAATATTTATCCTTTTTTCGAAAAAATTCTTGAAAATAGACTTTTAGAAATGGAACAATTCAACATTGTATATATTTTTCACAGCATATTTATCAAATAATAAGTTCGAATAATTATAAAGAAAATTATTATCATCGCAAAATTAACAAGTTAAAATTTAATGCAATAATAAATTTTCATATGGTAGTTTTAGAATAATTAAATTATAAATATCAGTTTCATTAAAAACTAATATTCTCCTGGTAAAATTGTGGATAAAAGGTAATAATCGAAAAAATAACACAAATATTTAGTTTATAATATATTAAAAAATTGATTAATTAAAACTGATAGTATGAAAATAGCACCTCTCTAAAAATCAAATAGAAATGAATAAGTTCAATATTAATATAATTGAGAAATATTTAAGTTTACAGATTTTTAAATTGAAAATATGATAGATTTTTATAATTTGAATTAAATATTTATGAAAAATAAATTAGAAATTTAGTTGAAATAAAATTATATTTATTATAATATACAACAAAATGCTTCAAATTTACTGAGAATTCCATGATAAATTTTACAACATTAAATGTATTATACAGTTTTAAGTAAAAAGTTGAAGCTCGGTCTCAGCAAAAAGTTGAAAAAAGATTCAATTGAACTTTAATTAAATATTAATTATGACTTTAGGAATATGGCAAAGAAAAAATAATACTAAATAATTAAATAAATTTACAAACTTTAAAAAATCTTATTTATTTTTTGAAAATTCAAATCATTATCTAGGGGTGACATTATATTTAAAGTACTGAGGTTGTATTATCATAGCAATTAATTACATCAAGAAGATAAAAAAATGAAAAAAATAAAACAGAAAATATGCATCAAAAATTTTTAAACAATAATTAAAAACTTGTTGTAGAACTATAAATTCTGAAATTAAAATAATTGATAAAATTGATTTATTGGAAAATAAATTTTGATATAAATATAAATTATATGTATTATATATAAATTATTATGTATTATATATAAATTATTATTAATAAGGCCCAGTCGAATTGGAGTTTATTCCGAATCAACATCGTATCCCAAAAGGATGGAGGAAGAGTTGGAAACATACATTAGAGGAAGAGATGGAAAAAGAAGCCGTGGGATTTAACTAAATTTTAACTAATTAAAAGAAATGGTATAAAGACTTTAATAAATTGTAAATTTTTACAAATTTTTAGTCTTTATAATTGCTAAAATTTCTTTTAATAAATTATATAATTGATAAAATAACTATTATTTTTATATATTCATATGATATTACTTAATGAAAATTTCATTTAATAATAAATCATTTGTGAAATTTTTCAATGAATGTCGGTTCTTGACAAATCTGTATAAAATATTTTTAGATAAAAATAAAAAATAAAAATATTAGGTCAAAATCGCAAATCTTTATAATAGTATAAGTAGCAAAGCACTTAAATTATAGACGTAATGGATGGATTGAAAAATTCCTTAAGCGACATAATCTCAAACCGTCAGACAACAACAGTTTGCCAGAAATCACCAATTAACAAATTTAATATAAAATTAAATAATATAATAATCGAAAACCTCTCTGATAAACATAGAAATGAATTAATTTAATGTTAATTTAATGGAATATATGTTTAAAGGTTAGTAAACTTATCTGAAATTATTATTATATAATTGACATATACCATAAAAATGCGATTAAAAAGAATAATAATTAATTAATAAATATTGCAAATTCTAAACAAAAAAATTTTAAGAATAATAAACACAACTATTTTATGTAATATAAATGATTTTGAAGGCATTATTTGAATACAAAAACGTTATAATTTGTTTTTAATTAATTATATATTTTAATTAATATTAAATCTATAAATAAAATCATAATAAAGTATTATAAAAATGCTTTTAAAAATTATATTTTACTATATAATTACAGAGTAAGGTCCAAAAGTTATTCTTTTGAACGAGCTATCATTCAAAAAACGAATTTTTTACCCCAAAAATCAACATGGTCACCTTATGGTTTATAAAACTTTAGCGGCCTTATCTCGGTCCACAGACATCACCGGAAAAAGGAGTGGTACCGTTCGACTCAGCTCGCCGAGTCGAATGACAGTTTATACGCTTTTTGAAGCGGGTTTGAATGAATATTGCTTATGAAAATGTGCATAATGACAGTCTTGCGAACCCACAATTGTCAAACCACCCGAACCTTAGTAAATATCATAATTCTTAGCTTATAGTTCTTTCATTGGAATGTTTAAATATTTCATGCATAAATTTAGGGATTCTTAAAATAATTCAACAGAATTCAAAATAAAATTATTAACATAACTGCTAACGGTCGAGGGATTCTTAAAATAATTCAACAGAATTCAAAATAAAATTATTAACATAACTGCTAACGGTCGAGGGATTCTTAAAATAATTCAACAGAATTCGAAATAAAATTATTAACATAACTGCTAACGGTCGAGGGATTCTTAAAATAATTCAACAGAATTCAAAATAAAATTATTAACATAACTGCTAACGGTCGAGGGATTCTTAAAATAATTCAACAGAATTCGAAATAAAATTATTAACATAACTGCTAACGGTCGAGGGATTCTTAAAATAATTCAACAGAATTCAAAATAAAATTATTAACATAACTGCTAACGGTCGAGGGATTCTTAAAATAATTCAACAGAATTCGAAATAAAACTATTAACATAACTGCTAACGGTCGAGGGATTCTTAAAATAATTCAACAGAATTCAAAATAAAATTATTAACATAACTGCTAACGGTCGAGGGATTCTTAAAATAATTCAACAGAATTCAAAATAAAATTATTAACATAACTGCTAACGGTCGAGGGATTCTTAAAATAATTCAACAGAATTCAAAATAAAATTATTAACATAACTGCTAACGGTCGAGGGATTCTTAAAATAATTCAACAGAATTCAAAATAAAATTATTAACATAACTGCTAACGGTCGAGGGATTCTTAAAATAATTCAACAGAATTCAAAATAAAATTATTAACATAACTGCTAACGGTCGAGGGATTCTTAAAATAATTCAACAGAATTCGAAATAAAATTATTAACATAACTGCTAACGGTCGAGGGATTCTTAAAATAATTCAACAGAATTCAAAATAAAATTATTAACATAACTGCTAACGGTCGAGGGATTCTTAAAATAATTCAACAGAATTCAAAATAAAATAATTAACATAACTGCTAACGGTCGAGGGATTCTTAAAATAATTCAACAGAATTCAAAATAAAATTATTAACATAACTGCTAACGGTCGAGGGATTCTTAAAATAATTCAACAGAATTCAAAATAAAATTATTAACATAACTGCTAACGGTCGAGGGATTCTTAAAATAATTCAACAGAATTCAAAATAAAATTATTAACATAACTGCTAACGGTCGAGGGATTCTTAAAATAATTCAACAGAATTCAAAATAAAATTATTAACATAACTGCTAACGGTCGAGGGATTCTTAAAATAATTCAACAGAATTCAAAATAAAATTATTAACATAACTGCTAACGGTCGAGGGATTCTTAAAATAATTCAACAGAATTCAAAATAAAATTATTAACATAACTGCTAACGGTCGAGGGATTCTTAAAATAATTCAACAGAATTCAAAATAAAATTATTAACATAACTGCTAACGGTCGAGGGATTCTTAAAATAATTCAACAGAATTCAAAATAAAATTATTAACATAACTGCTAACGGTCGAGGGATTCTTAAAATAATTCAACAGAATTCAAAATAAAATTATTAACATAACTGCTAACGGTCGAGGGATTCTTAAAATAATTCAACAGAATTCAAAATAAAATTATTAACATAACTGCTAACGGTCGAGGGATTCTTAAAATAATTCAACAGAATTCAAAATAAAATTATTAACATAACTGCTAACGGTCGAGGGATTCTTAAAATAATTCAACAGAATTCAAAATAAAATTATTAACATAACTGCTAACGGTCGAGGGATTCTTAAAATAATTCAACAGAATTCAAAATAAAATTATTAACATAACTGCTAACGGTCGAGGGATTCTTAAAATAATTCAACAGAATTCGAAATAAAATTATTAACATAACTGCTAACGGTCGAGGGATTCTTAAAATAATTCAACAGAATTCGAAATAAAATTATTAACATAACTGCTAACGGTCGAGGGATTCTTAAAATAATTCAACAGAATTCAAAATAAAACTATTAACATAACTGCTAACGGTCGAGGGATTCTTAAAATAATTCAACAGAATTCGAAATAAAATTATTAACATAACTGCTAACGGTCGAGGGATTCTTAAAATATTTCAACAGAATTCAAAATAAAATTATTAACATAACTGCTAACGGTCGAGGGATTCTTAAAATAATTCAACAGAATTCAAAATAAAATAATTAACATAACTGCTAACGGTCGAGGGTGTCGCATATACACCTATATGCGATTTCGATCTTTTGGGCTTGTCGCAGAATCACAAAGTGATCTGCTTTTTGTATTTTGTAGTCAAAATACAATTTTTTGTTTAAATTACTGATAAGGCCCATTTCTTCACTTTATTACTTTTTGTGGGCCGAATTCTTATCTTTTTGGCCTAATTCACATTTTTAACCCCCAATTTCTCCTTTTCACGTGTTTTTTATGCCCACATTCCAAAGTGTTTACTATTTCAATATTAAGTGTCTCAAGGTCCACTTTTTGCCCATCCCAATATTTAACAAACAAATTGCCAAAAAAGTGGCCCGATCCTTAAAATTATCATCTAATTTGTGTTTTAATGTTCTAATCATTTGAATGTTCCTCCCAATTCTGGCACTATTTAAAGACCCCAATAATTGTTCATTTCATGATTTTGTTAATGATTTTGTGATTCCTTGCCCGTTCATTTAAGCGTTTAATTACCCAAGTTTGAGTTTCTTGCCCTTGCCCAATTATTCCACAAATTGTTAAAAATATTAAAAAGTAGATAAATATATTTAAAATAAATTCTTTATTCTTTAATACTATCTGACACCCTTATTAATTAAAAATCCACTAGAAGCCGCTGCGTTCGATCCACAACAACTGGGGGCTCAGCCGGTGAGATTTCAATAAATCTCACCTACAACTACAACAACAACAACAAATTCTTCATTATTTGTTGGTTAAAAAATTTTAAATTTATCTACTACAACAACAACAACAAATTCTTTATTTGTTGAAAAGAAGTTTGGAGGCTCGTACCAAAATTCGTATTAATTAATTGGAAATAATCAACAGCAACACAAATTGGATTTGCTGGTTTTTGAAAAAGGTGGAAAATAAAATAAAAATATTTAAATTTATTTCCGGAAAAAAGGGGATCTAAATTAAAATTAAATTTATTTTTTAATAAATTAATTATACTCCAAAGAATATATCTTTGTATATATTTTTGGTAGTAAAATAAATAGAATACTCAAATATAGTATTTTCATATACTATTTTGGTATTTTGAATTCCGGATTAGAGGGATAAAACCTAAGACCCAATTAATTCTCATCATAACAAAGACTCGGTCTTCGTGCCTTGTTTTGTTATTGTTTGACAGTTCGGGTAATAGAAATTCACTCTTCCGAAGTACGAGTACTAGAAAAGTCGAGAGTTCCAAACGTTCAATATTGCTGCAACCTTTATTGAAATACAACATGTCAGCACCGATAAAAGCAACAATCGTCTCCGCTTTGAGAGCTCTTTCGAGACTCAGAACTCCAA
Organism: Meloidogyne arenaria; assembly: GCA_036172955.1. Taxonomy (NCBI): domain Eukaryota; kingdom Metazoa; phylum Nematoda; class Chromadorea; order Rhabditida; family Meloidogynidae; genus Meloidogyne; species Meloidogyne arenaria. The sequence continues at coordinate 1,086,769 of JARQAB010000003.1, forward strand.
AAGATTTACAAGAAGAGATATTAGAAGAAGATAATTTGGAGATACAATTTTTGAAAATGCAAGCGCTGACAGAAAAAATAGAGACGGAAGTCACGACAGGAGACACATATTTAAACGACATACGTTCAGCAATGGCACAATATGTCGACCTTTTGCGCAAGTTGTCAGGCGACGAAAGGAAACAAGCAAATGAAGACTTCGAAAAATTTCAAGTGGAGCAAAAATTAGATAGAGCAATGGAAACAATAGAATTAATGTTGAGAAATCTGCGAGATCATCAATCAAGTACTGCAATAAAGACAAAGCTACTCGAGTCAAGAGTAGAAAAAGAAAAAAGAAGCGAAGAAATAATACACGCGCAGTTACTTCAAGCGTCTGCGCCAAAAGAATCAAGTAGCACTGGAGCTACACGACAAACAATTTCGTCAATATATCAGTTGCCCACCCTTCAGATTAAAAGATTTAATGGAGAAAGAAAGGACTGGCTAGAATTCTACGAGAGCTTCCGATGCGCAGTGGACTCGAGCGCAGGGTCCGACATCGAGAAACTCACTTTGCTTCGCAATCTTGTGGACGGGGAACCGCGAGAATTGATAGCCGGGTTCCGCCTCGAGGCAAAGAACTACAAAGAAGCATTGCAGCTTCTAAAGGATCAATATGGAGATAAGGATGCTCACATCAGAAATCTCCATTCAAGATTGGCAAATTTGAAAATTTGCTCAACATTGAACGACGTCAAGAAATTTTCGCTTGACCTCGAAAGATTGGCCAGAGAGTTACAGAATATGGGCGAGGATATACAAGGACCAGCAGTACATTTAATGTTAGAGAAGAAGTTAAGCAAACCGTTTTTACGGGTGATTTTATCAAAGAAGGCAGAAGACCCATCAAATTGGTCTACAAATAAATTTCGCAGTGCATTGCTCGAAGCACTTCAGAAAGAAGTAGCGATTCAAGAGGTCATGACAGAATATGACCAAGAACATAATAGACGGCAAGCAAGGCCGAATCAACAAAATCATCAGAAGTCTCCACAGCAGCACAGGCAACATGAATACACGTATGCAGCAATCACACAAGGGCAAAGACTAGCAACTCAGAGAAATCAGAATCAGTCGAATAGTCAAGCAACTCAAAGAGAAAATAATCAATGGGGTTTCAACAATACAAGACGACAAGTCAATAATCGAGCTTTGCTTCCAGACTGCACGTTTTGCGGATTGACGCACTGGAACGACAAATGCAACAAATATGATAATCCTCGAGCAAGGCTACAGATAGCCAAAGAGAAGAAGCTCTGCACACGCTGTTTAAGAAGAAATCATTCAAATGCAGAATGCAAAACCCCAGCAAAGTGCTATCATTGTGGAAGATTGCACCCAACAGCGCTATGTTTTCAACGAAACCCAAATCGAATAATTGCCCGTAGGCAAGGAAATGTGGTCCGATCGCAGCAACAAAGAGACAGACCAAGCGCTACAAATTGTCAGATAGTACAAACAAACGCGATAGAAAATAAAGAAGCAAGAGCATTGCTCATGACAATAGAAGCACCGATTTATAATCCGCAGAGGCCAAACATCAAGCAGAAGGCTTTGATTTTTATCGACCCCGGAAGTCAACGGTCATTTATATCAGCGAAGTTGGCTGATTCACTCAACTTGCCAGTGATAGTGGCAAACGAGACCTGCAGATTAACAAGCTTTGGTGAAAGAAGAGCCAAAGAATACAAGAGCGATTTAGTGAGAGCGAATCTACAAACAAAGGGAGGAGGCAAATTAAGCATCGTTTTGAACAAGCTAAAGTTTCTCGTCAATCCTCTCCCGCTGTACGATTTGAAAGAGCTTACTGGTGAAGAGCTCAATCAAGTGCGACTCACTACAAATGTCGAGCATCGACAACCTGATCTACTTATAGGCATGGATCTGTTCCATGAACTTAAAGTAGAAAAGAAGACAACATTACCGAGCGGATTTACGATCAGTGATTCACGACTTGGTAAACTTTTGAGCGGTGCAGGTCAAATTGAGAATGCAATAGGCGCACATACAATATTCGCCGCATCAATACAAGTCAACGCAGCATTCGAATGCGATGACAATTCAGACGACGAGACGCCTGAATCACAAAGAGAAAATTGGCCAAAGAAGAATTCACCAGGCAATAATTCAGCAAAAGGAAAAAAGAAGAGGCCAAAAAATAAATCATCAAAGAAGAAAAAGAGGAACGACAAAATGGTAAATCACAATTTACCAAGCAACAATTGGCCAGAAGAAAGGTCAACAAAAAAGAAGTCAAGGAAGACTAACACCCCTCTGGATAAAGATTCCGAGGAAGAAAAAATAAACAAGACTTCAGAAAGGATTGAAGCACCTCCAAGCAATCAGAATGCTGATGAAAGCAAACAAAGGGATTCAACAAGAATTGAAAAACCTCAGAGTAATAAAGATGTCAAGGAAGACATACAAAAGAAGTCAAAGAGGATTGAAGCACATCAAGGCAATCAAGATGCCAAAGAAGAAATACAAAGGAAGTCAAAAGGCACCGACACACCTCGAAGCAAAGGAAAAAATGCCGAGGAAGAAAACAGAAAAAATTCAACAAAGGTTGAAGTACTCCCGAGCAACAAAGCCGAGGAAGATAAAAGTGGAAATTCAACAGAAGTTGAACCACATCTAGGCAATCAACAGGCCGAAAAAGAAGACAAACAAGTCAATTCAACCAAGGTTGAAACACCTCAGGGCAAGTCTCACAAGAATGCCCAGGATGAAGAAGACAAAATAAAAAATTCAATGGAAGAAAGTTCGCCAAACGACAATTTAATTACAATCAACGATAGAGAAAATGAGGAACAATTGGCGACATTTTTTGGGCTACATGCCATAGGAATGGATGATACGCTCCAACCGATAGATAATGATGAAATTATGTTAAATTTCAAAAGAAACCTAACCTTTGTAGAAGGAAGGTATCAAGTCGCACTACCTTTCAATCATCAAATTCACAGTCTCCCAACAAATTATCGACACGCAAAAATGAGACTGGCTAGTACAATTAGAAAATTGAGAAAAATGAACATCATTGATGAATATCAGCGGATCATCAATGAACAATTGGCTCAAGGAGTCATAGAACTCGTGCCAAATCCTGGAGAAAGCACAGGACCAATACATTATCTACCACATCGAGCTGTCCTCAAAGTCGACAAAGTAACTACAAAGGTCCGCATCGTTATGGACGCAAGTGCAAGGCCACCAAGTCAGCCTTCGGCACCATCGTTAAATCATTGCCTTCACACAGGCCCACTACTCTTGAAACAACTAATTGGAATATTACTGCGCTTTCGATTCATGAAACGAGTAATATTAGCAGACATCGAGAAAGCATTTCTCCAATTAGGAGTAAGAGAATCTGACCGCGACGCAACACGATTTTTATGGGTCGAAAACCCCAAGGAAATAGAGTTGGATCAATTCCAATATGCACAATGCATTGTCTACAGATTTTGTAGAGTGAGCTTTGGGCTCACAGTTTCGCCGTTCCTACTCAATGCAACAATAAGAGAACACTTGAGTCTCTACGAAACAAAAGTCGCGCGATCAATAGAAGAGAATTTATATGTCGACAACATTATGATGCACCTAAATGAAGGCGAGGACGCCACAATAGCATGCAAAGAAGCCATTGAAATATTTAAAGCAGGCGGAATGAAACTGCGAGAATTCTTCGGACTCACAAGGGCCGAAAGACAACAATTACCAATCGAGGACTTAGCTCCAAATCAAGAAGAAATAAAAATTCTGGGCATCAAATGGAATCAATTAAAGGATGTACTCAGCATAAAGTTACCTCAATTTGAAGGAAGAATTACCAAGCGATCAATGCTTTCAACTATAGCGCAAGTTTATGATCCACTAGGAATAGTGTCGCCTATTCTAGTGTCAGCTAAACTACTACTCCAAAAGGTATTCGAAGCCAACTACAAATGGGACACAGAAGTCTCGAACGAAATAAAAGAACAATGGTTAAAAATCATGTCCTCATGGAAAGGCAAAACAGAAATTGAATTCAAACGACTAGTTAGTGCCACATCTGACCAACTCGAATACCATGTTTTACAGACGCCTCAGGCTACGGCTTCGGCGCGGCCATCTATGGGCGAGAATTAACTACACAGCCACAGGTGGCTCTAATTTATGCGAAAAGCTTGGTACGACCAGCATCTCTTCCAGTTAATGCGGCAACAATACCAAAACTTGAGCTCCAAGCAATGACTTTGGGAGCAAAATTAGTTAGGTTCATCAACCAGGAACTAAAAATCAATACAGAAAATATGACTATTTGGTCGGATAGTCAATGTAACGTCGAAAGACTCAAAAGACTTGGAAAATACGACAGATTCGTCACAAATCGACTACATAAAATTCGAAATCTCTGCCCAGTCAAGCATCTGGTCAGTAGCGACAACCCAAGTGATCTATGTTCTAGAGGATCCACGCCCAAGGACCTCTCAGTTAATCGGCTCTGGTGGAATGGACCCAAATGGCTAAGCCTCCCCAAGGAAAAATGGCCCGCACCTCTTGCCGAATATCTTCCTGGAAGCGAAATACAAGACAAGGTGGAAGAATTTACATTGGCAGCGGTCGTCGAAGAAAAATTTGAACCCTGCATAATTAAAATTGAACGGTTCTCCAACTACAAACGGCTCGTCTCCGCACTGTCTTATGCGATATTATTCATCAAAAGACTGCGAAAATCAATTAAACAAATCGAAATAACGAGCATCACAATTAAAGTAGCCGAAAATTATTTAATACAAAAGGCTCAGGAAAGCTATCCACCAAGTGAGGAAGTAAAAACAAGTCTGCAAATTTTTGAACGCAATCATATATTGAGATGTCGGGGACGAATGGCAGAAGCAGATTTAAACAACGAAATTAAATTCCCGATCTTCCTACCGAAAGAATCCTGGCTGACAAAATTAATAATTCTAGACCTTCATAAAACAAATAAACACTGCGGAATCCAAACGCTTCTTGCTTTGGTCCGACAAAAATATTGGCTCCTCAAAGGAAGAAAGGAAGTGGAACGAGTAATATTCTCAACTAAGTATGGCTGTTTGGCATGTCGAAAATACAGATTAAAGCCATACAATCTTCGAAAATTCGACACGTTACCAAAGTATCGTGTCTCAATGTCAAGGCCATTCACTACAACAGGAATCGACTATTTCGGGCCGATGAAAATTAAGGGACTCAACAACTCTGTAGAAAAGGCCTATGGAGCCTTGTTCACCTGTATGTCCGTGAGGGCCATACACTTAGAGCTGGCGGAGGATTTGTCAGCAGAATCATTTTTGAGAGCGTACAGAAGATTCGCGTCTCGAAGAGGAGTCCCATCGCTAATAGTCTCGGACAACGCAACGAATTTTACACTTGGTTCCAAATTTGTGAAGGACCTAAATTCCGAAATGAAGTTCCAAGGAACCGAATGGCAGTTTACAACACCGCGCAACCCTCGCGAAGGAGGAGCGTGGGAAAGAATGGTCGGAATAACAAAAATGTCAATTAGAAGATGCATCGGCCGCAATTTATTACAAAAAGACGAGTTGCAAACACTTCTCTGCGAGGTAGAAGCTATTGTCAACTCCCGACCATTGACTTTTATGTCCGAAAGAGAGCCACACAGAGCTCTACGCCCAATCGATTTCTTGATACCATACGAAGATGTCGAAGTAACGACGCCACACGAAACAATCAGCAAAGACGACGAAGATTATGAGCCGGAAGAATCAGGATTAAAAAGAAAAATGGACTACATTCAACTGCGATTAGACAAGATTTGGCGAATCTGGCAATCGCATTACCTTCTGGCACTAAGAGAAAGAAAGCAAAACAACATCACAAATGAAAATTATACTCCCAAAATAGGGGAAATAGTCCTGATTAGCGAAGAAGAAATCCCTAGGAGTCATTGGAAATTAGCACGCGTACTCCTACTAATTAAAGGAAGAGACGGAATTATCCGAACTGTCAAAGTCCAAACAAATGAAAAAATCTTTAAAAGAAGTATAAATGTCCTTTACCCTTTAGAAATTCAGGACCGCAACAAAAACAAAATGGACAACATAAATGTCAACATAGTTGGTATGGCGACAATTGAGTCGAGCCATCCTCCAAATCGCGACACACTTGAAATCGCGACATCTAACAAACGTAAACGACAAGATTCAACACATTCAGAAGATAGTACATATACTATGCAAATTGGCGACGAGCGACCAGAAAATGAAAAAAGAAAATTGGCAACGATGAAAGGTCCAATTAGACAACAGATTCAAGCTCCAGCAACAAAAAATAAACATTTTCCAACGTTGTCAGCCAATTACAAAATACCACGGAAACAATTTAAACGTCCGAAGAAAATAGCAATGGCTGGAATGAATGCTCTCTTCAAATCCCTGGGAGCAGGGAAATACTCCTTCCGTGATGGTCTACGTATAGAAAAGTTACAACAAAAGAAAATAGAAAAATACAACAAGCCAAACGCTAGAAGACAAATAGAAGCTACACGAGAAAAGGAAGCTTTAAACCGCTACAACAAGGAATTTTCAAGACTTTAGAGGAGCCAGACTGATGGAGGAAAAGAAAAAGAAAATTGAAGAAAATAAATAAAAGAGAGAGGAGAAGAAGAAGAAGAAAATAATTTTTTATATTTAGGGGGAGTGTCGCAGAATCACAAAGTGATCTGCTTTTTGTATTTTGTAGTCAAAATACAATTTTTTGTTTAAATTACTGATAAGGCCCATTTCTTCACTTTATTACTTTTTGTGGGCCGAATTCTTATCTTTTTGGCCTAATTCACATTTTTAACCCCCAATTTCTCCTTTTCACGTGTTTTTTATGCCCACATTCCAAAGTGTTTACTATTTCAATATTAAGTGTCTCAAGGTCCACTTTTTGCCCATCCCAATATTTAACAAACAAATTGCCAAAAAAGTGGCCCGATCCTTAAAATTATCATCTAATTTGTGTTTTAATGTTCTAATCATTTGAATGTTCCTCCCAATTCTGGCACTATTTAAAGACCCCAATAATTGTTCATTTCATGATTTTGTTAATGATTTTGTGATTCCTTGCCCGTTCATTTAAGCGTTTAATTACCCAAGTTTGAGTTTCTTGCCCTTGCCCAATTATTCCACAAATTGTTAAAAATATTAAAAAGTAGATAAATATATTTAAAATAAATTCTTTATTCTTTAATACTATCTGACACCCTTATTAATTAAAAATCCACTAGAAGCCGCTGCGTTCGATCCACAACAGGCTGGCTGGTGCTAATGCCAGGCACGGCCTTGCACGGCCGAAAAAGAACCGATGAAAGATGCCCCGCCCACTCGATCTTATAAACATTTTTAATTCATTTTATTTTTTATGTTTTTTTTCTCTTAATCTTAATAAAAATGTTTTAATTTATTTTAATAAATTAATTGTATATTCGTATTTCGAATATATTGCCCCTAGGGCCTCGGAATTTTATAACATCAATAATTCCGTTAATTTTTGGATAATGGCTAAAGCCCCTGGAATTATAAATTGTAATTCCAACTAAGTTCCAACTAGACCTATCTAGGTCCAAAACAATTCTACAACATATAAATAAACTTCACAACAGCAGAAACAACATCACACAACAACAGTTAAAACACAACACTCATTACAACAGTCGAAATTCACTCACAACATAACATCTTGAAACAAATCTCTCAAAAACAACACCCAACTCCAATTAATAAATTATATTTAATTTATTATTTTTTAATTCTTTTTTCTTGTTTTTGATATGGCGACCCATCAAACTAGCGATAATAGTGAAACTGCAATCCTTGGCCTCGAGTAAAGGTAGATTTGTATTGAAAAATATTCATTAGCTATCTAGCCGAAATTTTTTTTAGAAATTCTATTCTAATTTTTAGTTCAGCTATCTAGCTGAAAACAAAAAATTTTTTTAGAAAATTTATTTTTCGACTGAATAGGCTATCTAGCTCTATTTTTTAGAAATTTTTTATTCGAAAAAATTTTAGTTCAGCTATCTAGCTGAAAGCAAATTTTTTTAGAAAATTTATTTTCAACTGAATAAGCTATCTAGCTCTATTTTTTTTTATTTTTTTTATTCAAAAAATTTGAACAGCTATCTAGCTGTAAATTAAGTCTAACTAGAAAACTTTTTTAAGAATCTTACATACCGTAAATACTTTTCGCAAATTTTCCTTTAAAAATGATTTCCCATAGAAAGATTTTTTTTGTAAGTTTTTTCTCTTCAAATTTTTCTTAATTTTTCCTTTTATTTTACTTCTCTTTTGTTAAATTATATTTTTAAATTATTCGCATATGCGTCCAAAAAGAGAAGAGAATTTGTTTTTATGGAAAAGGAACAATAAAAGCTATCTAGCTTTTCAATTTTTGGGGGAAAATTGTTTCTTTTTTCTACCCATTCTTTCAAAAAATTTTTTGCCGATTGGCCATATTTAGAAAATTTTTTATATAAAAATTTTATTTTAAAATTGTTAGTTTATTATTGAAAATTAATTTTAGCTATCTAGCTAAGAAATAAACAAAATTTTTCGATTTTTCATCACTCTTCTCTTTTTGTAATTGAGGAACATATCGTAAATTTTTGTTCAAAAATTTTCTTTGAAAATAATTTTCAATAAAAGAAAAAATTTTTTTGTGTAGAAAAAATTTTTTCTCTGAAATTACTTTCTTTTGTTAATTTTCGGTCTTTTACTCACAACTTCTTTTAAACGAAAATAGAGAAGAGAATTTGGCCATTTTGAGAAAAAAGCTATCTAGCTTTCAATTTAGGAAAAATTTTTTCTGATCTTTGCACCCCTATTTTTAATGAATTTTTGTCTTTGGCCAGAGAAAAAAGAAGTAAGTTGTTTTCGAAACAAAGAATATATTTCCTCGCACCTTGTTTACAAAAATGAGAGCTATCTAGCATCAAAAATGTCCTTTCTTTGTTTATGCACAAAAATATTTTTTCTCTTCTTACTAACTGCCTTTTTTACAAAAACATTTATTCTGCCTACTGCTCTTTCAATCTAGGTAATTGCAATTTTTACTAATTCAAAATAAGAAGCGCGCATCTGCATAAATAGAAATAAAAAGAAAATAGTTTATAAGAATCAAAAGTTATCTAACTTTAAATTTAAATAGAGTAAAAGAAAGAAATGAGCGAAATAAAAACAATGAGTGTAAAATAAAATGAGTAAAAACTAATTTTAGAATTTTGGCCTATCGAGGCTTAAAATAAATTTAGATTAAAAGGTTTAATAGACAATAACAACAAAGCTGATCAAAAATTCTAGCAATAAGTATTTGGCCTATCTAGGCCAAAATTACAAAGAATACAACAAACCAAGAACACGAACAAAACAATAGGAAATGTAAAAATATTGTACGTTAAAAGAAGGAATTTACTTACAACTACATAAGTCCATTCGAATTCGTATAGAGACAACAGTAGTAAGTAGATTAGCGAGTCAAAGGATAAGGACCTAATAATCTTAAACATATCCATTTTTCAAGAGTCTCGGGATTGAAAACTATACGGGCGGATGCCAATTAGTTTGAGGATATCCATTCTCAATAATTGAACCGGAAGAGTTTATGATTAGAAGGAAAATAGTAGAAAAATATTCAAACCTTTCCTTACCACAAATAATTAACATCAAAGCAAGTTAGGGAGAAAACAATTAGGAGTTAATGGATAAAGCCCTAGTAATCCTAAACACATCCATTTTTCAAGAGTCTAGAGATTGAAAACTAAGTGGCGGAATCCATTTAGTAATGGAATCCATTTAGTAGGCCGACCTGTTTAATGATATCCATTCTCCACAATTGAGCCGGAAGAGTTTAGGATTAGAAGGGAAACAATAGAATGTTAGCTCCCTTTATTTTCCGATCAAATAACAGAAATTGAAAGTTTAACCAAAACTAAATAGGAAACTCTAAATATCATCTGAGAAATCAAGTCGATATTATCGAATATCGTTTGTTTTTGTCTCCAAATTTAACCGAAGTGGGGAGGGTCGAATGTCTTCGAAGGTTTAAGTTTAATACTAAGAAACCCCCCAGAGAAAAAACAAAATATGAATTAAGAGATCTATCAAGATCGAAACAACAATCAAGAAAACGATGAAGAAAGAAACAAAATTAACGAACTAAAACCTTACAACATAACATGAATCAAATCTCTTGGCATTGCTTTTGGTTGGTTGGCAAATCTTTGATTGGTGGGAGTGTCGCATATACACCTATATGCGATTTCGATCTTTTGGGCTGGCTGGTGCTAATGCCAGGCACGGCCTTGCACGGCCGAAAAAGAACCGATGAAAGATGCCCCGCCCACTCGATCTTATAAACATTTTTAATTCATTTTATTTTTTATGTTTTTTTTCTCTTAATCTTAATAAAAATGTTTTAATTTATTTTAATAAATTAATTGTATATTCGTATTTCGAATATATTGCCCCTAGGGCCCCGGAATTTTATAACATCAATAATTCCGTTAATTTTTGGATAATGGCTAAAGCCCCTGGAATTATAAATTGTAATTCCAACTAAGTTCCAACTAGACCTATCTAGGTCCAAAACAATTCTACAACATATAAATAAACTTCACAACAGCAGAAACAACATCACACAACAACAGTTAAAACACAACACTCATTACAACAGTCGAAATTCACTCACAACATAACATCTTGAAACAAATCTCTCAAAAACAACACCCAACTCCAATTAATAAATTATATTTAATTTATTATTTTTTTATTCTTTTTTCTTGTTTTTGATAAGGGATTCTTAAAATAATTCAACAGAATTCAAAATAAAATTATTAACATAACTGCTAACGGTCGAGGGATTCTTAAAATAATTCAACAGAATTCAAAATAAAATTATTAACATAACTGCTAACGGTCGAGGGATTCTTAAAATAATTCAACAGAATTCAAAATAAAATTATTAACATAACTGCTAACGGTCGAGGGATTCTTAAAATAATTCAACAGAATTCAAAATAAAATTATTAACATAACTGCTAACGGTCGAGGGATTCTTAAAATAATTCAACAGAATTCAAAATAAAATTATTAACATAACTGCTAACGGTCGAGGGATTCTTAAAATAATTCAACAGAATTCAAAATAAAATTATTAACATAACTGCTAACGGTCGAGGGATTCTTAAATTAATTCAACAGAATTCAAAATAAAATTATTAACATAACTGCTAACGGTCGAGGGATTCTTAAAATAATTCAACAGAATTCAAAATAAAATTATTAACATAACTGCTAACGGTCGAGGGATTCTTAAAATAATTCAACAGAATTCAAAATAAAATTATTAACATAACTGCTAACGGTCGAGGTATTCTTAAAATAATTCAACAGAATTCAAAATAAAATTATTAACATAACTGCTAACGGTCGAGGGATTCTTAAAATAATTCAACAGAATTCAAAATAAAATTATTAACATAACTTCTAACGGTCGAGGGATTCTTAAAATAATTCAACAGAATTCAAAATAAAATTATTAACATAACTGCTAACGGTCGAGGGATTCTTAAAATAATTCAACAGAATTCGAAATAAAACTATTAACATAACTGCTAACGGTCGAGGGATTCTTAAAATAATTCAACAGAATTCGAAATAAAACTATTAACATAACTGCTAACGGTCGAGGGATTCTTAAAATAATTCAACAGAATTCGAAATAAAACTATTAACATAACTGCTAACGGTCGAGGGATTCTTAAAATAATTGAACAGAATTCGAAATAAAACTATTAACATAACTGCTAACGGTCGAGGGATTCTTAAAATAATTCAACAGAATTCATAATAAAATTATTAACATAACTGCTAACGGCCGAGGGATTCTTAAAATAATTCAACAGAATTCAAAATAAAATTATTAACATAACTGCTAACGGTCGAGGGATTCTTAAAATAATTCAACAGAATTCAAAATAAAATTATTAACATAACTGCTAACGGTCGAGGGATTCTTAAAATAATTCAACAGAATTCAAAATAAAATTATTAACATAACTGCTAACGGTCGAGGGATTCTTAAAATAATTCAACAGAATTCAAAATAAAATTATTAACATAACTGCTAACGGTCGAGGGATTCTTAAAATAATTCAACAGAATTCAAAATAAAATTATTAACATAACTGCTAACGGTCGAGGGATTCTTAAAATAATTCAACAGAATTCAAAATAAAATTATTAACATAACTGCTAACGGTCGAGGGATTCTTAAAATAATTCAACAGAATTCAAAATAAAATTATTAACATAACTGCTAACGGTCGAGGGATTCTTAAAATAATTCAACAGAATTCAAAATAAAATTATTAACATAACTGCTAACGGTCGAGGGATTCTTAAAATAATTCAACAGAATTCGAAATAAAATTATTAACATAACTGCTATCGGTCGAGGGATTCTTAAAATAATTCAACAGAATTCGAAATAAAATTATTAACATAACTGCTAACGGTCGAGGGATTCTTAAAATAATTCAACAGAATTCAAAATAAAATTATTAACATAACTGCTAACGGTCGAGGGATTCTTAAAATAATTCAACAGAATTCAAAATAAAATTATTGACATAACTGCTAACGGTCGAGGGATTCTTAAAATAATTCAACAGAATTCAAAATAAAATTATTAACATAACTGCTAACGGTCGAGGGATTCTTAAAATAATTCAACAGAATTCAAAATAAAATTATTAACATAACTGCTAACGGTCGAGGGATTCTTAAAATAATTCAACAGAATTCATAATAAAATTATTAACATAACTGCTAACGGCCGAGGGATTCTTAAAATAATTCAACAGAATTCAAAATAAAATTATTAACATAACTGCTAACGGTCGAGGGATTCTTAAAATAATTCAACAGAATTCAAAATAAAATTATTAACATAACTGCTAACGGTCGAGGGATTCTTAAAATAATTCAACAGAATTCAAAATAAAATTATTAACATAACTGCTAACGGTCGAGGGATTCTTAAAATAATTCAACAGAATTCAAAATAAAATTATTAACATAACTGCTAACGGTCGAGGGATTCTTAAAATAATTCAACAGAATTCAAAATAAAATTATTAACATAACTGCTAACGGTCGAGGGATTCTTAAAATAATTCAACAGAATTCAAAATAAAATTATTAACATAACTGCTAACGGTCGAGGGATTCTTAAAATAATTCAACAGAATTCGAAATAAAATTATTAACATAACTGCTATCGGTCGAGGGATTCTTAAAATAATTCAACAGAATTCGAAATAAAATTATTAACATAACTGCTAACGGTCGAGGGATTCTTAAAATAATTCAACAGAATTCAAAATAAAATTATTAACATAACTGCTAACGGTCGAGGGATTCTTAAAATAATTCAACAGAATTCAAAATAAAATTATTGACATAACTGCTAACGGTCGAGGGATTCTTAAAATAATTCAACAGAATTCAAAATAAAATTATTAACATAACTGCTAACGGTCGAGGGATTCTTAAAATAATTCAACAGAATTCAAAATAAAATTATTAACATAACTGCTAACGGTCGAGGGATTCTTAAAATAATTCAACAGAATTCAAAATAAAATTATTAACATAACTGCTAACGGTCGAGGTATTCTTAAAATAATTCAACAGAATTCAAAATAAAATTATTAACATAACTGCTAACGGTCGAGGGATTCTTAAAATAATTCAACAGAATTCAAAATAAAATTATTAACATAACTTCTAACGGTCGAGGGATTCTTAAAATAATTCAACAGAATTCAAAATAAAATTATTAACATAACTGCTAACGGTCGAGGGATTCTTAAAATAATTCAACAGAATTCGAAATAAAACTATTAACATAACTGCTAACGGTCGAGGGATTCTTAAAATAATTCAACAGAATTCGAAATAAAACTATTAACATAACTGCTAACGGTCGAGGGATTCTTAAAATAATTCAACAGAATTCGAAATAAAACTATTAACATAACTGCTAACGGTCGAGGGATTCTTAAAATAATTCAACAGAATTCATAATAAAATTATTAACATAACTGCTAACGGCCGAGGGATTCTTAAAATAATTCAACAGAATTCAAAATAAAATTATTAACATAACTGCTAACGGTCGAGGGATTCTTAAAATAATTCAACAGAATTCAAAATAAAATTATTAACATAACTGCTAACGGTCGAGGGATTCTTAAAATAATTCAACAGAATTCAAAATAAAATTATTAACATAACTGCTAACGGTCGAGGGATTCTTAAAATAATTCAACAGAATTCAAAATAAAATTATTAACATAACTGCTAACGGTCGAGGGATTCTTAAAATAATTCAACAGAATTCAAAATAAAATTATTAACATAACTGCTAACGGTCGAGGGATTCTTAAAATAATTCAACAGAATTCAAAATAAAATTATTAACATAACTGCTAACGGTCGAGGGATTCTTAAAATAATTCAACAGAATTCAAAATAAAATTATTAACATAACTGCTAACGGTCGAGGGATTCTTAAAATAATTCAACAGAATTCAAAATAAAATTATTAACATAACTGCTAACGGTCGAGGGATTCTTAAAATAATTCAACAGAATTCGAAATAAAATTATTAACATAACTGCTAACGGTCGAGGGATTCTTAAAATAATTCAACAGAATTCGAAATAAAATTATTAACATAACTGCTAACGGTCGAGGGATTCTTAAAATAATTCAACAGAATTCAAAATAAAATTATTAACATAACTGCTAACGGTCGAGGGATTCTTAAAATAATTCAACAGAATTCAAAATAAAATAATTAACATAACTGCTAACGGTCGAGGGATTCTTAAAATAATTCAACAGAATTCAAAATAAAATTATTAACATAACTGCTAACGGTCGAGGGATTCTTAAAATAATTCAACAGAATTCAAAATAAAATTATTAACATAACTGCTAACGGTCGAGGGATTCTTAAAATAATTCAACAGAATTCAAAATAAAATTATTGACATAACTGCTAACGGTCGAGGGATTCTTAAAATAATTCAACAGAATTCATAATAAAATTATTAACATAACTGCTAACGGCCGAGGGATTCTTAAAATAATTCAACAGAATTCAAAATAAAATTATTAACATAACTGCTAACGGTCGAGGGATTCTTAAAATAATTCAACAGAATTCAAAATAAAATTATTAACATAACTGCTAACGGTCGAGGGATTCTTAAAATAATTCAACAGAATTCAAAATAAAATTATTAACATAACTGCTAACGGTCGAGGGATTCTTAAAATAATTCAACAGAATTCAAAATAAAATTATTAACATAACTGCTAACGGTCGAGGGATTCTTAAAATAATTCAACAGAATTCAAAATAAAATTATTAACATAACTGCTAACGGTCGAGGGATTCTTAAAATAATTCAACAGAATTCAAAATAAAATTATTAACATAACTGCTAACGGTCGAGGGATTCTTAAAATAATTCAACAGAATTCAAAATAAAATTATTAACATAACTGCTAACGGTCGAGGGATTCTTAAAATAATTCAACAGAATTCGAAATAAAATTATTAACATAACTGCTAACGGTCGAGGGATTCTTAAAATAATTCAACAGAATTCGAAATAAAATTATTAACATAACTGCTAACGGTCGAGGGATTCTTAAAATAATTCAACAGAATTCAAAATAAAATTATTAACATAACTGCTAACGGTCGAGGGATTCTTAAAATAATTCAACAGAATTCAAAATAAAATAATTAACATAACTGCTAACGGTCGAGGGATTCTTAAAATAATTCAACAGAATTCAAAATAAAATTATTAACATAACTGCTAACGGTCGAGGGATTCTTAAAATAATTCAACAGAATTCAAAATAAAATTATTAACATAACTGCTAACGGTCGAGGGATTCTTAAAATAATTCAACAGAATTCAAAATAAAATTATTGACATAACTGCTAACGGTCGAGGGATTCTTAAAATAATTCAACAGAATTCATAATAAAATTATTAACATAACTGCTAACGGCCGAGGGATTCTTAAAATAATTCAACAGAATTCAAAATAAAATTATTAACATAACTGCTAACGGTCGAGGGATTCTTAAAATAATTCAACAGAATTCAAAATAAAATTATTAACATAACTGCTAACGGTCGAGGGATTCTTAAAATAATTCAACAGAATTCAAAATAAAATTATTAACATAACTGCTAACGGTCGAGGGATTCTTAAAATAATTCAACAGAATTCAAAATAAAATTATTAACATAACTGCTAACGGTCGAGGGATTCTTAAAATAATTCAACAGAATTCAAAATAAAATTATTAACATAACTGCTAACGGTCGAGGGATTCTTAAAATAATTCAACAGAATTCAAAATAAAATTATTAACATAACTGCTAACGGTCGAGGGATTCTTAAAATAATTCAACAGAATTCGAAATAAAACTATTAACATAACTGCTAACGGTCGAGGGATTCTTAAAATAATTCAACAGAATTCATAATAAAATTATTAACATAACTGCTAACGGCCGAGGGATTCTTAAAATAATTCAACAGAATTCAAAATAAAATTATTAACATAACTGCTAACGGTCGAGGGATTCTTAAAATAATTCAACAGAATTCAAAATAAAATTATTAACATAACTGCTAACGGTCGAGGGATTCTTAAAATAATTCAACAGAATTCAAATAAAATTATTAACATAACTGCTAACGGTCGAGGGATTCTTAAAATAATTCAACAGAATTCGAAATAAAACTATTAACATAACTGCTAACGGTCGAGGGATTCTTAAAATAATTCAACAGAATTCAAAATAAAATTATTAACATAACTGCTAACGGTCGAGGGATTCTTAAAATAATTCAACAGAATTCAAAATAAAATTATTAACATAACTGCTAACGGTCGAGGGATTCTTAAAATAATTCAACAGAATTCAAAATAAAATTATTAACATAACTGCTAACGGTCGAGGGATTCTTAAAATAATTCAACAGAATTCAAAATAAAATTATTAACATAACTGCTAACGGTCGAGGGATTCTTAAAATAATTCAACAGAATTCAAAATAAAATTATTAACATAACTGCTAACGGTCGAGGGATTCTTAAAATAATTCAACAGAATTCAAAATAAAATTATTAACATAACTGCTAACGGTCGAGGGATTCTTAAAATAATTCAACAGAATTCGAAATAAAATTATTAACATAACTGCTAACGGTCGAGGGATTCTTAAAATAATTCAACAGAATTCGAAATAAAATTATTAACATAACTGCTAACGGTCGAGGGATTCTTAAAATAATTCAACAGAATTCAAAATAAAATTATTAACATAACTGCTAACGGTCGAGGGATTCTTAAAATAATTCAACAGAATTCAAAATAAAATAATTAACATAACTGCTAACGGTCGAGGGATTCTTAAAATAATTCAACAGAATTCAAAATAAAATTATTAACATAACTGCTAACGGTCGAGGGATTCTTAAAATAATTCAACAGAATTCAAAATAAAATTATTAACATAACTGCTAACGGTCGAGGGATTCTTAAAATAATTCAACAGAATTCAAAATAAAATTATTGACATAACTGCTAACGGTCGAGGGATTCTTAAAATAATTCAACAGAATTCATAATAAAATTATTAACATAACTGCTAACGGCCGAGGGATTCTTAAAATAATTCAACAGAATTCAAAATAAAATTATTAACATAACTTCTAACGGTCGAGGGATTCTTAAAATAATTCAACAGAATTCAAAATAAAATTATTAACATAACTGCTAACGGTCGAGGGATTCTTAAAATAATTCAACAGAATTCGAAATAAAACTATTAACATAACTGCTAACGGTCGAGGGATTCTTAAAATAATTCAACAGAATTCGAAATAAAACTATTAACATAACTGCTAACGGTCGAGGGATTCTTAAAATAATTCAACAGAATTCAAAATAAAATTATTGACATAACTGCTAACGGTCGAGGGATTCTTAAAATAATTCAACAGAATTCGAAATAAAATTATTAACATAACTGCTAACGGTCGAGGGATTCTTAAAATAATTCAACAGAATTCAAAATAAAATTATTAACATAACTGCTAACGGTCGAGGGATTCTTAAAATAATTCAACAGAATTCAAAATAAAATAATTAACATAACTGCTAACGGTCGAGGGATTCTTAAAATAATTCAACAGAATTCAAAATAAAATTATTAACATAACTGCTAACGGTCGAGGGATTCTTAAAATAATTCAACAGAATTCAAAATAAAATTATTAACATAACTGCTAACGGTCGAGGGATTCTTAAAATAATTCAACAGAATTCAAAATAAAATTATTAACATAACTGCTAACGGTCGAGGGATTCTTAAAATAATTCAACAGAATTCAAAATAAAATTATTAACATAACTGCTAACGGTCGAGGGATTCTTAAAATAATTCAACAGAATTCAAAATAAAATTATTGACATAACTGCTAACGGTCGAGGGATTCTTAAAATAATTCAACAGAATTCAAAATAAAATTATTAACATAACTGCTAACGGTCGAGGGATTCTTAAAATAATTCAACAGAATTCAAAATAAAATTATTAACATAACTGCTAACGGTCGAGGGATTCTTAAAATAATTCAACAGAATTCAAAATAAAATTATTAACATAACTGCTAACGGTCGAGGGATTCTTAAAATAATTCAACAGAATTCAAAATAAAATTATTAACATAACTGCTAACGGTCGAGGGATTCTTAAAATAATTCAACAGAATTCAAAATAAAATTATTAACATAACTGCTAACGGTCGAGGGATTCTTAAAATAATTCAACAGAATTCAAAATAAAATTATTAACATAACTGCTAACGGTCGAGGGATTCTTAAAATAATTCAACAGAATTCAAAATAAAATTATTAACATAACTGCTAACGGTCGAGGGATTCTTAAAATAATTCAACAGAATTCAAAATAAAATTATTAACATAACTGCTAACGGTCGAGGGATTCTTAAAATAATTCAACAGAATTCAAAATAAAATTATTGACATAACTGCTAACGGTCGAGGGATTCTTAAAATAATTCAACAGAATTCAAAATAAAATTATTGACATAACTGCTAACGGTCGAGGGATTCTTAAAATAATTCAACAGAATTCGAAATAAAATTATTAACATAACTGCTAACGGTCGAGGGATTCTTAAAATAATTCAACAGAATTCAAAATAAAATTATTAACATAACTGCTAACGGTCGAGGGATTCTTAAAATAATTCAACAGAATTCAAAATAAAATAATTAACATAACTGCTAACGGTCGAGGGATTCTTAAAATAATTCAACAGAATTCAAAATAAAATTATTAACATAACTGCTAACGGTCGAGGGATTCTTAAAATAATTCAACAGAATTCAAAATAAAATTATTAACATAACTGCTAACGGTCGAGGGATTCTTAAAATAATTCAACAGAATTCAAAATAAAATTATTAACATAACTGCTAACGGTCGAGGGATTCTTAAAATAATTCAACAGAATTCAAAATAAAATTATTAACATAACTGCTAACGGTCGAGGGATTCTTAAAATAATTCAACAGAATTCAAAATAAAATTATTGACATAACTGCTAACGGTCGAGGGATTCTTAAAATAATTCAACAGAATTCATAATAAAATTATTAACATAACTGCTAACGGCCGAGGGATTCTTAAAATAATTCAACAGAATTCAAAATAAAATTATTAACATAACTGCTAACGGTCGAGGGATTCTTAAAATAATTCAACAGAATTCAAAATAAAATTATTAACATAACTGCTAACGGTCGAGGGATTCTTAAAATAATTCAACAGAATTCAAAATAAAATTATTAACATAACTGCTAACGGTCGAGGGATTCTTAAAATAATTCAACAGAATTCAAAATAAAATTATTAACATAACTGCTAACGGTCGAGGGATTCTTAAAATAATTCAACAGAATTCAAAATAAAATTATTAACATAACTGCTAACGGCCGAGGGATTCTTAAAATAATTCAACAGAATTCAAAATAAAATTATTAACATAACTTCTAACGGTCGAGGGATTCTTAAAATAATTCAACAGAATTCAAAATAAAATTATTAACATAACTGCTAACGGTCGAGGGATTCTTAAAATAATTCAACAGAATTCGAAATAAAACTATTAACATAACTGCTAACGGTCGAGGGATTCTTAAAATAATTCAACAGAATTCGAAATAAAACTATTAACATAACTGCTAACGGTCGAGGGATTCTTAAAATAATTCAACAGAATTCAAAATAAAATTATTGACATAACTGCTAACGGTCGAGGGATTCTTAAAATAATTCAACAGAATTCGAAATAAAATTATTAACATAACTGCTAACGGTCGAGGGATTCTTAAAATAATTCAACAGAATTCAAAATAAAATTATTAACATAACTGCTAACGGTCGAGGGATTCTTAAAATAATTCAACAGAATTCAAAATAAAATAATTAACATAACTGCTAACGGTCGAGGGATTCTTAAAATAATTCAACAGAATTCAAAATAAAATTATTAACATAACTGCTAACGGTCGAGGGATTCTTAAAATAATTCAACAGAATTCAAAATAAAATTATTAACATAACTGCTAACGGTCGAGGGATTCTTAAAATAATTCAACAGAATTCAAAATAAAATTATTGACATAACTGCTAACGGTCGAGGGATTCTTAAAATAATTCAACAGAATTCATAATAAAATTATTAACATAACTGCTGTTACCCCCAAGACTCGAGACTCGATACTTCCCATTTTATCAAGTCCCGACCCCGACCATATTTCCCATAGCTGTTTATATTTATCCTCCACTTATTCTTTCCCAACCTATCTTTCCATTATATCTCTATTTTTCCAATTATTGTTCACCTTCTTCCGTTCCCATTTATTAATCACAATTACATTTTATTCAATTGTAATAGTTCTTAGCCTAAATTCCTTTCACCTTTCCCAGACACATTGCCTTACCAACTTTGTCATCTCCCACCCCTTTTCCTTATATTTAACCACTGAGATTCACCTTATTATATCTTCAGTTTTGTCATTCATCCCAATATTATTGTCCCAGTAATATGTTCTATTCCATACACTTTAATCCCTTGTTTAAACACTACTCATTTAAATATATTTTAAATGATAAATAAATATTTTTAATTCAGACTTCCATTTATTCAGTAAGGTCCTCTGCGCCTCCCCTTTCCAAATCTCCTTCACATACATACGGCGCTCTGAAGGTGCCTGGACCGGGAAGGTCCAGCGCATAACTGGTAGCACCGGATGGTTTCAACCCCCTCTAGGTCTTGGGCATCCCGGTTTCTTTTTCCTATACATTTAACTTGTCCATTGCCTATCCTAAATTTTTGAATTAAATTTAATTAAAAAATTTCTTTACCTTTATTCCCATTCTTACCCTTCCTATATATTAGCAATTTTCCAAAAAAATTTTCTTCTTATGTCCCATACTTTCCCAACCAAACATTACGCATTGGCGTTAAAAAAACACCAATGCTTTGTCTCTCCTATTCTCCTATTCCAATCGAAAAGAAATATTTTTCTTTCCATTCATTATCCCGTACGATTTTTCTCTCATTCCCACACCCCCCCCCCCCCATTTGAATTTTCAATTCACATTCCCCTCTCTTTACTTCCAGAAATTTAACCACATCTTCATCCTGTCAGGATGAAGTTTTTCAAAACTTTAATTTTCCAATATGCTTAGCATTTTTCCAATAAATTCGTATGTAGGAGATTTTTTCCAGATAAAACATTACACAAAATATTGGCGTTATAGAAAACACCAATGCTTTGTTTCTCCTACCCCCCGTTAAAAGACATTTTTTTCCATTCTTTGTCCCATACGCGAACTAATAATTTCATTTCGCTTCCCATTCCACTCGATAATTTTTAATTCCCATTCTTTCCTCTTTCCCACCAAAAAATAAAAACATATCTTCATCCTATTAGGATGAATGATTCTCTGAGTCACAACTGATAATAAGCGCGACCCTGCGCTTACGTAATGTTTTAATTTTTGGAGGATTGGGGGATTTGGGTTTAAATGGTGAGGTTATTTCGCCGTTAAAATGAGGGATTTTTAGGTGGGTGTTTATTTGGGAGTTTTCCGTTTGCTTTGGAGACAACATTTCAACTTCATCAAATTCTGAAATCCCTATCTCCTAACAAATCCAATTATACTATTAGAAAGATCAGCCAATTCTCTATCTAATTGTTGATTAGGAAATCCAGCCCCCTTAATCACAAAACCTCCCAACATATCATCCAATCTAAGAAACACCAATTCGCTTAATATTTCCAAATATTAGTAAAACAACCTAGTTAATCCTATTAAGAATCCAACAAACTCCATAGATACAAAATAATCAATGGAATCCCATATATAAAACAATCACAATGCCCGATACAAAGTATCTAAAGGGTTAACCTTAAGATAATGAGTTTCCACACAATAATGAGTTTCCGTTGTCCAAACACTTTCCAATGACTTTTCCATTTCCGCAATTTTTCACTTCCAAAATTTTTTTTTCCACAATCTTCCACTTCACCTTTATTAATTCAAAAAATTTCGCGCAAATTATTCAACAAAATTCTATTATTCAAAAAATAATATAATTAAACTTGATCATTTTATTTCATCAATAATTACGACAAAACTACTATTGTTAAACGCACATTGTTTCGATTAACTCCAACTATTGAGACAACATTAAATGGTTGAACCTTCAACAAACTGAACATGGAGCCACGCGAAATGCACTTGTTGATCGAAAAGAAGTCAAATCAAAGAAAGAACATATAAAATACAGACATTCAAAATTTTGTGATTTTATTCAAATATCCCACATTTTATCGTTTTTATCAAATCTATTGTATATTATCAATTCAATTCCAATCCCTCATTTCTACCAATATTCAAAAGTATCGAGTCTTTAAAAACATGGATCCCTTTCAATCCCTTTCAATATTGTTATGTCCGTGATTCAAATATTTTATAATATTTTCATCATTTTACTTTTTAATCTATTTTGCCCCATTTAGTAATATATTCAAATGTTTCCCTCATTCCAACTTTCAAATATTTTCCCAATCATCTTATTTAAACTGTTGCCCTTCACCTTTATTCCCTAAACCTTTTCCTTTGTATATTTTCCCTATATTTTTATCATCTTTCCGCCCTTCCTAGTCCCTATAAATACTTGTTTCATTTCCCTCATTTTCAGTGCTCTTCGGAGCCTCACTTGACCCTAATATGTAATTGAAGAAATAAATATATTTAAAATAAAAACCTCAATATTTACTGAGAGTTTAGGGTCATTTTAAGCTTACTAAATATGTCTGATCCACAGACATAATAAATATCCCTTTCAATTAAATATCAAACGGTGCTGAAATAAGTAAATCACCATTTGATCACCAAAGCCCAACGTAAACTCCCAAATAAACATCCACCTAAAAATCCCTCATTTTAATGGTGAAATAATCTCACCATTAACAATACCAAATCCCACCTCCCCCAAATAATTAAATTTGAAAATTTAATTATCAAATTTAATTTTTCCTCCCCCCTCTCATAAAATCCCCCCCTCTCATAAAAATCCTTTCTAGAACCAGGCACATTAGAGATCAAACGGTGCTAAAATAAATAGTACACCATTTAATCACTAAAGCGCAAGGTGAAAATTTCAATTATACTCCCCCTATGATCCCATGTTTTAGCGGCGAAATAAAATTCACCACTAAAACACCCAACCTCCTACACCCAAAAATTAAAACAATACGTAAGCGCAGGGTCGCGCTTATTGGCGGCAGGGAGATGTTACCCCCAAGACTCGAGACTCGATACTTCCCATTTTATCAAGTCCCGACCCCGACCATATTTCCCATAGCTGTTTATATTTATCCTCCACTTATTCTTTCCCAACCTATCTTTCCATTATATCTCTATTTTTCCAATTATTGTTCACCTTCTTCCGTTCCCATTTATTAATCACAATTACATTTTATTCAATTGTAATAGTTCTTAGCCTAAATTCCTTTCACCTTTCCCAGACACATTGCCTTACCAACTTTGTCATCTCCCACCCCTTTTCCTTATATTTAACCACTGAGATTCACCTTATTATATCTTCAGTTTTGTCATTCATCCCAATATTATTGTCCCAGTAATATGTTCTATTCCATACACTTTAATCCCTTGTTTAAACACTACTCATTTAAATATATTTTAAATGATAAATAAATATTTTTAATTCAGACTTCCATTTATTCAGTAAGGTCCTCTGCGCCTCCCCTTTCCAAATCTCCTTCACATACATACGGCGCTCTGAAGGTGCCTGGACCGGGAAGGTCCAGCGCATAACTCTGCTAACGGCCGAGGGATTCTTAAAATAATTCAACAGAATTCAAAATAAAATTATTAACATAACTGCTAACGGTCGAGGGATTCTTAAAATAATTCAACAGAATTCAAAATAAAATTATTAACATAACTGCTAACGGTCGAGGGATTCTTAAAATAATTCAACAGAATTCAAAATAAAATTATTAACATAACTGCTAACGGTCGAGGGATTCTTAAAATAATTCAACAGAATTCAAAATAAAATTATTAACATAACTGCTAACGGTCGAGGGATTCTTAAAATAATTCAACAGAATTCAAAATAAAATTATTAACATAACTGCTAACGGTCGAGGGATTCTTAAAATAATTCAACAGAATTCAAAATAAAATTATTAACATAACTGCTAACGGTCGAGGGATTCTTAAAATAATTCAACAGAATTCGAAATAAAACTATTAACATAACTGCTAACGGTCGAGGGATTCTTAAAATAATTCAACAGAATTCATAATAAAATTATTAACATAACTGCTAACGGCCGAGGGATTCTTAAAATAATTCAACAGAATTCAAAATAAAATTATTAACATAACTGCTAACGGTCGAGGGATTCTTAAAATAATTCAACAGAATTCAAAATAAAATTATTAACATAACTGCTAACGGTCGAGGGATTCTTAAAATAATTCAACAGAATTCAAAATAAAATTATTAACATAACTGCTAACGGTCGAGGGATTCTTAAAATAATTCAACAGAATTCGAAATAAAACTATTAACATAACTGCTAACGGTCGAGGGATTCTTAAAATAATTCAACAGAATTCAAAATAAAATTATTAACATAACTGCTAACGGTCGAGGGATTCTTAAAATAATTCAACAGAATTCAAAATAAAATTATTAACATAACTGCTAACGGTCGAGGGATTCTTAAAATAATTCAACAGAATTCGAAATAAAACTATTAACATAACTGCTAACGGTCGAGGGATTCTTAAAATAATTCAACAGAATTCATAATAAAATTATTAACATAACTGCTAACGGTCGAGGGATTCTTAAAATAATTCAACAGAATTCAAAATAAAATTATTAACATAACTGCTAACGGTCGAGGGATTCTTAAAATAATTCAACAGAATTCGAAATAAAATTATTAACATAACTGCTAACGGTCGAGGGATTCTTAAAATAATTCAACAGAATTCGAAATAAAATTATTAACATAACTGCTAACGGTCGAGGGATTCTTAAAATAATTCAACAGAATTCAAAATAAAATTATTAACATAACTGCTAACGGTCGAGGGATTCTTAAAATAATTCAACAGAATTCAAAATAAAATAATTAACATAACTGCTAACGGTCGAGGGATTCTTAAAATAATTCAACAGAATTCAAAATAAAATTATTAACATAACTGCTAACGGTCGAGGGATTCTTAAAATAATTCAACAGAATTCAAAATAAAATTATTAACATAACTGCTAACGGTCGAGGGATTCTTAAAATAATTCAACAGAATTCAAAATAAAATTATTGACATAACTGCTAACGGTCGAGGGATTCTTAAAATAATTCAACAGAATTCATAATAAAATTATTAACATAACTGCTAACGGCCGAGGGATTCTTAAAATAATTCAACAGAATTCAAAATAAAATTATTAACATAACTTCTAACGGTCGAGGGATTCTTAAAATAATTCAACAGAATTCAAAATAAAATTATTAACATAACTGCTAACGGTCGAGGGATTCTTAAAATAATTCAACAGAATTCAAAATAAAATTATTAACATAACTGCTAACGGTCGAGGGATTCTTAAAATAATTCAACAGAATTCAAAATAAAATTATTAACATAACTGCTAACGGTCGAGGGATTCTTAAAATAATTCAACAGAATTCAAAATAAAATTATTAACATAACTGCTAACGGTCGAGGGATTCTTAAAATAATTCAACAGAATTCAAAATAAAATTATTAACATAACTGCTAACGGTCGAGGGATTCTTAAAA
The DNA here is from genome assembly GCA_036172955.1 of Meloidogyne arenaria. NCBI lineage: Eukaryota > Metazoa > Nematoda > Chromadorea > Rhabditida > Meloidogynidae > Meloidogyne > Meloidogyne arenaria. Next base: position 1,113,402 of record JARQAB010000003.1, read on the forward strand.
TAATTCAACAGAATTCAAAATAAAATTATTAACATAACTGCTAACGGTCGAGGGATTCTTAAAATAATTCAACAGAATTCAAAATAAAATTATTAACATAACTGCTAACGGTCGAGGGATTCTTAAAATAATTCAACAGAATTCAAAATAAAATTATTAACATAACTGCTAACGGTCGAGGGATTCTTAAAATAATTCAACAGAATTCGAAATAAAATTATTAACATAACTGCTATCGGTCGAGGGATTCTTAAAATAATTCAACAGAATTCGAAATAAAATTATTAACATAACTGCTAACGGTCGAGGGATTCTTAAAATAATTCAACAGAATTCAAAATAAAATTATTAACATAACTGCTAACGGTCGAGGGATTCTTAAAATAATTCAACAGAATTCAAAATAAAATTATTGACATAACTGCTAACGGTCGAGGGATTCTTAAAATAATTCAACAGAATTCAAAATAAAATTATTAACATAACTGCTAACGGTCGAGGGATTCTTAAAATAATTCAACAGAATTCAAAATAAAATTATTAACATAACTGCTAACGGTCGAGGGATTCTTAAAATAATTCAACAGAATTCAAAATAAAATTATTAACATAACTGCTAACGGTCGAGGTATTCTTAAAATAATTCAACAGAATTCAAAATAAAATTATTAACATAACTGCTAACGGTCGAGGGATTCTTAAAATAATTCAACAGAATTCAAAATAAAATTATTAACATAACTTCTAACGGTCGAGGGATTCTTAAAATAATTCAACAGAATTCAAAATAAAACTATTAACATAACTGCTAACGGTCGAGGGATTCTTAAAATAATTCAACAGAATTCGAAATAAAACTATTAACATAACTGCTAACGGTCGAGGGATTCTTAAAATAATTCAACAGAATTCGAAATAAAACTATTAACATAACTGCTAACGGTCGAGGGATTCTTAAAATAATTCAACAGAATTCGAAATAAAACTATTAACATAACTGCTAACGGTCGAGGGATTCTTAAAATAATTCAACAGAATTCATAATAAAATTATTAACATAACTGCTAACGGCCGAGGGATTCTTAAAATAATTCAACAGAATTCAAAATAAAATTATTAACATAACTGCTAACGGTCGAGGGATTCTTAAAATAATTCAACAGAATTCGAAATAAAACTATTAACATAACTGCTAACGGTCGAGGGATTCTTAAAATAATTCAACAGAATTCGAAATAAAACTATTAACATAACTGCTAACGGTCGAGGGATTCTTAAAATAATTCAACAGAATTCATAATAAAATTATTAACATAACTGCTAACGGTCGAGGGATTCTTAAAATAATTCAACAGAATTCGAAATAAAACTATTAACATAACTGCTAACGGTCGAGGGATTCTTAAAATAATTCAACAGAATTCGAAATAAAACTATTAACATAACTGCTAACGGTCGAGGGATTCTTAAAATAATTCAACAGAATTCGAAATAAAACTATTAACATAACTGCTAACGGTCGAGGGATTCTTAAAATAATTCAACAGAATTCAAAATAAAATTATTAACATAACTGCTAACGGTCGAGGGATTCTTAAAATAATTCAACAGAATTCAAAATAAAATTATTAACATAACTGCTAACGGTCGAGGGATTCTTAAAATAATTCAACAGAATTCAAAATAAAATTATTAACATAACTGCTAACGGTCGAGGGATTCTTAAAATAATTCAACAGAATTCGAAATAAAACTATTAACATAACTGCTAACGGTCGAGGGATTCTTAAAATAATTCAACAGAATTCATAATAAAATTATTAACATAACTGCTAACGGCCGAGGGATTCTTAAAATAATTCAACAGAATTCAAAATAAAATTATTAACATAACTGCTAACGGTCGAGGGATTCTTAAAATAATTCAACAGAATTCAAAATAAAATTATTAACATAACTGCTAACGGTCGAGGGATTCTTAAAATAATTCAACAGAATTCAAAATAAAATTATTAACATAACTGCTAACGGTCGAGGGATTCTTAAAATAATTCAACAGAATTCGAAATAAAACTATTAACATAACTGCTAACGGTCGAGGGATTCTTAAAATAATTCAACAGAATTCAAAATAAAATTATTAACATAACTGCTAACGGTCGAGGGATTCTTAAAATAATTCAACAGAATTCAAAATAAAATTATTAACATAACTGCTAACGGTCGAGGGATTCTTAAAATAATTCAACAGAATTCGAAATAAAACTATTAACATAACTGCTAACGGTCGAGGGATTCTTAAAATAATTCAACAGAATTCATAATAAAATTATTAACATAACTGCTAACGGCCGAGGGATTCTTAAAATAATTCAACAGAATTCAAAATAAAATTATTAACATAACTGCTAACGGTCGAGGGATTCTTAAAATAATTCAACAGAATTCAAAATAAAATTATTAACATAACTGCTAACGGTCGAGGGATTCTTAAAATAATTCAACAGAATTCAAAATAAAATTATTAACATAACTGCTAACGGTCGAGGGATTCTTAAAATAATTCAACAGAATTCAAAATAAAATTATTAACATAACTGCTAACGGTCGAGGGATTCTTAAAATAATTCAACAGAATTCAAAATAAAATTATTAACATAACTGCTAACGGTCGAGGGATTCTTAAAATAATTCAACAGAATTCAAAATAAAATTATTAACATAACTGCTAACGGTCGAGGGATTCTTAAAATAATTCAACAGAATTCAAAATAAAATTATTAACATAACTGCTAACGGTCGAGGGATTCTTAAAATAATTCAACAGAATTCAAAATAAAATTATTAACATAACTGCTAACGGTCGAGGGATTCTTAAAATAATTCAACAGAATTCGAAATAAAATTATTAACATAACTGCTAACGGTCGAGGGATTCTTAAAATAATTCAACAGAATTCGAAATAAAATTATTAACATAACTGCTAACGGTCGAGGGATTCTTAAAATAATTCAACAGAATTCAAAATAAAATTATTAACATAACTGCTAACGGTCGAGGGATTCTTAAAATAATTCAACAGAATTCAAAATAAAATAATTAACATAACTGCTAACGGTCGAGGGATTCTTAAAATAATTCAACAGAATTCATAATAAAATTATTAACATAACTGCTAACGGTCGAGGGATTCTTAAAATAATTCAACAGAATTCAAAATAAAATTATTAACATAACTGCTAACGGTCGAGGGATTCTTAAAATAATTCAACAGAATTCAAAATAAAATTATTGACATAACTGCTAACGGTCGAGGGATTCTTAAAATAATTCAACAGAATTCATAATAAAATTATTAACATAACTGCTAACGGCCGAGGGATTCTTAAAATAATTCAACAGAATTCAAAATAAAATTATTAACATAACTGCTAACGGTCGAGGGATTCTTAAAATAATTCAACAGAATTCAAAATAAAATTATTAACATAACTGCTAACGGTCGAGGGATTCTTAAAATAATTCAACAGAATTCAAAATAAAATTATTAACATAACTGCTAACGGTCGAGGGATTCTTAAAATAATTCAACAGAATTCAAAATAAAATTATTAACATAACTGCTAACGGTCGAGGGATTCTTAAAATAATTCAACAGAATTCAAAATAAAATTATTAACATAACTGCTAACGGTCGAGGGATTCTTAAAATAATTCAACAGAATTCAAAATAAAATTATTAACATAACTGCTAACGGTCGAGGGATTCTTAAAATAATTCAACAGAATTCAAAATAAAATTATTAACATAACTGCTAACGGTCGAGGGATTCTTAAAATAATTCAACAGAATTCAAAATAAAATTATTAACATAACTGCTAACGGTCGAGGGATTCTTAAAATAATTCAACAGAATTCGAAATAAAATTATTAACATAACTGCTAACGGTCGAGGGATTCTTAAAATAATTCAACAGAATTCGAAATAAAACTATTAACATAACTGCTAACGGTCGAGGGATTCTTAAAATAATTCAACAGAATTCAAAATAAAATTATTAACATAACTGCTAACGGTCGAGGGATTCTTAAAATAATTCAACAGAATTCGAAATAAAATTATTAACATAACTGCTAACGGTCGAGGGATTCTTAAAATAATTCAACAGAATTCAAAATAAAATTATTAACATAACTGCTAACGGTCGAGGGATTCTTAAAATAATTCAACAGAATTCAAAATAAAATTATTAACATAACTGCTAACGGTCGAGGGATTCTTAAAATAATTCAACAGAATTCGAAATAAAATTATTAACATAACTGCTAACGGTCGAGGGATTCTTAAAATAATTCAACAGAATTCAAAATAAAATTATTAACATAACTGCTAACGGTCGAGGGATTCTTAAAATAATTCAACAGAATTCAAAATAAAATTATTAACATAACTGCTAACGGTCGAGGGATTCTTAAAATAATTCAACAGAATTCAAAATAAAATTATTGACATAACTGCTAACGGTCGAGGGATTCTTAAAATAATTCAACAGAATTCAAAATAAAATTATTAACATAACTGCTAACGGTCGAGGGATTCTTAAAATAATTCAACAGAATTCAAAATAAAATTATTAACATAACTGCTAACGGTCGAGGGATTCTTAAAATAATTCAACAGAATTCAAAATAAAATTATTAACATAACTGCTAACGGTCGAGGGATTCTTAAAATAATTCAACAGAATTCGAAATAAAATTATTAACATAACTGCTAACGGTCGAGGGATTCTTAAAATAATTCAACAGAATTCAAAATAAAATTATTAACATAACTGCTAACGGTCGAGGGATTCTTAAAATAATTCAACAGAATTCAAAATAAAATTATTAACATAACTGCTAACGGTCGAGGGATTCTTAAAATAATTCAACAGAATTCGAAATAAAATTATTAACATAACTGCTAACGGTCGAGGGATTCTTAAAATAATTCAACAGAATTCAAAATAAAATTATTAACATAACTGCTAACGGTCGAGGGATTCTTAAAATAATTCAACAGAATTCAAAATAAAATTATTAACATAACTGCTAACGGTCGAGGGATTCTTAAAATAATTCAACAGAATTCAAAATAAAATTATTAACATAACTGCTAACGGTCGAGGGATTCTTAAAATAATTCAACAGAATTCGAAATAAAATTATTGACATAACTGCTAACGGTCGAGGGATTCTTAAAATAATTCAACAGAATTCAAAATAAAATTATTAACATAACTGCTAACGGTCGAGGGATTCTTAAAATAATTCAACAGAATTCGAAATAAAATTATTAACATAACTGCTAACGGTCGAGGGATTCTTAAAATAATTCAACAGAATTCGAAATAAAATTATTGACATAACTGCTAACGGTCGAGGGATTCTTAAAATAATTCAACAGAATTCGAAATAAAATTATTGACATAACTGCTAACGGTCGAGGGATTCTTAAAATAATTCAACAGAATTCAAAATAAAATTATTAACATAACTGCTAACGGTCGAGGGATTCTTAAAATAATTCAACAGAATTCGAAATAAACACAACATGTGATTATATATATGAATATGAACTATTATATGAACTCTCTCAAATTTATATAATACTAGTGCATGGTGGATCCAACCAGATTTTTCCGGAGTCCGTTCCCAATCCTGCACCTAGTTTTTGCAATTCCGGATTATTTTCAGACCAGATTTATAAGATAATTCGGCCGGATTTTGTACTTCTCTAGTTACAAATGGAAATGTTATAATGATTATCAGTAGGGCGCGGATTTATAGGCAAATGCCTTTTTTTCTGCGAGCTTGGAATGATGTAATACGTTCAAAAAACGTGTTTTTAGCATCGTCCGAAGCGTCTAGCATGACATTTATTTTGCCTATTTCTGCCTATTTTGGACTTTTTGGGTTTTTTTGCCTATTTTGGGATTTTGGTACTATTTACGCCTTTTTTAGCAATTTTTCCTAAATTTTGCCTAAAAATCAGTGCAAAATCTAAAATTAGTCGGAAAAAGCCTAAAAATCAGTGCAAAATCTAATAAAAAAATAAAACTAAACAAAGCAATATAATTCAAAAAATAATAATTTTTAGTTCGACGAATTGAGCGTTTTTACTCTTTTGGACATTTTGAGATTAGACGTTTTGGCGGTAGGACATTTTGGGGTGGGACGTTTTGTGGGAAGTATTTGGCGATTTTCCGTGCATATTTTGTCCAACTCTAGTTATCAGGTATGAACGGTTATTCTTATCACTTTACCAACCTCTCAAAATCAGAAATTCCGATCAGAAATTTTTCTTTCTCGATAAAATGGAGGGTTACATCAGAATTCACAAAATCTTTGCCTTCGGCGCATAGAAGATGCTAAAAAATCCGAGTATATAGTAATTCATTTCGGTAGAATTCTGGCTTCTTAGCCTTTCAAAATTTAAAAATTTTTGCTGCGGCGCTAATTTAAAAGACATGGGTTTCTTCAAAATTTTTAAGACATCTTCGTATCAGATGTCTAAAATTAATGTTTGGGACATCTACTGGATCAGATTTAACAGATGAATTTGATAATGATTTAGTGAATTTTTGATATAATTTTGCAAATTTAATTAGATTTTGAAAATTTCTAACCCCAAATATTACTTAGGGATGCTGAGAAAGATTCACCTTCAACGTTTCCTCAAGGAATATCTTCCTCAACAGACCAAATGTTGATATTGGGTCTTTGACCAGTACTCGTCCTTCTTCGAAATAACACGCAAAACATAAAGTACCAGTTTCGGGAATCTGGCATTTTTAGATTCTGCCGCGGTACTGTAAATATATTAAATATAAATTTTCAGTGCTACAGGTTTTCAGCGCACCCTAAACCCCTTTTATTTGAAAATTTTTCCTAAAAATATTTAGTAAAGTAGGATGGAATTTTGTCTTTAAAAAAGTGTTATACCTATACGTATCAGTCAACACACTCGAAATCAGAAAACGGTCAAATTCCGAGTAAACCCAAATCCACGAGTTTCGACGAGAAAAAGTACCGAGGAATCTAGTTTGGTCGTAGAATTGATTTCGATGAATAGCTTTACCCTCTGAAGCAGTACAGTCAAGTGAGTTTTTTCAGACGAATAAATTTTTATGAACGAGACATGTCATAATCGCCAAAATAACAGATATTGGGTCTATAAAAATTCGAGAATGAGAAAATCCGATTCGATGAGGTGCGAACTTATTTTATCGTCTATTATTTAAACTTTATTTGATCGATTATCTCTAATTTAAAGGATTATGAAAAAACAAAAAAAAAACGCGTGCCCAGTTAATTTTGGAAACCCCAGTTAATTTCATTTTTTTATTTTTAAAAAAGTTAAAATCTATTTTTCACACGTTTTAATTCAATTTAAATATTTTTTCTGATAAAAACAAAATAGTTGAAATACTTATCCAGTCGGTTCTAATCTGTGGAGTTCGGAGTTCTCTCCCAATTAAAGATGACGAGTAGGCTTGGATACTCGTCAATACTATTTGCAATACTATTTTCCGGCATTGTATGTATATTATTTTTTAATATAAATAAACCAATCAAAATTTAATAAAAGAAAGTTTATTCATTATATTCGGATTTAACATAAGTTCTGTCATAGTGTGGGTTTTATAGATAACTTTAAAGATATACATGTTATATCATATATACCAATAGAAAGCTTGATTCGTATTTCTTTTGACATGTTCGGCATTTTTGAAAATTTAGAATTTTTGAGATATATGCGGATAAAAAGGCTATTGCATCGGTATATGAAATATATGAAATTTTTTATATATGAAATATATGTATTAAATTTATATAGGAAATATATATAAAATATATAAAAAATATAATAAATTTATATATGAAATATATAAATAAAAATATTTCGTTGAATAAGCATATCAGTTAGCTCTTTCGTAAAAAATTTATTTGGCCAGATATTTATTTGGCCAGAATCAAACTTTCGATTGATATAAAGAATATTTAGATATATCCGTAAAGTGACGTCGATACCCCCACACTATTACAAAACTTATGTTACACCCTAATATTATATTTAAAATAAATTAAAATAAAATTTAAATAAAATTTAAAATAAAATAAATTTCTAAACAATCTTTTTCTCATTCTTTAAATCTAAAATATTTTCCACATCATTCCTTACATAAAATAAAATATAAGCATTTGTGTCCTAAATAAATTGTAATTTATTGATTATAAATACCATTCCATAATCCTAAATGAATCCCGCTATTGACTGGACCCTTCAGGTCGTTTCATAAAAAAGTTCGCATATTTTTAAATGTTTTTGAGTGATAAATGTTTTTATTCGATTTTTTCTCTAAGACTAAATAGAAATAGGAGATCAGTAGAGACGTGCGAGACTCTTGGTCTTGGTCTTGATTCCAAGACTTTTCTTGGGTTTTTTTAGGTCTTGGTCTTGGATGAATGATTTTATTTAAATAATCAACAGAGATGTAAGGAGGCAAGTTAAGAAGGATGATATTGTGGGATTTGTGTGTTGAGAAGGATATTGGTAAATTTGGTGGATTAAGAAGGATGTTTAGGATTCGGCAGGTATATATAGATATTAAAATTAAGAGTGTTTGGGAGATATATGTATATCAAGAGAATTTATTTAAAAAATGCAAACTTTTTTATGAAACGACCTGATAATGCAGTGGACCGTAACACCCTAGGGTTTGTATTAAAAATTTTGTTTTATGCCTATATGAAAGCCCATAAAATTTGCCACAAAATAGTCCAGAACTTAATTTTTCTATAAAAATATCCGGCTGATACAAGTCCACTTTACATTAAAATGCTCAAACCTCCCAAAATATCACACAAATAACTTCTTCAACTTTTCGGTCTTACTCCCCATGAATTTTTTGCGGAAAATTTAAACTTGATATATTTTGTAGCAAATTTTATGGGCTTTCAACATTGTGTAAAAACAGATTAATATTTTGTTAAATTGAATATGCTATTTTATAAAAATTTCAAAGCTCTATAATTTACTTTTTGATTTTACCATTAATTATTTCTAATTGTTTCGAAAAGTTTAAATTTTTATTTTACAAATACTTGAGTCTATTTTTTTTCCTTGACTGTATATACTTGAAGTAATATTCTGAAATTTCTGTTGAGTTATCGAGGAATTCAAATAATTTTGAATTTTTAAATCTAAAAATATTTGGAGAAAGCTCAACCATATGTGACTAACGATGATAAGCCAGTGTAAGGATAATTTCAAAGCTACCTTCACATCATCAGGATCTAACATACGAATCCTGGCATCGTCAAATAATTGCCAGTCTTCAGTAACCAAATTTTTTAATTTAGAAATAAAATGTCCACTGTTAAAACTTTCCCCAATATGCACCTAGGTAAAGTGGATTAATTATTGGCTATTTTAAATTGAATTTATTAAATGAAAATTTGCAAATTTAAACTGTAATAGGATTGCAAAACTAGAAAATTTTTGTACTTTAGCACTATCACTTGCACCTTTCTAACTAACTACATATAAAGATATTAGAGTTCGAACTAGGCCGGGACTTGACTTCCGGGCATGTTTTCCCAGAAACCGGGTATGTTTTTGGCACAAAAGAATCCAAAAAAATCCAAAAAGTTTTTTCCAGCGAGGTAATTCACCCTCATCCCTCAAGAGTCTCTTCACTGATTTGAGAGATTAATAATTCTCCTATATTACTAAATCCAGGATAGTTAGGTACATCTTTGTTCAGTCAAATGTTTATGAATTGAATGAATTGAAAAATTTTATGTTTTAAATTTTATGAATTGAACATTTTTAATTTATTCCTTTTTATCTATATTTTTCTTTATTAATTTTAGCACATTCTGCAAAAATATTTTCCAAAAGAGGCAACTCAGTTGGAGTTAAATCACAAATAATATTCAAATCACGTCGATATCTAATTAAAATTTTAATCTCTGTATCTATCTAGTTAAAGTGTTGGCCGGTTTAAACGATTTTCTACAAAGAGTGTTGGGAGGCGATCCAACTCGGAAGTCTGTTTTTTTGTTGGAAAAACGCGAGGAAAAGGCACTATTGTTTTGAAATAAAGAAACGTTTGAAGAAGATGACAATTTAATTCCAAAATGGCTCAAGACTGCAAAATTACATCTGTTGGCGAAAAATGATAAATATTGAAATAATGAAATTTGGATCCTGAACTTAATTTGTCAAAACATTTTAATTTATCCATCAAATGATTTTGATATTCAAAAATGTCGATGGCAAGAATATTTTATTTTATACGAAACACCAGTTATAAGAATATTATAAGTAATTTAATTATTTGTTTGAAAAAAACAAGCTGAAAATTTGATGTGGATCTACAATTTTTTGGATGAGAAAAGTGAAGAGGAACGTATGATCTATGCAAACCCTGACAAGCAAGAAGGTATGTATTATTTTGACTCCAGATCTGAACTGGAATTAGACAAATTTGGATGAACTTCACTTGTTAGATGTATCATCGACATGATTTGAATATTATTTGTGATTTAACTCCAAATGAGTTGCCTCTTTTGGAAAATATTTGTGAAGAATGTGTTAAAATTATTGAAGAAAAATATGGATTAAAAACGAATTAATTAAAAATGTTCAATTCATAAAATAGAACATAAAATTTTTCAATTCATAAAGATTTGACTGATTAAAGACCTATTATCTATTTCTTGGAAACGGCATTCCAGTCGCTAGTTACACTTACCCCAACTCTACACTTAAACAACCACTGTAGAAATTTTACTCTTAACTGAGGGTTATTTGACTCGAGTAAATAATTTATTCTACCAAGTTGAAAAATTACTCGAGGTTTGGGTTAACCTACCCTGTTGTTTAACTCTGATCGGAGGTCAAATAACCCTTACCCCGAATTTATTCTACGGGTCTCCTGTATTTAACCACTGTGTTCAGAATACCGTATTTACTCGATTAATTCCCCCGAGGAATTATTTTTTCAACCCATCCCTGGCATGGGGAATTAATAGAGGGTGGGGAATTATTCGAGGGTGGGGAATTAATCGAGCAAATACGGTAGTTATTTTCTAGTTTTAATTAAATAGGTGCTTACAATCATTCCAAACAGAGAAAATAATGTTTCCTTTGTATTATCAGGAGACGCTGGATGTAGGAATTGTCTCATTTGGAGGTTTTCAATTGGATAATTAATTGGGCGTCTGAATATAAAGTTATATTTTAAATTTTTATTTCCTTTACTGTTTAGTGTCTCTTTCGAATTCAATTATTATAATTTCAGGAAGCTGCCATAACTTGGTATATTGTTCCGTATTCTGTTTACAATTATGGCATTCAACGTTTGATTTTTCAAGTGCCCTTTCCAACAATGTAAATAGGTCCACATTTAAATTTTCAGGCTTAACCACTAATCTGATATACAACTACAGAAAATATTTAAAAATAAATTATTTAATATAACTTTATATTTCATATATTTAGATTATCTTTATTATATTTTTTATTCAGTATAAGTTTGGCAAAAATTATTGAAATTATTTAAAAATAAATTCAATGCCCTATTAATCTTATTTCTCATTTTCTCATAAGTAGGTGTACAACAAACAATAAAAATACCGAGAATATCTATGAAAATGAAAAATTTCATGTCAGCTTAATCAAAAGTTGAACTTTTAATAATTCCTTTTTAATCAGTTCATCTTGATTGTCTCAAAAACTCTTAATATTTAGATGAAACTTAAAAACTTCCATTGAAGATATAAAGTAAACTTAGCCATCTATTTTTTGTATAGAAACAATACAAGACAAACAATAGATTAAAACAAACATGAGAAGTCTGCTTAATAGGAAATATAAAGAGGAAAAGAGATCCAGCGGCTAGCATTCAATCATTTACTAGGTGGAGGTAGAAGATCTATTAAGAAAAACAACAAAAATTGTTAACAGCTACATATGTCTACGGCCAAATTCTTTAATATTCGACGGCAAAAACAACATAGTGTTGAATGAACTATTGTGATGAATTGTTTTAATGAACTAACTTATTATAGTTAGTGTAAACGTTAGTATGAAGGTTAAGGTGTGAAGTTTAGTAAAGCTTATGGACAATCGAAGCTTATTGGGCCTTATACATAATTCTCTTGCCATTTTACTATGATAATTTCCATACAATGACATTTTTGGCCAACTTGTAAAGATATTTTAAAATATTCCTTTGTCAGGTTTCTAACAGCATCTTCTATATGCGCTGTGCTTTATTTATAAATTATATGCAAAGGCCAAAAAATTGTGGTCTTGTGTTAGACCTTTCTTAGGAAAATTAAATTTTTCATTAATTAAAGAAATAAAGAGGTATTTAAAGAGAAAAGAATCCAATTTCTAGTTTCTAGCTTATATTAGACAAATGTTTTGTCAATTTGATTATAATTTTAATTTAATTAATCATTTTAATTTAATTATTAATTAATTTTAATTTAATTATTAAATTAAATTTTAATTTAATTTTGGGATATTTAACACCTGTTGTTGAAATGCAATAGTTTTCTGGGCACAACCATTACAATTAATAATTGAAACCGAGGTAATAGTAAAGAGGTCAGTGACAATTGAAGAGGAATATGTCCTTTGTTGGGATAAAAAGTCACTACCCGCCTCTATAATGGTTTCTTCATCAAAATTTGGTAAACTCTTCTTATCAAAAGTATTGCTCATTATTTCAAGAACTCCCTAAAATGATCAAAAACTTCTAATTTATTTTTTTTTATTATATACTCGATTGGTGTCTTCACCAAGTTTGTTTATTAAGTAATATACAAAATTAATAGAACTGTTCTCAGTTTTTCCATCAAAGTCCTTTCTAATTTCATTAGCAAAGATTGTCTAAATATCAGGGAAATTATCTCCAATTTAGCGTTTTATTATCAGGTTGGAGCATAAATAATGAGCCCGCCTTGAGTTAAGTGGATTAAAACATTTCAACAAAATTTTATTAGACTTCAAATTATTTTCTTAATGGTTCTAGGTGAGCCGTATATTTTTTGGCAAAAAAATAAGCATCAGAGGATTAATTTTTCAGAAGCTTTTATAAATTAGTTTTAACAAATTTATTAAAATTAAATTAAAAATTATTAATTTTATCGCATTGTCTCTTTGATCAAACCAAATTTTAAGGTCAAGCAGAAGATATAGCATAAACAATATAAAATTAAAAAAACAAATTTTGGTCATGGTTCGGAAAATATACTGTACCATTTTATATTGCATAGTAATGCAAATTAATTTACTTCAACGATAGCTAACATTCTTGTTAATAAAATAAAAACAGAAATTAGTTAAATTAGTGGTAGTGAAAAAGTTATGAAATTTGAAAGCTCATTATTTATGCTCCAACCCAATATTTACCAAAATTGGTTGAATATTTAAAGAATAATAATTGGCACTCCAATATATATTAAATAAAGCACTGAGGGATCCAGTTAATACTCCTCTTGTCCCTCTTTCATTTTGTGTGTTGATAAATTGTTTTAAAATTGAACCACTATATATGAGTGAGAATTTCTTCGTATGTAATAGAACTTGTAAAATGACATTTATAAAGCAATTATTTTGGGGATTACGTAAACCAGTTTTGCCAGGCTCCTAAAAAGGGGATAAATTCTAAGCGCTAATGAAAACATCTCTCACCACTACCCGCGGTACTGTTAATTCAGAATAACCAATTTTGTCTATTATATCTTCATAAGATAAATCAAATTGCGATTTGTCAGCTGGTGGCACATTACTAGATCCGGCACAATAGGAGGACATTTTGCACAAACAAATAGAGATAAATTAGATTTTAACTTGATTAAATTTTAAATTTAAAAAGTTTATTAAAGTTTAGATAATGTGAATAGCCTTTATATCAAGCCTGATTAGAAAAAAATTTAGATTATGATTAATTTAGAAACGTTTTATACAAAATTTTAAACAAAACATTTTAATGTTTTTAATTGATGTTTTATTTCATTAATAAAATATTAATTTTGGGCTGATTTTAAAAATAATTCAAAATATCAATCAAATATCAAAATTTTTAATAAATTCTTTTTAATTTCATTTTTGTTAATTCTTTAAAAGTCATAAAAAACGTAGATGAAGAACGACTTATTAATGGAACGGCACTGGTTTTCTAAGCTAAAAATAGATTCTTTAATTAAAAATTTTAATCTCATCACTGGTATAAGTTGAAGGAAATAAATTCATTTCAGAAACCAGACGGAGATTTCAAAATTTCTGGTCATGGGATTAATTAGACTATACACTATAAAAATCTAATACAACACATATTGCATCTACCCAGGGGTGTGCAGAAACTGATTTAACAAGCAAAAGGTGAAATTCGATTTAAAAAGCAAAAAAACGAAAGGCGAAAGTCAATTTAGAAAGCGAACGGCGAAAGACGAAAGTCCAAAAAAGGCGAAAATCGGCGAAAGACAACAGTCGAAATTTTTAGGTCTCCGCTATTTGCCTATAGATCCTATGGTCAAATAATTCAGAAGCGTTGTCAAGTGTACCAAATCCACAGATCTTTCCTAATCAAGAAATCGGGGATGTCAGGGAATTTGTAGACTTAAGAAGGATATCATAGGAGTTTGACGAATATCGGGGATTTAAAGAGAAATCAGAGGATATGTCAGTCAGAGGATATGTCAAACCTTCAATTACTTTATTTATCAACAAAAGAAAATTATATATATATATATTTATCCCCACTCGTCTCAGTTAAATTTTTTTCTTCTCCCAATTACCAGCTTTTCCTAACATACCGTCATTAGGGGTGTATAAAGATTTCGCCTTTCGCCCGGAAACGAACGGCGAAAGGCGAAAGTCCAAACTAGGCGAAAATCGGAGAAGGGCGAAACTCGCACACCCCTGATATGTCAAGTTGTATGAGAGAAAGGACACTAGGATAAATGAAGAACGAAAGAAAACTTCAAAAGAACATTGCAGTTCTTCTAATCTCATACTTTCCTGACACGAGCCTAACGATCGTTGCCCATGATAAGAACGTGGTGCTGGTTAATGACCACCAACCGGAAGTTTAACGGTACATAAGATGGTAAGGTTAACCGTGACAATTCGTTAAATAAAACGGTCCAATTATCATACGGCGGTTAACCACTTCGTCAAAAAATTATTTTGCCCTATAGCAAGGTTAAAAAGGTAGCCATGAACTTTTAAATCTTATAAAATTTCTAAAAGCAAGGTAAAATTATTAAATGATTTTTTAATATTTCAAACTATTCTCTATCAGATTAAATAAATTTTGTAAAGAAATCTATTAGATTAAATAAATTTTGTAATAACTTTTATAAATAAAAATTTTGCATAAATTTTCGAAAAATATCTCAAAGACGCAATTTCCTACGGGGTTCGAGTCGATCGAAACATAACTCTTCCTTCAAACCTTCACTTTTTAATCAACATGATATCCATTTTAAATTTAAATCTCTTTTCAGCACCGCAGACGAAATTTTTAAATTATATAAGGCCTGAAGCCAAATTTTTCCATTTTCTGCTCCACAATCAAAAATTTTTTAAAATTCATTAACAACTCGTACATTCGTACTTGAGATTTCAATCGTCCTTACATGAGTGGGTGGTAATAGGCTTCACCCAAGTCGTTTATTTCACTTCCTGGACAAAAGTAAATGAATTTTGATATTTTTCTTCCAAAAATAGAAGAAATCTGTCTTTTCGCCTCCCAATATTCTCAAAATTTTTGAAATAGGAGGATCTATGGCTTAAAAGCCTTCCAAGATTAAAAAATTATCGCATACGATGCTCGAAATTTAAAACTATATGTCATGGATTCGAAAAAATCGTTTTTCTTAAGTACGAGTAACAGCCAGGTACAAAGTACGAGTACGTTAGAAAAATTAGGGGTGGTACGAAGTACGAGTTCAAAAAATAGGCCAGTTAGCATTTTATCGATACTAAAAATCTACATATAACATAATGTAAAATTGAGTTAAAATTTTAATTTCATGAAATAATATAAAAATGAATTTCCTCTATCATTAGATCTAAGATATAAGCTAAGATATAAAGCCTAAGTTTATTGCACGACTCGCATAAAACAAAAGAAATTTGTAATAAAATTTTTTGTTTAATCTAATAAAAAAGTTATACAATTTTTTAAAAATCTTAATTAGGGATAGCTAAAACGGACCATCTTTGTAAAATCTTTCATAAAATAAATCTTTATAAATCTTTCATAAACTTTCTATTTGTAAATTATTAGTTTTATAAATTTTTAATATTTTAAGATAAAAATTAAATTTTAAACTATAAGATAGTGAAGTTTCTCCTCACTAGATTAAGAATTTCAAATCGAATTTCCTCTATTTACAATGTGTCAAGAAACTATAAGACCACCACCACTTTCGATATTAGGGGCGCTTCAAAAATCTACAAAAATTCCTGTAAACTTATCTATTGTTATCAAAAGAAAATACAAATGAAACGAATTTCTAGTATACTACGGTAAACTTATTAAAATATATTTTTAACCTCTAACAGGCTGATTTTAATTAAAATTTTATAATTTTTTTTCATTTTCCAGTAAAATTTTATGATAGTTTTAAACTATAAGATAGTGAAGAAGTTCCTTTGAATTATTGAGTGATAAAAAAGGCTCTTTATGGGGTAAATTTTATGATTTTCTAAATCTAATAGATTTCCTCACTGTCAAATTTTTGGAATAATATAGCAAATTTAAAGGGCTTTCAGAAAAATATAAAATTTTAATTAAAATCAGCCTATTAGGGGTCAATTTTAATAAGTTTACCCCCGGTTTTCCGTTGATTTTCAAGGTTTCAGATTTCGATGATTGTTGTGAGAGTTAATTGGATGTTGAAAAAAGTGAAAATTCTAGGTGGTTTTATACTTTATTGATACAATGTATGTTATAAAATTTAAAATTGTTCTTAGGGGTTGGGGTCGTTTTGGCGCCGGGCCGTTTTGGCGCGAGAACAAGAAAGTGGCACTTAGGCGAGACCTAAATTTATAAAATTTTTCTCAAATTTCTTTAACATCCTTAACTACCTCCTCCAGAAATTTCAGAATTTTTCATCCAACATTTCCGAAGTTATAGTCGATAGACCTCGAAAAATTAGGAATTTTTCATAAAATCAACATTTTTGGCCACAATTTCTGAAATTCTCGATCAAAACTTCTTAAATTTTTGGAGAACTTAGATAAAGGCACGAGAGTTATTATGGCAAAATCTTATCATTTTTGATAACCAACTCGCTATCTTATAAGCTCGCGCCAAAACGGCCCAGTCCCGTTTTTAGTTGTGAAAAATGGTATACAATAATAAAACGAATAAAACTTATTTCTTACAAAAAAATATCCGATTCTATCTAGAAATATTAAATTTTGGTTATTTTTAAAACGTGAAAATAATTTACTTTCAAAAAACGCGTTTTTGAGTAGGCATTTTTAAAATCTAAATATAAAACTTTACAAAATTTATTTAATTTGATGGAGAATTATTTAACATTAAAAATTTTATTTAATAATTTTGCCTTGATTTTATATTTTATTAAAATTTAAAAGTCCATCGTTACCTTTATAAGCTTGTTATATGGTAGGGTAACTTTTTTGACATTTTTTAATATGGTTGTTTAATTTTGGTTATGGTTATTTAATCAATAACACGTTCTTATTAGACTTGTTGATTTCAACCGCCGTATGATGGTTTGACCTGACCAATTATCAGAAACAGTTATGTCAGAAAACCGACTAATAGTGCTTGAATGTCGAGTAGAGCGTCGTAATGTAGTAACAGAAATATTTGTTTGTGATGCAGATTCTAAAAACTTAACTAATAGCTGAATTTAAATTATAAATACCAATATTGTCAAGATCTAAATCGCGACAAATGCCTTGCATAACTTCATCTTCAAAATCTTCTATTGCCTGAGATACTGGATCGAAATTTTGTGGCATTCTTCCAGGTCCGCGTCTTTTTTTACATGGTCTTCCACTTTTACAAGACTCAGTACTCCCTAAATAGCAAAACAGTTAGAAGTTTTCAGTTTGATCAATACCGTTAATAATTTTCGAAATATCGTCCTGGCTGTGAGTTGGCGTTGCAGGAATAGTAAAATCGTCAGAAATTATTGAGCCTAAAACAAACGCATGAGAAAACTACTTCGAGATTATTAAATACTTTGATCATCATTCATATTTATACGTTTTTCAGAAACAGAGTCAAGCGAACTAATTGAGTCATTTGTGTTGGATCCATATTTCGGCATTTAATTATTTATTTTTAAAATATTATTTTCAAATATTTATTGCCTCAAAATATGTTGTAAATGTTTGTTATCTATTTCCCATTTTAAATATTCAAAACATTCCCTCAAAACAAACATTTACTTTGACCTTAAACTTCCTCTCATTTATTTTAAATAATTTACTTTCTTATCTATGTTTTACAACTTCCTCATCTGACCTTCTTCCGCCCATTTCCTAACCCTATAAATACTTATTTATCTTTTACCTTTCAAGCTCGTCTTGATCACACTTGCTCCCCAAACTAAACCCCAACTTAAATAAATAAACTTATTTATTAAACTTGTATAATTATTGTCTGAGTGTGTTAGATTTATTAGTATTTGAAAGAAGATATTTAAACTTAATTAATATAGAAGAACCGGGACATAATATTGGTGCCACGAACCCGTCGTGAATAAACGGAGATTAAATTTGAATAAAAATTTAATTTGAAAATTAATTAAATAAATTTTATTTGAGGATTTTAGAAGAAGAGAAATTGTTGAGTGAAAAAGTAATTGAAAAAAAGAAGAAAAAAAAAGATTATATTGAAAAAAGAGGAATTTTAGAAAAAAGATTGTTTTGAAAAAGTTGAAGAATTTAAAGAGAAGATTGAATAAAAAGAAGAGATTGGTCAAAAAAAATAAGTTAAAGATATTTGATTGAAAAAAAAGAGTGATAAAAATTGAAAGAGATTTGAAAAAAATACTTTTGATTAAAATTTAAAGAGAAGAAGAGAAAAATGTCAGGATCTGACTTCGCGCCTGAAATTTTTAGTGAAGAGGAAAATAAAGCTTTTGAGACGATTTTAAGACAACTTCGCTCCTTCGAGCGCTCCGTGGCCCAAAGTTTTCGCCACGTCGAAGAAAGGTTAGATTTAATCGAGAAAAATGTTAAAAAGAATAATGATGGCATTACCGTAACTAAAGAATCAATAACAAAAGTACGTAAAAATGTTACGGACCTTCAAATACATTTTGAAGAGCAAATGACAAAAATTGTTAAATCAGGGAAAAACTGTAAGAATAAAAGATATGAAAATTTTGAGGAGGAAGAAGACAGTTCTGTAGACGAATCTGATATATCCATTCGTGAGACGAATGAGACTGATAAAAATAATATTAGAGATAATAGAGAAGCTTATGCCACTGACCCATTTATTGGAAATGGAGCATTTATGGTTGGTACATTTGACGGAAATCCTACTGTATCGTTCACTAAGTGGATAGAGAAATTTAAGGACGTCTTATCTTTGATGACGGGGCCGACTGAAGCGCAGAAATTATTGCGTTTACGATTTTGTTTGGCGGGTCAAGCCCGAATAGCGTTTGATGGAATAGACCCCCAACCTAATACGTTGGCGGAGGCAATTAATATTTTAAAAAGAAAATATGAGAACGGCAATAGTAAAATAATTGCTCGTCAAAAATTAACAAATTGTAGACAAGCTCCAGGCGAATCAGTTTTTGAATTCGCTAACCGTCTATCGGATACTGTACGCACAGCCCTCTCAGGAGAAGAGGAGGAAACCATTAGAAAACGTCTTTTAGATGAATTTTTGGATAGACTTTTACCCGATTTACAATTCGAGGTTAAAGCGCAGAGGCCGCTTGAATATGAAAGTGCTTATGAAATAGCACAGAATTATGAATTGCTGCTTAAAGCAAGAAAAGGTAGCTATAATAATATTTCTGTTGCGAATTTAGCAGAAAAAGTAGAAGCATTGACTATTCAAAGTAATATTCAGAATAATAAAAGAAAAAAAATTATCTGCTTTAATTGCAAGAAAGCAGGGCACATTGCTAGAAACTGCTTTTTCCTAAAAACTGAGTATAATTATAGAAATTACAGACCCCAACATTTTGGGAGATACGAAAATCGTTACGGGCATAATAGTCAAAATTACAGTAGAAATTATAATAATTTTACTGAGAATAGACCTTATAGACATGAAAATTACCAAAGAAATAATAGGTCATATAATAGAATAAGTAATTATAAAAATTACGATAGCTCTAGTAGCCTCAGTAGCCGCTCAAGTAGTAGTGAGCGAGAAAATAATTTACCAGAACATAGACAAAATAATTACTATAATCGATCGCCAAATCGAACAGCGAGATTTGAGAGAAATCGAAGTCCAAGAATAGGAAGTGTGAGCCCATTTATGCTTGTAGTTCTCGCATTATTCTGCTTAATTGGATCATCTTTTAGCGCACCTATGAGTTGCAATGACGCACCCATTCCAATATGGAGATTACCAAATGATCCGATATTCCCTAAATTTACTATAGGAGATGATATTAATATATTGGAAAATAAAACTGCTTTTGAAAATGAATGTGTAAAAACTGATTTAATTAAATACAGAGGCTTTTTTGACAGCTATATACAGAGAGAGGAGACATTAAACCAATTTAGGATATTAATCTTTAGCTGTTTTGTTACAGTTCTGTTCGTATTAAAATTTGTTTTACGTTCGATTTTAGCAGGCCCAATAAATTATTTAAATATTGGTGAAGCAATATACAGTAGAATAAATAGTTATAGAAAGAAAAATAAAGGAATAAAACGAACTAGAAAAATTAAGAACAAAATTAAATCAAATGAGAGTGAGTTAAAAGAGAATAATATTCCATTTTCTAAAAGATGTCCCTCTAAGAATAAAATTGGAAGAGGAGATATAAATAAAAATAAACAAAATAATATTAAAATTTGCGTTACGGAAAATACCCAGTGCGACACAAATTCCAGAATATTAACTAAAATTAATGGGATAACAACTATATGTTTACTAGACACTGGAGCACATACATCAATTATTAGTAATTCAAATGCCAAGAAAATTGGTCTGAATGATATGTCCGCTGCAAATTTTCCAGCAGTCTACGGAATTGGCAATAAATTAGTACCGACTCTAGGTCAGGTTACAGTCGAGTTAGAGATAGCCAATTGCAAAATTCAAACAAATTTTGTAATTATTAAAGATACTGAGAAAAAGAATCAAACATATAGCGCCATTATTGGTAGACAAACATTATGTTGCTTACCCCTTATGTTAAATTTTACCAACTGGGAGCTTATAAAGATTCCGCTTGAATATAAATTAATTAGTTGCATAGAATTAGATAAAATATCAAAAGTGATAGACGATATAAAAATTAATAAATCTGAGAAAGAAAATAGAATATGTTTCTATTGCAAGAAAAAAGGACATATTGCCAGTAAATGTTTTTATCGTTATCCGGATTTTAATCCGCGAGGATACTGCTTTCAGAATAAAGTTGAAAGGGAAAACGGAGCTCTTAAATTAGCGCATAATGACCAACAGCAGTTGAGAATTTCGCAGCCCCAGCCCAGTCGAATATGACTGAGATTTTAAAAATAGAAATTCGTTAAAAATTGTATTTTTATTTATCAACATCTATCAATTATTTAAAGTTTTTGTTTGTTATTTTTCTGTATTTTTTATGCCCCTAATATTAATTTATATTTTTTAATTTTTCTTTGTAAATGTAATTTATTTAAATGGCGAATGATGAGATAAGGATTTGCAACAAAAAGAAGATAAACAACAAAACAACAACATCCCCAAAATGAAAGAAGAATAATTTAAAAATTGACTTGTCATAGCTTCATCAGAATACTAACTCCTTTTCAGGAGAGATAAAAAAAAAGTTCATACAATATGTGGATCGGTTAAAAGAATTATAGGTTTATTAAAATCCCTCGAACTTTGAGGAGGAGGAAATAATAATTATTGATAAAAAGAGCCCCGAAATGGGAGATGAAATAAATGTGCGTAATTTGCGCATATTTCACCTCTTCTGTCAAAACAATCGCTAGAGAGGCCAAGAATTGTCTGATAACCGTTTCCGTTATAAAACCCATGTTTGTGGAGAATATAAGTATGATGGAACAACAGACAGAACAGGAAAACAACAAAAGAGGAAAACAACAACAAAACAAAAGAGGTCTTCTAAAAGAGGAAGGAGTGTTGGATCCATGTTTCAACAGAATAGGCGAATATTCTTCTAAAGGGGAAAGGAGTGTTGGATCCATATTTCGGCATTTAATTATTTATTTTTAAAATATTATTTTCAAATATTTATTGCCTCAAAATATGTTGTAAATGTTTGTTATCTATTTCCCATTTTAAATATTCAAAACATTCCCTCAAAACAAACATTTACTTTGACCTTAAACTTCCTCTCATTTATTTTAAATAATTTACTTTCTTATCTATGTTTTACAACTTCCTCATCTGACCTTCTTCCGCCCATTTCCTAACCCTATAAATACTTATTTATCTTTTACCTTTCAAGCTCGTCTTGATCACACTTGCTCCCCAAACTAAACCCCAACTTAAATAAATAAACTTATTTATTAAACTTGTATAATTATTGTCTGAGTGTGTTAGATTTATTAGTATTTGAAAGAAGATATTTAAACTTAATTAATATAGAAGAACCGGGACATAATAATTTGCACTTCTGCGTTTTCTTGATTTTTCTCGCAATTTTTCACGTCTTTTTTGATCTTTTGAAACCATATTATTACTTGTAATACCAGAATTAAAAATAAAATAATGCTAAAAATTTAAAATAAAGTGTAAGAGCATGTATAAATAATAATAAATTAAAAAACTAAAGACAGTGAGTTTTGAAAATGTCAAACCCTGAAATGTCAAACTTTGGATCATATCTTTTTTCCCGTTAAAGATAGAGCTAAACCGTTAGAATTTGGAGGATTATTAAAGGGGGGTAAACTTTGGGCGAGGAATCCAAAAAACACACTTAGAAGTTCGTATCTATGCCCGTTGACTCAGAAAACCCCCAAATTCTTCAAAAATTCACCTTGACAAAAATGTCCTCTAAAGACTCAAAAACGCTCCCCTATACTATTTTCAGACTTTTAATGACTAAATAAACACTTAAAAGTTTCGGATTCAAATACCCCTTTTAAGACTAAAATGACACTTTTAACCCACGTATCCATGTACAGCTCCTTCTTGTTGCATGTTCTGACATATTGATTGTAGACGTGTAGACGATCCATATTGAATGTTGACATAAAGTAATAATTTCGGATGCATGCCCAGTGGATTCAAACCGAGAGGACCAAACGTACCAGGAGTCTTACACCACATAGAGAATGCCATGAATCCACCAGACATACACCCTTTAAGAGTTATGGCCTGTGCATCCAATACGTGATGCAAGAGTGCATGAACCTGGCCCCGTAGCTCCCGCGAACTACAGGTCGATAAGCGAACTTATCAACCAAGTTCATGCCTCCTGATAGCTTAGCCATCAGTTGGCGTTGACCCCCGGAGATCAAGGACCTGTTCGCACGCTTCGGGAGTTGCCACACCAGGGCGAACATCGAGCTGCCAGGTTTTCAATCCGGTGCGTTTGGAAGTATGCCATCACACCCCATACGCTTCGGACGTCAGGGTGAGGTGAATAAGCCGAAGCTTATCCACGAACATGGCAGGGACTCCAGTGGGGTTGCATGGCCGGTGATACCATGCATTTTCTTACTCCGTACCGCTGACCGTGTGATCCTTCAGGACGAGGCTAAGAGCCCAGAGACGAAGTCTCCGCATAGCGCCTTCGTCCATCCAGCACGGCCACCGGGCTCACCCCACCCGCGCCCTCCGGAGGCCGGGACACATTGGATGCACACCATCCAAAGGCTCACTCCCGTCAGGGGAAGTCATCCTATCCCCGATAAACGGAAACAGGTTCACTCCGATCCCTGAATTGGGAGATTGCACGTCCCTGCACTCTCGTGCCTAAGGGTTTTCTAAGGATCCCGCTCATCGGTCCCAACGGACCTCGCGGTACTACCCCATAACCCAAAAATTGAGCTTTCGCCCGGTATCAGCTGGGTAATTCACCAGCCATACAAAATTCGGAGCAGAATTATGCCTAATTTTGGGAAAATTTCGAAATTCCCATATAAAAAGTTAATTGAAATATTTTATATTTCTACAAATTTGGGGTTTTTTAATTTCATCATAACTTTTTAATGGATCATCCGATCTGGCTCAAATTTTCTACGAATATGTAATTGACTATGGGGAATTTTTTAAAAAAAGTTTCAAAAGGATCATTTGAGTCTGGGCCGTGATATTTGAGTCTAAGTGTCGAAAATGTGCGGAAAATTTTTCGGGTCAAAAAATCGAAATAAGATTTAAATAGCCTATCTTATAGAGCAACTTCTAATGACTCCAAAAATATATGGTTTGTATGAGGTACACTTGAGTCTCATCGAGATATAGGTCGAGGAAATTGTTTGAGACTCAAACTGTACTTTTGACTCAAACATCGCGGAAAATTTTTTTTTTAATTTTCTGACAACGGATTTGAATTCTCCATGTATTAATGCAGTATAAAACAATTTTTTGTTAAAAATTGGCTATTTTGTCATTTTTATTCTCCGGAGGGTTTGATTTTCTTGAACATTTTTTTGTTGAAATTGTGCAAATAATCCATAATAACTTTTTAACGGATTACCCAAAATAGAAAAAAAGCTCCATGAATATGTAATTGAATCTTGTGAATTTTTTAAAAAAAATTCAAAAGAATCTGCCGAGTCTCGGCCTCAATATTAGATTCTAAAATTTCAGTTTTTATAGTAATTTTTGAAAAATAATAAATCGACAAAATAGACTTTTTAGCGAACCATAGCTCATGAACATATAGTCAGATTTTAACAATTTAGCCGTCATTCGATAGAAAATTTACTGTTGATTTGCAGTAGTAAAAATTAAATTTTTCCATTTCGTTTTCAAGACGCAATTTCGAAAAAACGGGAGAAATCAAAAAAAGTTAAAAAAGGAGGTTTCGACGCGTTGTTGAACCATAACTCCAGAACGGATAATCCTTTTTGCACAATTTTTGCATCATTCGATAAAGAATTAAATGCTTAGTTGAAGTAGTCAAAATCAGTTTTTTGTATTTCGTATTTGTTGCGAAATTTCGAAAAAACGGACAAAATCGGTAAAATTTTAAAAAAGGGGAGAGTGACCCGTTTTAGAATCATAACTCTGGAACGGATAGTTCGATTTTCAAAATTTTATCGTCATTCGATAAAGAATTAACTGCTTAGTCGCAGTAGTCAAAATCAGTTTTTTGTATTTCGTCTTCGTTGCGAAATTTCGAAAAAACGGAAAAAAAGAGAAAATTTTAAAAAAGGGGAGAGTGACCCGTTTTAGAATCATAACTCCGGAACGGATAACCCGAATTCGGAAATTTTTCCTTCGTTCGATAGAGAATTTATTGCTTAATCGCAGAAGTCAAAATCAAAATTTTCGGTTTCGTCTTCATGACGAAATTTCGAAAAAACGGACAAACTCGAAAAAATTAAAAAAGGGGTATTTCGACACGTTGATGAACCATAAATCCCGAACGGGTAGTCCGAATTTCACGAATTTTCCGTCATTCGATAGAGAATTAGATACTTAGTCGCATTAGTCGCATTAGTGTTTTTCGTGTTTCGAAATTTCGGAAAAACATGCTTCGCGCAATTTCAGAAATTTTTAATATAGCAAAGTTATGACTCGGGAGATCATTGTTTACCTCCAAAAATTTCATCCCAATCGAAATATTCAAAAAAAATTTAATTACATTTCCAAATTCATTTCCAACTATTCTACATCCCAAATAACTATAATTTTACCCAAAAAAATTTATACATATTAAAAATAAAAGCATTCATAATAAATCTCATAAAAAGTGAATAAATTTAAAAAATAAATGGTAATTTTATAAATAATGTGAAGAAATATTTTTTAAAAATAATAAAAAAATCTTACTGTAAACATTCCAAACTACCATAATGACTAATCTCTATAAATAAAAAAATATAGTAGCCAGGAAAGTGAACATAGCTTGAATTAGTGACCGGACTTGAGTGATCGTTCGATAATCGTTCGATAATAATACGGGTCTCAGATAAACGGCATAAACGGTATACGGTCTTTTCAAAATTAAATGGTTTGGCACAACCCTAATATCGAGTATGAAAAATATCGTCGATATTTTTCGATATTTTTTCCCGACGGGGGAAGTTGTACCAATGACGGGTAATAAATACGGTAGCGTAATAAATATGGTAGCTACGAAAGTGAACATAGTTTGAATATCAAACAAGTTAGTTATACATTGTATAAAATTTTAAATAAATAAAATAAATTTTAAAAAATAAATAAAATCTAAATAAAAAAGAAATTCTGACTTTTCTTAATTTAATAAGATGTGGTGTGGTGTTTTTTAGTGGTTAATTTGGTTTAGCTATTTACCGTATTTACTCGATTAATTCCCCCCGGTGAATTATATTTTCAACCCATCCCTGGCAGGGGGAATTATTCGTGAGAGGGGAATTAATCGAATAAATACGGTATATACATACAAACCAGAAATGTTGAACCCGAATTTTAAAACGAGGGACGAATGTAAACGGACATGGGAAATGAAGGAAAACTCCGCCTTAATTCTGGCGGGAATAAAAATATATCGCGTAGGGTTGCAGCTTTCGATTGGAGCCGACGTTCGGTGCATTTTTCAAGCTTGGTTTTTTCGATTCGGTTGGTTTTCGAGATTTTCGAGCTGAAAAGCCTCGGCTCGCGCGATCTTTCGAGTTTCGGGTCGAGCGAGCTGGCAACCCTAATTGCGAGCTATTATTCCAGAGGTAATGGGTTGACCCAAAAAGAATGAGCCCTTTGATATGATCTTAGATTGATATTGTACACTGGGAATTAATTCCTAGGGGCACTGGACTTAATGGAGATCTCTATCGAGCAATCCTGTACCGCGTTCAAGTTGCCATTGGTGGTTTCACAGTTCAGGGACGATGTCAAGGCCAGGTCGTTTTCCATCAGGACAACGCGCCTCCACAACCGTGCATATGTAACTCGTGCCCACATTACTGAAACAATCGGATGGGAAATTCTAACACACCCGCCTTACTCACCGGACATTGCGCCATCTAATTATCACTTATTCCGACCTATGAAAAATCCTTTACGTGAAATTCGGTTCTAAAATGATACGCATATCAAAAATAAAGTAACTGATTTTCTAGAGGCAAAATCAGCTACAATTTTTTATCAAAGAGGAATTCAAAAGCTACCCAGAAAATGGCAAGAAGTAATAGATAATGATGGGCAATAAATCGTTTCTTGATTGTTTTTTGTTTTTTTGTTATAGTGAATTATTTGCATTATCCATAAAGGGCTCATTCTTTTTGGGTCAACCCATTATTATTAAATTTTACATATCTCAATATAGTTGGGATGTTAAATAAGGTTATTTTTCGATAATCATAAATCGAGAAAATTTCGAAAACAACGTAATTGAAAATAATTTTAAAAATCTTCGGAATCGAAGGTCGAAAGAAGATCCGATATCCAAACCGAAATTTAATGATATCCGACATTATTCAGATATGGATCCGGAACCTTGGTGGAAAAGAAAAAAGGGTGCGGCTAAAAACCATATACCGTATTTCCTCTATTAGAATGGCCCCCTCTAATAGAGTGCCCCTCTGGAGGATGATTGAAAAATAGATTGGCCGGTCATTCTATTAGAGGAAATACGGTATGTTCCAAAAATATAATAACATAATTGATAGAAAATATCAAATAATCTACAAGTGAATAGAAAATTTAAAAACTACAGTTAAAAAAATTAAAAATAAAGCATCAAAATAAATTATCCAACAATAATGCAGGGTAAGCTGTTGACAAACACGTTCCCTTGTCACAATTTTTTTTGCAACTTGTAACAACCATTTTGGTATTTAGCAACTCAAACTGGCAGGCTTCATAGCCAGGATGGAGAATAGAGCATACAGTAAATAGAGTAAAGTCAAAGGCTGTAAATATTTAATTAAAATTAGAAAATAATTGTAATTATTAGAAGTAAATCTTCCAAAAATATATGAAAAATCTCTAATTTTAGATTAGAAGAATTTTTGAATATTATTTTAATTATCAAAATTTAAAAATTAATTTAATATAAAAAAATCAAAGTCAAATTATAAACATTTTTTCCAGAATTTTAAAAATTTCAAGAGATTTACCAGGTGAAGTTCGAAAGAAGAATCCGCCGATACGCTTTAAATATCCCTTCCATTCATACTGGAATGCGCCGAGAATATTATTATTTTGATGCTCAAAATATCCATAGTAATTAATTTCTCCCGCTTTTTCTTGTAAATAATAACGCAACCAATTATGATGTCCATAAACACCACTTCCATCTTTCCACTCACCGCTAAACACATGTTCAAAACCTTTAAAAATTAAATGTTTGATCTTATAATGAGAGTAAAAATGATAAGGTTATAAGTAGGGTTGTCCAAGTGCACGGAAAATACCAAATATGCTCATATATGCACCAAAAAAGCCATAATATGCACTGAAATATGCAAAATTTTGCCTAAATATGCACTGAAATATGCAGAAAAAATAGTCAAAATGTGCCGAAATATGCAAAAATATGCATTAAGAACCGCGTCCTAAGGTGATAGGACCAATATAAAAACACCACTTGAATTTGCAAGTTTTGGACAACCCTAGTTAAAATTAAAAAAATTTTTTTTTCTAAATTTCAAAATTTTAAATTAAAGTCGACTCCTTTAAATCCATTTTGTTATTTAATGTTATTAACACAAATTTATAGAATTGAATTAATTAAAAAATCCCAAATGAAAATTAAACTTTTCACCTGAACTTCCCAAAGGTTCAGAATCCACATCTTGTTCACACCGGGAATATGTACCAAACCAAAAATCAAACATTCGTTTACGGAACTCATCAAATGTTTTTTTAGTTTTTTCTAAAAATTTATCAAAATAATTTTATACAAATTTTATAGCTGACTATTTTTTTGAAGAAATTCATAACCCAATTTAAATACTTCACTTTCAGTAATTAATTTCCAAATTTTAGCAAATTTGCTTCTCCTTCGTTTGTTCATATTAGGTTCTTGTTCACACACTTGTTCGTAAAAATTATTTTCTTTGTACATTTTTAGAAAAGCAGCGTATATAGGCTTTTGGAATATAGTAGATTCATCAACATAAGAGAATAAACTTAAATAGGTGTTTTATTAATGTTTGTAAAACGCTGTTAAAGTATGTGTTTCTAGTAAAAACTAGAGTTGGCCGGTATCGGGATTTAGAGAAAAACCAGTGATCGGGATTTAGGATCGGGATTTCGCAATCCCGATCTCGGTTCCGATCCCGAATCGGGATTAAAAAATCGGGATCGGTATTTACTAAAAATTATTTTTAAAAACTTACAAATTTTTATTTTCTTTTTATTTTCCTCCCGTGCGACTCAATATTTATAAAATTTTCAGCTGCAGAGCTGAAATATTGAGTTTAAGTCTCAACAGCACATGATTTACTTCCCCGTTCAGTGGAGTAAGGAGGGATATAGTACTTTCTGAGGTTGCGGGGAGGGATAAATTGGATTGGGCTTCTTCATTTTTCAGCGCCGCAGAAAAGGATGTCATGTAGCCAAATATCTTCCCTTTTCTGCGCCGCAGGCGAAATTTTGAAAATTTTGGAAGGCCAATAAGCTAGATTTCTCCCATTTTCTGCGCCGCAGGCGAAAATTTTTCTTAGCTTCAAGCCTCCCCTCTTCTGTTAACTTTATTTCACAGACTTCTAGTCAGTTTATAAAATCGGGATTTGCATCGGGATCTGATGCACATCCCGATCCCGATCCCGGCTCGGGATCGGGATCATCCAAAACGGGATCGGGATTCACCTTTCGATCTCGGGATCTGAAAATCGGGATTCAAAAAACCCGGGATAATCACGCCCGATCCCGACCGGGATCCCGATCCCGGCCAACTCTAGTAAAAACCACAGTTTTGTAGGCAGTTGTGTTGAGGGTCCTTAAGAGCGTGTGCCATGGCGAAAATGCTTGTAAACAGCATTTTGGTATTGAATCTTGACTCAAGAATCTTGGGTTTTAGGTCCAGTCTTGGGGTAACGTCTTGGTATTTTTACTTAAATAAACTTACGGATAACTCGAAATGTCCTCAATTTGGTTTTTCCCAAGGTTTCCTTGCCAATTAAGTCTAATAGCTTAATAAATTAAAATTTCCGAAAAAAAATGTTTAGATAATATACCAGATTCGTCAATTCTATCAACATCATTTTCCCAAAGTTGGTCAACTAATTTTTGAAAAGCTGGATCAGATTTTGGCTTTGGTCTTTCCCTTTTCATAATTTTGGTATAATAAATTATCTGTTATTATTAAAATTATAAAAATAAAAATTTAGTTTTATTACATTTAAATGTCCTGATTTCTTTGACATTTTAATTCCCATATCAAAAAGATATCCGCCATCAATTGGAGCTGAACAGTGCTAAATAGATAATCTTGCATTATTATTATTGGACATTAATTTAAACAAAGAATTTCAATTAAGGTTAAACATGGTTTAATTGAGCCTAAGTGATCTATTTTTCTCAATACACAAAGTGAAGCTCCATTTCAGTATTTAAAGAAATAAGCATGTAATTCAACAGGGATTTGTTTATAAAACTAAGGTATTTATGTTTAGTGTTAGATATTGACATATTAAAGTTTTTAAATTTTGGATGATAATCTTATGGAGTTTTAAACAAACTCCCAAAGTGAAAATTCAAAACTATAGCAAGATTATGTATGAATATAAATAAAACATTATACTAACTTATAAACTTCTAAAAATTTTATGTGATTTATTTATTTAATTTTTGCATATTAAGTAAAAAGTCACCAATACAATTGTGTTTTTAATACTTATTAAAACTTATTATAAAATTCGACAGAATCCTACATATATTTAAACACGTTCTTAAACGTTTAATTCAGGTTCTCACTTTAATAGGTTCTTACTTAATTAAACTCTTTACTATGATTATTGAATTTAAAGCAAAGATTATAGAATTTAAAGCAATACAACCTTCCATTTCTCCATTTCCTTATATGATAATGCACAAAATGAGAAGACGGCAATTTCAAATTCCAAACTAGTTCCAATTATAATCCTTCTCTTTCTCAACTTTTCATTTTCTATAAATTCAACTTGCATGTCTTTCATTCTTACCTTTAATTTTAAAAATTAAGTTAAAATTTGACTTATTTTTTGAGATATAATCCAATTAAGTATGGTCCTTTCAGTAATACCGTAAGTCGATTTATAAGTCGATTATCCGAAAAATTTGGGGGTATCGAGGTTTTTTGGAACGGACTTTATCATTATTTCTATTTGTAATAGGTTACCGTATTTTCATAAAATCTTTTTGTGAAAAGAGAGCTCTACTCCCCAGAGTTATTGCAAAATGACAAACCATTAGTTCTAGCTTAGCTCTTTAAGGTTGAGTTAAGTTTAAGTATGCTTATAAATTTAAGACTCATTGCCCAATATAAATTTCTGTTAGAAGCAATTTCAAATTCCAAACTAGTTCAATTTATATTTCAATTCTACATATATAGGGCAGGATATATAGGGAGCTCGAAAAAAGCCAAACTAGAAAAAATCATACAAACTTCAGCTCGAAAAAGAAACCCTAATCTCAATAACCAGAATAACCGCTAGAAGTGTATCCTTTTTCGCTCTCAATTACTATCACTCCCCCACACTTATACACATGCTTCTCAAAATTTATTTTTAAATTATACAGTGTTGTTTTTAAACTCCAAAGAATGAATATTCATCTGAGATTGTTCACGTATAAAAGAATGCCAGATTCCTTTCCCTTGTGTGAATTGGCAAAATAGAGAGTAGAATTCTTAAATTATTTTAATATTATAATAATTAAAATTTTTTCAGTTGTTTAGTTGGGTTCATAGCTAAATTTTTATTATATTTTAATGCCTTCTAAAACAACAATCTGTGCTTGAACCTTGTATGAAATTTAGTTTTAAGTGTATAAAGAAAGAAATTTTAGTACTTTACACAAGAACCATTCTCGGTCATTAATTATATGACTCTTTTCCGTTTGAAAAAAGTGTATCTTGACTTGCAATCTGCTTCATTAAGTGTCCTAACTCATTTCATTTTTAAAAAGTTTTAATTTTTCGTGCTGTAGGGCTTGAGTCTTAGTTTATTTTTGGCCATATCACGAATCGATTCTCTGTCCAAACAAGATTCCATTCCGCTTTTACTCATCGAACCCAATGGATTGTGGTATACTCGGAAGTTGACCATGTTCACGTTCTCGGGTGTGTTTACTATTCAAGGTTAGCCACTATTTCATTCAAGGTTAGCCACTATTTCAACAGCCATATATACTTACTTAAACATGTTAAAAAATTTTCCCAGAAAATTTCATACCGGAATTTCTTAGTTTCTTGGATCTTGCTTTTTTGAATCTGTGAGGAGTTGAAATTTTGTGAACTCTAGATCTTTCGGAAAAGGGTTCAATAATGGAAATGGGCTTATAAGCCCTGAAAGAGAATTGTTTGGGCTATAAAATGAGTATAAAAATATAAAAATAGATAAAAAGTAATGACGAAAGTGGACGGTTACTTTTTTATCACCCTCCCTGTATATAAGTAAAGTGTGATAATTTAAAAAATTATTTTTAATAAGCTAACGCGGTTCTTCTTCAGAAAATAAAAGTTGAAAAACTTTTTCAACAAAATTATTTTTTTTCTTATTTTGGTAATATAATTTTCCAGCTTTTTGAAATATTAAACTTCCATTTAATATTTGAAGAAAATCAGTTCTAAGGCCAATATTATCGAAATTATCCTTCAAACAAGAAAACGATTTTTAAATTTTTTAATAAAAAACTAACGCAAAGTTTGTCATATGCATTGTTTAAAAAATTGTTAGTAAAAATGTTAGAAGGATGAGTTAATTGGCTATAAAATAATATTTATTAGATTCGTATAAGCGAAAGTCCTAAACTCCAGGGTTGGACCAAAAAGTCGTTAGTTCTCCAAAAAATAGTAACATTACTAATTACTTTTACATACGGTTGTGTTGTGTATGGGTGTAAGCCCTAAGTAGAATAGTATAAAAGCTAGCCAAGAGTTAGTTCTGCCCCTTCACTCTTATCCTATCAATCCCAATAAACATCTTCATTGTATTTTCTTCATGATAAAACTTTCTGTTGTGTACGTGGAGTCACAACAGAATTGGCGCGGTCTATCAACGAACCAGTTTCGACAACAGCTGCGGAAGTCAACTGTCGTCGACAACAACAACGAAAAGTCTGTACGCCGACAAACGATCGACAACAGCAACAAAGAAAGTCTGTACGCCGACAAACGATCGACAACAGCAACAAGAAGTCTGTACGCCGACAAACGATCGACAACAGCAACAGGAAGGAGCAGTCGACAAAAGATCGACTATAAAAAAAAAGTGAGTGTTAGTAAAAGTATAAGTGAATAAAGTTCCAAAAAGTCTAGTGTTAGTGTAAAATTTTGTCATTCAGATAAAATGAACAAATTGGATTTGCAACGTATTCTCGACGCACAACAGGAAAAATTCGAAGAGATGCTTGCGCGAGTGCTCAAAAAACAGGCCGGAAATGGACCAGAAGAAATCGAAACTTCAATCTATTGTAAGTTGAGTAGCCTGATGAGTGAATTTAGTGTAGACATCCCACGGGATATTACTTTCGATAGTTGGTTCAGTAAGAATAAATCTTACTTTGAGGAGGAGGGGAAAGCCCTGCCGGAATCCTCGAAAGTTCGATTGCTATTAAGTAAGTTGGGTAGTGAAGAGTATGCCCGTATCGAAAGGAAAATGTTGCCAACTAAGCTTAGTGAAATGAAATTTTGGGACTTAGTTAGTGAATTGAAAAAAGAGTTTGGGGACCCTAAATCTCAGTTAGTTAAGAGATATGAGGCATTAAATCTGAAATGCCAGGGTCTTGAAGATGTGATTGAGTTTGGGAGTAGGGTTAATGCCCAATGTGAAAAAGCCCAAATGGCATTGAGTATTGAGGAAATTAAAATCCTGATATATATTTCAGGTTTGCCAAGTGAAGAACAGTCATTGCGTCAATTGGCTATGCGCTTTGTGGAAAACAAAAAGAAGCAAGCACTGCCAGTGAGTCTCAAAGAAGTAATTGAGGAGTGTCGATTGCATTTGGCCAACAAAGCGGAAGCAGTGTTGATTGCTGAAAAACCAACAGTGATTAAAGAACATGCTCTAAAAGTGAACTTGGTGAAAGCTGAAAACGAACAGCCACCTAAAGAAGTGAAAGAAAAAGAAGAAAAGTGGAAACCAGAACGACAGTGGATGCATAAACAAGTACAGTGCGAGTTCTGTGGCAAAAAGGGTCACGTGAAACAAGACTGTTGGCATTACAAAAGTAAGTATAAAATTCCTAAAGTGAATTATCCTAAAAAAGATAATTATCCAACAAGTCCATATTGTGGAGTTGGAGAAATTTGTGATCCGAAAGACAACTTCAAAGTTCAAGAGTGGATAAAAAAGACAGTGAAAGTAAATGGATATCAGCTTGAAATGATCGTGGATAGTGGATCTCAAATAAATGCAGTGACGCCGGAAGTTTGGGAAGACATTGGATCCCCAAAGTTAGAGCCAGTGAGTTACAAAGGAAAAGGCTTCGGCGATAAAGACTTCGAAATCGAAGGTAAATGGAAGTGCATTCTGGAAATTGGAGATAAAGATTTGATAGTCGAAATGCACGTAGTGAAAGGAAGTAAAAATCTTATTGGATTGCCAGTTCTGCATAAGATCAGTGAAGAAGAAAAAGTCAAAAGTTCAGTGAAGAAGAAGAGTAAAGTACACCAAAGATCAGTGCAAAAAAGAAATGCCTTTCCAATCGGAACTAAAGTGATTATCAAAAACACCAACAACCGTACTGGAAAAATTGAATGGTTGAAAGGTGAAGTGCTTCGAAAAACATTCAAGGCATGGAAAGTGAAAGTGCCTATTCTAAAGAGTATAGTGACACGTACATACAAAGAAATTCGAAAAGATGTGTACAGTGATAATAAGAAGAAGCTGAATGAGGATCTGAAAAACTTAGAACTCAATGAAGCTATCAATGAAAGTATTAGTGAGAGTGCCATTAGTAGTAGCTGCAGCAACAAGGATGCATACAATGGGACCAAAGCTAAGATGAAACAAATCGAGGACAAAGATGAAGACGACAAAATGCAATCATAGATGAGCCAAAAATATAGATGAGCCAAAAATATAGATGAGCCAAAAAATATACAGGGTGCGGCAAATTTAGCGCCGACTTTATTTTTTGAATAACTTTCTTCAAACTCAATGAAAATTGATAATTCTTTTTTTATTTGATTCCCAACACTCTAGCAAACTTTTTGATACAAAAATATTCTCTAAATTTTATAAATTAATTTGAGAATTTTTTCTTAAAGTTTTGACAAAAATTTCTGAACCAAAAGTCTTCTGATTTAAAAACCGCGTGTCTGATATTAAGTATGTTTATATCATTCGAATAAGCTCTTTTGTCTGATTCGAATGACGTAAGAACTAGGCGATTATCTTGTTCTTGGGCTGAGATATGGGCCTTTAAATGATAAATTTGGAACTTGATGTTAAATTTGACTTTTTTAGGTGAAATTTTCAAAAATCTAATTATAGACTATTTCGATGCTCCTCGTCGAGACGAGTCGATTGGTACCAAAATTAGTAAGATTGGATGACTTTGAACGAAGCTATGGTAAAGTAAACTTTGGCATAAAAATATATTTTTTGATGCGACTTATAGACTATTTCGGGCATATCTTTATTATCTGTAAACCAAATTTCTAATATTCGGTACCAAAAAGTTTGCTAGAGTGTTGGGAATCAAATAAAAAAAGAATTATCAATTTTCATTGAGTTTGAAGAAAGTTATTAAAAAAATAAAGTCGGCGCTAAATTTGCCGCACCCTGTAGATAAATATATAAATAAATATAATAATTGTTTGTATTTTGTTTGTAATGTATATTTTCTTTGTTCCTATTGCCCCATTTCCCAAAATATTTGTATGTATATTTTATTTGTTGTTGTTGGCTAGCGAAAGTGTAATTATATTGTAAAGCTTCGGCTTTAAGTAAACCCGAACCTTTTTTTCAAAGGGGGGAGGTGTTGTGTATGGGTGTAAGCCCTAAGTAGAATAGTATAAAAGCTAGCCAAGAGTTAGTTCTGCCCCTTCACTCTTATCCCATCAACCCCAATCAACATCTTCATTGTATTTTCTTCGTGATAAAACTTTCTGTTGTGTACGTGGAGTCACAACAGGTTGTTTAATTCGGTTTCAGCTAACCGAAGAATCTTCAAGAACCGACAAGCTTACCCATAGATTTGTTTCATTAATTAGGTGTGCCTCTCCTAACGCCAAAAATTTAAAGAAAAGAATGAAAAATACGGATATTAGGTATTTACGGACATGGTGCTAGGCAACTGGACATTTACCAAATCCAGAGCTTCGTGCATGGTTTTGTGAGAGCGTCTCGCGTAAAAAAAAAACTCAGCCAAAAATTGATACACATCTTGTTAGTTATTCACTAAAAGGTGCGTATATAAATTTTCAGAAAATTTGGATCACTGGAAGTCAAAAAATCCCGAAAAAATGGGTGGACTTATACTTATGTGGAGCAGTGTATATATTTTAAAAGTTAAGAGTTTTTTTCATAAATGTTAAAAACCTCATTCCATTTTCAAAACTTTTTATTTCATAACTTCCTCCAAAGTCTGCTCTGTTTGGTTCGTCCAATCTAAATAAAATTTTAAATGGTGATGGGTATATTTTATGATATGCCACAACATTAATTGAACACAAAATAAAATAAATTAAGATTTTCATCTAAATATAAATAAAGAAAATTTTAAGGAAATTTTAATTTCATAGCGAGAATGGTTAGCCGACTTTTGCGGACCCGCACTTGCGGACCGACATTTGCGGATTCGCAATTGCGGACCGACACTTGCGGACCCGCACTTGCGGACCGACACTTACGGACCGACTTTTGCGGACCGACACTTGCGGACCGACATTTGCGGACCCGAAATGAATTTTAAAAAAATTAATGTTGAAGACCGGGTAATGGGGCAGAATTCAAAATTAAGGAGGTAAAAACTGCTTAAAGCGAGTTGGAAGGATTAAGGTGATCTGAAGGAATTGAGTTTGCTTTTAAGTAATATCAGTGATTTATAGGGATATTGGATTAGAGATTTGGAGGGATTGATGGGTCCAACTGTGGCATTTTGGCGCCGTATTCAAAAATTTAAGAATTTTGAAAGCCATGAAGCTAGGTAGGGAAGAGTAGGGAAGATCTGTATTTTAGGGGAAGATTTGTATTTTTACTAAAAAAGCTCTAATTGTTTTTTATGTTTAATAATTTTTAAGCATAAATCATCAATTGTAAGATTAAAATTTAAATCTTTAAAGGGGATTAATGGGTCCAACTGTGGCATTTTGGCGCCATATTATTTTTGTAAGGAAAAAAATAATACAGACCTCTGAATTTCTATTCGAACCAAAATATTAATACTTGTTTGGAACGGAATTTTTCGGGTCGGGGATAAACGGAATCATTTAGAAAAAGGGACTCGCTCAACTTTAATTTTCATTTTTAAATGAATTTTAAAATTTTTTGTAGTACATACATATTTTTAAAATTTTTTATCACCTATTTTATTTTTTATTTAATTTCGGGTCCGCAAATGTCGGGTCCGGAAGTGTCGGTCCGCATATGTCGGTCCGCAAGAGTCGGTCCGCAAAAGTCGGTCCGCAAGTGCGAATCCGCAAAAGTCGGTCCGCATGTGTCGGTCCGCAAGTGCGGGTCCGCAAATGTCGTTTAGCCGCGAGAATTGCTAAAAATTCTATTAATAATCACAAAAAATGACTGAGACCATACATCGCCATTTTTTGGATGTCGATTTGCGGTTGTTTACTTTTCATAAACTTAAATATTATCTTATTTTACAAAAAAACTCTTGACAAATTAAAAAATGGAGCGTTCCACATAACTGCTAACACTACCTATACATAATTGTAAAATTTAGTACGAACTCGTTCTTGAATAACATCTCGTCACGAACAGAATCTCTATGTTTCCCGCAATTATAGAAAAAATTTGTTAGTTATTGGAATCCCAATTATATAAAAATTATTCCTCTTCTTATGTTAATCTTGATTTATTAATCTTTAGGATAATCGAGTTTATTTGAGTAAGTAGAAGACATTGCAGCGCTTTTTAGAAGGGGGGGGAGGGGTGTTGGGGTCAGGGCTGCACGCAATTGCTAATTGCGATTTTTTGAAAGTAAGAAGTTTCTAAGCCCTTACTTTTATTTAAATTACTTAAATTTTTAGACTTTTTTGAATTAAAATAATTTTTATAAGGAGAAAATTTTTTTTAAATTTTTAAATGGCTTTGATAGTCAATAATTTATAATACAAGAGCTTCTTAAAATCCCTCGCATTCGAAGTCCCTTACCTTTTGCCTCTCTTCCCTCCCATAATTGGGCATTTAGCTTTCATGTCAGTTACACGTATTTAACTATTAATATGTCTTTTTTTAATCGCTCTTTTCAATTCTCGTTAGGGCAAAATTAAAGGCGAGAGACTTTGACTATTGATTGAAGGATAAAAATTAAATATTAAAATTTATTTTTTAATTATATAAATTAAAAATTAATTTTAAAACTTTAAAATTTAAATGTTATTGAAGATACAGATTACATATGATTTCGGCTTGGTAATCTTTACAAGATTTTAAATCTTTACCAGATTTAAAAACTAAAAATTTCGGCTAAAAATAATAATAATAATATTCCGGCCAAACATATTGCAACAATAAATGTAATGCAACACATGGTGGGAATTTAAAAATTTGAACTGCGATAATATAAAGTAAAACATAATCTATTAATATTCCTAGAGAAATTTAAATATTGTCAATTAAGTCAGAAGTGGCTGGAGAAGAAAATCCAGCATTATTTTGCAGATCTATTGCAGATTCTAAAAAATTTTGTATATTTTGCTTGCCTATTTTTCCTTTCTTTCGGATTTTGGTGCCATTTTGGCAGTTTTTAGCGCCTATATAGGCGCCTATTTTTAACGCGCCTGGCTCTAATAATAAGCCTAGAAATATGAGAAATTATAGAGAAAGAATTGATTTTCCTTGGATTTTTGGATCTCTTGGTATTGAAGTGAAGAATGGAAATCAAACCATCAAGCAGGGTAGGAATTATGAGAAAAGGGAAAACTTTTTATTTTGTCTAGTTGGGAAGCGCGATTTTTTATGTCCACAGAAGGGATAAAGCTACACTTCATCAAATTATAGAACGTCATATTGCTAAAGAAACTGAAATTCATAGCGATGGTTGTCCTTTGAGATTTCTCAACTTGTCTTTTATTAATTATTATGTCGGATAGTTTTAATGACTCTTTTAATTTTCAACCGAGCCCGTACAATAAATTCAAGTTTTGGGTTATTTAACCCGCAACCCGTGGTTGTTTAACCGGACATTAAAAAATTTATTATCTAAAATGGATGATATAATGAAAATAGCACCTCTCTGAAAAACAAATACAAATGAAGCTTGCATTATTCATTCATATTTAAATTATAAATAAATGAAACAAATGTATAAAAAATATAAATATAAAAACAAATAAATAGCTAAATTAAAAAATGTTACATTAAAATATCGACAAATAAAGGAAAGAAATTAATTTTATATTTTGATCCCAAATCAGATCATCCACTTGTTCATTTAAAATTTACATCCTCATACGAAATTCAAAGATCATCCAAAAAACTTAAATCGTCGAAATAATTCAGATCATCCAAATCTTGTTGACTAAGATGGACATCTTCCAAATTTCCCTGTTCATAAGAGAAAGTCGGCTCAATTCCTTTCATTTCACAATTATTAGTCTGAAAATTAACTAATGAAGTTCCTTCTTGGTTTTCAACTTGTATTGAATAATTTTTTTGTAAAATTTCTTTCTCCTTTTTCTTTTTAGATTGTATTTTCTTTCATATTCGTTTATCTTTTGTCTATTCCTTTTTTTATATTCCCGTTTATTTGCTTTAATCTTTTCCCAATTATTCTTATTATACTCTCGGCTATATTCTTTTAACCTTTCCTTATTCTTCTCATAATATTGTTTCTTCTTTTCCTTATTTAATTTATACCAATTTCGATAAGATTCTCTCCTTTTTAACTTTTTTTCTTTTTCATTATTTCCAATGTTTTCTATTTCTGTAATTTTAGTTTTTGGTTTTAATTTTGATTTATACTTACCAGAGATGGGTCGTAACAGTCCGAGGTGTCGGAAATCGGAAGAGCCGTAAATCGGAACTGGCTCAATCAGAACTCGGAAATCGCAAATCAAAATTTTTTCGGAAATCGGAAGGAAAATAACGTCGGAAATCGCAAGGAAATAGGAATTGCGATTTCGAACCACCTCTGATACTTACGGATTCGAGTAACGATAGCTGATTCTTCTCCATCATTTAATATTTTATCTGAATCCTTAGAAGTCTCTTCAACTTTAATTAATTCGTTTTTTGTTTTATTATTTTTAACAGAATTAATTAAACTCCATAATATCGAATTGAAAATTAAAAAGATTAAAAGACTAATAAGTTTCATTCTAAATTAATTTTAAAAATTATTTTAATAAATTTTTATTAATTGTTAAATAATAAAGTTAATTTAAAATGAATATAGGAAAACAACCGGTGTATTTTGACAATATACTATTTTGTAATAAATGTACTTTTCATGATTATATGTATGTGAAAGGTCAATATTGCTAAATATTGTGTAAACATGTTTATTAAAGCCGACAAATTATGAAATCTCAAAGATGTTATGTCAAAAAATTTGTCAAAATGTCAAATGTCAAAAAATTAAATACCGTAAATGCTCTAATTAAACCATTGAAAGATAGACGTCCAGTCTTTAATTAGAGCATTTAGTACGTTATACAGACAAATTATTTACTTATTTCTCTCTTTAACTTATGAAGTAAGGTTGTCGGATACGGATAATCGAAGATTTCTAACTATCCGACAACCTTTTAAATAATTTTTTAATCATTATAACTAACAAAAAAAAAGAAAATATTCTTGAAATAGAACAGGAAAATTCTTTTCTAAGTTTTTCTAAGCTGGTAATTATTGTAAAATAATTAAATAAATAATTTAATAAATTAAATGTGTAAAAAGGTTTTTAGACTTCATGTCAAGAAAAATGAAAAATATTTATTTTTTGTTCAATTATTTTATTGCAATTTAATGTCGCTTATTCTCATCTACATTTGGTGTCTTCTTAACAATCTTTTTCTTATTCATCCCCAAGTTTCTCATTCAGATCAAATGGATAAATTTTATCATTTAAATTTATTTTATTTTCTGTCATTTTATTTGGATTTTCAGCCACAATTTGATTTTGTCCATCCACAGAAGTTCCTAATTCGCCTTCTTTCTCCA
This sequence comes from Meloidogyne arenaria, assembly GCA_036172955.1. Taxonomy (NCBI): domain Eukaryota; kingdom Metazoa; phylum Nematoda; class Chromadorea; order Rhabditida; family Meloidogynidae; genus Meloidogyne; species Meloidogyne arenaria. The sequence continues at coordinate 1,155,264 of JARQAB010000003.1, forward strand.
CTCGAAGAAGATTTTCTTCTTCAATCTGAAAGTTTTCTTCACAAACAACTGGCAATTTACCTTTATTTCCAAAATTGTTTTTCGTTGGATTAACAAATGAAGTTCCTTCACCGATATTAGATTGAACGTTTTTCAAGTCCAAACTCTTATTTTTCAAAATTTCTTTTTCATTTTTCTTTTTTTGTCGGTATTTTCTCATATCCTCTTTCCTCTTTTCTTTATTAATATTGTAGTATTTTTGATCGTATTCTCTTTTATATTCTTTATATTTTACAAAATTCCGTTGATAATTACGTTGTTGTTCTTGCATTTTATTTTTATGTTTCTGGTAGTAATTCTTCATATATTTATTCTTCTTTAACCTTTTTTCTTCTTCATTAATTCCAATTTTGTGCTTTTTTGAAAGATTAGATGTTGGATTTACTGTTGCATTATTTTGAATTTGTGGATTAACCGTTGCATGGTCAATCCCTTCATTTAACTCGTTTTGATTTTTATTATTTTTAACAGAATTAATTAAACTCCATAATATCGAATTGAAAATTAAAAAGAATAAAAGACTAATAATTCTCATTCTAAGTTAATTTTAAAAATTATTAAAGGAGAATAATAAATTTAATTTTAAATTTTAACTTAAAAAGAAAATTTGAATTAATTTAATTGGAATGATGTAATTGTTTTTAAAGAATTTATTCTGCCTGTTTACTCTAATTATTAAATTAAAATGAAAAATAATTAACAAATATGTACTTAATTCTTAAATAATATTTTCATATTCCCATATTTCTAAGGATTTAAAAAAGAATTATGTAATAGTTTACACAGTCCGTTTCGAAACAGCTCTGGTTGTCCTTTGAGATTTCTCAACTTGTCTTTCATTAATTATTATGTCGGCTAGAGCCTTAACAACCCTCTTAATTTTCAACCTGTACAAGAAGAGGAAGAAGATGAGGATGATTATTGGATTAAATGGGATCTGGAAACAATGGAAGAAGTTAAAGACGATAAATTAAAGAAAGATTAATTAACGATTACTGTATTTTAAAAACTAATTTATTGTTAAATTCTCATTTAATTTTAATTACTAGATTCTACTATATATTTTTAAATATTAGCTTGAGAGTCTGTTACTTGTAGAGCAGAAATAATAGAACAATTTCTTAACTTTTTGTCTATAATGAAAACAATTATGAAGATGTACTATTTTTGCACTTTTGACTTTATTATTTAATTTCCAAATAAACCCATATAAATATTTACTCAATAACCTTCAAGTTTTTTTTAAAATTTTATAAATAAAATTATTCTTGCAAATTTAATTATTTAATAGATACATTAAATTTCAAAATTTATCACACTGACAGTTAATTGCAAGCGGTGCACAACTATATAATTTGGACATTTAAACTTTTGGCTTCCCAAAAGCAGCTCCCCAAGCTTCAATCCTGCATTCATTACTTCCTTGAGCAATCATAAATACTCCATTCATTCCCCAGTCTTTTCCCCATGAATTAATTGCAAGCCAAAATGGTTGGACTTTTCCTGAACATGTTTGAGTTCCCCAACCAATTAAACGAATTGCATGACCGCCGGGGTTTTTGTCAGTAGTTCTCTTAAATTTGAATTAAATAGTAAATATTAATTATAACATATTAAAGAAATAATGACAATTCTTTTTTAGTTTTGAATTATTAGTCTCATTTTTATATAAACTGATAAAAATAGCAAATTCCGGAAGGCCGCCAGGCCAAATTTCTTCCAAAAAGTCAATTCTTAGTGGTTGAATTTTTTTTAATTTTCAATTCCTTGGCGAGGTTCCAAGACCGAGGACCGGCCGAACCTCGACCCCGCGTTGCCCTACTTTTAAGACTATCCTATTTAGACAATTTAAAAAATTATAGGCTTTATATTACCTTATAAACTCCATCACCATAATGATAGAAATCATCATATGTATCCATACAGCCCGTAATTGGACCGTTTGCCTTAATTTCGGCCTTCATTGCTTTGACAGCTTCTGAAACTTCCATATCGCCTGGAATAATACCTGTTGATATCGCTAAAATATTTAGAGTTAACAGTGAATTAATATAATTATTCACCAAATTTTTTATCATTATTATATTGAATTGGCCATTTAGAATTAGTACATTTCGAGACACATTTAGGTGTAGGAAGTGGACCATCAGTTTCTGGATTGATTGAGTAGGGCTTACATCCGGTTTTTTGTTCAAAATTTGATCCAGAGACAACACCATAATTTTTCATGTATTGCCATGCATTTACACACCTAAATTTATTTTCGAAAATAAATAAAATTCATGCAACTAGCCCGCTAGTCGGTGATGTACAACTGAGTATTTCATCATCTGATGATTGATTATCATGATCAGAGACTGGCGTTTTCAAGCCTTTCTTAGCTCTCTCAATACAGTAGCGATCAGTGAACACTGATGAACTTGCAACCGCCCAACAATCCCCACATTGGCCTTGTTCTCTAATAATGTTAATTATATCTGCACACTGTGGCCATTGTTTTCTTGAATCAAATTCGATATTATAAGTACAGGAAGGATTCGAACGCTTTGTTCTTATTTTGCTGTTTGTTTTAAAATCTGGACTAGATGCAGGAGTTTTGGGTGATTTTGAGTTTACTCCACACAATAATTTTCTAGAATCTGCTGTCATATTTGCAAATTTTTCGTTGATTTTTGCCTAAATAAAATACCGTATTATCTCTAATAGAATGGCCGGCCATTCTATTTTTCAATCACCCTCTAGGGGGCCATTCTATTAGAGATAATACGGTAAATAGGTAATAAATAAATAGGCCTTATACAAAAAGAATGGTCGAATCGTGTGTCGGGATCCCGATACCGGTCAACTCTAGTTAGTTTATTTTTGTATTTGTTATACTTAAACTGAGAGATTATAAAACATTTTTTTAATTATAAAAAGTTAAACTAATTTGTAGGGAAAAAAATGACCCTACTGAGCATATAATCATTAAACATGCTCAGTATGGTTTGAATAGGGTTGAAATATTCATAAATTACCTTCCAAGTAAAATCGAGTAAATTAAATGATTCAACGAAAGATTCAAGATCTTTATCGATATCAAAGTCAAAATCAAAATTTCCTTCCAATATATCAAATTCATCCAATTGGAAAGTGTTATGCATGAGAGAAGACAACACAACGGTGATAAACCAAAGAAAATTCTGAAACAATTTAAATAAATTATAACTGATAATTATGTAATTAAAATGAAGTTTCTGTATCAAATTCATAAAGAAAATAAAAATATATTTAAGTACTCCCTGGGGAGAATAATACAAGATAACGCTATGGGCTGAAAATAGTTTTATCTTCTATATACTCCAGAAAATTCAGAAAAATTCTTAATTTGCAATTTAAAGGCGGAATTGAATTATTTTATTGTTAAACAAACATTTTATAAGATCTTTTGGTAATCCTTAAGATCATTGGTCTCTAGAAAAAAATTATTAAAAAATGCTCCTTCGATATTTCTGGGCTTGCCAGTAGATAATCGAGTGTGCTGAGTCCGAATCTGAACTTAGAATTTGTTTATTTCGTATTCCGGACCCAAATTCGACCTAGTCGAATTAAGAGCAAAAATTCAAATTTTGATTTTTAGGGCTTATCGACTCAGCTTTTCTAGCTAAGTCGATTGGTATTGAAATTATCGTATTTCGAAGATATGGTGTCTTAAATGAAGGTATGGTGTCTAATCTGCATGCCGAAATCTATACAGAAGTGTACTTAATTGATCACAATTTTGTTTAAAATTGTCGAAACTTAATAATTTTAATACCATTTGACTCGGCTCGAAGAGACGAGTCAGAATAACTGTAAAACTTCAATTTAATTTTTACCCCGAATTCGACCCGGTCGAATTCGGGTCCGGGGTTCAAAATAAGTAAATTCTGAGCAAAGATTCGGACTCATGTCAGCACACTCGATTACCTACTGGCAAGCCTCAAAAATAGAAAAAGAGCATTTTTGATAATTTTTTTCTAGGGACCAATGATCTTAAGGATTACCGATCTTTTCGCCATCTTTAGTGCATATTTTGCTATTTGAATTTTTTTGGCATATATATGCGCATATTTTGGGAATATTTTGACACTCCCTAGCTATAACTATAGTAACGGATGAGGCTTGAGATCTTTCCTTATTAAAACAAAATAACTAACCATATTTCTAATATTTATTAAGCAAGGAATAATCTTAAAAATGTTGGAGGTTATAATTATTTAATTCTTACACTATATTTTCAAGCATATTTATTGGCAAAATTTATTTAAAGCTTAATGCATGTGGTTTCTATCATGCCTTTTAGAAATTCATAAAAAAGGTGATCAAATAATAAATACATACACGTTGCCAATAAATACCTTTTTTTATAAAAGAATAGTCATTCGTGGATTACCAGATGTATAGATTTGCGTCAGCGCCAAGGATTAATAGAAGAGTTATAATAATTTTTTTATTAATAAATTAATTTATCAAGCCAAAACTTTTTTTTTGTATAATAAAACATAAAAAATATTAAATTTAAATATTGGAAAAACCAAAAATTAACAAATTTAAAATGGCTAAATGAAAGTTTTAATTAAAATTAAAAGATAAAAATCTAAAAAATTTAAATACCGTATTTCCTCTAAAATAAGCCCCGGGGCTTTTTTTTCGATCGACCTCCAGAGGGGGCTTATTTTAGAGGGGGGGGCTTATTTTGGAGGGGGGGCTTATTTTTTTCGATGTGTAGATTTTTTGAAAATTAAAATTTTTTACCAAATTTTGAATAATATTTTTCTAGAATTTAATAGAATTCATCCCATACTAAGTCTCTTCACGAGAAATCCCCGTCCAAAAACTCATTGACTCAGTCAATTGATATTTCATCTTAGATATGCCTTTAGGTTGGAGATATGTCAAAAATTTCTTAGATTATTATCTCCCTTTTATATATCCCATTGAGTTTCTATAGTCTTTTACGATTAAAAAGGATTAGGAAAAGAGATTAACTCTTTATTAAATTAATTTTTTTAATAATTACAAAGGATTAACTCCCCATATTTGGGGAGTTCAAAGCATTAAAGTGAATATCTGAGGATTTTTATGTGACACGAGGGATGAAGTGGAATATCGCTCAGTATGGATTGAAATCCAGGAAGACAAGTGTATTTTAAAGTATCAAGGGGCTAATAAAATCCCCGGACATGCGTTCAAACCATTTAATCAAATAAACTCACTATTAATCCATTGAAATCCATCTTAATCACCAAAATCCCTCTTAATCCACTGAAATCCCTCTTAATCCTCATGATATCCACCATAATCTCCCTTAATCATCACTATCACTATATACCCATCTCATTAAACCTACAAATTCTCCAATATCACTTTAATCACCTCAAATCTCTCGATATCTACGTTAATCCCTTTATATAGTAACAGTTAAATCTTCCAAATACCCTCTTAATCACTTCTAATCCTTCTATATCCTCCATAGGGACTCAACTGAAGTGACACAACAATTAATCAACAATCAAAAAATTTTATTGGGGAGGGGGCTTATTTTAGGAGGGGGCTTATTTTAGAGGGGGGGCTTATTTTTTTCGATCGACCTCTAGAGGGGGCTTATTTTAGAGGGGGGCTTATTTTGGAGGGGGCCTATTTTAGAGGAAATACGGTAATTGTAATTCTAAAAAAAATAAATTTTGGAATTTTCTTCTCATTTTCTTTTATGTATATTCTAGCCTGATTTTTTATTATTGTTAGTATTTTCTACTAAAGATCGGATCGATACGATATATCGATGGAAAATATCGATATATCGATATTATCGAACGATAACTTGTTCGATATTTTTCGATATTAATTTCTTTTAAATTTTAATATATTGGCCTAAAGTATAAAAACCGGACTCCGGCCGGTTTTCTGGAGTCCGTGTCCCAAATCCGGGTTCCGGATCCGGGATCCGGTCCGGCTCTAGTTGCCTGAGTCACTCGAGTCCGGTCTCTATTTTCTACCATTTTCTTGCCTCTTTTTTATAACTAAATTGCAGAATCCCATTTTTTCATAAACTTATCTTCGTTTTTTGATTATAATTTCTAGACTGGTAGTAATCTTCAAATATTCCTTCCTCTAATACTTTTTCTCGTTCTTTAACAATCGGCTTTTTTCTTTTATTTTGATATTATATTTATTGTCTTTCATTATTACATATCAGATTATAGGTACATTTCTTAATTTTGAACTATCATTTTTGGAATTTTCTTTTCATTTTTCTTTTTTAATCGAATTTTCACATATTTTCCAACCTTATCTTTTTAAGATTTCCAGAATTACTCTTTTCTGTTAATCTATCCTTATTTTTTTGTCGATAATTTCAATCGTATCTCATTTCTTTTATTTATTCGTCTGTATTATATTTAAACGGATTAATTAAACTCCATAATATCGAATTGAAAATTATAAAGATTAAAATACAAATAAGTTCCATTCTAAATTAGAGTAGGTCGAGGTCGCGGTTTTTCGAAAAAACCGAGACCGAGGATCACCGAGGCTGAAAAAGCCGAGATCGAGGCGAGGTTTTGGGCGAAGACCGAGGTTCCGAGGCCCGAGATCAGCAAAATCGAGATCGAGGTTTGAAAATAGGCAGGACCTCAGCCTCGGCGAGGCCTCGACCTCGACCTACTCTATTCTAAATTAATTAAAAAAATTAACTTTAAAAATAAATGTTTGAGACTAAACATTTTACATGACGGAATATTTAGCTTTACAATGTTATAAAGGTCAATAAGACTATAATTGACATTCGAAATAAATCCGTCTTATCTTGACCTTTTCTTATTTAAAAAATTTTTTCTTTCATAATTTTATTTATAAAAAAATAAAAATATTAATTGCCCATGCACTTTAATTTCAATGAAAATTTATTTATTTCCTTTTTATATTATTTTTAAAAATAAACAAGTGACTGAGAAAAAGTTATTTCACAATTTTACAAATAATAATTAATAAAATTGATCAAATTAAAGAAAGAAAAAATTATTTAAATAAAAAGTCGAAAGAGAGTAAAAAGGATTTCATCAGCTTGTTATTAGCCTTATTTTGACCTTTATAACCATGAATATTTAAATATAAGGAAGTTGATAGTTGCTTTTAAACGACACTTAAAATTAAATTTTTTAATTCATAAAATTAATTTAGAATGAAACTTATAAAAGTTTTAATCTTTTTAATTTTCAATTCGACATTATGGAGCTTAATTAATTCTGTTAAAAATAATAAAAATCAAAACGAGTTAAATGAAGGGATTGACCATGAAATAGCTAATCCTCAAATTCAATACGATAAAACATTAAATCCAACACCTAATCTTTCAAATAAGCACAAAATTGGAATTAATGAAGAAGAAAAAAAGTTAAAGAAAAATAAATATTGGAGAGACTACTACCAGAAACATAAAAATAAAAAGCAAGAATATGATCGAAATTATCGACAGAAGAATAAAGAAAAAATAAAAGAAAGGAGAAGTTCTGCAGAATTTATAGAAAATAGGAAAAAATATGCTCAAAAATACTACAATATTAATAAAGAAAAGAGGAAAGAGGATATGAGAAAATACCGACAAAGAATGAAAAACGAAAAAGAAATTCTGAAAAATAAGAGTTTGGACTTGAAAAACGTCCAATCTGATATTGATGAAGGAACTTCATTTGTTAATCCACCGAACGAAGATTTTGGAAATAAAGGTAAATTGCCAGTTGTTTCTGAAGAAAACTCTCAGACTGAAGAAGAAAATCTTCAAGAGGAGCAAGAATGCGAATTAGGAACTTATATGGATGAGCAAGATCAAATTGTGGCGGAAAATCCAAATAAAATGGCAAAAAATAATATAAATTTAAATGATAAATTTTATCCTTTTGATCTGAACGAGAAACCTGAGGATGAATAAGAGAGAGGGATTGTTAAGGAGACATTCACATGTATAAGAGAATAAACGACATTAAATGATAAAATAATTGGACAAAAAATAAATTTATTTTTCGTTTTTCTTGACATTTTCTCATAATTAATTTATTAAAATATTTATTGAATTATTTACACTAATTAGCATTTTTTTAAAACTTAGTAAAGAATTTTCCTGGTTTATTTCAAATAAAATTTGTTTTTTTGTTAGTTATGATGATTAAAAAATTATTTAAAAAGCCTTCGGATATACGGATCCGAACCGAAAATTTAGGATATCCAGTCTTTTTTCTGATCCGGAAATCCGTATCTGTCAACCTAAAAAATTTTCAAAATAATCATTATTAACCATCCCATTGTTTCTGTAATTCTTTAAAATAAATCTTAGCATGATCGACAAGTTCCTTTTTTGCTAATTCTAAAGTTCTTCTTTGGGTTTTTATAATAAATTTAATGAAGCGTATGCAGACAATCAAATATCCAGCTGTGTATAGAAATTGCAACTGAAAATTTATAATTATAAAAATGCCTAGAAACTTTAATTTAAAACTAAATATTACTCGAATATGTAAATTCTAGGATCATCTACATCGTTATTCTTAATTTCCAGTTAGCCCCGAAAACATTGTAAGGATGATTCACCTAGAGCATTTAAAACGCTTAAGCGGGGGTTAAACGATCTAAAAAGGAAAAATTGGAAGCAATAGTCGATGCCCCGGTAGCTCAGTGGTAGAGCTCCTATATGTGGTAAGCGCGTAGCAATAACTACGAGTAGGTCGCAGGTTCGAAAGGTGATCGAATCCTGTCCTGTGTCTAAACTCTTTCTACATGTATTCTTGAACAATTAACTGACCCATAAAGCTAGGGGTCAAAAATCGTCCATAATTTAAAACCAAAGGTTCAAAAATTTATATTTAAAATAAAATCGTTGCTTCCGTAATTCTAAAAATATTATCAAATTTAATCTAAATTTATCAGTTTTATCAAAATTTCCCAATATCACGTACTTGATTAAAGCTTTGATTGTGAAATCTGTCCAATCCCAGACAATTTAATAATTTTATTATTACCGTGTTTATTGCAGAATAATAAAATACATAATTTGCCGAAGATAAATCATCTTTATAAAATCGGAGTAAAATTATAAGGGCATTGCATAAAAGATAAATTGTTGCATAAGCAATATTCAAGGGAAGTATTAAACGCATTGACATTATGTTTTCATTTAATTGAAAGTTTAAACTCAAATTATAACCAGAAATATGATTTCTTAAAAATTAAATTTTAATTGATTTGTGATTATTTTTTGAAATTACAGGGTGCGTAAAAGTACTTGCCCACACTCTTTTTTGAATAAAAATTTAATCAAGTTAATAAATTTTCAAATAAAATATTTTACACTACTATGAAATGGCTAATGTGATCTAAGGATATCCCTGAGTAACTTTACTGTAGCTTCTTTGTTACTAAATGTTCTAAACTTATTAATAGTGACCGAAGCCGGACCGGACTCCGGGTCCCAAATCCGGATTTTTTTTAGATTTACGGATTAAAACCGGACCGAATTAATCCGGAAAAATCCTGCAGGATCAGTCCGGCATGAGTGTGAAATCTAAAATCCTGTTTCCGGGCCCGGAAAAATTATTTTGCCGGTCACTTCTTATTAATAAATTTGAGTAATTATTCTTCTCCCATTTTCTTCACTTTTTATAAATTTAATCGAACTGACCTTTTTTTACTTAAACGTCTATTTAATCGGGTAATTTTCCAATCACATAATGCCGTAAAAGCCACAATTAATGTTGTAACAATATTCACGAAATATATCAAGCTTACTGTACTTTTAGTTGTTAAAATCATTGACCCTTGTATTGCCATTGTTGGTTCATCAAAAGCCATATAAATTATAAAAGCAGTATAACAGATTGAAATTAGCCACTTTAAATTGAAATTTTTTATTTGGTTAAAGTTAGTTTCAAATTCGCAGTTATATTTTTTCGTGTTAAAGATCATAAACGGGCTTTCAAAAACGGGCTTTCGCCCCTTACATAATTTTAAATAGAACTCGGATTTTTAGTTAAATTTTTGTTTTTTCCTAAAATCTACTTTCATTTTTATGAAATTGCTTTCAACGTAGGTAGTTGTATCGTTGCCCCTGTCTCCCCCCCCCCCCAACAGGCCCTAGTTCTCCGCCCGCAGTTTGAATTCCCCGTCCCCGTTCCACAGACACGGATTCTATACAACCCCCGCTCGACATAAAATCTGTCCCAGCCCCGTAAAGTTGAAAAAGTTGCTTTAGGGGTTCGTGGAGTAATGTATTGTGTTATTAAAAATCTTACAGTAAATATTATCATAAATAGTGTCACTTTTCTACCCTCATTTTCGTATTTGTCCAAAAATAGCGTTGCTCTTAAACGTTCTAGCATTACACAAAAATGTAGAGTAGGGTAACAAATCTGTTGAAGATATAAACTTCCAACTAATATCGAGACAAGCCAAAGAGGTGTTAATAATTGACAAGGATTCGTGTAAATAAATACTAGCAACTACAAATTAAATTTTATTTTTATTTCGAATAATTTCAAAATTAAAATAACTACACTGTAACGAAGTGAATTGGCGAATTGTGTTATTGTGTTAATAAAAATAATAATGACAATATTCACAAAAAGCATCTAAAAATAATAAATTAAAATTGTATTTGGAGAAAATTCTTCGGCCTCTATATTATTTAGAGAAATTTTCTATTATACAATTCCCCGGCTTGGTGATGGATAGTAAGTTAGGGACATGGGTGGGGCTTTAGTTAGGGACAGGGGTGGGCGCAGGAGACAATATCCTGTACGGATACCAAAATCCATGTCCATTATCAAGTCTGTTAATTCCGTCTGTTATCAAGTCTGTTAATCTTGGATTATAATCTGATATTTATCTGATCATCATTTTATAACTTTCACCCTTTGTTAAGCTAGAATAAGTACGAGGATGTAAGGATATACAGAACGTGTCACGACACTTGCAGATATGACACTTGCAGACCCGACACTTGCAGACACGACTTTTGCAGACCCGACATTCGCAGATACCGACACTTGCAGATATGACACTTGCAGATCAGACATTTGCAGATCCGACTTTTGCAGATTAGACCCATTTCGCTCTCTTCTTTACCTTACCTATACACCGTGGAGTGTTTGCTGCTGCGGAGGAATCCTGGGATGCTCATCTCACCGATGATAGGAATAGGATCATGTTACGAGCCCAGAGCCCAGCGACCGAGCACTTTAGGACCCGGTTCCTAATGCATATTTATGCAACATTTTCTCGAAAAATATTTCAAGAAAATTTGTTTCAAAAATTTTTTTTCATAAATTTAAAGTACGGAAAATCCTTTAGAAGTGCTCTAAATTGCTATTTTTTGCACAAGCGCCTCGCCGACGCTCCATAGGTCTACGTGAACATTTTGAACCTCCGGAAAAAAGAGAATCTCCGGAAAAAAGAGTGGTGCCGTTCGAATCAGCTCGTCGAGACGAATTGGTATGGGTCTTATATCAAAACCTTTTCACCGGTATACTATACTATATCCTTTTATTTTTTAAGATTTTTAAATTATTTTAAAATTTAAAATTTTTTTCAAAAATTAATATCTGCAAAAGTCGGATCTGCAAATGTCTGATCTGCAAGTGCCATATCTGCAAGTGTCGGTATCTGCAAATGTCGATCTGCAAAAGTCGTCTGCAAATGTCGGGTCTGCAAATGTCATATCTGCAAGTGTCGTATGACCATACAGAATAATTTTCTTTTTCCATATAACCCTTTTTAACCCATTTAACCAACCAGTAGATTTCCATGAATAAGAATTCGATGTTTTAAATATTGTCGAATTAGCTCCCCAATTAAAAACAAAATTATTAAAAGTATAATCGAGTTGATCCGCAAAACATTTGAAAATCCGGGACTTAACAAGCTTTGTTCAAAATTCATGGATAATAAAGTTAAATTTATATTTGGTGTTGAATTGCTTGAATTCATAATAATTCTGTAACAAATCTTAAAATTAAAAAATAATTTCTTTAGCTAGTGAGCTGTCTAAAAAATTCTATAATATCAAAAGTAAATGAATTATACATTTGAAATTTATAAAAAAATTTTCTTAACAATTTTGGAGAAATAAAGTAAAATTATGCTTTATTAATTACATTTAGTTCGCTCAAAATGTAATGTAAATTTAATTGAAGGAAAAAATAGAAATATTAAATTAAGATACATATTCTAAGTAATAATTAAATTTGTAACTATGGAGAGATTTTATTTTTAAAGCTAAAAATTTCTTAAAAATTGTCAGCAACCAAGAAAATCAAATTATTTAATTGAATAAATACCAAAGATTTAGTAATAGAAAATTATGTGTAGAGCACGAAATTCCGTACCGAGTACCCCTTATGCTTTATTTTCATTGAATCTTTTCATTTTTTCTCCATATTTTACAGAATCAATGTAATCAGTAGAGTCCGGATTTTTATTGAAATAAATTCGCCAAATATGGCCATAAAATATTGAAATAAACTGCCAAAATATTGACAAAAAATCCCGAAAATTAGTGAAATATTGAAATAAATCATGGCTTATTCACTAATAAAAATCTAAAAAAATGTTGAATTTTAGGAAAAAAATTAATTCCGTCTTTAATAATTAACCCCGTCTCTAATAGAATTAATCCCGACTTCGATAAATTGAGTATTTTTACTGTTGTGCATTTTTAGATGGGCTAAATGGGTAGGGAAATTTTGGTGATTATATTCTGCGGGACAATTTGGGGATTTTTGTTCAGGGTGCATTCTGGGGACGCCCGCTTCAATATGCGCTGTTTTGCCGATTTTTTGGCCGATTTTGCCAGAATAAGTCAAATTTCGCCTTTTTTAGCGCCGCAGGCGAAAATTTTTAGATTTTTGTAAGGTCAAGAAGCCAAAGTTCTTCACTTTTTTCCTAAAATTTATGAAAAATACCAAAATTTTGGTAAAAATATGCAAAAATATTGAAATAATTTGCAAAAAGTACAAAATATTGAAATAACGGGAAAATTGTCAAAATATTGAAATATATTGAAATACAGCTTTGTTCAGAATCATAATATCGAAAAACTAATACCATATTTGGGCTCCACTCGACAAAGTGTGTTTGCAAAAAAAAGATTTATTTCAATAAAAATCCGGACTCTAGTAATCAGAGCTCTTAGCTAGAATTTTTAAAAATCTGCAATTTTGAGCTAAAAAATTAGAATTTATATCATAAATCCTTTAAAAATTATCAATCACAAAAATTAAATCACTCTATGCGTTATATTTTTTTAATCAAGCAATTGAATTGAGCTAAGAATTTCAATGACAATGAATTTCAACATCAGAAACTTCATAAAAAGGGAATCATTTCCGCTTATTTCGGCTTATTATTTAAGTTTATAGAGAATAAAAAGAACACTAGTATCTGGTGGCTTCATAAAATATATTCGTTAATTAATCCTTCTTTAATTTATCGTCTTTAACTTCTTCCATTGTTTCCAAATTCCATTTAATCCAATAATCATCTTCTTCCTCTTGGATCGGTTGGAAATTAAGAGGGTTATTATTCTGTTCTTCCAAAGTCTGTAATTTTATTTCATCATCAGAATTAGCTTCCATAGATTCTTCAGAACTATCTTTCTGATTTTCTTCATTCACTTCCTTGTGTAATTTCTTTAAAATATTGCGAATTTTATTAACAGTTTCCTCATTAACTTCAATTTTATTTAAATTTTTATTTATTCTATTTTTAAGCATTTCAAAAACATTCTTTTTTCTAGGAAGGCTTAAATAAATATAGGATTAATACACTAGAGATGTCCGAGTCTCTTGGCCTTGAGTTTTAAATCTTATTTAATTATTGTGATTTTTTTGTGAACTTTTCGGTCTTAGGAAGATTTAAAATTATTTGCCTTTATTTTTGTTACTCTAAAAAGGAGAGACCAAACTGGTTCCGTTTCCAGCCAACTTTTTGGCTACGCCAGAAAACTAGATACAATTAGGGATTGTAATAAATGGGGACTGGATTTTATAATTTAAGTAATATGCTTAAAAATATCAAAATATGGACTAAAATATTCAAGAAAAAACAAGTTATTTCCAAAAATTTAAATAGTATATTTTTTGGCAAAAACCTAAACTCCCATTTTTATTAAGATTACTCCTATTTTTAAATTCTAGTGTGAAGAATTGAATATTTGTCCGCAATTGGGAATTTTGAGATGGGCCGTTTTGGGAGGTCACTTAATGACATTTTGACAAAATTCTCACAGTTTTCAGGATTTTGGGCAATTTTTGCATTTTTTTTTACAGTTCCCGCTTCCAAAGAAAGTGGAAACAGTGGTTTGTTTATTACACAATCTGAAATCCTCTCTCTAGTAATAAACAATTTTAAACAATTTTGACCTCGTCTGAGGAGAAAGCCGTTTGTAGAGGCATATTTTATGCATGGCCAAAACAACTTGTATAAAATCTCTGTTGGCCTTGATATAATACTCCGATACCTCGCCATATTTGTATAAAGCAATTATTCCTCGAATATATTCTATCTAAATACAAATATAATTATTTAATAATTATATAACTATGTATAGAATTAAAATTATTGAGTAAGATTATCGATTTCATCAAAATCTTCGGTTTACCGAAATCGAACCGGTAACACGACCGATAATCTTCGGTTCTGTTTGTAACCTATAACCTATTATTGAGGTAATCAGGATTGCTCAACAAGAGGAAATATGAAAGAAACACTTCCTATGTTATTAAGGGCTCGAACACCATGATCATACTTGAATGAAAAAATTCTTAATAATGTATGGATTTGGACAGAAACAGAAGTGGGAAATAATATCTACTGTCTACAGAACAAGGGCCTTTCTGATATCTACTGGTATTTTCTAAATCAAAATTTTCAAAAATTATTTACGTTAAGTTGAATATCGTTAGTTCTATCAAGTATTGGAATACAAGCTTTTGATCTGTTTTTAATTAATTTTAAAGCTTTTGCAAATTGTTCATGTGTATTTTCATAATCTTCAACCAATTGTTTTTGGACTTGCTCATTTGGATTAAATCTTTATCAATTTTTTGGTTACAATTATTTCTTCCCCTTTCCCTTTCAACAAATAATTTTAATTTTTTGATATAAATTGGATAAGATTTGTTAGATCCAGACATATTTAGCCGTTTTTTAATTTTTGGACGACGAACCATTAAAATAAAATTAAATAACAAAGAGATAACAAGTAAAAGATAAATAATAATATTTTTGTTAATTTTCATATTAATCTGAAATTAAATCTCTCTATAACGACTAAATTTTAGCAAAAAATTCAATTTATAGTAATAATTTTGCTTCAGAAAATATTTAAAAAATTTTGAAGGACAAAATTATTTGACAGAAATCTTCTTTCAAAATTTTTTTCTGAAAAATTTTATTTTTTTCACAAAAAAATAATGCTCAACAAATTATTCAAAAAATAGCCAAATATGGGCAATTTTAGTAAAAATATGCCAATTAGGCTGAAAAAAGCTCGTCAGAAAAAACTTAAATAGGCAACTTTGGGCAACGATAAATGTAGTCTAACAGAAAATTTAACAAAATAATGCCTGATTTGGACGTTTCAGCTTCAAGCCTATCTAGGAAAATAACAGGCATTTGTCTAAATATCCTAACTCTAATTATTTTGATTATAACTAGTGCAAGCATTTTCGGATTCTGTCTAGCAATAAATTTTCTATGTAGGAAAAAGTTGGAAAAAGTATATTAAAAAGATGAAAATTATGTGAAGTAAATAAAAAATAAAATATGGAAACAAAATTGAAGTAAAATAATATTATTAGTAACTTTATACAATATTTCAAAGCAACTTACAAATAAAATAGCCAAAATAAAATAGGACAGAAATGACAATAAAGTGGAATTTAAAGAAGAATTTAAATAATATATATAATTTCATAACAAAAAAAAAAGAAAAACAAAAATAATTCTTTGTAAATGCCGCCCGACATTTATTTCTTAAAAGCAAAAAAATAACGAGGGTGACTGGCACGAGGAAAAATCTAAAGATGCACTTTTTAAAATAAATAATCAGCACTTTTATTTAAAAAAATATTTATTTATTAAAAATTAATCAACCTAACAAAGTTTCAGAGAAATTCACGACTATCAAAGTTAAAATTCATAGAAAAATGAAAATTAAAATTAGGGCTGGGGCCCGATATCGGGCCTTTCTGGCCATTATTCGGCGAAACCCCACGATCGGCTCTTTTTTTGGCCAAATCCAAAATCATTAGAAAATGCTTTAAATTAAAAACAACTAAAACTCGATAACATAAAAAGACTCTTTAGTAGGGCTGGGGCCCGGTTAGGCTCGAAAAATCCGGAAACGGCACGATAACCGGGCCCCAGCCCTAATCAGAAATTTTTTATGTTATCGAGTATGAGTTGCTTTTAATTTAGAGTAATTATTTAATTTTTTTAACTCATTTTAATCTGATAATGAAGAAAAAATAAATATTTATTTAAACTCAAAAATTAAAAATATATTTTTAAATCATCAAAAAATATTTATTTATTTATTCTGTATCATTCTTATGAGAGAAAAAGCCTGGAGGTGTGTTCTCCATATTCTTCAATAAACGCATTTTAAGGCCCTGAAATTTAATTTTAATTATTTTATTTTTCTTAAATTTTTTAAAGACTCCATACAAAACAATTTTCTTAGACGAAACTATCGTAAATGCTGAAATAATGTCCCTTTCTCAAATAATTACCCCCACCCTATTAATTACCCCCACAGCTAGAGATCGAAAAAATAATTACCCCTCGTAAAAATAGTTATACTTAGCCTTTCTAAAAAAGCTCAAATAATTACCCCCCTCCAGAGAGAGGTTGAAACAATAATTACCCTGGGTAATTATTTTAGCAAATACAGTAGATTAACATAATTCCCAAAAATTTGTTTGAGAACTAAAAATCTCAAAAAAGTTTTAAAATTTTTGTTCTTAGATTTCGTACCGTTACGCTGTGGACAGCCTTATAATTAATTTGATTATTTTTAGTCGAAGTTCCTTCTATATTTAATTGCTCAGATTTTGAGTTATCTAGTTGTTCAGATGATGTAGAAGCTTTTGAAGTTGTTGCTTTTCGCTTACTTAAATTTGGTCGAAGTCGAATAGGGTTGCAAAAAGCCAACTTAATAAATAAAGTTTGGAGTAAATTTAAATCCCATATACTCATTTTTTCCAAAAATTTTAAATTCTGTGTACTTTATTATTTTTGTAATTAAATTTTCAATAAATTTAAATACAAAATAACAAAACATTATAGAAAATGTCTTAAATTTAAATTTTTTTCATATCCAAACAGAGAACTTTAACAGAAATATTGGGTTTTTAGAGCGTTAAAATTTTGTTTAATTCATTTTATAGCAAAATTAATCCCTCTGGTATCGAATGATATTAAATTTCAATTTTTTAGTTTTCATTCTAAGCCAAGCTGCCTAGACGCAAATATACCCAAATAATTTTATTTCAAAAGAAACACTCACAACAGGAGAAGCCAAACTATCCAAAGATTCACGCATACTTTTCCTACTAACATAACGACTGTCAGCTAGCAAATTCTCCATTTGCAAGTCTTTGGCAGTCAAACCAAAATATGAGGGGAATAAATCACTTAAATTTAAAAATTTTTTAAATTTTTCATTTCAATTTCTACTTGTTTGTCTGTGCCACAGTTGTACCAACAAGAGTTGTTTCATTTAAAATAATTTTGCTACCGTCACAATTCTCCTTTGGAAGTTTTACAGGAAAATAGGGCAACGGCTGGAAAATTTTTCAAAAATTTTTTTAAAAATTTTTTAGACTCTATCTACCCCAATTTTTAATTTTTACAGTAAATTTTGAAGAATTTTCTCACCTCTACATCACTAACAGAGGATACTGTAGATTCCAAAAACTCTTTAAATTCATTCCATCCAAAGTAAGAATTTTGATGGAAGGCTAATAATGCAAGTTCTAATTTGTCAGTTTCCTCATTTGCTAAAAAAATTTAAAAATTTTTTTGTTCTATAAGAAAAGACGCGGCCCTTTATTTAGAGTATAGTTTAAGAATATAGGCAGGGTTTTCAATTATGTGCCCTCCAGAAAAATTTTTGACAAAGGGGAGGGTGACAAAGGGAATAATTGTTCAAAATAAAAAATCACCAAATTACTAGGGTCTCACCGGAACCGAAAGTTTGACCGGAAAAAAAGGCTGGAAAATTAAAAAAAATTTTTTAGACTCTTAATTTTCACAAAAAATGACCGGACCAACCGGATCCAATTTGAGTTCCGGTTAAAGGAGGCGGAACCAAAAAAACGCTGGAACTTTCCGTAACCGGAAGTTCTGGTGAAACCCTACAAATTACCGCTCTCTATTCACGGAAATGCCTGTGAACCGAGATATTAAAAAACCCTGAAAAAACCCCCAAAGTCCCCGAAAATCGAAAAACCAAAGGGTGGGGTAAACACATTTGTGGGGTGAAAAATCAAAAATCATAAAATGGGAAAGGGACGCCTCCTATCAAAAAGAATTTATTTTCACAAAAAAAATCCTCAACATTCTTCCATAAACAATTTCCATTTATTACATAATCGTTCAAAATAAATAATCAACAAATTATTTAAAATATTTAAAGGAGTTGTCTTTGTAGTGGAAAATCCAATATTTTGAATTATTGAAGCTGTCGATTTTAATAATAAATTTTTTGGGTTAAATTGGCTGGGAGAAGACATTTTAGAGAGAATATTGATCTAAAAATAAATAGAAAAAAGGAAAATAAATTTTTGTCCTTCAAAATGAAAATTAATATTTTTAATTTATTTTGTCTACTAAATAAATAAGTTGGAAAAGTAATTTTTGCTTTTCTAATTATTCACAGATTAAAATAAATAGATAGTAGGGAGAGTAGAAAGTTTAAATTATTTTTTATTTTGGAAAATAATAAAAGGGTAAAAGACCCACAGTCAACTTTTTGGGTAAATATGTAAAAAATGGTCAGTCAGTCATAGGTTATAGAACCCCCGGTCTTAACCGGGGGTTCTTTAGGAAAAGTCCGCAAACCCTGCAAAACCCTGCGCTTCGCGCAGGGTTTTGCACTCATTCATCTCAGCTCAACAAAATCTTTCGAATGAGCTAAAAGTTGTATAATTAAATTTTCTGAGCAGAAATGTGCTTGGTCCTCCTGTTGTTTTTCAATTTTCGGGAGCCAGTATCTCGACCCGAAGTTAAGATCGCTGATTGATTTTGGTGCCATTCAACACAGCTAGAGACGAGTTATATAATCTTTGACTGACTGAACATCTTTTACATATTTACCAGAATATTAACGGGAGTTGAAGTAAATAAGTCCAAAAAAGTTTATTAAAATGTAAATCTATGTGCAAATTTTCGGGAAGAAAGGAAGTTATCGCTAGATCGGGTATATTAGTGAATTTGGAGAGATTAGGGAGGATACCAGAAGATTTGGGTGGATATTAGTGATTTAAAGGGAAATCAAAGATTCGGAGGTTAAAATTAAAAAGATTAATATCTTAACTCAAACAAATATAAAAATATTAATTAAATTTAATTTCAAAAGTTTTAATTTAGAAAAGAGGAATTTAATTAAGGATTTAATTAAATATTGTTGTCAATTTTAAAATATGAATTGAATTTTAAATTACAGACTACAATTCTTATTTTAAAATTATTGATACAATGGGAAGAATTAAAAGTCATAAGAATGAAGCCAAGACAGGGCTCAAGTTTAGGGCATGCGTCCCATGAGTCTTTAGGCGTCCCATGAATGCGTCTCTCTCATGGTTCTCATATAGTAATTTTGGGACGCTTAAAGGCTCATGGGACGCATGCCCTAAACTTGAGCCAAAGATAGAAATGTAGACAATAGAAAAATTCAGACAATAGAAAAAGCATCTGATAGTCATATTATTGACTCCATCCCTCTTCCCTTATCACAAGGAATCTTACAATAGTGTCAGTCTAAATAAAAGGCGAAGAAATCTAGTGAAGAGTAATTCACAAATTTCTTCAAATTCAATTAAAAAAACTAACCCTTCCCTCCAACACACAACTAAAAATGTCAAAAATGTTTATTATTGTTGTTATTTTCACTTTAATTTTTGTTGAGTGTTGTGTTTGTCCTGATAATGAACCAAATACTCTAGGAAAATACAAAAATAAAGAGGATAGAAAACAGCAAGTTGGTATGTAGAATACACATTTTTAAATATGTATTAT
The DNA here is from genome assembly GCA_036172955.1 of Meloidogyne arenaria. Lineage (NCBI taxonomy): Eukaryota > Metazoa > Nematoda > Chromadorea > Rhabditida > Meloidogynidae > Meloidogyne > Meloidogyne arenaria. Next base: position 1,175,610 of record JARQAB010000003.1, read on the forward strand.
TGGTGTTAGAATTTATCAATTTTCCAGGCCTTTAAAAAGGTTCTTATTTCTACAAAAACATTGCCGAGGTTTAGATCTACGAGTCTAATATGTATGTTAGGCTCGACCAATGGTTTTTAAAATTTCAATTTAGAAAAATTCATTATTCCCACCTACATATCCCTCTTATCTTCTGAGGTTCTGGTGGCATTGTGTTCTGAGGTTCTGGTGGCACCCCTCCCCCTCCATATCCGTCTAAACCCAGTCTACTAAATAATTAAATAGTATCGAAGTAAAGATCAAGGAGTCATATCTCTACCTTTTTCAGCGCCGCAGGCGAAAATTTTTAGAATATTGGAAGTCAAGTGCCAAATTTCTCCCTTTTTAAAGCGCTGCGGGCAAAAATTTTTCGAATTTTAGAAGCCCAGGAAGCCAGATTTTTCAATTTTAAAAATAAAATGTGGAAATCAAAGAAGTTCAAATCTTAGGATTCAAGACCAAGACTACCCCAAGACCAAAACCAAAAAAGCCCAAGAATCTTGGACATCTCTATGGGCAGCCTACTGGGTATGAATCAGATGCAACATATTAATTTGACAAGTATTTAGCATATATTTTAAAAATTTATTAAATTTAAGTAGATTTTGAAAAGTTATAAAATTTTTTAAAAACCTCGGTTATCCTCGGTCCTCGACCTCGGTCTCGGGTCAAAATTAGCCCCTCGACCTCGATCTCGGCTTTTCCTGCCTCGGTGATACTCGGTCTTGGTTTTTTCAAAAAACCTCGACCTCGTGCTACTCTACTTTCACGCATCCCCTACTTCTGTTAACTTCATTTCACAGACTTCTAGTCAATTTATGAAATCGGGATTTGTATCGGGATCTGATGCACATCCCGATCCCGGATCCCGGCTCGGGATTGGGTTTCGCCGGGATCGGGATATTTATTTCTGGAGCGGGATCAGAAAAATCGGGATCGGGATTCGAAAAACCAGGGATAATCCCGCCCGATCCCGACCGGGATCCCGATTCCGCTCAACCCTACTTTGAAGGTGATTGAAAAATAGAATGCCATGGCATTCTAATAGAGGAAATACTGTATATAGATAGTCAAGAAGCTATAAATTTTTGCTTATTGAGAATATAGGGGAGTTTTGATTTATTTCTCTAAAGATTGTTTTATAAATAGAATCCAATATTCAAAAGAATAATTTTATTCATTTTCAATGTTATGTGTGAAAAAACCTTTAGCTCGTCTCCGTCAATTCTATCAAGTATATTCGTACGATTTTCCCCGTCATCGACTTGTTTTTTTGCTATTTTAAAATCTGGATTTTTACGTTCATAATATTCAATTAATTTATTTTGTATAGCAACAGTTGGAAACTTTCTTATTTCGAAATGCTTTCTAATTTTCTTTTTTCCTTTTTGCAAACTAAATTTCTCGATTTTATCATCTTTTCCGGGAGACTGACTTGATGAGGGTCCTGACTGTGTTTCTTTTTTATTTAAAATACCCATAGGTTCTTTTCGTTTCATTGATATAATAAAATTCAATAAAGTTAAATTAATGAAAATTATTATAAGAATAATACTTAAATTAATTTTCATCTTAAAAACAAAAATTGGAAATTGCTCTGATGAGAATTCTAAAGATAAATATATTAATTGGTAAAAAATCTTTTAATTTAAATAATTATACATAAAATGTCGAAAATCTTGTATAAGAAAATTTAAAATTTTAAGGGGAAATTTAAAAAACTTGTAATGATAACAAGAGAATTTTGTAGAAACAAAGACTGAATTGGGGAATTGGGCTAGAAAAAATAGTATTTTTTATAAGGAGGATAATGCAAAATCCTCTTCATTACTACTTCTTTGTTAAATTAAAATTAAATCCCCGAATAACTTTAATGCAATCCATGCGAGCAGGCAAGATGGAAATGAAGGGATGGAGGTTTTATGGAGCTTGTAAAGGGAGTAGGGAGGGGAGCTTGTTAAGGGAGTAGGGAAGGGAGCTTGTAAAGGGAGTAGGGAAGGGAGCTTGTTAAGGGAGTAGGGAGGGGAGCTTGTAAAGCAAGAAGTTAAGAGAGCTTGTAAAGCAAGAGGTTAAGAGAGTATGTAAAGCAAGAGATTTTCCCATGTCTTGCCATTATCAATCACCTTTCTTTCTCTGACCTCCCTACATTAATCTTATTATGTAGAGCGTTTCCACATATGCATTTCTTTAAATCGAAGATGCACTTTAGCATCTTAAGGAAATGCCGAATTTATTATAGACTTTTCCTTTACATTTTGTTATTTAATTTTTAATGGTCAATGATTAGAGGGAATGTTTGTTAGATAATGTTTGGGTTATCCATGTTCGTTAATATGTATACATATTTCAGTCAACTTTTTAGAAAGATTTGATTCGCACATAGATATATTAAAATAATTTATCGTAAGCTTTGATGGTAGCGCAGTTGTTTGTGCTTTGGGCTGGGCCAGAGGTCGATCGGAAATGATCAAGGTGCCGGAAATCAGAAATAGCTCAAAAGTTTGCTGTCAAATCGGAAATCAGTCTAAATAATTAGCAAATCAGAAATGCCAAACGAACATGTCAACAAATACGGTACACTGATTTCCTTATCATTACATTTACTAAAATTAATCAGTATTTATTTTTTAGATTTATTTTCCTCATTATTAAAATATTGGTAATATTTTTTTAAATAATGGTCAGTTAATGATGTAACTAAAATAGATACTATCTCTCCTACAACAAACCTTTAAACAATTTTCTCAGTGTTATCGCAGTAAAATATCTTAAGTAAATGGCTGTTATTTTACTTCTCCCAATATTTTCGCTGCCATTATTTTCCAAAGCAAATTGAGTTTTTCTCAATCAATAAACCAAAAATATTTAATTCTATATTCAATAATTACTAAATTATTACTTCAATAAATATTAAAAGTTTACTTTTTTAATTTTAAAAATATTTAATTATTATCACACTCTTTGCGTAGATATATACTTTTCTGATCTGTCAGAACAGGATAATATAAAAATTGATAAAATTTTTAATAATTACAAATAATGATTATATTTTTATTATTCCAAATAATAATACAAATAATAATATAATAATACAATAACATTAAAAAAAATTAAAATTTTCTGTGAGATTTTATAAAGATTAAAAATTACCTATTATTTTGCACGTTAATGAAAATCTCAGAAGACTATAAAATCAAATTTTTGTTATAAAATGAATTTATTCAATTAAATTATTTTTAAATTTTTTTATTTTATTTTGTCTGCAGGATTTAAAAATATTTATAAATCTAAGAATGTTTTATAATTTAATTTATATATTAATTAAATAAGGTGGGAATGAGCTTATTATACGGTTTAAAAACAATTTAAATTTCGAATTTTCATACTAAACTTCAACATTTATATTTTAACAAAAATATAAATTTAAAAAAATTAAATTAAATAATATCACAAGAAATTAATTTGTACTGATGATACTTTAGTGAATGAAATCGGAGATAATAACGCAGATATAATTATTTAAAATAACTATTTATTAAAAAATGCTTAATTTGGAAATTATTAAATTTATTAAAACAAATTTTAAAAAAATCACACTTGATAAATACGATTATCCGACGGGTATTGGGCATTTGTTGGCAGTGATGCGGTGGATCATCATCCACATCCCAGTTATTTTCGTTAATCCACCGATATCCCTTTTAATCCGACGAAATTCCACAATATCGCCCACGATCCATGTTGGCTCCGGGTCCGGGTTGAAAATCAACGGATAATATCATTTCTAGGGATTTGTGTAGATTAAGGGGATAAAGCGAAAAACAGGGGAATGAGGTGAATATCAAGGGATTAAGCGGGATTTGGGCTGATTATCGTGGGATTTGAGTTTATTGTGAGCAAAATCTGGGTTCCAAGTCCGTTTAAACCAAAACCCGAGTTCCGAGCCCGAGTAAAGACGTAAAAACCCCGAGCGATCGAGAACTCGAACTCGCTCGAACTCGTACCAAAGTACGAGTATATCAGGGGTGCAGCGAATTGAATTTTGAAAGGCGAGAACGAGAAAACGAGAAGCGAGAATGAAAATTAAAAAGCGAGAGCGAGAAGCGAGAGGCGAGACTACCAAAAAAGGCGAGAAAAAGCGAGAAGCGAGAGGCGAGAAGCGAGACGAGCTGCACCCCTGGTGTTTATGCTAATAAATGGTTTAAAACAATTTAAATTCCGAATTTTATATTAAACTTTAACATTTGTATACATATTAACATAAATAAAAATTTAAAAAAATTAAATTAAATAATATTAACAAGAAATTAATTTGTACTGATGATACTTTAGTGAATGAAATTGGAGTTGATAACACTAATATACTTAATTATTTTACTTATCAATTTATTAAAAAATTTTTTTTAATTTAGAAATAAATTTATCAAAATAAATTTTTAAAAAATAACACTGGTCACACCGATTATAACAACTGATGATAAGGACGATTATACGACTTGTATTTAAAAGTTAGATTCTAAAAAAAAGTTCTTCAACATCATCTTAAAACTTTAACATTTATACTATATATTAACAAAAATATAAATTTTAATGAAATAATATTCCAAAAAATTAATTTATACTGATAAAAAATTTAAAAAATTAAAAAACTAAAACAACTTAATGAAAAAAATCGGAGAATGGGAACCCAAATATATTAATTTACTTAGCAATTCATTAAAAAAATTTTATTTTAAAAACTATTTATGTAATTTATTAAAACAAATTTTTAAGAAATAAAAATAATATAATTAATTATATAAATTTTTGAACCGTTCGAAGCAAAACCTAAACTCTTATAAAATTAGTAAATCTTTCCCCCTGTCCTGTCAGTTTCAAAATCTTAAATACAAAATAAAATAAAAATATTTAAAAAATTGTTTTTCTTTATTTGGGAAGTTTAGGAGGAAAATTCTATTTGTGAAAAATTTAAAGAGGAAAATATTTTGAAGAATTTATTGGAATTCTTCATAAATATGATTATAATTATTAAAAGTTTGTTTATAAAAAAAGTTCTTCAACATCATAGAAATGGTTAATGTTAGTTTTGGCATGTAACATATAAAAAGCGATTAATAAAAATAATATAATTAATAATCATTCCAAATTTTACAAAAATTATAATATATATTAAAATACAAACAAATTTTGAAAGAAACATCAAAATGTTATAAAAAATTCTTTTTTTTCCATTAAAAATATCTGTGTGTGCCAACACATTTTTGGAAAAATGAACCTGAATAATTTATTTTATAATTAATTATATATTTATGTAAATTAATATTGAAAATATTTATAAAATAACAAGCTAACGATTAGAAACTACTTTTAAAAATAAATTTATACAAAATCTGATTTTAATTTTTTTAGATTTATATTTTGTTCTAAAATTATACATTAAAATTTAATTTAAAAATTAATATTTTATTTAGTAGGAATAGAGAATAGAATAAAATAAAAATTTCAAATTGAAGAAAGATAAAAGAACAAGCAGTGCTACGAAGAAAGAGCAGAAAAGTTGAAAAGCCAGTTAATAAATTTTTAAAATTATATAATTTATTATTATTTATTATTTGGCTTGTTGAACTAAAATTGTAATTTAAATTTAAAAATAAATTAAAAATAAAATGTATACGTAGAAAAATGTCGCTATAATAAAACTAAAATTTTTTTAAATTATTTAAAAATTATTAGTTTAAAAAAATAAATTAAAAACTACACATCAAAACCTAAATCACCTATTCCAATTGGATATATTTAAAAATAAAAGACCAATTTTCATCATTTAATAAAATTTGTTGTAAAATAAATATTATAATTTATTCTAAAAAGATTAAAAATTATAATTAATAATTAAATGTAAATCAAATAAAAAATATAAATTTAATAACTAGTATAAATTTTAAAAATATATAAATTTAAGAATATATCTTCTACATTTCACCGTCAAAAGTCAAGTTTAAGAAACCATAAAATTGATTCTTATTAAATTAAAAAAAATATTTTATAAAATTTTGTTAATTTTAAAGCATCAAAAATTTTTACGATTGATGAAATTATGTATGAAAATTTAAATTAAAAAAAATAAAATTTATTCCCAATAAAGCGCTGATCAAGTTATAGAATAAGTTTTTAAAATCATTTAAATCCAGGAACAAACAAACAATTATTGTTAGACATATTAATGATTAAAGATAAAAATTTTAAAATGTTAATGAAATTAACAAATAAATAATTAAAATATTTATGTACATTGTATAAATATTGTAAAATTTAAAAATTATGCATTTATTAGACGATAAAAGAAAATAATAGATTAATTATCAATAGAACTTTTGGCCAGACAAACGAAAAACAATTATTGTTAGACATAAAAAGCGTGTAAAGAATACCAGAGACCGGCAACATAGATGAAGTAGATCAATTAAAATAAATGTAATAATATTACAATTACAAAATTAATGTCTATAGACCTTTAAATAGTGAATATTTAATTATTAAATCCTATTTACAAACTTATATGAAAGAATAAATGGTATCATAAAAATAAAAGGATTCAGCAACATAAACAATTTTATAACTAAATTTGTCATGAAAATATAGAAATAATCTATAATTCAGTTAGTACATACCATTAATAAAGTTTGATTCAAAAAGTAGAAAAGTTGAAAAAAAAGTGTAAACCCGGTTTCAAGCTACAATTTTACCTATATGGTTAACTTAAATTTAACTATAAATTCATTTAAAATTCTTAATATTTTCATAATAATTAAATTTTTTCAGTATTTTAAAAATTATAATAATAAATGAATTATTGAAAGATATGATTAAAAATTGGCAATTAAACTTGTACTTAATTATAACATTTCACTTGCAAATTTGTTTAATAATTACTCGAAAAATAAGAAAAAATTAATAATATTAAGTATCACAAGACTGTATATTAATTGAATTATAACGCAATTAATTTTATTTATTATAGTAAAATAATTATTAATAAAGAAAATATTGTAAATATGCTTAACTACATAAACATGACTCAGGAAATGGAGAAGGCGATTATACAAATTTCAATAAATATTACTTAATAAGCAACATCAAAATTACAATCAGAAACTCGTTTATTTATAACAATTGGTCACAACACATTTCACCGATCTCAACAATAAAGTTGATAAAAATTTATATTACTCTTAATTTTAATTATAACTTTAAAAGAATTTAAAAATCTTTTCAATATAACAAACATATAAAGTAATATAAATGAGTAGAGGTCAAACGAAAAGACATCTACGTATAATCTCGTGTAATGGTAAAACGAAAAGGCAAAGTAAAAAAAAATCTAAAAGATATAACCATGGCGAAGAATTCTTAAAAAGTGAAAAAATAATAAAAAAATAAAACCTAATCTCAATAACTTTATTTTTATAATTATAAAAAAGTCATGAACTTGTGCTTCTCAACTTGAGATTGAATTTTTTACTAAAAAGTGTTGGGAAAACTTTATATGCGTATCTACATACTTCAGAATTACTATAGTAATTAATTTTTGAAAATAACGTAAATCATTTCAATTCTAAACAAAAAGTTCTATGTAATTTTTAATAAAATCATTTTTAATAAATTAAATTTTTCTCTATAAAATGTTATTTATTACAGGAAGTAAAGTAGAAAGACTTGGTAAGATTGGTAAAATCTTTGGTAAAATTCGAGTATTATGTAAATAAATTTTTATAATTATTTCCTCCAGAAATAAATTAAAATTATTTAGTTTTATTGAAATATGTTTCAAAATAATTAATTTAACCTACAAAAAAAGAAAATTTTTTAAATAAACAACGACATTTTTAATAGAAATAAAAATTTATAATGTATTTGGGGACTCGCTAAATGATTATTTAAGCTAAATGATTATTTTAATGATTATTTTTTTTTCTTACTAATGGACGGTCCCGCCAATGATTCTGCTTAATAATAAATTTAAATATTATTAAAAAATAATATTTCCTTATAAAAGAAAAGTTATTCACTTTTATTTTTGCTTAGTTGGGTTGTAAATTTTTTGTTTTAAGAAGTAAATAAATAAATATTCTTTAAAAAAATTTGTAATTTTTAATTTGTAAATTTGTAAAATAAAATTGTTACATTTATAAAAGGAAAATTTATACTGGTCATCATCTGTCTATACGTATCAAACAGAAGTTCTCACACAAATTATGTCTGAAAATTTAAATAAAATTAAAGTTATTTCCAATAAATCACTGATCTTGTTATTGAATAAATTTTAAAAGTTATTTAAATCTATTAACAAACAATATCATTTTATTAAAAGTTATATTAAAACTAACGGAAAAATAGAAATATATAATATGTACAATTCAGTTCAAAAGTGGAAACGCAGAAAAAAGTGTAAACCAGATTACAAGCAACAATATTTACATCTATGTTTAAACTTTAACTTAACAATAAATTCATTTAAAATTCTAAATAGTTTCATATTAATTAAAATTTTTCAATTTAACCACTGTGTTTTGAAAATTATATTATATTAATAAATGAATTATTGAAAGATATGATTAAAAATTAGCAATTAAACGTGTATTTATTTATAACATTTCATAAATGAAAGTTGTTTAATTTATTTGCAAAATAATTTGTTTAATTATCAATTGAAATAAACTATAACGTGCCCAAAAAGAAAGAAATTAGTATTATTAAATATCATAAGACAGTAGTTTAACAACTTGTTTTATAACTCAAATAATTTTATTTGTTATATTACTATAATTAGTAATAAAGAAAATATTGTAAATCCAGGAGGAATCGGCAACTAAATACCTAAACATTACTAAGGAAATGGAAAAGGCGGTTATACAAATTTTTATAAATATTTCTTAATAAGTAAAATCAGGAATTACAATCAGAAACTAGATTATTTATGCAAATTTGGTTGAAAAAAATATATGATTAAAAAAATATATAATATATATATTGATAAAAATATATAACTATCTTAATTTTAATTATACCATAAAAGGAATTCAAAAATTTTTATCAATATAACAAACATAAAAAGTAATATAAATGAGTAGAGGTCAAAAGAAAAAACATCTAAGTATGATCTCGTAATACATAACCTAACAAATATAACCATGCAGAAGAATTCATAGAAAGTGTAAAAATAATAAAAAAATTTAAAACCAAATCTTAACCATAATTTTATTTTTTTTTGATATAAAATTATTTGTTAAGTTCCTCCTCTATTTAAGAAAATCAATTCTCCTCAAAAGTGTTCACTTGTTAATTTATTCGTTTAGTTATTCTTGTGTTATTATTTATTCTTTGGAGTTCGCTCTTTTAAATTGTATTGCCTCCTTTTAATTAAATAAATATTTATTGGAATTTGTTTGTGTTTAGATTTGAATTGGATTTAAGAAGAAGAGTTTATATTAAAAAAAGTAAAAGTTAAAAGAGAAAGCCCAAATTACTCACGCATATCTACTTACTTCAGAATTTAATATAGATAATTTTTGACAATAACGTAAATCATTTATAATTCTAATCAAAAATTTAATATAATCATTTTTAATAAATTAGATTTTTCTCTATAAAATGTTATTTATTATCAGGAATTACAGTAAAAACACTTGATAAAATTGGTAAACTCTTTGGCAAAATTTAAGTATTATTTAAATAAATTTTTATAATTATTTGCTACAGAAATAAACGGAAATTATTTAATTTTATTGAAATATGTTTCAATGTAATTAATTTTAATATACAAAAAAAAGAAATTTTTAAATAAACGACTTAATAATGTATGTACATAATTGAGGACCAGATAAGGAATTCACGCGAGCTTATCAAAATGCCAAATGTTTTAATCAAATTGTGAATTGTGCATGAATCATTTGTTTATGTAAATTGAAATTAAATTTATTAAAAAAGCAAAATTTATAATTATGTATATGAGAATCCATTTAAATCTAAAATGCATAAAATTATCCTACAAATGAAAATTTGATATTAATATATTTTTTGAAAAATGTTAGTTAATAATTTATGTAGATACCAAATATATTATAAGCAATATTTATTTTATAATTTGAATAGAAAACTTCAACAATGAGTATATTTTTCACGACATATTTAAACTATAATAAGTTGTCAAGAATCGTTAGTTTTTAATTGCAACTTATAAAGTAAAAATTATTATTTATTTGTTAAATTTTAATTAATGAATATAATCAAGATTTATAATTACGTCAAAATTAATGAGAACAAATTTTTAATTATGAGAAGAATTAAATATTTTGTTGACTATTGAGATGTCTTTGTCAATATAGAAGCTAAAAAAGTATGCTTAAAATTATAATAATGTTATAAATTATATATCTTAATTAAAAATAATAAAATGTACTATAAATCAAATCATTATGGAATTTTTTTGTAACGAAGTTATATGCTTACATTAAGTTTACATTGACACCAGGTTTTCGACACAAATAATATACATATTTTTTTAAAAATTAATTTTAAAATTATAATTAATATAAATTTTATTTAAAATAATCTTTATTTTTAACAGCAATTAATTTTATTGGATTTTTGAAATTTTAGAAGTTAAACACAAAGAAAATTGGAAGGACATTTTGCGTCTATTAAATAACCAGAAAATAGAGAATTAGATAATTAAAAATATAATCTATCGATTTAATGTTAACAACTATAATGTCATCAGTGCAAATATTATCCAATAATTACGAAAATAGTTTAATAAATTTAACTTAAATGAACAAAGTCAAAATTAAAGATATGAGAATGTTAAAGCTATTTATAAATTTATGGCATAAAATTTATTGTCAAATGATAACACACACCAAGTTAAATTATAAAAATAAAACATAAAAATATAAAATTCTCCTCCTTTATAAAATCATGATAGTTGGAAGCCAGATTCTAATTTGAGCCAAGACAAATTTTAAAAAACCAGAAATAATAATAAAAATACAAAATTTATTTTAATTATTAAAAGAGAAATAAAATATTCTAATAATTGACAGAGGAAATCAGTAATTAATTTTAAATAATAAATATATTACCTATTAATATAATTATTCTGATTTTAAACAATTTAATATATATTATTGAGAAAATTATTAACATAAATTTAATTTAGATTAATTGAATGGAATTTTTGAGTTCAATTTTGGCAGGCAGCCTCCTTCATTTTAATCCCGCCTCCCTTTTTTTATAATTTAAAAAGAATAATGATGACAAGATATAAATATGTTATTGCTGTTTCAGCAAGAGAAGTGCCAAGAAGGATATGCTTATTAACTTAATAAGCAAGAAATTATTTTATGAAAATTTAAATATTTAAGCTTGTATGTGAGTACCAGAGCTGCGTCGAAATAAAAAAATCTTCGAAATTCGGAAATCGAAAATCGAAAGAAATCCAAAAATATCGAAATCGAAAATCGAAATTTTATAAAAAAATTCGAAAATCGGAAATCGAAAATCGGCAGAAAAAAACGTCGAAAATCGAAAATCGGTAATCGAAAATCGAAATTTTTAAAAATAACTAAAAGAGTAGTAAACAATCCGCAATATGGAGATATAAGGGTTAATCTTGAGATATAAGAGGATTCAATGGATTAATGGTAGTCTTAAGAGATATCAGTGATCGTAGGGATATACAGGATTAGGGGGTTGACTAGAGACCAATTAAATCCGCACCCTAGATCACTTTAAATCCTTTATTCCTCCGATATTCTACTTACCCCTTGATAAACTTGATATCCCATCCTCCAATATCCCTCTTATTATTGTAAGGCAAATGGATTAATTGGAGGCTCGGGTGGAAAGTCAATGATAATATTATTTAGGTGGATTTGGGTAGATTAAGGGGGATATTATATGATATCAGGCGAATATGAGGGATATCAAGGGATATCAAGGGTTACGCGGGATTTGGGCGGATTATCGTGGGATTTGGGTGGATTAAAGAAAATCTCGCGATCTTCTTATCCCTTATTTTTATCCCTCCATATTTCTTAACCTTTTTTTGCGCCGCAGGCGGAAATTTTCAGAATTTTGAAGATCAATAAGCCAAAAAGTACCATTTTCAGCGCCGCAGGCGAAAATTTAGAGAATTTTGAAAGAACCCTAAGCCAAATTTCTTCTTTTTTCTGCGCCGCAGGCGAAAATTTTGAAAATTTTGGAAGACTAGAAGACAGATTGCTTCATTTTTCAGCGCCGCAGGCGAAAATTTTGAGAATTTTGAAAGGCTAAGTAGCCAAATTTCTTCATTTTTGGCGCCGCAGGAATAAAATCTTAAGAGAAAAGATAATGCAATTTTGCAAAAAAAAAATCGAAAATCGAACGAAAATCGAAAAAACTAAAATTATCGAAATCGAAAATCGAAATTTTATGAAAAAATTCGAAATTCGGAAATCGAAAATCGGTAGAAAAAAACGTCGAAATTCGAAAATCGAAAGTCGAAAATCGAAATTTCGACGCAGCTCTGGTGAGTACAACTGAATTGTTTTGAAAGGCCAGTTAGTAAATTTTTATAATCACAAATATTTTATTTATTATTTGGCTTGGAATCTAAAAATGAATTTCCGTTTACAAAGTAATTTAAATTTAAAGATTAAAAATAAACTGTATAGATAGTTAAATCTCGTTATAATAAAACGAAAAAATTCTTTTTAATTATTTAAATTATTAGTTTTAAAAAATAAATTAAAAATTGCACATCAAATCACGACCTAGATCATCTATTCCATTTGGATCTAAATAAAAACAAAAGGTCAATTTTTATCTTTAAATCCAATTTGTAGAAAATAAATATTTATAATTTATTCTAAAAAAATTAAAATTAATTACAATTTAATGCATTAATACATAATTAAAAATAAAATCTAAATCAAATAAAAAAATATAGTAAATTAAATAAATACTGATTAAACAAATATTGGCAATATTCTAATGCTTCACGCGCATAGTTGACAAGTTTAAAAAACCATAAAATTGATTATTATTAATTTAAAAATAAATTATTTTATAAAATTTTGTTAATTTTGAAGCAGCAAAAATTTTCACGATTCATAAAATTAGGTCAGAAGATTTCTAAATTAAATAAAATTAGAGTTATTCCCAATAGAACGCTTATCTTGTTAAGAATAAATTTTGAAAGTTATTTAAATCTAGGAATAAACAATATATCGATGTTAATTATTTATATACATATTAATGAGTACAGATAAAAACTTTAAAAAATTAGTGAAACTAACAAATAAATAGAATAATTATGTAAATTGTATATGTAGATATTGTAAAATTAAAAAATTATGCATTTATTAAAAGATTAAAGAGAATAATAGATTAATTATCAAAATTATTAACAGGAACTTTTGGCGCGAGAACCGAGAACCCCGCCAAAAGTGTGTAAACAATACGAAAGACACGGGAAAAAGAGCTGACGAAACAGTTCAATTACAACGAATGTAAATAAATTAAAATAATTCAATTACAAAAATAATGTTTATAAACCTTCAAATAATGGTTAGTTAATTATTAAATTTTCTTGGCAAACTTATTTGGAAGAACATTTGGTGGAAAAATTATTTATGATAGGGTCAACAACATAAAATTGACTTTACTCAGATTTTTTATAAAAAAATGTATAAAATTTTTAATAATTTTGATTAAGAATTTTGACTACAAATTTTGATTCATTATTATAAATTTATTTTTAGATATTTATATTAAATTTAGGATAATAATTAATAAAGAAAATATTTTTTTCTTTAAAAGCTTTAGCCAAAAGTGTTTATAAAAGATATTAAAGAACCGGAACAAGGAGTGGATGAGGCAGGTCAATTAAAATGAATTTAAATAAACTTTTATAAACCTTCAAATAATGATATTTAATTTTGAATATTCTTGACCAACTTATGTAAATGAATAATTGGCAGCCTAAAAATAATCAGCAACACAAACAATTTTATAATCAAATCTGTAATGAAAATATAGAAATAATATAGGTAATTCAGCTAGTATATACACCATTAATAAAGTTTTATCCAAAAGTAGAGAATTTGAAAAAAGTGTAACCCCAGTTTCAAGCAACAAGAGAATAAAGAGTTAGAATAAAGAGAATAGCATTGGAGAGGTTTTATCGTGAAAGAAGTAGAAAGGGAGTTGAAGCTAAACAAAATATTAAAAAATAGTGAAAGAGGAAGGAAAGCTGCTGAAGCAAATAGATTAAGCAGAGGAGGATTAGAGGTATATTTGTTTTTCTAATAGTATTTAATTAATTCAGTTCAAACATGTGCTGTGGAAAGTTCAAGTGAAACATGGAGTAAAACCAAAGATGGTGTTCAAACAATTTCCCATGTGAGATCAATCGGAACGCGAACAATTCCTCAAATGAAATCAATTGGTGAATCAATAAAAATGTCGTTATAATAAAAAGAAAATTTTTTTTATTATTTAAAAATTATTAGTTTTAAAAAATAAATTAAAAATTCCACATAAAATTACGAAGAATATCACCTATTCTATCTGGATGTATTTAAAAAAACAACAAAAAAAAAACAACAACAGCAACCGATTCCAAGCAACAATATTACCTATACATATGTTTAAACTTTAATTTAACTATAAATTTATTTAAAATTCTAAATATTTACATTGTATTATAACGCAACAAAAGAATTTAATTTGTTTTAGTTCAATAATTATTAATAAAGAAAATATTGTAGATACAGGATGCTAAATAAGAAAATAAAGATTACTAATAAACATGACTCAGGAAATGGAAAAGGCGATTATACATAAATATTACTTAATAAGCAACATCAAGAATTACAAACAGAAACCGATTATTTATAGATAATTTGTCACTTTACTTTTCACCAAGCTCAACAATAAAGTTGACAAAAATATATAGTTACTTTGAATTTTAATTATAACTTTAAAAGGAATTCAAAAAATTTTATCAATACATATAAGAAACATAAAAGTAATATAAATGTGTAGAGGTTAAACGAAAAAACATCTAAGTATAATCTCGTGTAATGGTAAATGTGAAAAGTCAAAGTACATAATCTAAAAAATATAATTCTAAAAAGATAAAAATCATAAAAAAATGTTTTAAACACAAATCTAATCCAAAATTTTATTTTTAAAATTTTAAAGAATTCAAAAAATTTTATCAATACATATAAGAATTTTATCAATACATATAATATTGATAAAATTGAGATTGATAGAATTTTATCAATACATAACCTTTTCTTAAAATGTGCTTGAATTTTTTACTAAAAAAGAGTTGGCAAAAAATTATATATGTTCATATCTACACACATACTTCAGAATTTAATATAATTTTTGACAATGGCGTAAATCATTTACAATTCTGAACAAAACGATCTGTGTAATTTTTAATATAATCATTTTTAATAAATTAAATTTTTCTCTATAAAATGTTATTTATTATCGGGAATTAGTAAAAAAGATTTGTAGAATCTTTGGTATAATTAAATTGTAAATAAATTTTTAAGATTATTTGCTATAGAAATAAAATTATTTAATTTTACTGAAATATGTAGTATGTTTAATTGGTACTATGCGTTTATATCCCCACAATTCCGCAAATGTTTGTCCGCACTTTTTTTCATTCTTTCTCCTCATAAAGGATTAGAAACGGTCAAGTTAACACCAATTTTGCTTCGCCTTCTTTCTCCTCTCATAATGATTAAAATGTTCAAGTAAAAATAGAGGAAGACAAATTTTCGCTTATGGAAAAATATAAAGGTAAAAATAGAAGAATGTTTAGAAATTATTTGGTAATAGTTTGTTTGGTACCCCTCCCCCCTGAGTTTTATTACCTATAAAGGACATTTTGAGCATTAATTTATGGGGGTGTGGCAGAACGGAAAAGTACCAATAAGGGAGAAAGGGAAGGAAAAATGAAAAAATGGTCAGAAAAATGGTGGGGGGGGGGGGGTACCAAACAAACTATTTTTTCTTCGCCTTCTTTGAAGGCATGGAAACTATTACCGAAATAATTTCTAAATTATTTCGGTAATAGTTTGTTATTCCGGTAATATATTTTTCCATAAGCGAAAATTTGTCTTCCTCTATTTTTACTTGAACATTTTAATCCTTATGAGAGGAGAAAGAAGGCGAAGAAAAAATGGGTGTTAACTTGACCGTTTCTAATCCTTTATGAGAAGAAAGAATGAAAAAAAGTGCGGACAAACATTTGCGGAATTGTGGGGATATAAACGCATAGTACCGTTTAATTTAATTAATTTTAATATACAAAAAAGAGAAATATTTTTAAATAAACAACTTAATAATGTAATTGAGGGCCAACTGATTAATTCACGTAAGCTTATCAGAAGCCCAATGTTTTAATCAAATTGTGAATTGTGCTAGAATCAATTGTTTAAGTAAATTGTTATTAAATTTATTAAAAAATCAAATTTTATAATTATGTATACGAAGATAATAAAGTTTGGAAAAATGAAAGTTTTTGGAAAAATGAAAGTTTATAATATATGCAGTAGATACTAATTATATTATCATAAAAATATACCATTTATCCAAAAAATATTTACATAAAATTCTTTCTACAAAATTTCCGAAGACCGACTTCAATCTGCAATGTTACACTTCAATAATAAATATATTTTTCAAAACATGTTTACGCAACAATTATTTTTCACGAATTATTAGTTTTTAGTTACAACTTATAAAGTTAACAATATTTATTTATTCGTTGATTTAAATTAATAACAAATAGCTTACAAGAAAAAAAAATAATAATTACAATAAATAATCTAACATAGGTAAAGAATAGTTACTATTGATGAAAAGAAAACCAAATCTCACAATATTTATTTTTCAACACTACCTATAAAAAAGTAAAAGTCGTTTAAAAATAAAATTATAAATTGATCAAATAGTAGCTACATGTTAGTCAAATAAAAGCGTATAATATAGCCATATAAGATATGAGACAACAGTGAAATTTTTATCAAAATAAAAATAAAATTATTTGGTTATAAACAAACACATAGTTTAAATAATAAAAATAAAACTTTTTAAAAATATAAAATCTCTTCAATACAAATCATGATAGTTAGAATCCAAACACTATTTTAAGCAAAGACAAATTTAAAAATCTAGAATTGAAAATAAGAATAAAAAATTTATTTTAATTATTAAAAGAGGAATTAAATATTCTAATAATTTGCAGAGAAAATTTGTGATTAATTTTAAATAATAAATATATTACCTATTATTAACATACATAAAAGCGATTAATAAAAATAATATAATTAATAATAAATCCAGATTTTACAAAAATTATAATAATTATTAAAAAATTAAAATGATTTTGAAAGAAGCATCAAAATGTTATACAATAAATGATTTATAATTTATTTTATAATTAATTATATATTTAAATTTTTATTGTAAAAAATGCCAAAAAATAGCCATCAACGATGTTAAAGATGCTATATGTGGCGACCCATTTTTTGATGAAGCTGAATTATTTACAATATACATAATTTATAATTAATTATATTGAAGATGTCTATATGTGGTGACCCATTTTTTGATGAATCTGATTTCTACATAATTTATAATTTTTTATATATTTAAAATTCAATAATAATTTCTCCCGCTTTCTTCTCTACAGAAATCATTGACTCAAAAATTGCTGAAAAAATATTTTTAAATTTTTTAGTGTTGTGAGACTAGTTTAGAAAAGTATTTTAAATTTCCCAATTATTATTGTAAATAATTATAAAATAACAACCTAACAATTAGGAACTAAATCTAAAAAATTATATTATCTTTATAAAATCTGATTTTATTATTTTATATTTTGTTTTGAAATTAAATATTAAAATTTAATATAAAAAAATAGGAATAGAGAAAAGAATAAAAGTAAATAATCTGAGATGATTATTTCAAATAAATTATTTTTTGAAAATTTAAATTTTAAACTTATTTGTGAGTACAGAGAAATTGTGTTGGATATCAGTTAGAAAATTTTTAAAATTAAAATTACAAATACATATTTATTATTTGGCTTGGAGAATTAAAGATGAATTTCCGATTACAACGTAATTTAAATTTAATGATAAATTAAAAATAGAATGTATGTATAGATAGAAAAATTTCGCTATAATGAAATAAAATTTTTTATTATTTAAAATTTATCAGTTTAAAAAATAAATTAAAAACTACACATCAAATTACGACCTAGATCATCTGGATGTATTTAAAAACAAACGATCAATTTTTATCATTAAATAAAATTTGTTTTAAAATAAATATTTATAATTTATTCTTTAAAAATTAATTACAATTTAATCCATTAATAATAATTAAAAATAAAATGTAAATCAAATAAAAAATATAAATTAAATAACTAACGATTAAACAAATATTGGCGTTATTCTATTGCGCACCGAGCATATTTGACAAGTTTAAAAATTATTAAATTAAAAATAAATTATTTTAAAATTTTGTTAATTTTAACCAACAAAAATTTTCACGATTGATGAAATTATGTCTGTAAATTTAAACTAAATAATTTTTAAAAAATAACACTGGTCACACCGATTGATAACAACTGATGATAAATTTATACAAAATCGACTTATGTTATCAAAAGTTTGATTCTCAAAAAAGTGCTTCAACATCATCTGAAATGATTATTAATCGTTTTAACATACAACATATAAAAGCGATTAATAAAAATACTATAATAAATAATCATTCCAAATTTTACAAAAATTCTAAATTTATTAAAAATATAAACAAATTTTGAAAGAAGCATCAAAATAATATAAAAAAATTCTATTTTTTTCCATTAAAAATACCTGTATATGGCACACATTTTTCACACATTTTTTTGAAAGATGTGTGAAAAATTTATTTTATAATTAATTATATATTTAATTTAATATTGAAAATATTTATAAAATAACAAGCTAACGATTAAAAACTACTTAAAAATTATATAATTTATACAAAATCTAATTTAATTTTATAGATTTATACTTTGTTTTGAAATTAAAAATTGAAATTTAATTTTAAAAATTAATATTTTGTTTAGTAGAAATAGAGAATAGAATAAAATAAAAATTCCAACTTGCTGTTTCAGCAAGAGAAGTGTTAAGAAGGATATGCTTATTTACTAATAAGCTAGTTAGTAAATTTTTAAAATTACATATAATTTATTCTAATTTATTATTTGGCTTGGAGAAAAAGTGTCGTTATAATATAAATAAAAAAATTTTTGTTATTAAATCAAAATGTTATAAAATATTCCATTATAGCCAACAAAAATGTGAAAAAGGCATATATGTTGCAACTACTTCAACACATCAACAAGAATAATTTATAATTTATTTTATAAGTAATTATATATTTAAATTAATATTAAAAATATTTTAAAAATAAATATATATAATTACTATATAAAAATATATAATTACTTTTAATTTTAATTATAATTTATCTTCACTTATTGCACATTTGACCGAAATGTATTTTGGTGAAATGTATTTGTATCATTTGTCAATTTGATTCCTCGTTTATCTGGGGTATAAAAGGTACGATTTATTGAAAAATCTTTCATTATTGAAAATGTCCAATATAAAATTTCCAAAAATATTAGAACTTCAAAAAATAATATAACAAACATAAAAGTACTATAAATGAATAGAGGTCAAACTAAAAGACATCTAAGTATAATCTCGTGTAATGGTCAAAGCAAAAGTCAAAGTACATAATGTCAAAAATATAACCATGCTGAAGAATTCTTAAAAAGTGTAAAAATAATAAAAAATATTTTGAAACCAAATTTAATCCATAATTTTATTTTTAAAATTTTAAAGAAGTAATGAACTTGTGCTTCTTCAATTTGTGCATGAATTTTTCACTAAAAATAGTTTGCTAAAAAATTATATACACATGTGGTGATACCTACCCTCAATTCTATAATTTAAATGACTTTTTATCCCATTTTATGTGTTGTGCCCTCCCCTATTTAAGAAAATCAATTCTCCCCAAAACTGTTCATCTGTTAATTTATTCGTTTAGTTATTCTTGTGTTATCATTTACTCTTTGGAGTTCGGCTTCTTTTATTGCCTCCTTTTAATTAAATAAATATTAATTGAAATTTTTTTGTTTCACGACCTAGATCATCTATTCCATTTGGATCTAAGTAAAAACAAAAGGTCAATTTTTATCTTTAAATCCAATTTGTAGAAAATAAATATTTATAATTTATTCTAAAAAGATTAAAATTAATTAAAATTTAATGCATTAATACATAATTAAAAATAAATTGCAAATTAAATAAAAAATATAAATTAAATAACTAACGATTAAATATTGGCGATTCTTTAACACTTTACCGGCAAATATCAAGTTTAAAAAACCATAAAATTGATTCTTATTAATTTATGTAAATTGTGTATTGTAAAATTAAAAAATTATGCATTTATTAGACGATTAAAGACAATAATAAATTAATTATCAAAATTTTTAATTGGGACTTTTGGCCAACGAATGCAGCCAAGAGCGTATAGAAAATACCAAAGATCCGGAAAAAATACGAAGATAGGTCCATTAAAATGAATGTAAATAAATTAAAATAATACAATTAAAAAATTGTTTATAGACCTTCAAATAAAGATCATTTAATTATTAAATTTTCTTGGCAAACTTATTTGAAAGAATATTTGGTGGAAAAATTATTTATGATAGGATTCAACAACATAAAATTGACTTTACTCAGATTTTTTATAGAAAAATGGGTACTTTTCCGTTATCTCCCCCCATTTTCCTTTCCTTATTTTTCCTTTTAAAATGGTCAAAGGCATAAATGATTTAAGTAATTTAAAAAGTCAGTAGATATGAGGGAGTTAATATGGTACTTATTTACTCCCCACCCCAGTCAATTTTTTGAAAAATAAGTAAAAATGGTCAGTCTGAACAAGAAATGTAGAACACATCAAGCTGAGTTGAATGACACCAAAATCAAAAAGATCCGACTTGATTTGACCGAAATACAGACCCCTGCTTGACCGAAATACAGATCTTCTTGCCTGACCATTATTTGTCTTTGACGATTTTAAAAGGAGAAAAAAGGAATGGAGTAATAAAAAATGAGAAGGAAAGAAAAATGGGGGGAGATAACGGAAAAGTACCGAAAAATGTTTAAAAATTTTAAGCATTTTGATTAAGAATTTCGATACAAATTTTTATTTATTTATTATAAATTTATTTTCAGTTATTTATAAAAAAATATTGTAAATCCGGGAGTTTATTTTAGATTAGATATCCAAACATGATCTCAATAAATGGAAAAGGCGATTATATAATTTAAATAAATATTACTGAATAAGCAACTTGAAGAAGTACCATCAGAAGCTGAATTATTTAAGAAACTTTCTTCACTTTCGATTGTATAGACATTATTTTTTAAAGAAAATTTATTTATAAATTAAATATATAATTTATGTTCTGATAAAACTAAAGAAATAACAAAATAAAAATGAAGAAATAAACAAAACTAATATGTATATGCAGAAACGAGAAACAATTCTTTCTCGATAGCTTTAATATTATATAAAATTTTTGTTTCTGTTCTAGATAAATTAATAAAAAAAGTAAAATATTTCAAGATATATTTAAACTATAATAAGTTGTCAAGGATCAATAGTTTATAATTAGACTTATAAATTAAAAATTATTATTTATTCATTAAATTTTTAAATTAATAAATATATTAATTTAAAAATATTTATAAAAAATAAAATTAATGAGAACAAATTTTTAATTATGAGAAAAAAATAACTTTTAAGAGATGTCTGTCAATATAAAAGCTAAAATATTATATGCTTAAAATTATAATAAGAGTTGTCATATATTATCCATATATCTTGAATTAAGAATAATAAATTGTACTATAAATCAAAAAGTTGATGTGATTTTTCATTAACATTTTTCATTAACGATGTATTGCTCTGATATATGTATGCTGTATCAGTTTTCCGAAATGAAAAATATATTATTTAAAAAAAATTAATTTTAAAATTATTTAAACTACATATTAATTTTATTGAATTTTTAAGATTTTAGATGTCAACGACTAAAAATAGAAAGACTTTATTTGCGTCTATTAAAATAATGAGAAAAAGATAATTAGGTATTTATTAGAGTTTCGCCGGAAGTTCCGGTTCCGGTTCCGGGTTCCGGAAGTTCCGGTGTTTTTTTGGTTCCGGTTCCGGTTCCGGGAACCGGAACTCAAATTGGTTCCGGTTTCGGTTCCGGCTCCGGTTTACAAATCGGTTCCGGCCAAACCGGAACTTTTTTACAGCCCTAAGGATTAGTTTTTTTTTAAAATATTAATAAAATACTCGTACTCTATAATACTTTTAATAAAAAAATCGGAAGAAATATGTTTATTTTCTTTCAAATTCCTTCTGATGAGCGGGTGTCCGAGTGGTTAAGGGTTTGGGCTTCAAACAAGGTGTTGATGATTCCAAGTTGGGTTCGCTTCCCGGTCGTAGGACAATAAATTTTCAAATTTTTCTTTTAATAAATAACTCATTTTATGAGTTTAACTTTGTTTTTAAAATTATTTTATTTTTACAATAAATTATTTTATTTTTACATGGAGTAATTATGGTTTTTTTGGTCCTATAAAATACTTAAAATTTTTCGTATGACCAATAAATGATGAATTTTTTTGCTTACAGCCTTCAAAAATTTTCACAATTTTCGCCTGCGGCGCTGAAAGGGAAAAAATCTAGCTTCTTATCCACAAATATTCTCAAAATTTTCGCCTGCGGCGCTGAAAAAATTAGTCACTGACCCTACTTAAACTACAAATTTTTAAAAATTTTCTAGCAAAAATTTTTTTTAAAAGTTCCGGTTCCGGTTCCGGTTCCGGGCCGGAACTTTGAAAAGTTCCGGTTCCGGTTCCGGAAACCGGAACTCAAATTGGATCCGGTTCCGGTTCCGGTTCTTGTCAAAATTTCGGTTCCGGCGAAACACTAGTATTTATACTATATAGAATTATATCATAATTCTAAAGTTACTAAATAGATAGTATGTTTTTAGTCGTATATAATAGTTTGAATAAAAATATAAGGTTAATATTAATTAAAAAAAATTAAAGACTAAAAGATTATTATTCTTTACTTAATAAAAATAATATAATTAAGATTCCAAATTTTACAAAATTCTAAATTTATTAAAAATATAAATTTTGAAAGAAGCATCAAAATGATATAAAAAATTCCATTATTTTCATTAAAAATATCTGTATCTTCCCCTATAAAGTTGTTCTTATTAAATTAAAAATAAATTTATTTATAAACTTTTGTTAGCGATTGATGAAATTACGATTGTTGAAATTATGTCATGAAATTTAAAATAAAATTAAAATTATAAATTAAAACTATAAATCGCTGATCATGTTATAGAAGAAATTTTAAAAGTTATTTAAAACTAGGAACAAATAATATCTTTATATTAATTATTAATGTTATATATGGTCTAAAAATACATAGAATTATGTTAACAAATTAAAAATTGTCTGAGAAAATGACTATGAGAAAATGATTTTAAAATTATTAGTAAATTATCAAAACAGTTTTAATCAGAATAATTTTTAATTTATTGAAAATCTAATTAATTATAAAGAGAAGAACAACACATATCTGGAAGAACAACACATATCAGTTGATACGAGCTGAAATTGCAAACTACATAGTTATCTATATTAAAATTAGAATTCGTAGATTAAAGTATATCTTAAATAAATTTTAAGAAAGGATATCTATATTCAGAAGTTAAAATAACAATGTCTGTCAGTTTTTGTAAAATTTATTTAGAATCTAAAAACACTAAAAAATACATTTAAGTAATATTGATAGAATAAAAAAAATTGTGTGAATTCAAATTAATTCAACATTATTTCTAGAAAGGAGAGACAATAAATAGTTTTAAAAGTATAAAAATCTTTGATTTTCAGCAAAAATTAATCAAAAAAATAAAATATCTTAATTGCTAAAAATATAAATTTATTTTCAGTTATTTATATTAAATTTACGACAATAATTATTAATAAAGAAAATATTGTAAGTTCAGGAGGAAATGTTAGAGTAAATAGCCCAACATGATTTCAAGAAATGGGAAAGGCAATTATACAATATTGATATAAATAAATATTACTTAATAAGCAACATCAAGAATTACCATTGATTATTTAAGTCTAAATAG